>CM042865.1:3704076-4304076 GCA_023658055.1 Thaleichthys pacificus
CCGGCCCACCGTTCTATCCAACGTTACACAACCAATTAAACTTCATCTTTAGACTCTTAACTTGAATGCAGAGTTTGGATTGGTTAGTATTAGGCAGTCAATCATTCCCTTTGCGAGATACGAGAGAGACACACGAGTGTAGATGACGTTACACACGCAGTTGAATAATCACTCACGGACCCTCCCCCCTCACACACGTTGGCCAACTCTGGCAGACTGGCTCCCTCCTCCTTTTTCTACATGAAGAAATAAAGTATTTATGTTCAAATCTTAGAAATGCCAAATTTACAGGTCGCACTTGTACGAGTAGTTATAAGAGATACTCGCACCATCAAACAAAAAAAATCTCGCAAAAATCCATCTTTCAGTCTAGAGCCCTGTTATCAACCCTTTGTTGTTGAAGCCGTATAACCAGGGGGGGGGGGGGGGGGGAGGAAACGTGCCTGGGGCGCCAAATGTGCTAGGACCGCCACTGCGTATAACATATGGATGACCTGGTAGTTACTGAACATGTCACTGTTAACCTGTGCTGTGGAGGTTGATGGACCCTCCTCAGGGTTTCCCGCAGCACTTTCCAGTTAAGGCGGCCGCCTAAGCAACACACGCCTGCCGCCTTAACTACGTCGTCCCAAAAAATATATATTAATGCCGTGTTACTCTGTCCTGTTTGCTCCCTTTCATTCCAAACTGTCCCTTCTCTGCAGAATGCATTAGTCTATCGTACAAACGACCCCCCCCCCCCCCCCCAGAACACATTAGGCTAGACTCTACAACCCCCCCCCCCCCCCCCCCCCCGGTCTGACAGCAAACCCTACCACCTTAACTAACACATTTTCTGCGCTGAAACCCTGCTCCTCCTTGTAATGCACAGTCATGCTCTGTTATAAAGGAGAAGAATGTGCCAGTTGTTTTACCATTCATTCTTTTTTCTCATCACGTCGATGTACATGTCAAACCCATAATTCCACACAAGAACCTCAAAACAATGTACATGGGGAGAGAACAGTGTAGCTCAGTAGCTACATACAGTAAGATGTATACCTCTGTAGGTCTTTCTGAATCCCTCTCTGTGGCAGCAGACAACATATCTGTATCATTCTGTGATGAAGAGCATTCTGTTCTACTGTACTGTACACATTCTGTGCAATATTGAGAACTTAAACTACAAGAGGTTCTGTTGTGGCAGAAGGCTCAACAAGGCAGGTAACACCATCAGTGACCTTTGGGAGAAATGAACCCCCCAAATGAAATCTCCACAAACACACTAACATGCTATGTGGGCACTTGTGTCCTCGGGGGTGATAGGCTTGGATGAGCTCCCTCCAGGGATGCCTTCAGCCACTGGTCGCCCAGCGTTCTGGCTCAGAGCCAGCTCTTCTGCCTCTGTCAGAGGTGGTGCCCTCCTCTGCCTTCTTTCTGTTAGTCCACTACAAGTCCAATGTTCATATACTGAGCAGGATTAGGTTAAACAACATCCATGTGTTAAAACAGCATTCTCACAAGTTGAGACAGCCACTGAATGATTTGTACTTGGTTTAATCCTGTCAAACATGATTAAAACAATCATGTGTCTGAATCAGAATGGGACAATGACAGTGACTACTCCGAAAGATACCGACCGAGGCAGCCATTATCGGCGCCCCCTTGAAAATGTCAGCAGAAACATGAGGAGAGGAGAGAAAAAGTCAACCCCCAGACTATGCTGCTAGAGGAGTACAGTGTGGGAACAGGAGAAAACACCTCAGCACATGGGCACATACATTGTACAACATTACAGAACTCATGACATGCAAAGGGGGTGGGAAGGCCAAAGCAAAATATGCCCTACCTGTTTGAACTGATTTTATATTTCATTTTCAGCTGCTGCCAATTGTGTTTTGTGCCCATAGGATTGTTCCACCACTTGTTCAGCTGTAGTAAGACGTGTGGTTTAGGGATGGGCATTCGATTAAATTGTCTTAATCGATCGTCGGGAGAATAAACGATCGATTTTCGATTAATCATTAACATTTTTATATTAAATGCACTATTCATAGGCTATATTCAAATGCAGTGGAAATAGAAAAAACACAGCGTGTTTCCGCATTGAGATCTTTATTACAAGAAGAACAACTCTTTCTGTACTCCTAGCAGCGGAGCCGACAGCTAGAAGCCGGTGCTCAAACACAACTGACCCTCGATTTTTTTCCGGCTAATTAACAAAGCTTCATAAAAACCTTCGCCCTCAACAATACTTAAGGGTAGCATATCCATCTCGATGGACTTGCAGAGCCGTTGGGTAATTTTCTCTGCTCGGTGTGCATCGCAGCTCCTCTGTACTAACACCGAGAGCAGGATGCACCGCCACTAACCAGGGTCGGATGTAGGCTACGTTCTTCAAGTGGTAGGCTACATCATTTGAGTCGTGGAGGAGTTGTATTTATACTCAGCTTTGCAGTGTTGGCAGTGAACAAAGTCAATTTTAAGTCAAAATGGTCTCACGCTACACTTCGCCGTGACCTCTTTATGTTTAGCCTACTTTTGAAATACATGGAAACTCGCCGGTAACTGAGTAGGCTAGGCCTGTGGCGTTTTTTTTTATTACAAATATTGCCTTTGTGTGGTAAAATGTTTAATTGCTGCCAGATAGTGAAATCCATTGCATTCCTTCAAGACTCACACTACGCAACAGAACACGCATTAGTTTTATCGATGAAAAAATAATGTCATCGACGAAATTCTTAATGATCAATTAATCGATCGTCGATTAATTATGCCCATCCCTAGTGTGGTTAAATGTCAAATAAATAGACTGCATTGAAATGTACTCATTGACCAATTGTCTCTCTTTTGCTGTTGCGGTTGTTGTTTACCTTTCAGAAAATGTTTGCATACTCGCCTGCACGCATGAGAATTCCTAATTCCAGTGAATTAGTATTAAACTAACTCAGATCAGCTCTTCTGGAACCGATAACTCTGTGCTTCCCATCTCAGGGTTCATCAAGTCAGAGTTCAGGGTTAGGCTCAGAGTTTGTAAAACTCTGAGCTGTTTTCTGGAATACACCTCTGATGATAAACATAGAAACAACATGTTTACTTTAGTCACTTAGCAACAGGTGAAGTGTCATTTCCTCATCATTCCTCTGCTTCTCCCTACAGTGTGGATCATGGTGGAGAGTGCATGGATCAAACCTGGTCCTTAGGAAATGTGAGTATTGACTGCTACTTGGTTCTAGTACACAGGGTCATACAGGGACAATACCATTAGTGACTTTGACACTGTCAGAAATGGACACACGTGTGTGCCCTCCCTTCACCCTCCCCTCTCCTCCCCCTCCCCTGTTCCCCTCCCTCCCTTCCCCTAGCTGGTGTGTGTTTCCTCTCCCCCTCCCTCCCTCACTCCTCGTTTCCTTCCCTCTCCACTGCCCTACCCTCTCCTCCTCCCTCCCCTCCCTTCATCTCCTTCTCCCCTTTCGTCTCTCTCCTCTTCTCCCCCCTCCCCCCTCCCCCCCCCCGGGCTCGCAAAGAACTTTGTTTCTCACTGTCCAGTACCGTCCGGAAGTGCAAAATGAACCGTCCCAACCTGAACTTGACCTGTTTTTGTATTTTGACATTCTGACATTAGATGAGTTGGGGGGCAGAGAGTAGATAAGGGGGGTGGGGGGAGAGGAGGTCAGGGGGGGTGGGGGGAGAGGAGGTCAGGGGGGGGTGGGTGGAGAGGAGGTCAGGGGGGTGGGGGGAGAGGAGGTGGGGGGGAGAGGAGGTCAGGGGGGTGGGGGGAGAGGAGGTGGGGGGGAGAGGAGGTCAGGGGGGTGGGGAGAGAGGAGGTCAGGGGGGTGGGGAGAGAGGAGGTCAGGGGGGTGGGGAGAGAGGAGGTCGTGGGTGGGGGGAGAGGAGGGCAGGGGGGGTGGGGGGAGAGGAGGTGGGTGGGGTGGGGGCAGAGGAGGTGGGTGGGGTGGGGTGGGGGGAGAGGAGGTCAGGGATGGGGGGAGAGAGTAGATAAGGGGGAGAGGAGGTGGGGGGAGAGAGTTGATAAGGGGGCTGGGGGGAGAGGAGGTCAGGGGGGTGGGGGGAGAGGAGGTGGGGGGGAGAGTTGATAAGGGGGCTGGGGGGGGGGGGAGGTCGGTGGGGGTGATGAAGAAAGTGTTTGTCCGTCTCTTCATAAACGGAGTGACTAAGTTCAGTTGAGTTCTGGATTTTAATAAGTATTTATCAATCTGCAGATTGGGAGAGAAAACCAGACCTCTGACAATAAATGACAACACAACACCAAGCTTAGGTCTCAACCAGGGGGGTGTTCCATCAACGTCGATTAAGGAAAAGCGAGACTTATTTCGCCAAGTCTCACTTACTTTAGCAAGAGTTCCGTTCCATTAAGGTGGCTTATTTTAGTTCTAGCTACGTAACCAAGGTAACTTATACTTCGGAACTAGCCTGATCCGTGTCAGGCTAAAAGTCAAGCTAAACTAAAATGTGTTGCAAATAATTTCAAACAGGCGGAAACAGAATCTCAAAAGACAGTTCCGTCGAGTAAATTCCTGCGCGCAAACCACTTTAGTCCGTGTTCGGAAACGTAAATTCAGACTTTTTGAAGTGCAGACATTAATGATTTAGCTACATGTTTACTTCATCTCCAAAAGATATATTAATTTAAATAAACAAGTTAAGAAATAATGTCACTTTAACTGTTTTCAAAAGCCATTGGTTAATTGACATAAAATAAGGACTTACAAACTAAGCAGAGCGTCTAGACAAATTACAATGAATTATGGCGTATCCGTTCTTTGACAACCCTGTGGTGGATGAAGGTGCTCAGATTATACAAAGAGCGTTTATCCCACCAGCCCTAAGGGTCTTCAGAGACAGAAGTAATGCTTCCCTGACCAGTATCTGTGGAAGAAGTAGGCTATAGGTTCAGCAGGCCCAGCATAGTTTATCTAGATAAATGTAATTGTCATTCTTAAAAAAAAAAAACATAAATATATATATATGAAATAACACTTTAGCAACTCTTGAGGATGGCAATGAACACATAAGAGCAGCTTACCATCCTTTGTAGAAAGTAATATAAAGGAGAGTAGACTAATAGTAGAAAGGAGGGTAGTAGACTGCAGTCTATGTAGGTAGGCCATTGTTTAAAGTAGCCTATATGTTGACAAGCCTCTATATTACCTCTCCTCTGGCTTCCCCAATATTATAGGTGCAATATACTGTCCCCATGGGTGTATCCAGGCCCATTGGAAGACTCAGGGGGTGACTGCCTGGTGCCCCCATGGTTGAAAGTGTTTCTAAAATGCCCTCTAGAGTGGCAAAAATTAGACCAAGTGCCCTACTGTCTGCCATTCACATTGTGAAATATGCTTGAGTGTACAGGATGCCCCATGCAATAAATGACAGTGTGCCCTCTATAAATGTAAAAACATGTCTTTATGAGTTCCTTTATAGTATAGAAAATGTGATGCAGTACCCTATAAGGTGCCCTTACAATGGCCTAAATTGGACTGTTCCCATTCCCTTACTTCCAATGGAAAAATGTGCTGTTATGAAGTGCCCTTTATGCTGCCCCTACATGACAGTGTCCCAAATGTTGCCCTTTCCAATCAATTAGATTCTGTGCCCAACAGTCTCCCCTAATGTTCCCAGTAGGGCATGCTTTCCCAAAGTGAGGCTGTGACAACACTTGGCACAGCCACAGTCTGTCACTGTCCAAGCCCCCTCTGGATCTGTGGAGGCAGACTATGTTCATTGGAAATACTCGTAATATAATAATGATCATGCTGAGCAATTTTAAATGACTGTTCTGCCAAACAAAGTGTGCAGTTTGGGTCACCTTCTGATCTAAAAAGTCAGTGCTGGATCTATGCAATACTAGTCATTTCAGTGAATCCCCATTTAAGTCATGGTTATCTTTCCCTTTTATCTTAAAGCTCAGCATTTAGCCTATCAGTTAATAAATGTGTGTGGCAAAGTTATTTTGAAGTCATTTTTTATTTTGTTCAAGATGTGAAGACAAAAACATTATTAGCCCACATCAAGTGCAATTAACCATGGCCTTCTTCAGTGTTTTGAATTTTATCCTACAATTTTCAATTGCTGCCACGTTCTTTTTTGGGCTATTATTCTCAATCTCCTGTTGAGAACATCGGCCATGGGCTAGCCTACTGTCAGAACGGTTTCAGACAGCTTATCAAATTACGCTAATTATCAGTAGGCCTAAATGCATATATATATATGTTAACTAGATTTGGTAGGTCTACAATTTACGCATTTTAACGGTCGTAATGTTTTGACATGTTGTCTCCCTTGGCATGTTAATTGCGGCAACATTGCCCTTTTTGGTGACAACTCCCAAAAAACTCAAAAAATCAATTTACGCTGCTGAAAAAACACCCCTCTGCTGCTTTACGCTATACTTTTTGCGACATAACTCCTCTTTTCGACGATCGCCTGATCTGGGCTGCACAGTCTAAGCTTATTGAGGTCTAGCTTGAATTAGCGTTGCCTGTTAGTGGAACGGCTTGAGGCTTAAGTCTAAGTTGACGTTTACCCAAGTGAGACTTATTTCGTGTTAGCGCGACTTGCGTTAGCGACGTTGATGGAACACCCCCCAGGTCTCTCACAGCTCTGAAAGCCGGAGGACCAGATAAGGGGGGTAGGGGGAGAGGAGGTCAGGGGTGGGGGGAGAGGAGGTGGGGGGGAGAGAGTTGATAAGGGGGGTGGGGGGGGAGGAGGTGGGGGGGGGAGGAGGTCAGGGGTGGGGGGAGAGGAGGTGGGGGGGAGGAGGTGGGGGGAGAGAGTTGATAAGGGGGTAGGGGGGGAGGAGGTGGGGGGGGGGAGGAGGTCAGGGGGGTGGGGGGAGAGGAGGTGGGGGGGGGGAGGTGGGGGGGAGAAGAGTTGATAAGGGGGGTAGGGGGAGAGGAGGTCAGGGGTGGGGGGAGAGGATGTGGGGGGGAGAGAGTAGATAAGGGGGGGTGGGGGAAAGGAGGTAGGGGGAGAGAGTTGATAATGGGGGTGGGGGGAGAGGAGGAGGTGGGGGGGAGGAGGTCAGGGGGGAGAGAGTTAGATAATGGGGGTGGGGGAGAAGAGGTGGGGGGAGAGAGTTGATAAGGGGGGTAGGGGTAGAGGAGGTCAGGGGGGTGGGGGAGAGAGTAGATAATGGGGGTGGGGGGAGAGGATGTGGGGGGAGAGAGTAGATAGGGGGGTGGGGGGAGAGGGGGTGGGGGGAGAGAGTAGATAATGGGGGTGGGGGGAGAGGATGTGGGGGGGAGGGAGTAGATAATGGGGGTGGGGGAGAGGATGTGGGGGAGAGAGTAGATAAGGGGGGTGGGGGGAGAGGAGGTGGGGGGGAGAGAGTTGATAAGGGGGGTGGGGGAGAGGAGGTCAGGGGGTGGGGGGAGGAGGTGGGGGGGAGAGAGTAGATAAGGGGGTGGGGGGAGAGGAGGTGGGGGGGAGAGAGTTGATAAGGGGGGTGGGGGAGAGGAGGTCAGGGGGTGGGGGGAGAGGAGGTGGGGGGGAGAGAGTAGATAAGGGGGTGGGGGGAGAGGGGGTGGGGGGAGAGAGTGATAAGGGGGGTGGGGGGAGAGGAGGTGGGGGGAGAGAGTAGATAAGGGGGGTGGGGGGAGAGGAGGGGGTGGGGGGAGAGGAGGTGGGGGGGGAGAGAGTGATAAGGGGGGTGGGGGGAGAGGAGGTGGGGGGGGAGAGAGTTGATAAGGGGGGTGGGGGGAGAGGAGGTGAGGGGGGGGGGGGAGAGAGTGATAAGGGGGGTGGGGGGAGAGGAGGGTGGGGGGGAGAGAGTAGATAAGGGGGGTGGGGGGAGAGGGGTGGGGGGGAGAGAGTAGATAATGGGGGTGGGGGGAGAGGATGTGGGGGGGAGAGAGTAGATAAGGGGGGTGGGGGAGAGGATGTGGGGGGGAGAGAGTAGATAAGGGGGTGGGGGAGAGGAGGTGGGGGGGAGAGAGTAGATAATGGGGGTGGGGGGGGGAGTTGATAAGGGGGGTGGGGGGAGAGGAGGTGGGGGGAGAGAGTTGATAAGGGGGTGGGGGAGAGGAGGTGGGGGGGAGAGAGTTGATAAGGGGGTGGGGGGAGAGGAGGTCAGAGGGTGGGGGAGAGAGTAGATAATGGGGGTGGGGGGAGAGGATGTGGGGGGGAGAGAGTAGATAAGGGGGGTGGGGGGAGAGGGGGTGGGGGGGAGAGAGTAGGTAAGGGGGGTGGGGGGAGAGGGGGTGGGGGGGAAGAGAGTCGATAATGGGGGTGGGGGGAGAGGATGTGGGGGGGAGAGAGTAGATAATGGGGGTGGGGGGAGAGGAGGTGGGGGGGGAGAGAGTAGATAATGGGGGTGGGGGGGAGAGGATGTGGGGGGGAGAGAGTTAGATAAGGGGGGTGGGGGGAGAGGATGTGGGGGGAGAGAGTAGATAAGGGGGGTGGGGGGAGAGGGGGTAGGGGGGAGAGAGTTGATAAGGGGGTGGGGGAGAGGTCAGGTGGTGGGGGAGAGGAGGTGGGGGGGAGAGAGTAGATAAGGGGGGTGGGGGGAGAAGAGGTGGGGGGGAGAGAGTTGATTAAGGGGGGTGGGGGAGAGGGGGTGGGGGGGGCGAGAGTAGATAGGGGGGTGGGGGAGCAGGATGTGGGGGAGGAGTAGATAAGGGGGGTGGGGGGATGAGAGTCGATAAGGGGGTGGTGAGGGGCGGAAGAGGAGGTCGGGGGGGGAGAGAAGAGGGGGGGGGGAGAGAGTGATAAGGGGGGTAGGGGGAGAGGGGGTGGGGGGGAGAGAGTAGATAATGGGGGTGGGGGGAGAGGGGGTGGGGGGAGAGAGGTATAATGGGGGTGGGGGGGGAGTGATAGGGGGGTGGGGGAGAGAGGGGTGGGGGGGGGAGAGTAGATAAGGGGGTGGGGGGGAGTTGATAAGGGGGGTGGGGGAGAGGAGAGGAGGGTAGGGGGAGAGGGGTGGGGGGAGAGAGTTGATAAGGGGGGTGGGGGGAGAGAGTAGATAATGGGGTGGGGGGGAGTTGATAAGGGGGGTGGGGGGAGAGGGGGTGGGGGGGGAGAGAATGAAAGGGGGGGGCAGGAAGAGGGAGACATTCTAATGTGAATGATGATGATCAGTAATATATTGTGTCTTGGTCTCCCCCATCAGATGCCTGTGAGCTCACACTGGACCCAAACACAGCATGGAGACGCCTCTCTCTGTCTGAGGAGAACAGAAAGGTGACATGGAGGAGAGAGAAGCAGCCGTATCCTGATCACCCAGAGAGATTTGAGGACAGGTCACAGGTGCTGTGTAGAGAGGGTCTGTCTGGGCGCTGTTACTGGGAGGCAGAGAGGAGTGGAGGAACATGGGTTTCTATAGCAGTGACATATAAAGGAATCAGCAGGAGAGGAGGGGTGCTGACAGTGAGCTTGGACTACAATAACAAGTCCTGGAGTCTGTACTGTGATGATAACAGTTACTCTGCCATGGCACAATAATAAGAGAACTGACATACCTGCCCCCCCCTCCAGCCCCCACAGAGTAGGAGTGTATCTGGACTGGCCGGCCGGCACTCTGTCCTTCTACACAGTCTCCTCTGACACACTGACCCACCTGCACACATTCCACAGCACATTCACTGAGCCCCTCTATCCTGGGTTCTGGGTTTATGACTCCTCAGTGTCCCTGTGTCAGGTAGAATAGCCCACACACACTCTCACACACTGTGCTCACATAGATGTCATTGAAGATTGAACTGTATACAGTTGTAATTGATATCCCAGAGTGTTTGTAAATATTGGTGTGTGTTGAATGTTTGTTTTGTTTTCATTGTTGACAAACAACATTCCTGTCTTTGATCTCAGTTCCACTGAATGTGATGAACTAAATAGTGTCTTACTGCCTAAATAAGGAGAAATAAAGATGTTTTATACAGGATGATAGAAGACATGCTGTGTGTTTGTTGGTGACCCAGTGGTCCTACACACACGCACACACATGTACACACACACACACTGAAAACACTACATTTAGGACCAGTAATGGGACACTATTACCCACTTGAATAGACACTGTGTGAAAGAGTGCGCCCGAGCGGTCGTTTGGGTCAGAGATGAAGAATGCACACAAGCACCGCAGGACTTCCAGAAATGAAATAGGCTTTATTGTGCATAAGGATTCCTCCCAATGAACATGCTCCTGCCAACCAGCCTCCCAACTGAGCTGTGCGGCCCACCTTTATTCACCTGGGCCATACCGTGCGTCACAATCAATGAACAATCAATTAACCCATCAATCAATTAACAATCAATTAACCAATTAACATGCTCACCCGGTTTTTCCCCCTTTAACACCATAATGACATGACACATTTCACACATACATTATGTCTTATCATGGACTGCCATAAAATCACTTCCTACATGACTTTCTTTAAACATTGCGCACCCCTGCCGAAACTGGTCAGTTTCCTGGATTCGGCCGAGAGCCACCGATTTACGTGGCAGACGCCTTGCGTTCTGTCACATGACTCCCCCCTCAAGAATGTCCGTCCTCGTACACTCGAGAAAGGTAGTCTGCCACAATGTTGTCTGAACCGGCCCTATACTTGACCGTGAACCTAAAAGGCTGTAATGACAAATACCATCTAGTCACTCTGGAGTTAGTGTCCTTCATTTTGTCCAGCCACTGAAGGGCCCGATGGTCTGTCTCCAGAACAAAGTCTTTTTCCACCAGGTCATATTTCAGAGACTCTAAAGCCCACTTAATGGCAAGGCACTCCTTCTCCACGGTAGAGTACCTCGTCTCCCTTGGAAACAACTTCCTGCTCAGGAACACCACCGGCCTTTGCTCCCGGGGTGGCCCTTGCAGCAGGACCGCCCCCAGCCCTACTCCCGACGCGTCCGTCTGCACCAGGAAGGGCTGAGAGAAGTCCGGACTCTGTAGAATGGGACCCTTGGTCAAACAAGTCCGTAGATCCTCAAAGGCCTTGGAGCATTGGTCACTCCAAACCACTCTGGTCGGAGCGGACTTGCGTGTGAGGTCAATCAGGGGACCTGAACGCCTTGCGTTCTGTCACACACTGTGTGTCTAATGTGATCCACTCTCCCCCTGACCTCCTCTCTACCCACCACCTCCTCTAACTCACTGTGAGTGATAAAGAGGGGTGTTGGGAGGGGGGGGTCTAACTCACTGTTACCCCCTTTCCACCAAATTATTATTACTGTTGACAATGTTGACGAATCATCAACATTTGTTTTCTGGGCACTGTATAGACCTACCTAGTCCTATCATGTTACGTTTCATTTCAATAAAATAACACAACACTCAAGTGCACGGATTTATAATTACAATACGGATTTGGCTAAATAATAATGACTGATGGAAGAAACTCGAGCGATGCCTGGTGCTGCTTCTCTGGCAATGTGAGATTTGTCTTTAACAAGAAGCGGTGGCTTCGTTCCTTCTATGGCTCTGGTTCAGAAGAGCGGCAAAACTTCGAGCTAGATCGGTAGCTACAAGTTCAGTTCTGAGAGAACACCATGACAACATAAATAAACAACTTCTTAAATGTGTTGAGTGATGTGATTGGATGTGACAGACATAACGGGCCCTATCATAATGTATTTGACAGGCCCTCTAGTAAATCAGCAGTTTGGGGCGCAGGTGTTCTGCGCCCCGGCGAGGTCCTATCTCTTGCATTGAGAGGAGCGAACTACGCATGTACAATTTATAACTTGCGCCCAGCCGGAAATACGTAGCCTATCAGCTAACTTTAGACAACGTAGATTTTTTTTCTTCCACATTTTATTGCAGATTCAACATTCTATTAGCTATATAATATTGACTTTACGCATTAGACATGTTTTTCTTTCTTTTTAAGTCTTATTAAATTAAGTTTCAGGTCGGAATGTAATGCAGCAGTGGTGGGGCGGCGCCCTAGCGCCCTCTATGAGCCGGCCGCTGCTGGACATGATGCAAACTTTACGGAAATGTATGCTGTCACTGTATAGTATTCCTTTCACTTGGTTTATAGAAATAGGCTATAGAATCCGTGTATCATTCGTTCTTTCATTTTTCAATTGATAAACCAAAAACCAAAAATTATTCGTTTTTCCGTTATTCAATTGAGAAACCAAAACCCAAAAACCAAATCCAAAAACGGGGCACTGACCGAAAATGATTTTGAAATTTTGTTTTTGGTGACCCGGAAGTTGTGACCCAAATGACTTCTTCGTGTATTCCACTAATAACTAGTATATTAGGTGCGTTCGACATGGACTGCGGCTGCATGAAACGACCGGCGAGAGTAGCCGCTTGCAGTCGGGGAGGAGTTGAAAACGGCTCTGTAAAGTCGGACATTCCAGCTTCTCGTGGTTTGCTGCGTTGACGTCAGTCATGGCCGATCAAGCGCTGTTTGCTTACTTTACTGTATTTATAATTAAACTTAGTCTTTCCGTTACTGAAGAGGCGGACTAAAACCCTTTCTTCAACAAATATTTAATTCAATTAAACTGTTTGGTCCGGATTTGAGCGTTGGCGAAACTGAAGGTGTCAGAATAATTACAAAACACACGTCAAAGTTGTCGTGTGTGAGTCTGGCCAATCATGAAATAGCTGTGTCGTCATTTGAACCCGTGCAGTTGCTGGGTTTATAGGCAAAAATAGATATATACCATACTTATGAATAATTATGTTATTTTTTTAAAAACAGAATAGACATAAAAACATAATTATTCATAAGTATGCAGTGGCATAACGACATCTCTGACGTTGATAACAAACCAAACCGTTTCAAAATCGGTTGAAAATTGAGCAAGTTATGGTCATTTAAAAAGTACATGTAGCTTCAACACAATGTTATGGGTGAGCGAGTTGCCTGTAGCAAGATGGCCGCCATGTGCGGACGTTCTAGACTCCGCCGTAAGACATCTAGTGTTTATATATATCTATGGGTTACACTGCAAACGGCGCGCAGCCAACGGGCGTATGAGTAACAACTTCCGGGTCACCAAAAACACAATTTCAAAATCATTTTCGGTCAGTGCCCCGTTTTTGGATTTGGTTTTTGGATTTTGGTTTCTCAATTGAATAACAAGAAAAACAATCGTTTTTCGTTTCTCGTTTTTGGTTTCTCAATTGAATAACGGAAAAACGAATACTTTTTTGGTTTTTGGTTTATCAATTGAAAAATGAAAGAACGAATGATACACGGATTCTATAGGGCTAAATATAGGGCTATTCTAGATGTAACTCATCACATATGTTGCTTTTTTTCTTTGTGATATGAGTATGATTTCCAACGCATTGTATCGGATTAAATAACATGAACTATTAGCTCCGTCGTTGTTCTCGCCAGGCAAAGAAAGCTTAATAGTTATGTTTGTAACAGAAATCTCCATAATGCAGACTTACCATAGTTTAGCCTACTGTCAACTTTATATTCAAACGAAATGCCACGAAATTCACACTGCCTTCAATTTAACATCAGTGTAGAAATGTGGCCTGTGTTTGATATGTTCAACCTACAAAACCAAACGCCTATTAATGGATATAACGTGATCTAACAAGACTTGGTAATAATGTAATAAATTGAGAAGTGTGTCTAAAATATAGTCTACTTTATTGAACGTGCCTTTAAAAGGGGCATATTAACAGAACTAGCCTATATACAAGACGTTTCCATCAGATATAAGTGGGGGTGAAACATAGTCACTGAGGACCTTCATTGTCCCACAAAAGCAGTCTGGCTTGATGACACGATAAAAAAAAAACAATAATGAGTGTGTTTAACAAAAGCTTCTGAAGGCAAGACTAATATTATTTAAATATATATCATTTCCTATTGTGGTTATCAGTTAAAGCATTAATCTTCGTCTTTGCTCCAGATAGACATGTCAACAATCTATGCTCACGCTTAACATAGGCTAATATAATATTTGCCATCATGTCATCAACGTTTTTACGAAAAATCAAATCTGTTTTAAAATAACAGGAATAAACTATATTGACAACATTTCATGTATGTGTGACAACCATTTGCTAAACTTGCTACAACAGGGCAGGCAACTCAAGCCATTTCTTTCAGCTCCAGGTAAATCGGCTATCGGCCAATGTGAACTTTTGTGCTCGTGCCCTGTTAGTATCATAGAGTTAATATAACTAGAGTAAGCTACTTTGTCTTCCCCATTAATTTCTATGAAAAGTGCTCAGTGGCGCAGTGAGGCAAGCGAGAGCGCGAGACTGGACGCGGCCATCTTTCCACTTCCGTGTCTTCCGGTCTAGCTTTAAACAGTGGCTCTTTTTTTCCCTAGCTCCGAGACCTCGTGCACGCTTGCAACTAGCTGTACACGTCATACTTTGCGACAACCAGTCGCGAGCATAGATTTATATGGTTACGAGCATAGATATATATAAAACACATGTGTTTATATATATCTATGGTTACGAGCGTGTGAGCTAAGGCATTGCAGTTGCAGAATCTATGGGCAGAATGGGGTACAAGTCCGATAAGAATCAGACACATGATGCAAACTTAACGGAAATGTATTCTGTCACTGTATAGTATTCCTTTCACTTGTTTTTTAGAAATAGGCTATAGGGCTAAATATAGGGCTATTCTAGATGGAACTCATCACATATGTTGCTTTTTTTCTTCGTGATATGAGTATGATTTCCAACGCATTGTATCGGATATAATAAACTGTTAACATGAACAGCTCCGTCGTTGTTCTCGCCAGGCAAAGAAAGCTAATAGTTATTTTGGTAACCGAAATCTTCCATAATGCAGACTTACCATTGCTTACTGTCAACTTTATATTCAAACGAAATGCCACGAAATTCACACTGCCTTCAATTTCACATCAGTGTCGAAATGTGACCTGTGTTTTCTATGTTCAACCTAGAAAAACAAACGTCTATTAATGGATATAACGTGATCTAACAAGACGTGTTAATAATGTAATAAATAAAAGCTCGAGAAGTGTGTCTAAATATATTTTATTGAACGTTTTTGCTCCAGATAGACATGTCAACAATCTATGCTCACGCTTAACATAATATAGCCTAATATTTGCCATCAAAAATCTGTTTATCTGTTTTAAAATAACGGGAATAAACTAGCCTATATTAACCACATTTAATGTATGTGTGACAACCATTTGCTAAACTTGCTAGAACAGGGCAGGCAACTCAAGCCATTTCTCCCTGTGCTCATTCAATATTTAAGTCTATGGCTCATTCAGCTCCATGTAAATCGGCTATCGGCCAATGTGAACTTTTGTGCTCGTGCCCTGTTAGTATCCGCGAGCACATTTGCAGGCAACTTTTATTGACGTAAGCAAATAAATGGGGTGCTAGTTTACTCCATTTCGGATTGGTTTCAAACTTAGCAAAAATCGGGAAAAATTATTCTATGAAAAAGCTAGTAGTATGAGCCAGGTTCGAGAATCGAACAAAAATTATTGGGGGAGATAGTTTTGTAAATGTTGACTGGAGTTAATAGAATAAAAACGACCGGAAGAGCCGGAAGTCTAACAAGTAAATGCAATACCACCTACATCCACCGGGGCCGTTGCTTCAAGCCGAGGGGCGAGGGGTGGGGGCTTGGTTAGTATCCGCGAGCACATTTGCAGGCAACTTTTATTGATGTAAGCAAATAAATGGGGTGCTAGTTTACCCATTTCGGATTGGTTTCAAACTTAGCAAAAATCAGGAAAAATTATTCTATGAAAAAGCTAGTAGTATGAGCCAGGTTCGAGAATCGAACAAAAATTATTGGGGGAGATAGTTTTGTAAATGTTGACTGGAGTTAATAGAATAAAAACGACGGAAGAGCCGGAAGTCTAACAAGAAATGCAATACCACCTACATCCACCGGGGCCGTTGCTTCAAGCCGAGGGGCGAGGGGTGGGGGCTTGCGTTACTCTCACTGACACACTGGAAGTGAGGGATTTCTGAGACTAAAGATCCAGAATGTCCTCTCCACACCACTGGGGGGCGACATTCCTCAGAGGCTGAGAGCAGCAAGAGAGCCAGACAGAGACATGCAGCTGTGGAGGAACCTGACCAGAGAAGAAGAGCTCCAGTCACAGTCCCGCTCTGCTGAGCCACCAGAGCCTCTCTCTGTGTTGAGGAGACACTCGTCATGGTGGACAAACACAGGGGTTCCCAGAGACAGAGCCCAGGTACTTGAGAGGCTCGCCTCTGCACATCAGGCCTTTCATCACTCCCTAGCCAAGAGGGATGGAGCACATTAGTTCATGGTATTGATTAACTTGATTGAAGGCTGTGTGCAAGTGAGCCAGTGTGTTGTTTTGTTGTGTGTGTGTGTGTGTGTGTGTGTGTGTGGACTTGTGGCATCAGTGTTGTTATGATTCTCCTCTGCTTTAATATGAAACAGTCATGCAGTCAGTCCCCATGACCAGACACTGCTACCATGTCTGTATACAGGTCACATGACCAGACAGTGCTACCATGTCTGTATACAGGTCACATGACTAGACACTGCTACCATGTCTGTATACAGGTCACATGACCAGACACTGCTACCATGTCTGTATGCAGGTCACATGACCACACACTGCTACCATGTCTGTATACAGGTCACATGACCAGACACTGCTACCATGTCTGTATACAGGTCACATGACCACATACTGCTACCATGTCTGTATACAGGTCACATGACCAGACACTGCTACCATGTCTGTATACAGGTTACATGACCACACACTGCTACCATGTCTGAATACAGGTCACATGACCAGACACTGCTACCATGTCTGTATACAGGTCACATGACCAGACACTGCTACCATGTCTGTATACAGGTCACATGACCAGGCACTGCTACCATGTCTGTATGCAGGTCACATGACCACACACTGCTACCATGTCTGTATACAGGTCACATGACCAGACACTGCTACCATGTCTGTATACAGGTCACATGACCAGACACTGCTACCATGTCTGTATACAGGTCACATGACCAGACACTGCTACCATGTCTGTATACAGGTCACATGACTAGACACTGCTACCATGTCTGTATACAGGTCACATGACCAGACACTGCTACCATGTCTGTATACAGGTCACATGACCAGACACTGCTACCATGTCTGTATACAGGTCACATGACCAGACACTGCTACCATGTCTGTATGCAGGTCACATGACCACACACTGCTACCATGTCTGAATACAGGTCACATGACCAGACACTGCTACCATGTCTGTATACAGGTCACATGACCAGACACTGCTACCATGTCTGTATACAGGTCACATGACTAGACACTGCTACCATGTCTGTATACAGGTCACATGACCAGACACTGCTACCATGTCTGTATACAGGTCACATGACCAGACACTGCTACCATGTCTGTATACAGGTCACATGACCAGACACTGCTACCATGTCTGTATGCAGGTCACATGACCACACACTGCTACCATGTCTGAATACAGGTCACATGACCAGACACTGCTACCATGTCTGTATACAGGTCACATGACCAGACACTGCTACCATGTCTGTATACAGGTCACATGACCACATACTGCTACCATGTCTGTATACAGGTCACATGACCAGACACTGCTACCATGTCTGTATACAGGTTACATGACCACACACTGCTACCATGTCTGAATACAGGTCACATGACCAGACACTGCTACCATGTCTGTATACAGGTCACATGACCACATACTGCTACCATGTCTGTATACAGGTCACATGACCAGACACTGCTACCATGTCTGTATACAGGTTACATGACCACACACTGCTACCATGTCTGAATACAGGTCACATGACCAGACACTGCTACCATGTCTGTATGCAGGTCACATGACCACACACTGCTACCATGTCTGAATACAGGTCACATGACCAGACACTGCTACCATGTCTGTATACAGGTCACATGACCAGACACTGCTACCATGTCTGTATACAGGTCACATGACCACATACTGCTACCATGTCTGTATACAGGTCACATGACCAGACACTGCTACCATGTCTGTATACAGGTTACATGACCACACACTGCTACCATGTCTGAATACAGGTCACATGACCAGACACTGCTACCATGTCTGTATGCAGGTCACATGACCACACACTGCTACCATGTCTGAATACAGGTCACATGACCAGACACTGCTACCATGTCTGTATACAGGTCACATGACCAGACACTGCTACCATGTCTGTATACAGGTCACATGACCACATACTGCTACCATGTCTGTATACAGGTCACATGACCAGACACTGCTACCATGTCTGTATACAGGTCACATGACCAGACACTGCTACCATGTCTGTATACAGGTCACATGACCAGACACTGCTACCATGTCTGTATACAGGTCACATGACCACATACTGCTACCATGTCTGTATACAGGTCACATGACCAGACACTGCTACCATGTCTGTATACAGGTCACATGACCAGACACTGCTACCATAGGTGCGTTCGACATGAACTGACTTCATGCAGCGCTGCAGCCGGCTTCAGGCGGCTGACTTGAAACAGTGAATTCTGGTTAGACTTTTTGTCCGACTTGAGACGGCGCCGAGGCTAGGTCACTGTGACGTAGCCATCAAAGTACCGTGAGATCGATTCGAGAACCGCCGGCTGTGTAGCCGAGCGCATTTTCTCAAGAGCAACTGCACGGGTTCTAATGACGACACAGCTATTTCATGATTGGTCAGACTCACACACAACAACTTTGACCCGTGTTTTGACACCTTCAGTTTCGCCAATGCTCAAATCCGGACCAAACAGTTTAATTGAATAAAAGATTTGTTGAAGAAAGGGTTTTAGTCCGCCTCTTCACTAACGGAAAGAGTAAGTTTAATTATAAATAAAGTAAAGTAAGCAAACAGCGCTTGATCGGCCATGACTGACGTCAACACAGCAAACCACGAGAAGCAGGGATGTCCAACTTTAAGGAGGCGTTTTTAACCCCTCCCCGACTGCAAGCGGCTACTCTCGCCGGTCGTTTCATGCAGCCGCAGTCCATGTCGAACGCACCTCATGTCTGTATACAGGTTACATGACCACACACTGCTACCATGTCTGAATACAGGTCACATGACCAGACACTGCTACCATGTCTGAATACAGGTCACATGACCAGACACTGCTACCATGTCTGTATACAAGTCACATGACCAGACACTGCTACCATGTCTGTATATAGGTTATAATATTGATATAGAATGAAATGGTGTATTTCATTTATGCTAATTTAGGATTGTACATAATTAATATGTATGTGTATAAATAACTTAGCTTTCAATAACTTCAACGTAATTTCACATAGCTGTATTTCGAATTTTGGGAAGTGGATTTATTCAAATATTTTGTTTACTGAATGTTTTTGAATGTTTAATACCGTTTATTTTTCATTTAGAAAAATTGAAGACCAGACGGGCTGCCGCATTCAGAGGATTCAGAATGCGGCAGCCCGTCTGGTCTTCAATCTACCCAGACGCTCCCATGTTACCCCGCT
Source organism: Thaleichthys pacificus (assembly GCA_023658055.1). Lineage (NCBI taxonomy): Eukaryota > Metazoa > Chordata > Actinopteri > Osmeriformes > Osmeridae > Thaleichthys > Thaleichthys pacificus. The sequence continues at coordinate 3,723,560 of CM042865.1, forward strand.
CCTCATCTCCCTCCACTGGCTTCCCGTCACGGCCCGTATCAGATTCAAGACTCTGGTACTGACCTTCCGAGCGGTGAACGGGACTGCACCCGACTACATCAAGTCTCTCCTGCAGCCGTACACCCCCACCCGCCACCTACGGTCTTCTTCTGACAACCGTCTGGTGGTCCCACCGCTCAAGAGCGCCCGGTCCCAACACAAGCTCTTCTCCTGTCTGGCCCCCCAATGGTGGAATCAACTCCCCACCTCCATCAGGGACACTGACTGTCTCCCCACCTTCAAGAAAAGGCTCAAGACGCACTTGTTCCGGGAGTACAACGGCACTTAGGAATGCTTGGCTGGACCTGATGTTAGTTTCCTCCAGGATCACAATGACTCGTATTGAGAGACTTGTTGCTCTTGTTGGTTAGTTGTGACGGTTTTAAATTCTTGTACTCGCTGTGAAATATTTTACTGTTGATTGTTGTTTTGTCTTCTCTTCTACAGGTACACTCTTGCACTTTTTGAGTTTCATGTTGTTTAATTGTAACTTGTTTAACTGCATGCTCTTATGGTTCTTCCCCTTGGCACTTATTTGGTTTTTCACAATGTATACTTCATGTTTTGGCTGCTTGCAATGTTTGGGGCTATCTCGTTGTTATGATCAGTGACCTGTGCTCTTTTGTAATGCTCTCTCTTGGAAGTCGCTTTGGATAAAAGCGTCTGCTAAATGCATACATGTAATGTACTTGGATCACTTGCAGTAGCGACTAGCGAGGGTATTCTTGATTCTCTGAAAGGATAGTTTTTTTCCACCTGGATTAGATGTATGTGGTCCTTGGAGTTTGGATTTTCCTTGAACAGATCGTTAAGAGGGACTGTTATGGAGACCCTGTGGCAAGATTTTCCATTGGTACTGGCAACAGTCAACAGTCACACTGCAGCGGAGTGGGCGGTGTGTCGGCTTCCAATTCATTTTCAATTAAACCAGGCGTTGACGCTCGCGTAGGGCATTGTGGGAAGGCGAGCGGAGCGGAGCGTTGCAAATGAGATTTTCTCAACTTTATGTAAATGAGGAGCGTTGGCCAATCGGATTGGTTTCTTGTTTCTTGTAACGTAGCAACCGTTGATCATGATAAACATTTCTAGGTTTCACAATTTCAAGATGGAGGAGAAACTTTTCGTATGTGTCTGCACACCCAGTTCTGTTCAGAACAAAGTTACTAATGTGACAAGCCTGAATTTAAAGATTACATTAAACTAATAATGCATGGTGCATGGTTGCCGATGTCGTCAGTGTTCCTAGTGTGTTTTTATAGCCTACTTTTAAATTCAGACTGTTCTGTGCCACTGCTAGCTCGCTACTAGTAGCCCAGCCTACAAACGACTGGTTGAGTGACCGGTGGCGGGTGGCCTAACATGTATTCTACTGTAATCTTGCACTAGTAAAAATTCGGTATTTTTACATAAATGTTGTGTAAAAGTGGTATTTTGATCGATATTGTGAGTACATTAACCCAAATCTGCACGCTTGGTCATGACTACAACAGTGATCTTAGACAGAGAACTACAACTCTGTATTCACTTTTATAACACGCCCCCGAGCGTACGCTCTAAAGCAGCTTGCACACTGCCCCAACAAACTCCAACAAATCCCAACATTCTAAAGTTAGCAGTTGTTGGTGATTGTCTTTAGAATGTCAAGTAAACCAACTGCCAGTTTCACACTGTTCAGACAATAACAGATTTGTTTTCAGTTAACTAATTAGCTACTTTTTAAATTGTGTGTTGTAGCCTAGTATCATAAGATGAATGAGGTTGATACCTATTTCCTAAACGTAGCCAGGGTCATGTTAGTCTACCTGGGCTACAAAGTTTCAAGAAGGATTCAGGGGAGACAACCAAGACGGATGAGGAGACTGTGGTGTAAAAGCTGGATACTGCGTCGTGCAAAGCAAGGAGCCTATCCTAATTTATGCAGGGAGCTTAGGTCTGAAGACACCCCAGCTTTTGCAAACTTCGCCCGTTTTGCACCTCAGGCTTTTGATAATTTACTCAACCTGGTTACACCACTAAAGAAGACAAAACACGAATTTCAGAGACTGCATTACTCCTGGTGTGCGTCTGATGGTGACATTACGGTTTTTGGCAACAGGTAAGCTGCTACAACTCCTATAAATTCTCTCACAATACAATTCTTTAACTACACAGTGTAAAGATTATGTAACAAGGTTAATGCCAATCTGTGTTGTTCAACAGGCGAAACTTTCCAGAGCCTTGCTTATCTATTTCGAATTGGTTGCTCAACAATCCAGGGAATTATTCCCGAAACATGTGCAGCTATCCACCAGGTGCTGTGTGAAAAATACCTCAAGGTAAGCATAATTTATCATTAGGCCTAACTCAGTTAGTTGTTTCTGTGTAGGCTACATAGATGCTTAGTTGAGTGAGTACTGCTCACTAGGCCAACAGCAAGATGGATAATAACAAAATGAAAGTGTAGTCACAATAGTACATTACAAAGATGCCAAAACACACAAATGATCAAATAATTGGACATGTATAATAAATAATTAATAAATAGCCAGAGAGAAAGAGGGAGGGAGAGAGACAGGGCAGAGAAGAGAATAGGGAGGAAGAGAGAGAGAGCTGAATGCCCTCCTTCACAAACACACACACTCACAATTAGCCTTCGGAAGGTCCATATGGATGGTTGGGTGAACGAGGGTTATAAATAAGCCAACCTATTTCGCATTGCACAAATCGAAAATACCGTGGATCTAGTTGTTCCATTGCTCTTAACTCATGTTCCAGGTATTGACAGTAAGATGTTATGTGGTCTTGTTGCTTCACAGCTGTACTCTCAGTGAGAGAGCGCAGTGTACAATTGATAGCCTCAAGCATTTGTAAGTCTCTGTCTTGAGCCTGAGTGTCTGGAGACTTCCTCTTACGTCGAGGTGTAGAAAGTGGGGGTGTGAAATAAGATGTACTGGCAGTTTCCTCCTCTCCCCCATCAACTGCCGTCACATCAGGGTCTTCGGAGCTGATGGTGATAGCCGTCGTAGAGCTATCTTCACCGTCAATCCCTTCTGATGGTGCATCGTCCATTTCAGTTGGTGTATCCTGCTGACAGAAAATATTGACATGTGTTTTTTTAATCTCCTTTTACTGCATACTTCTATTCTGTAAAAAAAATATTCATAAGTATGCAGTGGCATACCGACATCTCTGACGTTGATAACAAACCAAACCGTTTCAAAATCGGTTGAAAATTGAGCAAGTTATGGTCATTTAAAAAGTAAATGTAGCATCAACACAATGTTATGGGTGAGCGAGTTGCCTGTAGCAAGATGGCCGCCATATGCGGACGTTCGACTCCGTTGTCCGGCAACGCGGACGAGACATCTAGTGTTTATGTATATATATGCCTGATACCACCCCTGACTGCTGGAGAGAGGATCCTTCGTTACGGCAGGCTGCTCTGCCTGGGTCTACAAATCCCACTCAGCAGGCCAAAAGGATCAGGGAATTCCTAACAGAATATCTAAATTCTGATCATGTAAATGTGTAATGGTCTCTAGTCTTTAAATGTGTTATAGTATTTACAGTTTGCAAAAGCCAGGGTGTCTTCAGACCTAAGCTCCCTACATAAATTTGTATAGGCTCCCTGCTTCGCACGATGCAGTATCCAGCTTTTACACCACAGTCTCCTCCTCATCCGTCTTGGTTGTCTCCTCTGAATCCTCCTTGAAACTTTGTAGGCCAGGTAGACTAATCATTCATCACCCTTATGAATGATAAGATGATCTTTAAATGTGTTGTGCTTTAAATGTGTGAATAAATTCTTACATCAAGAGACAAGTTTGATTTTGATGGCCTTTTTTTCATATGGATCTCAAGGAACTTCATCTTCTGCAACATCCAGGACTGGCGTGGTGTGACGAATCCATCACTGCCCGATGGCTTGGCCTTTAGGTAGCGACTGTACTGTGTTCTCATCGACTCCATTTTTGCTTTGACTGCATTTTCTGTAACATACAATAGATTGAGACTAAATGAACAACAACATAAGCTAATGATTCTAATAATGAGGCTAATGATTTTGCTAATGAACTACAGTACCCAGTGTATCATTATTAACCACACAAATGCTTTTGGTGCATTTCTCAATACACAGGATACTTGTAACCTACTAGATCAGGGAGCAGTGAACCATAGTCTACTAATGAAACAACCGTGTTAGTAACTAGTTAGATTTTTTTGATAAAAGCGTCTGCTAAATGACTAAATGTAAATATATATCTTGTTAACAGATTAACATGGTAGAACTAGCTAGATACTCACCAGTAGTCTCCAATTTCCAGTTTCTTATTGCGGCACTTTTGCTATCTCGGTTGGAGTATGCCTGACTCCTAACGTCGTATAGATTGGTTCTCTCTTCCCATAACTCCAGGAGTACATCTTCCCGTTCTTGGGTCCAGAAGCCAGCCATTTTCAGATTTTAAAATCAGTTAAAATTACGAAGTGAGTAAAGAGCTAAAATCGACATCAAAGAGAGCTCGAGGATGTTATGCACGCGAGTTAAGCCTAGTTGTCAAGGTAACGAGCTGTCAGAATGAGTTAGTTGGAAATCCCTCTACATTGGTCAGACATTCAGCAACTTCACCCGATCCGACTGAACATGTTGAACTCTTCCGACAGTACCCGACAAACACCAACAAACACAAACTGCTGGCCCACACTGACCCGACTGTTGGTGTTTGTTGGCGTTTGTTGTAGAATGTTGGCGTTTGTCGGGGCAGTGTGCAAGTTGCTTAAGGTACGGTATCCCAAGGACGTCCTAAGGATAACGTCACGGTATAACCAAATAGGAACGTCACCGAACGTCCCCAGGACGTCCCTTGTTAGCTGGGGTGGTGTACTGTGGGAAAGCGAGCGGCAGAGCGTTAAAAAAAGCTGTAGTGGACACGCACCGTTAGTCAAGTTAATACAGAGTTGTAGTTCTCTAAGGTCACTACTGTAGTGTAACGCGGGTGGCCTCTTACATACCTGAGGAGTGAGTTTCACCGATTCACACCGGTTACATTCACCCCTCCAAACTCACTCCGGCCTGTTAGCAGCTGATGCTAGCGATCCGGGTCACGGCACCAATGTAACAGGGGTGTAAGAGAGTTTCACTGATTCACACCGGTTACAATAGCTCCATAGACCTCCATTCATTCTGCATTCGACCGTTAGCGCCCTCATATGGAACTAGAGTGGAACTGCAAACAGTTCAGAAGCCGGAAGTTTCCAGAGAGTGGCAGTTCTCGCCTGGCGGGAGGAGGCAAGATGGCGTATTGAGCGGTCGTATTGGTGAAGCGCTCTTGTCTAAAGTCCCTCAAAGTAAGACTATACTTGAAATAACCCCACGGAAGTGATTTGAATAAAGGTCAATTTTCCAGCAGGAAAAAAGGTATAATGTCTCAATCTGAGCTCAAAGAAAGTAGTTGTCAGCCAGCATCAGTCAATCATGGCTATGCTAAGGTGGACTTGATGGATACTGATAGCCATGGAGATAAGCGAAGTCGAGGAGACACGTGTGGCTCTATGCCATCAACTCCATCAAAAGGGGCACATACTCGGAAGGTAATCAAACCAAATCAAAATGAGGTAACAAATTCTGCTATACTTACAGCAATACACACATTGGCTGCTAGATTCGACACTCAAGAAAACAAACTGGAGGATCTCAGCATGCAACTGAAGCAAAATTGCACGCTAACTGCTAGCCTAGCTAAAGCATTAGAATTCAATGCAGGTGAAGTCAACGACTGTAAGCACAAAATCTCAAAGATGGAGAAAGAAATAGAATGTCTGAGATCAGAAAATGTTGAATTTAAAGAAAAGGCGCAAGAACAAGAGAGATATAAACGGAGATGGAATTTGAGAATCAAGGGCATGATGGAAAAAATGAATGAAGATACCCGGGGAGACGTTATCCAGTTGCTTGGGAAGATCGCGCCTCACTGGGCGCTGCAAATGGATGATATCGTTGACACAGTTCACCGTGTGGGTCAGAAGCTTGCCAACAAGACGCGCTACATTATTGTACAGTTTACAAGACGACGACACAGAGATGTTTTTTGGAAGCTGACGAAGGATTCAACGGTATGTAAAGAGGCTGGGATCAAATTCGTTGAGGATCTGACGAGGGAGGACAGATTGGCTAGAGAAGCCTTGTGGCCACGCATTAGCCAGGCAAAGAAGATCGGAGAGAAAGCATATTTCCGCGGGCCGTTTGGATTCATCAACGGTAAACGCATCTATGCGTGAGTTTAACATTGGGAACGAGACTTGATGGAAGTTGAACATTTATAAAGGGGGTTGACATTTGAAGAGGGAAAACCCTTAATCGTTCTTACACTCGAAGAAAGCAAGTTTCTTGGTTCATCTTTTTTGTTTACTTGTTTTTTATTTATTATTTGTATTGCTGCTCGTTCAATCAGCAAATGTCTTTTTTGAAAACCAACTTATCTCTTATCTCGTTGAATACAAGTGGTCTAAAGGACAACGTAAAGCGAAAAGCTATTTTTTTGTTTTGCAAAGGACAGAGAACACAGTTTACTTTCCTACAAGAAACTCAGTCAGGCGCCTCTGACGCCACATTCTGGTCAAGTCAGTGGGGATACAAGATTTTGTTCAGCCATGGTACAAATAAATCCGCTGGAGTTGCGATTTGTTTTAATAAGAACCCTGGAAAAGTGGTTACTCACAAAGCTGATAAAGACGGTCATTGGTTGGTAGTTATCATCAGTATAGAAGGCTCTTTCCTTATTTTGTTAAACATTTATGGTTACAACAATAATACAGAAAATATAATGTTATTGACAGAGATTACTGATGTTGTTACTCTCTATAAGGATCTGTATCACACAGATTTGGTTTTGATGGGTGGAGATTTTAATATGGCGCCAGATGACTGGCTTGACAGATGGCCTTCTAAATTTACCAATAATCATTATAATCTAACATTTCAAAGGTTTGTTAATACCCATTCACTTATTGATATTTGGAGAAGTAAAAACCATGGTCATAGACAGTTCTCATGGATAAAACCTAATGGGAGTTGCAAGTCTAGAATTGATTTATGGTTATCGACACTTGAAATTGTACAATATGTATCACAGGTGTCAATATCAAGTCCACCTTTAACGGATCACTGTTTAGTACGACTTGATCTGGAACCACAAACTGGTTTTGATAAGCGGAATGTCTATTGGAAGTTTAATGCGGACCTTTTAAAAAGTATAGAATATTGTGACACAATCAAGAATTTGATATTAGATATTCGATTTGATTCATCAATTGGAAGCTATAGCAATAGATGGGAATTCTTTAAGTATAGGGTGAGACAATTTTCAATCCAATTTGGGAAAAAGAGAAATAAAGAAAGGAAGGTGTGTGAACTCAAACTGATCCAAGACATTGATGAATGCTGTAAGGAGATGTCAATGTCGGAAGTAGAGAGAAATAAATGTATAAATCTACAATCTAAATTGGATGAGCTATATCTGAATAGAGCGCATGGAGCTTTTGTAAGGTCAAGAGCAAGATGGTTAGAAGAAGGGGAAAAAAACACTTCATATTTCTGTAGATTAGAAAACAGAAGACAAGAAAGGAATGCTGTAAATGTACTCATAATAAATGACGTGGAATGTACAGATCTTAAATTAATATCTGAGGAGGTGTTTAGATTTTATGCAGACTTATACTCTTCCTCTTATTCCAGGGTGGATTCAAATGCTTTCTTTGAGAAAATAAAAACGTATATTCCTAAAATTAATACAGAGTTTAAGGCACTATGTGATTCTGAGATTCACCTACAGGAACTAAGTAATGCAGTTACAAGTATTTCATTAGGAAAGTCTCCAGGTCAAGATGGGTTAACCTCAAATTTTTATAAATTCTTTTGGGAGGATATCAAGGATTTATTGTTTTATGCTCTGAAGGAATGTATTGAATATAAGACACTGATGCCTACAATGAGACAAGGATTAATAATAGTACTTCCTAAACCTGGTAAGGATAAAAGATGCATAGATAACCTTAGACCTATAACCTTACTTATAAGATATTTACCTGTGTCATTGCCAATAGGTTAAAAGAGGGTATGTCACAAATTATTAGTAAATCGCAATCAGGCTTCCTTCAAGGGCGATCTATCCATAACAACATAAGATTAGTTTTAGATTTGTTAGACTATAGGGACAAAATTGAAGATGAGGGTTTTATTCTGTTTTTAGACTTTTGTAAAGCATTTGACAGGGTGGAACATCCTTTTATTTTGAAAGCATTGGAACATTTTGGTTTTGGTGAACATTTTCAGAAGGTGATAGGAATGTTGTATGATGATATAAATAGTTCAGTACTATTAACACTGGGTGCATGCAAAAGATTTGAGGTGAAGAGGGGAATTAGGCAGGGGTGCCCAGCCTCACCTCTTCTCTTCATTATGGCTACAGAACTATTGGCAATTTGGATAAAGCAAAATGACAATATTCAACAATTGAATGTACTGGGAAGTTCATTGGTTATAAGTCAGCTGGCAGATGACACAACTCTTTTCCTTAAGAATGCTGCACAGATACCAACATCTTTGGAAGCCATTTCGGTCTTCTCAAAGGCTTCAGGGCTATGCCTAAATTTGAAGAAATGCGAACTAATGGCAATACATGATGCACCATTTACAGCTATACATAACATACCTATTAAGAATGAAGTAAAATATTTGGGGATTCATATTTCTAAGGATTTAGATCATAGGACAACATCCAATATTGAAAGTATTTTGAAGAAGAATAGGACAATTCTGAATACATGGTTACAAAGGGACTTATCTATATTCGGTAGGATACTATTATCTAAGATGGAAGGCCTTTCGAGACTCATTTATCCAGCGTACTCTTTGGCTGTCCCTGATAGAATGATCAAAACAATTAACCAAATTATTTTAGATTTTATTTGGAAGAATAAACATCATTACATTAGAAATAATTATATTATTAAATGGTGGAAGAGGGGGGACTGAATGTCATTGACTTTGACACAATGAATGGCACACTAAAATTGAAATGGTTACAGAGCTTTGTAAATCAATATGAGAGTGTCTGGTTCAACCTACCTTCAAAAATCTTTATGGATTTCGGAGGTATAGAATTTTTGCTCAAATGTGACTTTGATATCCTTAAACTGCCAGTCAAGTTGTCAGATTTTCACCAACAAGTCCTCCGTTATTGGAAACTAATCTACAAGCATAACTTCTCTCCTCATAATACACCAATTTGGAATAATAGGTGTGTACTAATTAAAAAGAAATCGTTTTATTTCAAAGAATGGAAGGAACAAGGGATATGGTCTGTTCAACATCTTATGGATGCTTGTGGTAACATGTTGGATTATAATGAGTTTAAACTTAAATATAATGTACTGTGTACTGATAGAGAATATTATACAGTGATTAAGGCGATTCCACCAGCTCTTATTTGTATTATCAGGGGGTCCTTAACATATTCAGAGCTAGTACCTAGATTAAACTCACTGAGAATTGAGGGGTGTTTTTTTTTGGACAGGAAATGCAACAACCAATTCATAAGATCCTGTCTTACTGTAGAATGTTTTCCCTCATCTTTAAAAAGAAGATATATGTTAAAAGATTACACTAGCAGTGAGAAGAAAAGAATCAGGAGTAAATATATACTTTTCCCTATATCCCCTAAGACAAAGGAAGTACACTTTAAGATAATCAATGACATTTATCCCTCTAATGAATTTCTACGCCGTACATTTAAGGTAGGCTCAAATGAATGTTCTTTCTGCAAGATAGAGATAGAAAATACTGAACATTTGTTCGTTTCCTGTACTAGATCTGCCTTATTCTGGAAGGATTTTCAAAATTGGATATTAGATAATAATTTAATTATGCCACCACTAAATTACAGTTATGTCAGATTCGGGTTTATAATGGAGGACAAAAATTGTGAATTTCTATTTAATAATTTAATAATACTGGCCAAATATTTCATGCACAAATGTAAATGGTTGAAAGCCTCTCCCATGTTTAGAAGATTCTTAAATGAGGTGTCACTTTATTTAGATTCGCTTAAGTTTCTTAAATCTTCAAATGCCCTACATCTACACAAACACATGTCGGATTTGTAACTTGACTGGACCCCTGAGAGAAGTTAGCATTGGTGAAATGTTTTATTGTTTGTATATTATGTTTTTATTTTTATTTTTTGGTTTGTTAATGCATTTATGTTTACTCGCGTACCGTATCTGTACCTTGTGTAATGATTTGTTTTTGCAAAAAATAAAAAAATAAAGTTCTCTAGCCTGGCTGCCAGCCCAATTTATCCCCGCCCACAAAATAATTTGGTCGGGAAATTGGGTCTGGGGAGTCTCAGTTGGGGAACAACTATGTCCGAACAGAAGCTGTTCGGACATGGATTTCATTCATTTCATGATTTTCATTGGTCCGAACAGCTTCTGTTCGGACCGGACCAATGAAATTGTCAGGGCGGGCTTTATACAATGATGGACAGATGATCAACAGTAACGTAATCAACCACGTCACCAAAGAGCGCTTTGGTTGAATTCGTTTTCAACAAACAAGGCTACCGCTGGAGAGCTGGGATGTTATGATTCTGCCATCGAGTCTGTTTTAGAAGACATCGACAGCGCATTCGTTTTGAAAGAGGAACAGAGAAACGCAATCAAGGCATTTGTCGATGGAAAATATGTTTTTGCCGTCCTTCCTACGGGGTTTGGTAAAAGTTAACATACTACGTTGCTCTGATTGGTTGTAGGTCTATCCAATTGAGCGAAGAGGCATTTGTTTTCCGGGTTCGGTTGAAACACGCCCCATAGTCACAGCCCAACGGAGAGTTCTCAGACTCATATTCTGACTAGAATTATGAGTATGACAACGTCAGGCTAGCAGTTCTCCCCATATTAGACATTCTCTGGTTGTAGTCTTGCAAGCGACTACATATCCCAGTAAGCATCGCTTTCTTAACGCACGTTGTGAACCTTTTTCACATTGGTAGACTTTTCCTTTCGGATTGTCATGACGCGCAGTCAGTGTCTGACTCGGGTGGTGAGTTCGTTGAATTGCTTGTTTGCTAGCTATCTAGGATTGTATTAAATAACCTATCTAGAGACAAATGTGTACATTTAATCTTACTACCATGTAATTAGCCATGTCGCTGTAAACGTTATATTGACTACCCTAGTTAGCATTATCTCGTGCTAACTAAACCACCGATGGCTAAAATAAAATAACAATAGAATAGACATCCTGAATGATCCTTGTTGCTGTAGCTTGCTAGCTTACCTTTTCTTTTTCTTTGCTAAACAGTAGCTAATTGTATAAGACCAACAGCCTGAATACTAACGCATTAGCCTGTGTGATCGCCACACCAAAAAAAGAAATCTGTCTTTCCACAGCCTAAATATTTAAAGTTCAGAGTTTGCCTAGTCAACCGATTGTCTAATCTAAAGGATGCTGATTTTTTCCATGTGGACTTAATTAAGTGGAGTACAAAAAATCTAAAAGGTTGAATCTGTTTAATGCACGCTACACTAACATTGCTGTATTCTTGTACTTTTCAAGTAAGGACTTTACCTCACTGATTCAAACCACCAAGAATCATGGAGGATGACTGCAAACCTTTACTGGGCTCTGTCCGAACAGGAGAAAGCTACACTCACCGAGGGTCTACGGATTCACTTGATTCAAGAGCTAAAAGGTAGGTACATAGATCTTTTGACTTGAATGGCACTCAATAGGAGTTCATTGGAAATTGATGTGTCATAGTTGTTGGTGTTTTGTAGTCTCATGGCATGGCTCTACTGTTCAACTTTCATAAATGGTCGATTCTACATTATCATAAGAAGAAGTTGGCCCATTTAAGTTAATCACTAACCATTTAACTCGGGAGGACACATCCTGAAATGTGTTATTCTGTCTGAATCAGCACTGAGTTCACATGACACATCCACCAAATGTGTTTAGAAAGCCACAACGCCTTGGCACGACTCAGTTTCATATGGGTCTGCTGTCTTTTAGAATGCCACAACACAGACAACATTAGTTGTTTATTATAAGGAGAAGCACCCCTAGTTTCTACTTCCACAGAAAATCTATTATCAGCGGGGTCTTAGCTTCTGAAGTCTTAAAACGTTCCTTGCCCCTACACCCAACCCAATAACACATTCAGGCTGCATCCCCACGCTAGATTAATCCAGTCTGGTATTTCACAAACACCAACGAGGTAGCAGCAACATTATTGGAATATGTGTTTTGGCTGAGGTCTTTTGAAAATCAAGAGGGCCCCTCTACTATGTAGTCATATACAATCTCTTTTTAGATGTAAATGTTAAAAACAAGTAGGCATTTTAAGTGGTTTTTAAAACTCTTAACTGCAACTTAATGTCTTTCACTCTGCATCTTTACAATGCACCTTCATCAAAATGTAAAGCTGGAAGGTTCAACAGGTAGTGTCTGAGTACTTTAAACGAGTAATTTAGCTGCAACAACCAAGGTTAACAGCTTTGGACACTGCTGTTCTAAAGTCCATTGAAACTATTCAATTGGGCGTTGAAGTGACTGGGACATTTGGACTTTTACCATTTTATTTATTACCATTTTAGATGCCTATGTCTTGGTGTGTGTCAATACGAATGTAAGAAGGAAATTAACACATCAAATTCAGTAGGCACAGCTACTTAACCAAGTAGCTCCTTCTTTCTCTCTCTTACTTTCCCCAGGCCGTTCCATGTGGAGCCCAGGAATATAGTTGAGAATACCCCCCAGGAGAGAGTGACTTCTGAGGCCTCTGTCCTGAGCAGCCGAGTTCACTACTACAGCAAGCTTACTGCATCCTCTGACAGATTACTGGTACAGTAACTACTGTTAAGGACACACACTCTTATGCCAAAAATATATAAAGCACACATTGATGCCAGTATGTTGCATACGTAAATGTGGCACCTGTTTCAGAAAGCCATCACTCACTTTGTGTTGCAAATTGCATTACAATTGAAATGATATGCATTGAGACTGCTAGATAAAACAAAGTCTGTGACTTCTTTTTTTTCCCAATGTTGTGAAGTTAATGGATTTAATACACCAGCTGTCCTTTAGCGAAATGAAGGCTCTTCTTTGTCATTCACTGGACCTTTGAGCTGTCATTGGCCATATCAACATGCTTTTACACTTCTATATAAAGGATTTAGTTTGGACCAGACCTTAAACAGATAGGCCTCTGTGACCTAGGATATTTCACAGACATACTGTCAAATTCAGGATATAGAACATGCACATGATATATTTACTGGCCATCATTGAGTCCAGGCTGTCAATAGTGGTGTCAGCCAAGTGTAAAATCAGTGTCAGTATTGACCTATTCACTTGTAAAATAAGTATGTTTATATGTTCTATGGCTTTCAAGTCCCAGGTTAGTTGGACTTTGGTAAGTCACAGCCACAGCAGCCTTTACTAAATGGACTGTTGTGAACTAAGCTTTGTGTTCACCCACTGACCTTAATATAGAATCTCATTGGACTGACTGGACCCCGGTATTTTTTCTACCTCAGAGTCCTCCAGACCACGTGATCCCTGCACCGCAAGAGATCTATGTGTACAGCCCACTGGGAACAGCCTTCAAAGTATCCAAAGGAGGGGATGTATCGTCCAAAAATCCTAGTATCGTCACTATGTAAGCATCTACTGCAGCTTTTCCCATACATTGATTTATTTGTGGCGTTTTTTTTTTTACTGCTTAACATGTCCCCCCAAAAAATTGCGAAGAGCTGCACGCAGCGCTTTATGTTTACTTGACTTCATGCAGCGCATGAAGTCAAATTTTGCCCAACATGAGACGGCCCCAACGCCACGTCACTGTGACATATGTCATCAAAGTACCGCAAGAGAGATTCGAGAGCAGCCGGCTGGGTCAGCCAGCGCATCTTCTCCAGAGCAATTGCACAAGCTCTGATGACGACACAGCTATTTCATTGGCCAGACTCACACACGACAACTTTGACGTGTGTTTTGTGTTTATTCTGATATCTTCAGTTTTGCCAATGCTCAAATCCGGACCAAACAGTACAATTGAATGAGATATTTGCCGTATTGTCAATAAGACTGCCATACTGACGTTGAAGAAAGTGTCTTAGTCCGCCTCTTCACTAACGGTAAGACTCAGTTTAGTTGAGTTCTGGTTGTATTATCAATCTGCAGATTGCAGAGAGAGTTTAACATAGCCCAATACATAAAATGACCAATTTCAGTGCACTGGTTCATGCAAGTTCGAATGCGAAAACAATTAAATTAGCGACCAGTTCGTCAGCGATAAAATAAGCAAACAGTGCTTGATCAGCCATGGATTTGAATTTTATTTATTTACATGGGCAGTGCACATTATTGAACATGACTGTAAATGTGCCAGAATGATCAAATATGGCTATTTTTCCATCTGTATTTTTATTTTATTTATTTTCATTTTTATTTCACCTTTATTTAGCCAGGTAAGCTATTTAATAATAATAATAATAATACATTTTATTTAAAGGCGCCTTTCTCAGCACTCAAGGACACCGTACAGGATATAAAATACATTTAAATACAGCAAAAACAAAGAATACAACAACATTAAAAACAACAGAAGCAGGCTGCGTAATTGACATCAAATGGAATATGTAGTTTAAATAGATGGGTTTTGAGTTCCAATTTGAAATGGGGCAATGAGTCAATATTTCTTAGTTGGGGTGGTAGTGCATTCCAGAGACGGGGAGCAGAGCGGCTGAATGCACTACTCCCCATGGTGGTGAGACGAGCAGAGGGGACAGACAGGTGTATGGAGGAAGAAGATCTGAGGGAGCTGGAGGTAGTGGGACCCTGAAAGAGATCAGACAAATATGGGGGGGTGAGGTTGTGGATGGCCTTGAATGTAAACAGGAGGATTTGGAATTGTATATGGACTGAACCGGAAGCCAGTGGAGCTGTTGTAAGACAGGATTGATGTGGTGGATAGAGGGGGTGCGAGATATAATGCGGGCAGCTGAATTCTGGACCAGTTGAAGCTTATGGAGGGATTTACAGTAATCGAGACGGGAAGTGACAAGACAGTGAACAAGAATGGCGGCAGACAAGAATGGCGACAGAGAACAAGTTCGAGAACAATTTGAGAACAAGTTCTCATTTGCAACTGTGACCTGGCCAAGATACAGCATAGCAATTGGACACATACAACACAGAGTTACACATGGAATAAGCAAAACATAATAATTACAGTAATTACAATATAACAATTAAACAGAGAGAATAACAGTGCAGGTAGAGATACTGGGGTGCAAAGGAGCAAGATAAATAAATAAATACAATATTGGGATGAGGTAGATGGATGGGCTGTAGACCCTTGACAGTGTTAAAAAGTCACCCTGAAAAACAATACATCTTATTAAAACAAAAACACATTAATTAGCCTAATTAAAAAAAGGTACAACGTCATTGATCGATTCCAAGCACACTTAATCATTTAAATACATTATACAAGTAGGAAATGTTATCTAAACTCATGACTGATGTAAACGCAGCAAACCATGTCTGACTTGTAAACGCGGCTGAAAATGTCTGACTTGACGGCTCCGTTTTACATTTAGTCACTTAGCAGACGCTCTTATCCAGAGCGACTTACTTACTGTAATGTCCCTGTACTTACTGTACAGGGACATTCCCCCCGAGGCAAGTAGGGTGAAGTGCCTTGCCCAAGGACACAACGTCGTTTTGCACGGCCGGGAATTGAACTGGCAACCTTCAGATTACTAGCCCGACTCCCTCACCGGTCAGCCATCAATTCCTCCCCCGACTGCAAGCGGCAACTCTCGCAGAATGGTGCATCCAGCCGCAGCCCATGTTGAACACACCTATTGATTCGCTCAGCTCCTTCTTGCCCAACTTGCGTTCACTCTCTCTTACTACAATGGACCCGTCTGTGAATAGCCCCCTCTCTCTGTGCACACTCTGAATCAATGCACGGGACAAACAGCTTTTTCCCTCTGCAGGAGAATCGATCCGGAGTTTACGAACGGTTAGGCCCAATCCCAATGTCCAGACTCATGGAGTTTGAGGTGCATTCTTGCTGTCTGTAAGGGCTTAGGGCTGTGCCACTGTCAAATCGTCAAGTGTGCGAGGGCTCTTTCATTTTGAGCCCTTTATGCACCCTTTTCGTTAGTCTACATTTTTGCAGACTTAAGGGAATTGCCCACAATTCACAGCAATGTGACGTGAAACACGAGGGCTACCAGGGAAAGCCCGGAAGCGAAAAAGAATCCCGTCAAACCCGCCTCATAAGACAAGAAAGAAGAAGAACAGGTAAACAAACAAGCATGCTTGGAAGGAGCAACCAATCCTGACGTAAACATAGTTGAAAATAAAAGTTAACATGCAAGTTTAAACACAAAGCTTACTGATGGTTAATATAGCCAGAACTGTGTGTAGTTTGTCCTTTGATGTTAATTCCAAATATGCTTTCAACAGATTTTATCTAACAACATTACTATTTTGCCGATAATGCAGCAAAGTGCTGTCCCATTCCAATTTATAGCATTTTGAGCCCTTGCAGCCTCTTGCACTCAATCACTTACTAGTAAGCCTGAGGGTTTAGGGTTTAGGGGGGGGACATTGGGATTGGGCCTTAGTATCATAATTCTCTGCACAAATTTGTAATATTCATAGTTAAATACATTTGGCAAATATAACAACATGAGTCCAACGTAATGTTTATGTTGGGCTACATAAAGCTCAAAAAACTATTTTGCCAGTCGCATTGCTTGTCGAAGCCCCTATGTACATTCACATCAACCAATATGACCTAGGTTTGGCGAAACCGTTTACAAAGTCTGGCTCCACTCCTGCTTACCACCACAAATATTTATCTAATATCTAATTACACATGCACATCTAACCATTGTGATGTATTTTTACTATGGATATAAATTATGTATAACTTTGATCATAATTTCAGTTAAGATGCTGTTTTAATTTGCCCCCAAGTTTTGCCATATGGAATACAATGATGGGGACATCTATACTCAGCATACCATGGGGCATAAAGCAGGTTTGTAGTATAAAGCACAGTTTTGTGTATTTCAATTTACTCTAAGTTGATCAATGTTTTTGTTTCAGTTAGGTTTGAGTTCTGAAACCAAACCCATTTGTTGTTCTGACAGGCAGGGTTCACTTTGGGGATCCTCATCCTCATCTCCATGGGCCTGCTGACCCTCTACTGTTGTTACAGAGTGCTCAAGGCACCTAAATCAATACGTAAGTCCAGCTCACAGGCTCTGGTTATTAAATGAACTTGTACATGATGAGCTTATGTTGGTTTATTTAATCTTATGTTGCTATTGTTATCTGAAATAGAGGTTTAAAGTTTACAAACTAAGGGCTTTTTGACATCTGTCCATTGTAAGAACTGCTCATGTTACATAACTGAGAGTCTTGTGCTGCCCCACTCCCTGTGTACATTGTGTAGAGTAGCTGTTATCTACACATGCTTAAAAAGGAGAGATTCATCTCGCATGTTTTTGCTACCTTTAGCAAGTGTGTTGGCACCTCTGAGCAACGTGCAGGGACTGATGAGGACGGTTTAACACTCGGTCACTTAGGTCAGGAATCTATCCCCCGTTGGTTGTTCTCAGGAAAAACACGAGCCCACATGTAACATGTTTTAGACAAAGGGTATTTTAATACGGTGCAACAGCCAACAACAGGCCTCGTTTAGAAATGTTCACTTGTCTTTTATTTATATTTACACTACCTAGTAACAGTTGTTATTTATTCTTTTAGCGTACATTGACACCTCCGACTGGGAGTTTCCTGACGTGTGTAAATACTATTTTGGGAAGTTTGGCCAGTGGTCCAGTCTGGTGTTCTCCATGGTATCACTCATTGGTGCCATGGTGGTCTACTGGGTCCTCATGTCAAACTTCCTCTTCAACACTGGCAAATTCATCCACAGTATGTCAGAAAGGTTTTAACTTAACATGGCATTGTTTGAGAGTTTGTGTAAAACTGTTAAGTCCTAATTCTTCTTCTTTTTTTCCCCTCACCCTTTCGCCAGACTATGCTAACAATGTCAGCATGTCTGATTCAGATTTTGGGACCAATGGCTCAGAAAGAGGTTAGAACAGTCTTTTTGCTTGCATGGTGTTCATTCTTTTTAATCTTGTAATGTAGTTAATCGTTGTAGTCATGAGACAAAGGGATGAATGTTGGGGTCTCGTCAACAATGTAAATTACTCATGCTGTTGTTCTTGTTCTTCATCTTGTGCCCAGTGATCTGCCCGTTCCCAAACTCCATACCTGGAGGAAACTCCAGCAGCTTCAACATAAATTATCTGAGTGCCAGCAACTCGTCAGACACAGCCCTGTTTGATCGCTATTGGAGCAAAACCAACACCATTCCTTTCTACCTCATTGTCTTGCTGCTGCCGCTGCTCAACTTCCGTTCTGCATCCTTCTTTGCCAGGTTCACTTTCCTAGGTAAGGAAAGACAAGGACTGGCAAGCTGGGAAAACTAAGTGGAAATGGGAATTTTAGTACACAGCAAGAAAGAATTGGGAAGCGTTAGCGCTATGAGTAAAGGGCAATAATATTGTGGAGAGTTTGGAGGAACTGTGATTGTAATATTGAAAAACTAGAAATGTAAAGATGACAATCTAGGGATGAGCTGGGAGGGCTTCTTGAGTAGTTAAGGGGATAGTCAGAAGGGGGGAACTGGGATTATGACCTTGTTTCAAATTGGCTAGTAGGTGGCATTTAACTCTGTATAACTTGAAACAGCTATCAACTCGGCAGAACATTTCCTTCTGTATGCCTGCGCCTCGTCCATTTATTTTATATAGTGGGACAAGTTATCTCTTCTCAACGTTAGAAATACAAGGTGTAGCGTGATTTGTATCGACTTTCCTGACTTTTGTGCATGCCACTCTACAACTTCTCTCGCTTCAGCTTTTGCTTCTCTCGCTGTCTCCTAACATGTATTCTAAGCTTTAGCTTCGATTGTGTGAGTTTCATAAAATGTTTTAAATAACACACGTCATTGGACAACACATCGTAGTATGGAGCGCTGTCTGGGACTTTCCCAGCTGCGCTGAGCCACCACAGCATGTGTTCATTGAAAATAACGGTTGCTTCATCAGTTTGTAATTTAACAATTATTGTGCGCCCCAGGTCTAAAGCATTAAATACAAACAAATATGTTGCCAGCCAATGTTAAGTGTTCTTTAAGTGTACTTCACTGTATGACACACATAAGCAGAGTTAATTGGCCTGTGTATCTCCCTTCTTTAGGAACAATATCTGTTATCTACTTGATCTTCCTGGTCACGTGGAAAGCTTTCCATCTTGGCTTCCACTTGGAGTTCCACTGGTTGGATTCAACACAGTTCTATGTTCCAGGTAAATTATGGTTGTTGGGGTGGTTGTCATTGTTTGCACAGAGGTGTCTCTGAGTTTTTACATACTAAGCATTCAGATAAGCATAATAAAACAACAATGTAATCTTTACTTGCTATCAATATTGATCTCAGATCTTCCTTTTGACAGACTTGGAAAATGTATCTGTTAAAATCTTGTCATGTCAAGCTGATGACTTAGCTTTATGTGCTAATTGCGTAATTAACATGCTAATGTTATATTTTCCTCTTTTTCTCTGTGTGTGTCAATACTTAAGAGTTCAGGCTGCTGTTCCCTCAGCTTACTGGTGTACTGACGCTGGCTTTCTTCATCCACAACTGCATCATCACACTCATGAAAAGCAACAAGCACCAGGAAAATAATGTGAGTGTGAGTTATGTTAGCGTTTAGCTTACTCTGCCAACACGTGACTTGATACCTTGGCTGTGTGACTAACGACATTGGGCTTAGCATTTACTGTGAAAACCATGACAGAAGGAATTCTAACTTCCTACTAAAATACAGAATAGGAAATGCTTATAGTTTCTGTTGTTGAGTCTGCAGTTTTCAATCTCTCCTGCCACACTTCCTTTCCTCCTTTTTTCACATGACTATTGTCTTGAAATCTGTTTGGTTCAGTTACGACTGTACTGGAATAGCTGCCATATAAATTCATTTAATCTGACCTTGTGGATAATAATAATAATAATTAGGGATGCACCAATACCATGTTTTAAGGGACTGAGTACAAGTACCAATATATTTTTTTCTGGTACTTGCCGATACCTATACATTTAGATTATTATTATTTATTTTTTGGGTGACGTGGCAGTTTTCCATGCACAACACAGTGAGACTAATGAATGTAGGACAGCTTATTTATTATTTCTCGAATGAAAAAAGTATTTTTATGTGCTTATCACAAACTTAAAGCACAAATTTCAGTGAGTGTCTAATAACCTTCAAAGGGCATAATTACCTGTAAGAAAGGCTGGTGGGGTCAGCCAAAAGGAGACCGAATACGCTTGTCAGACTTTTATCAGTTAAAGTTATTATAAATGACGGTTGGTCTTCTGCAGTAATACCGCAAGTTTTCTTTTATGCTCGCAGTGAGCAATCTTTAATTTAGTGAAATGGTGCGTTCATGAAAAAAGTAAGTTGGTTGTTGTTCTTAGTCCTCGGATTGTTTAACCTTATTTAATTCTGTAAAGTTAAAGCAGTGAACTGCGAACAGGTGCGCGTGTCAGAAGGGAGCGCGAGTGCATGGAAATATTAACGCGAAGGGCCTTGCATCACCAGTGCAGACCACCATCAGAAGCTGAAAGCACTGGCCTCGGCGATTTACCTGACTGAATTTGGTGAATGATGGTTTCAATCCTTTTTATATTTTCTGGTATATCTAAGTTAAGTTACCCAGGAGCTCTGTTGACATAGACTAAGCTAACGTTAGCTACAGCTTGATGAATTGAGTCATTGAACACAGCAGGAGAGAACGCAACGTTAGCCAGCTAGCTAAAGCTCCGGTGGAAAATTCCAAATGAACGTATGCAGCCTTTACTAAAGGCTGCATACGTTCATTTGGCTTTAGTGCCGCTTACACAACAGTGACACAGACAGATCGAAAGCTAATTTGAGACAATATAAAGATGGAAAACCAGGCTAAGAAACGTAAACGTAATTACTTTCACTAGACAACGTTTTACCAATTGCACAAAAGGCTATGTTTGTTTGTTTCAAGCTCCAAAAACGATGTTTTTAAGCATGGAAGTCCCTCACTAGCATCACATCAGGCAGAATGTGCATGCATTAGCAGGGAGCTCGCTGTGGTGGCGTATACGGGACCGGTTCTGGTGGGCCGGTCTGTATCAAAGTCCAGGGCCTATTTTTTACTCCCAGTCCGTCCCTGCCGTTCTATCAATAAGCAGACCTGCCAACTTGTACGCAATTTGTGTAGCGGATACGCATTTTGACTTCAAAATACGCTGGTACTTGTATTGGCTGTCAATCATGATGGAAGAGTAGACAAGTTAAGTTACAGCATGTCCACCATCTCGTGGGGGTTATGCATTAAGCCATTTGTGGTGCCCTTACCACATTGTGCCTCATATACTGTAAATGTTAGACCCAGTGACAGGCTGGCATGAAATGGCTTGCATAATACTTAGTAAGGAGGCCATACTAATTTTTGACTCATGGCTTAAGTTACGTTTCTCCAGCTCTCCCAAGGTTGGCAAAATAAGTATCTCAAAATGCATCAGATTGATGCTTTAAAATATGGAATATTTAAAATGTTCTTATGGGGGAGTATGCACCCGGACCCCCTTAGAGGGGTAATATCCTTCTCACCTTTTTCACCCCTGACCCGTTTTCATGCCTGATAAATAGTCTATGTAGCGGTCGGAGAATTGTGTATACTGCGCTGTGGAATGTTTAGTTTAGTTTTCGACAGTGGTCGGATTTTATTAATATGATGTTAATATACCCGTATAATATTTGTTTAATTATGATGGCATTGCTAACATTATTTGTGGTATATTCTGTAATATGCTGTGTCGGGAGTGTGTTAATTGTCTACGTTCTGTGTTGTTTCAGCACCACCACACTCATTCATGTAAGAAACAGAAACGCTAACTTCTTAGCAATAAATACAAAAGAAAGCTGTGTCCAAGAGTGAACCCCAGGAGCGAACACAACGCACCAACCAGCTATATATATTTAGTTATTTCATTTCGCACCTACATTACATTGTTTTTTTTGTTTTTTACGTGAGGTATCGGTCTTTGGTATCGGGGGTATTTTTACAAGTACAAGTACATGAGCCTGGTATCGGTGCATCCCTAATAACTGGAGAGGGTACAATTTGGGGGGAAATTGTGAGGTTTGGTTGCGGATGGGTCAATTATTTTTCTGAAATGTATATTTCTGTATATTTTAAATAAGCGTGCGTACTTATTATTTATGAAGATGGCATAGATTAAAAAGCTTAATTTGATTTAAGATTAATTTGTTGCTGCTCATTTACACTTCAACACACTAAGAGTGAAGTGTAGAATGAAACAGGGTTCTGTTGTCATTTCCCTTCCCCTCTCGTGGTTAATTGCTTTAAGCATATTAGTCCCACTACAATACTAGCTCAACAGCGCAAATATAGGGAAAACAAAGCTGACTAAGTATTAGCTAGCCACAGAAGAGCACATTCTATTAGGCATAATGTACAATTTTCCTCACCTGGAGAAGCCAGCTGTGCTCCGTCTTGCTCCTAGATGCAGACCTGACCCCCGGACCGGTAAGTTAGTTTTACAGCTAAGCTAACCACAAATTGATGCAAGTTTGTACTGTTTAACAGGGCAAAAAAAAAGAATCATAGTAGATTTGCACGGCGTAGCACATTGATTCTCAGCCCCTTCTTGCCCAGCTCACGTTCTCTCTCACTACAACAGACCCGTCTGTGAATAGCCCCCTCTCTCCGTGCACGCTCTGAATCAATGGGCAGGACAGATGTCTTTTTCCCTCAGAAAAGACGTCCGGAGAATCAATCCGGAATTTACGAACGGTTAGGGCCCATCCCAATGCCCACCCTCACAGACTCATGGAGTTTAAGGTGTGTTCTCGCTAAGTCTGTAAGGGCTTAGGGCTGTCCCACTGTCAAATCGTCAAGTGTGTGAGGGCTCTTTGCATACATATTGAGCCCTCTATGCACCTTTTTCGTTTGGCTAAGGGAATTGCCCACAATTCACAGCATTGTGACGTGAAACACGAGGGTTACCAGGGAAAGCCCGGAAGCGAAAAAGACTCCCGGCAAACCCGCCTCATAAGACAAGAAAAAAATAAGAAACAAACAAACATGTAAGTTTAAACACAAAGCTCACTGATGGTTAATATAGCCAGAACTGTGTGTAGTTCGTCCTTTGATGATTATTCCAAATATGCTTTCAACAGATTTGATCTAACAACTTTACTATTTTGCTGATAATGCAGCAAAGTGCTGTCCCATTCCAATTTATAGCATTTTGAGCCCTTGCAGCCTCTTGCACTCAATCACTTACTATGTGACGTTAACTAAGTCTGTGAGGGTTCAGGGTTTAGGGGGGACATTGGGATTGGGCTGTGATTAGTGACTTTAGTGACTGTGGCTAGCTAGTTAGCCACCGTTAGCTTCACTTTTTTCCACAAAAACTCAAATGATGCCTAAACCGCCAAACGGAACGTTCGCGCAGATACAAGCAACGCAATTGGGAGCAGGACGAACATTTTGACACTGACATTGTCTATGTAGTCAAAGAATTGAGGGACGAGTTAAGGTGGGAAAATAATAATTAAAAAAAGGATATGTGAGAGGGAATATGTTTTGCCTTGCCAAAGGCCAGCACACCCAATGAAAAATCATATTAGAGCTTTGCCTCATATCAAGAATAATACATGACTGCAACTTGATCTAGTTGTCCACCTGAACTATTACTTTTTTCCCAAGAACCTCTGCTGTGACGATTTTGGTGATAAAGACTAATAAACATTACACTTTTGTTGTGATTCTAGGTGCGAGACTTGTCTGTGGCTTATCTATTAGTGGGACTGACATATCTGTATGTGGGAGTGTTGATCTTTGCAGTCTTCCCCTCACCACCATTGTCTAAAGACTGCATTGAACCGGTAAAGCTCTCACGTATATCACTCACTCATTGAAAAAGATTCTTGATTTGACCTTAAGATCATCATGATTAAACCTTTCTCTTTTCTACGCTATACTCAATACACCATTTCATTAGTCAAATCCCTAAATTCCACTCCTATTAGACAAATGCAAGAGTTGATTCTCAACACACTTAGAAATGAGAAATTAAGTAATGCTATTTATTTGTATTTTATATAAATGTAATTTTTTTAACTTCCTCGTCAAGCTTCTACTCATGTAAATGTGTACAGTCTCCAGAAATGTTAACCAAATGTGTGTATTTCAACCTGGCCTCTGCAGAACTTTCTAGATAACTTCCCTAGCTGTGATGTGCTGGTGTTCGTAGCTCGCACCTGCCTGCTGTTTCAGATGACCACAGTCTACCCTCTGCTTGGCTACCTGGTGCGTGTTCAGATGATGGGACAGTTCTTTGGCAAGCACTACCCCAGGTAAGAAACCACTGTTGGTGCATTGGGACTCAAACTGCACAGTACATCTGGAAAATATTCACAGCGCTTCACTTTTTCCACAATATTTTACAGGCGTATTCCAAAATGTGTATTTATTTTTGCAAAATAAAAACGACAATCAAACGTTTACATACAGTGAGAGAAAAAAGTATTTGATCCCCTGCTGATTTCGTAGGTTTTGCCACTGACAAAGAAGTGATCAGTCTATAATTTTAATGGTAGGTTTATTTGAACAGTGAGAGACATCCAGAAAAACGCATTTCAAAATTGTTATTGATTTGCATTTTAAGGAGTGAAATAAGTATTTGACACCTCTGCAAAACATGACTTAGTGGCAAAACCCTTGTTGGCAATCAGAGGTCAGACGTTTCTTGTAGTTGGCTACCAGGTTTGCACACATCTCAGGAGGGATTGTGGATGGTGTTCTTGGGGTCATAGGCAGCATTTCTCCTCCTCCAAACACGGCGAGTTGAGTTGATGCCAAAGAGCTGGTTTTTGGTCTCATCTGACCACAACACATTCACCCAGTTCTCCTCTGAATCATTCAGATGTTCATTGGCAAACTTCAGACGGGCCTGTACATGTGCTTTCTTGAGCAGGGGGACCTTGCGGGCGCTGCAGGATTTCAGTCCTTCACGGCGTAGTGTGTTACCAATTGTTTTCATTGTCCCAGCTGCCATAAGATCATTGACAAGATCCTCCCATGTAGTTCTGGGCTGATTCCTCACCGTTATCATGATCATGGCATCGCCACGAGGTGAGATCTTGCATGGAGCCCCAGACCAGGGGAGATTGACCTTTCTTTTGTGTTTTTTCCATTTGCGAATAATCGCACCTCGTCACCTCACCAAGCTGCTTGGCGATGGTCTTGTAGCCCATTCAAGCCTTGTGTAGGTCTGCAATCTTGTGAAGTGGAAGAATATGTACGTTTGAAATGATGTAAATACTTTTGTAAGTTCTCTTGTATTGTGAAATATACTAAGTCTTGAAGTGAAGAATAATTCTAAGTCTCAAAATTGAAGAATGGTTCTAAGTGTCGTGAAGGGCTAGATCCTAAGTCCAAACAGACGCACTGGAACTCGAGTCTGATGCAAAAGTTTATTCAGACACAAAAGTATCAAAACAAGTGTGTATATATGGTGGCGGGGGGGGGGGGGGGGGGGGGGGGGGCTACCAAATCTCACGCCAAGGTTTTTGGAAAAGTTGGCAGCCCTGGTATATGGTTACCTAGCTTGCTACCCTTAGAATGTGGCTGTAACATTAGCTCTGCAGCTAACAGCTCAGTTACTGTTGCTAATGTAAAGGTAGATAGCATCAAGTATAAGTGTGAATACACATGCTGTAACGCGAGTGTTGTACACTTCTTTGTTATTTGGATAACCGTTCTGCTGTTGGTGTTATGGCGCGCGCGATATCCGCCTTTCCCCTCATTGAAGTGACAATGAGAGTGCAGACATCCCAAGTCTCCCGGAAGGTCCGGGAGTCTCCTGCATTTCAATAGCGGCTCCCTGACGCCCGCAAATGCTCTACAATCTCCCGGAAACCGGGGATTTTGTATTTCGAGCGAGCGAGAGACTGTCCAATGGTCATTTCTGGTAGAGATAGGTGCATATCGCGCGTCCTGATTGCGTCGTGGGGAGGGGGGGGGTTACGTGCAGGTTGAGGGGGTACATCATGCGTCAGGATTGCGTCGGGGGGGGAACCACCTCCCGGAAATGAGTCTCTGCAGGTTGGGATGTCTGAGGCTGTGTCTACTACCGCGCACTTTACTAAGTACACTGCAATACAGTGCACTGCAATACAGTGCACTTACATCTGTAGTGCACTCCGTCGCTGAGTAGTGCTGTCTCAAATGGAACACTTAAGTTAACGGAAGTGACGGACGCAAATCTGATTGTGACACCCGCGAATCTAAGGCGAATCTGCTCACGAGTCATTTCGTCCGCCATTATTTTAGAAATGAAATTAAAAGCTGCCGAAAGGGCTCCTCCTCTTCCGCTACGTAGCCAATATGGCGCCTGTTTACTGCAAGTAATGTCCATCGTTGTACACTGCATTTTTTGATCGTTTGCAGTGCGTCATCCGGATACTTTCAGTGCACTGAATTCTGCTGGTTCTGTCAGTGTAAGCGCCCTAAGCACTGAAAGTCAGTGCTCGAAGTGCACAAGTGCGCGGTAGTAGACAAAGCCTGAGTGTGCACCTCTGCAAACCAGGGTGATCAGATGAGAATGGGCAAATTCAAGGCATCTTACAGCAACGGTGCTACGAGCCATTGCGATACATCCACTGTAAACATTAGCGCATGGTGCCGCCTCTCTCCTCCTCATTAGCATTTAAAGCAACAGACACAGAAACAGCACGTCCTGAGGAAAGCTCATTGTGGGACTGCTCGTAGTGGCTGTAATTCTGCACCAAGGCTGGATTTTGGGAAAGAGACTTAACCCTTGTGCTGCCTTCGGGTCACATGACCCAAAGGTTCATAACGAACCATCGTTGTGTTTGGCCAATTTTACCCAATACAAAAACATATAAAAATAATTTTCTTTTAACCTTCGCAATGTGGGGGGTCTGGAGACAGCCCAACAGTTAAAAGAAAATGCTTCACTTTGTTTTTGTATGCAGTAAAGTTGTCGCAATACGACGGTGGGTCACAACCAGGGATGTAGTGGGGGCTAAACGCACGTAAACGCCGTTTACACACCTCCCGAAATTCGGAAATAGCGTTTATCCACCTCTAAATTGCAGAAATTGCGTTTATCCACTTCTAAATTGCAGAAATTGCGTTTATCCACCTCTAAATAGCGTTTATGCGCGTTTACGCACATCTAAGTTCCCTGCGCCTCGTATTCTGCCGTTGGAATAATCCGAAATAAATTTGGTGTAATTTTAAAACACCAAAGACTAAATTTCATATTGTTTAACATATAAACGCTGTAGTCTGAATCATTTCATCTGCGCTGTATGGTCTGTGACCCTCCAATCAATGCGTTGCGGCTGCGGCGGCGACACCAATCAGGATCCACGAAGTATGTACACACATACACGTTGGGGATTAGTCTACCTGTTCGGAATGGATTAATTAGCCATGGATATCAGGCGATTTTTGAAGAGACCATTGAGTGCTCCCACTCCCACAGATGCCGGCAAAAGGCCTCAAGTACAGAGTAAGATCAATTCATGTTTGTAAACGTTGTTTTGGTTTGCACAACATCGCATTAAGACAGGGACAAACGGCTAGCCTACTATTATTAACGTTCTCTTAAATACGATGATGCAGATACAAGCCAACCTTACCGGTTCCATCCAAATAGGCGTAGTGAAACGTAAAAATTAATAAACATTGCTTACAGGTGTGCGTACGCACGGTTTTATAAATCAGATTATTTTTGGGCGTACGCCATTTTAGGCTTTTGGGCGCACATACACAAGTAAGAATCCTACGCACAGTTTTATAAATGAGACCCCTGGTCTGATGAAACAAAGATTAAACTCTTTGGCCTGAATGCCAAACATCATGTCTGGAGGAAACCATGCACTGCTCATCTCCTGGCCAACACCATCCCCACAGTGAAGCATGATGGTGGCAGCATCATGCTGTGTGGATGTTTTTCAGCGGCAGGAACTGGGAGACTAATCAGGATTGAGGGAAAGATGAATGCAGCAAAGTATAGAGACATCCTTAATGAAAACCTACTCCAGAGCGCTCTGGACCTCAGATTGGGGCGACGGTCATGGGCGGCGCTAGGGAGGGGCTAGCAGGTGCTTCAGCATCCCCAAGAAAGACCAAAGCACCCCGATAGCACCCCCTAAAATATTGCTCATTTAGTAATAGTATTCAGGCCCGGAGTGGCCATCGGGAGAATCGGGGAAAATTCCCGGTGGGCCGCTCTGCCCGCTCATAAATTGGGCCAGCAGATCGCCTGCTTTCTCTTTGTTTTTTCACACACCGAATAAAACGATGTGTTAAGTTTGTTAAGTTACTGTGTGACTGATAAGTAAGCTAATAGGCTACACTAGGTTCTAATCTAAATAAGCGCATGATCAGACCGTGCATTAAAAAGTGCAGTTTTCAGTTGCGTGTACAGGTTGTTTTCATAGAGACAACCCTAAACCATCATTTATTGTTGTGGAGGGAGTTAGCAAGATTAAGCTGATGCGAAAATAATAAAATGGAAGGGGAAAAGATGCCAGGAGGAACTGAAAAAGCCAGGTAAAAAAAGAAAGATCTGTCACTTCATAAATCTAGGTTCCTGCAAGGGTGGGAAAATGTTTTCTAAAAAGCCCTGAATCTTTCAGGTAAAAATTTGGGTTGTAATTTCCGGAAAATATAACAATACGAGTCCAACGTAATGTTTATATAACTTAAAGCTCAAAAAACTATTTTGCACTGAAATTTATGCAAAAAATCTTGCTTGCGTGCTATGCGCGCTCGCATTAATGTGAAGTTCTGATTTCAGCTCACATAAAAACCTTGACTAGGTCCTAGGTTTGGGTTAGCCCCCGAATGTTCAACGTATGGCTCGTATGTCAGTCATCCTGGTGGGGATGGGCTGGTTTTGGCCATTACACTCCCGGGGATGAAAATGGGTCCTCTGGCCACTCCTTTGTTATCTTGGCTGTGCCAACTGTTGCCCTGGCGACGGTTCATCTTCCAACAGAATAACGACCCTAACAACACAGCCAAGATAACAAAGGAGTGGCCAGAGGACCACTCTGTGAATGTCCTTGGGGGGCCCAGCCAGAGGCCAGACTTGAACCCGATTGAACATCGTCATAGAAGGGCACTGATGCTCCCCATCCTACCTGATAGAGCTTGAGAAGTGATCATACTCATCATACTCAAAAAGACTTGAGGCTGTAATTGCTGCCAAAGGTGGTTCAACAAAGTATTGAGTGAAGGATGTGAATACTTATGTACAATACATGTTACATTTTTGTTCTTAATTTTTGTAAATCTATAAAAAATATGAAACAAACTTTTTTCACTTTGTCATTATGTTATATGTGTGTAGAATGCTGATGGAAAAAATTAATTGAATCAATTTTAGAATAACAGCTGTAACATATTTTATCTTTCATTTTTAAGTGAAGCGCTGTGAATACTTTCCGGATGCACTGAAGTTGTTCATCTATCGTATATTACCACATAAGTTTTTTTAGGTATGAAACACTGAATTTTGCCAGCTCTGCAGACAACTTTCAATCAACGTTTCTTTTTGCTTAAGGTTTCATGTTTTACATAAACAGTGAAAAACGGGTCGACGGTATTAACAATATAGAAATATACTGGTATGAATTTGCCCTACGGTATGAATTTTGACTATACCATGGTAACTGCGGACTATACCATGGTAACTCCATTCACACGAGGCCCGGCATAACATTACGGTACAGGACTTTAACGCAAATGTAACCCAGTAAAAAGTATGTATATTAAAAAATATATATCATAATATAAATATATTATTTGAACTTAACCAATCATTTGTTAGAAATTGAATGATGAACAGGGTATTTTGTGCCAATCAAAACACAGTATGTGTAATAGGTAATAGTGAGTAGACGTGACCAGGTAGAGTTGGAGAACAAAGCGAATGCCATGCTTGAAGAGAAACCTTGAAGTTGCGCACATGTTTGTGGTATCTTATTGTTTTATGCAAGATTAAGTTCATACCATTTAGAATTCACTGAACTATCTGGGACCAATCAAAAAAGAAAAGTTGATTTGAAAATTGCTACGTGGATTTGGTCAGGTTTTTTGAGTGCACAAGTTCTGTGCCACCAAGGATGCCACCAAGGATGGCAAGCCGCCCAAATTCAGGACAACAATAAGAAGATTGCATGTAAAGCTTAATTTTCATTGGAAGTTACAGAATTGACATTATCATGCCTCGGTGTGGTTGGACTTTATGCAACCCATCATTGCACCACATAGTGCAACGGACTAAAAATCATATTCATGACATACCACACAGTATTGACTGGACATTCCATCACAATGGTTGCCATTTCATAGTGGTTTGAGTATTGGACTGTAATTTTGTTGTGGATTTTTTTGGTTTTCCTGAATTGAGAATCTAATGTTAACTGAAACTTTGGTTACGTATGGACAGAATATGTGGCCAGTATTCTAGTCCATGGTTATAACTGATGTGAACTGCAATTGATTTAATAAGACATAGCTAATCTCTGTTTCCATAAAAATAATATGTATTTATAGGGGAAAAAAGGAATAATAATACAAATTAGCTTCAATCATAAATCATCTGGTTGTTGGCTCATTATTCACATCTAAGGGCTCTGTGGTCGAACCATAGACTGTATAAAGATGGACAAAGATTAGACTGATAAAGATCCACTTTCTCACACTGTACAAAAATGAAGCCAAAATATCCCGTATACGGGTGCTGCCATCTTGCACTGGTGATGACATTTGGAGCCAGTGTCTGTGCAGTAGTGATCGGGTGGTGGAGCCGCGGTATCGAGCATGATAAGAACTACAAATGACAGACACCATCTTTGTAAAAAAGTGATTTTATGTGTAGCCTACTTAATTTTTTTGTTTGGCTCATGTCCCATCCGCTAACATGGAGGGGGTGGGACTTATGACTTATACTGCAGCCATGGTGATCGACATGTTTTGGCTTCACTTTTGGGGAGCTGTCATGCCGTCCATTCTTTTTACAGTCTGGGTCGAACCTAGGCTGAATACATTGAGCACATTTTTGTTAAGACATTCTCCTCTCAAGCATTACATCAACATCGCAATCAATCTACGCAAACATCGCAAGCAATCTTCCGCATCCTCATAACCAGTAGCTATTGCACAGATGGAGGAGAACATCTTTTTGGGCTTTATCAATCAGTTTTATATGACAAAACAGAGACTTACAAGTAAAAAATGCAGTATGGAATAGCTATGCAATCCAAGATTCCAGGTTGGTTGGAATTGTGAAATGTTTATTGTAGGCCAGAGTATTCAATCATGTAATAATTAGTTAAGCTAGCTCACTACAAATATTGGGAGGATATAATGCAATTATATAGGCAGTGCAAAATGCAAAATGGTTTGTTTGCTTGTATCGCAGGAAAACCTCACAGAAGAAGTTGCTGTGGTTTGGTAAACATTATTATTTTTTTTTTTGCATCTTCTCCAATAGCACTGAGCTATGAGGAAAGACGCAAATACATTTTCTGATGTATGAAATTGTATGAGGAGGAAATGGACATTGAGTTGGAAGAACGTATTTGCTTAAATTTAATTAGAAACAGAGACAGAAAACGCAACAAGGCTTTTGATTATGTCTATAAGGGAGAATACAGTGTGCTTGTTCGACAGATGAGAAAATGGACGAAGAGATGCATTTCAAACTTGCTGGAAATCCGAACTGTGTAATTCCTCCCTCCTCCCTTCTGAAAGACGACGTCAAAAGAGTTTTCAAGAATACGTTTGACGTGATCTTTCATTGCCCAAGTACGGTTCAAATCCAAAGAACACAAGTCACCAAGAACGCCAAAAATACCCAGAAGCGTTGATCCGCCCATTTTATCGAGGATGCATCGGATGGTAGTGATGTGTCGTTCCTGAACGATTCGTTCATTTTGAACGAATCCTTACAAGGATTCGGGAGTAACGAGTCCTCTCAAAGAGTGATTTGTTCATTTTCTCGTGGCCGCGCATCGGGACTGTTGCATAGGCTCGTCCATGTAAACAGAAATGATTCGTTCATTTCCCAACTCGGTCTTCGGGTAGGAGTCTTTGGATCGTTTTTCACGTGACCTGCATAGGCTCTGTACTGGTAGCTAGAGGAAACGAACGATTCGTTCATTTCCCGACTCGGTCTTTCTACGAGTCTTTGGATAATTTTTCACGTGACCTGCATAGGCTCTGTACTGGTAGCTAGAGGAAACGAACGATTCGTTCATTTCCCGACTCGGTCTTTCTACGAGTCTTTGGATCATTTTTCACGTGACCTGCATAGGCTCTGTACTGGTAGCTAGAGGAAACGAACGATTCGTTCATTTCCCGACTCGGTCTTTCTACGAGTCTTTGGATCCTTTTTTCACGTGACCCGCAGTGTATTTTTCAGTAGAGGAAACAGTTTCCTCATTCCCTTTCGCGTGGCCGCTGTTTTAGTAAGACGTGAATGATATTCGCTCAAGTCATCATACTGACTGGTTTTGTTATTTTCACTTTACATTTACACTTACAGTTTAGTGCAGTGTAATTGTTTGCCGTGATAATTAAATGCTAGTGTGATAATAAATGACCAAATCATACAAACTGTCATGATACATTATTTTGGTGACTTGGTCAGCGAGAACGCATCTGATTTCCCAGAAGTCATTGCAAGAACATGCATCTCAAATCGTTCCCCGTCCTTGTGGTCTTGCAAGACTGTTCTTGCAAGATGCTTGGAAAGAACGTTCTTCTCAAGAACGTGTTTGCATTCATTTCAGCGCAAAATACTTTTTTGAGCTTTATGCAATATAAACATTGTTGGGTTAGGGTAATATTTGCCGAAAATGACAACCCACATTTTAGCCTAAAAGATTTGGGGCTTTTGAGAAAACAAAGCCGTGACGAATCGTATTTCTGGAAGGCTCTTCCGTGGTTAGCACGGTATAGTCAAAATTCATATGGTAGACCAAATTCATGCCAGTATATTTCTATACCGTTCATACCGTCTACCCCTTGCCCAGTCCTACCATCAATAAATATACAATTTTCCACTTCATTACAGTTTCTTCCACGTCCTCACACTAAACATATTTATTGTTGGAGCTGGAGTCCTCATGGCTAAGTTTTACCCCAACATTGGTTCCATCATAAGGTAAGAAAGCCCTTCGGCTGTCATTAATATCCTCCTCTAAATTCCTAATGTGTTTCATAAACATCGTCATGGAATACCTAGAAAAGTATGGGAATGAACATTCATGTTTCCCTGCCTGGAAAGATCATACAAATAAACACTATAATACTGTGAATATCATACTATCAAATGACTAAATGTAAATCATAGAGGAAAAAAATCATTGTAAATTGTAAAACAATACCTAATTGACACAGTGCTACTGTAGTGGAGACACTGAATACGTTTTAACATTGGGCACTAGCTCAATATTATCTCTGTCTGCACCCCGGTGTGTCGGCCAGAACACCACTTAAGGCCACTGTGTCCAGAGCATGTACAAATAAAATGTATAATATGTCATATGTTATTCCATGGGCTCCTTCAAGCCCCCAAAAATGCTAACTGAACCGCATTCCTTTTACCCCTCCTTAAGGTATTCGGGGGCTACATGCGGTCTGGCCCTGGTGTTTGTTTTCCCCGCCATGGTCCACATGATCTCTCTAAAGCGTAGGGGTGAGCTCCGCTGGCCCTCTGCCATCTTCCACAGCTTCCTCATCCTCCTGGGTGTGGCCAACGTGTTGGGACAGTTCTTCATGTAACTTATTACTCTGGGTGCTCACAGAAATTCCAGGCCAGTGTTCCACCTTGAACATTTTAGGTGTTGCACATAAATAAAATAACAAAGGTAGGGGCAACACTGCTGCTGTGAGTTTAGGTGACACTAGTTATTGTCACACTATGGATGGACTGTATTTATGAGTGATCTTACAATCTGCATAACACACTGGTAAATTATTACAAATGTCTTTGTCTTCTAAATACTTATTGATTTCCTCTGTCTTTGCACTTTCATTATCTTCATACTGATCTGTACTTTAATCTTGCAACAAAGTCACACTTAAAGTCAATGACATTAGTCTACATATTTTGGCTAAACCTTTCTTCATACATATTTACAGCCAATACAAACGTTCCCAAAATCTTGAGCAAGATGTTTATTTATCTGCAATTGGTTAAAACTGCCAGTTTGCACAGCTATGCTCAGGTGTAGGCCTGATATAGAGATGATATGGAGAGGTTCTTAACCATATTTGATTCTAGATTTGAGAGAACTTTAGCAAAGTCACTCTTTTATACATTGAAACTCTCAATCCCAAAACCATTTAGATACTTATTTAGATTTGACTTTAACTTCTCACCCTGCTGCATCTCTGGGTTTTGTAGTTGCTTGCACTTATGACCAAGCTTCATGCCACTGTTAGGATTTCTGTGTAATCACAGAAACACTTTTGACTAGTGGTTACTGGGTGTTCTAGAAAACTCCTACCATTTTTTTCTCCCCATTTCAAGCAAAATGCTTGAAATGGGTAATGTCAAGTGTACATTCTCTTACAGCTAAATAATTCAAAAATAAATGTTATGCATACCTACAATGCTGACTATTGAGTCATGTTGTTTGGATGGACTTCCCATATCTCTGACTACTTAACACTACATTGTATTTGTAACTTGTCTATCCTGTACACATACAGTCCTTTCAAATGTTACCAAGCACCAACTATACTTTAGTGAAGTTGTGGACATTTTGCTTTATTGAGAATACCAGTATCTTAAAATTAGTTTCTGATTGTTTCGTTTGTAAATGCAATGCAATAAATGCTGATGGTGTTATATACTGTAACAGTTACAGGAAAAAAGGATTGGGTAAGTGAATGTAAACAATCAATGTCAGACTTTATCTAAATGATGAGTTTATCATTACAGTGAATTTTCTTTGGGCCTTCGGTGTATGTGTTTGTATAATTGTCCTAAGGGATTATTACATGCTGGATCAAATAATACAGCATACCTCCACATGGTTGAGGTATTGGTGGTGAACTGATTTAACACTAGATGTGTGCATGGACTGGGACAAAAAATCGGCCCTGGCATTTTTGGGCCAGGCGGCCCACACCCAGTGTTCGCCCATGACGCCCCCCTAATCTTACACTAAAATAAGTTATTAATTAATTCTTAGAGTTATGATTTGTATATTTATGGTATTTTTTAGTATTATTGATATTTGATATTGTATTGCCATTATTGTTATTATTACTATTTTGCTTAATATTGGCTTAGCAACTTTTAAAAACTGTTAATTTTAACTATTGTAAGATTCATATTTTGTCGCTTTGGACAAAAGTATCTGCTAAATACAATAACCACAACCCTTCCCAAAAGCTACAATAAAGCTGAAAGTAGTATATGCCCTGGAAAAGAGCACCAATACAAGAGAAGCAGTGTACTCACTTTTTATTGACGATTTGGAGGCCATATAGTACACAATGTCCATACTCAAGTGCAAGTAACAGTGGAAAGCTGCATGGCCTTTGAACAACATTGGATTATTAATGCAGGCATCCGCCTGTAGATTTTTTAGCTTTTTCTCTCTTTATCGATGCTAAACTTTAACGATGCCAAACGATGTTAGGCATTAGCCAACAGCTCGTG
Source organism: Thaleichthys pacificus (assembly GCA_023658055.1). Lineage (NCBI taxonomy): Eukaryota > Metazoa > Chordata > Actinopteri > Osmeriformes > Osmeridae > Thaleichthys > Thaleichthys pacificus. Next base: position 3,759,530 of record CM042865.1, read on the forward strand.
TCTTCCTGGATTTGATTGGGTCAGGCGAGTGCCAATTAAGGAAATTAACCAATGGGCCGCTGTCAAGTTCTCTATGGGCCGGCCCGAAAAATAAATAAAAATATCAAAAAATATTGGCGATTCGGCCCAAAAGTGCATCTGGCACCAAGTCCATCTGGCATACCGGGCAAATGCCCGGTATGCCAGATGGCCAGTCCAGCCCTGGATGAATGGTAGGGACAGAAGCTCCTAGTCATTCTAGTCCAGCGTTCAATACACTTCTTGCAATGCACCATTTACTTACACCAGAGGAAGATAATTTGTGGTTTGGCAGTGAGGAAAAACTGTGTTTCTACTGGATGGGATTGGCTGGAGAATGCATCTGCCACAGAAGCAGTTAAGATAAATAGCCTACAGTGGCTTCCTTCCCATTTTGTCATCTGAACTGATCTGAAAATGTGTTACCATGTAGCGGCTTCCCATAAGAAATATGTTTGAACTGATCTAGCTTTTTGCACATTTGTGCCAAAATGAGAAAATGGAAATAAATGAAAGCAACCACTTTAAAGGATTTAGATACTTTGTTCCCTATGTTGTTTCATGTCCCAGATGGGTATGGTAGGAGGCAGTGCTCTATGGTTCAGGTGAAGAGATCAGTGTAGTCCACACTGCCGGCCTTCTGTCCACATGGGTGAAGCAGTTGCTCCCCTCCTGACATGGTAATTGGCTCTCCCTTGAGAGAAAAAGAAGAATTGCATGTGTTTTTATTAACTTGATTTTTTACAGTCGCTAAGACACATTTCTCAATACTTAGGTCACTTTTTCTCCACACAGTGATCACAACAGAAGTATATGTGGGCTAAACTGTGGATCCTTTATCATTGCTTTGGCACAAAATGCATTCAATGACTACATCTTTCAAATTACATTCATTCTTTTCTCACTTCGACACAACAACCGCCAAAACTCCTTGTACCTACAGGCCAATTTGCAAATGCTTACATACTGTTTTCAAAACAATAACATAGTACAAATAATACAATTTGCTACATTTCTACAGTAATATTGTAATGAAATATATTTCTAATCTAAAAATTAAATGCTATAAAAACTATTGGACCAACCACAGCTGAGCTGAATCTCATTGTAGCTGAACATCTACACAGGTGTTACTCTTTCAATTTCATTACAAAAGGAGAAAACTTCAGAACAGTTTTGTATTGTGATGTAAACATGGACCCAGCCAGATATAGAGAAGTGTCTGAAAGAGGAAGAAGAGTGGCTGGGAGGGGGCGAGGAATACATATGCGTGGTGGAAGAAGAATAAGCGGAAGATCAAGATCTGTAGTCTCAGTTGAGATCAGAGCTACTGTAATTGATCCTGTAATAAATCATGGTCTCTGAATGAGAGAGGCTGGTCAGAGAGTGCAGCCAAATCTGTAACGCTCAACAGTGGCATTTTTTGTTAGTTTTCCGGAAAACCAACAGGTAACTTGTATTCTGCAAGGGCATCTGACTGACTTGCACATTACAGAAGTAAATAGAGCAAAGCCTCCAAACCGACTTGTGTGTAATTGCTTTTGCATTTCTACTTAGGACTCAACGGTTACCTCACACAGGTGGGAGAGGTAGGATGTTCACTGATGTGCAGGAAACTGCCATTGTTGATATGGTCATCAGAAAAAATGGCATAAAACTCATTGAGATTTGAGACAGAGTCTTGGCAGACAACGTTACTTTTGCAAATATTCAAGTGTAAGCATAACAAGTATTTCCAAGTCAAGTGAGTCCTGAAAAAACATCAGGTCAGGATGAAGCAGTTGTACACAGTGCCTTTTGAGAGGAACTCTGAACGTGTCAAGCAACTCAGGGACCAATATGTCCAGGTAAGATCACAATAAAATACAGAACTGTGAACAAAACACACACAAAGCCACATTTTTGGGCAGGGATGCACCGAATCCAGGATTCGGATTTGGCCGAATATTGGGATTTTTGATGGGGTTCGGTTTCGTCCGAACCTTAGAATTTTTTCCCACCAAACCCGAACCCTACGCGTGCGCTACGCTGATCGACATAATGACGCCGCCATTGATTACGGGAAGGTGTTTACGTAGGTGGACCGTTCAATGCAGTAGGCTGAGAGAAAGTGAAAATGGAACTTGTGAGCAGAAAAAGTGTTGTTTGGCAGTACTTTCAGTCAAAAGAAGGCGATTCAAGTCGAGCTACATGTTCAATTTGCAATGCCGATTTGTCTCGTGGTGGCAAACCCTAAACAATACACAACATCTCCGCTGTTAAAACATTTGCGTATAAAACATCCAAAAGAAATTCAAGAAATCTAAAAGGCTAATATTTTGGACATTGATTGGATCTTGAGGCATATGGTAATTGTCAAAATAGTTTTTCCCACTTGTCTTCCTGGCATAATGTTGCCTATTCTTTTCTTTTTTTTACAGTAAAAAAAATTCAAATACACTACTGTGGACGTTGTTTACTTCTTTAATGTGTTTAGTGTGTTAATGGACTGAGGATGGGAGTATGATTCGGTTTTCGGATTCGGACAAATCTTAACCAGTGGATTCGGTATTCGGCCGAACCCCAAAAATCTGGATTCGGTGCATCCCTATTTTTAGGTAATGTATACTACTACACACTTGTTCCGGGAGTACAACGGTACTTAGGAATGATTTGCTGGACCTGATGTTAGTTTCCTCCAGGAAACTACCATCAGGTCATAAGATGTTATCCCTCAATAAGACTTTTATTGAGGGACTTGTTTCTCTTGTTGGTTAGTTGTAACTGATTTAACTTTTTGTACTGACTTCGAATTATATTATTGTTTCTTGCTTTCCTACAGGTACACTCTTGCACTTTTGAGGTTAATGTTGTTTAATTGTAACCTGTTTAACTACATTTACATGTATTCATTTAGCAGACGCTTTTATCCAAAGCGACTTCCAAGAGAGCTTTACAAAGTGCATAGGTCACTGATAAGAACAACAAGATAGCCCCAAAAACATTGCGGCTAGCCAAAACATGAAGCACATATTGTGAACAACCAAAATAAGTGCCAACGGGAAGAACCACAAGAGCATGTAGTTAAACAAGTTACAATTAAACAACATGAATCGCTATAAGTGCAAGTGTACCTGTAGAAAAGCAAGCAACAGTAAAAAATATTTCAACAATTTAAATCAGTTACCACTAACCAACAAGAGCAGCAAGGCTCTAAGCAAGAGTCATTGCAATCCTTGAGGAAACTAACATGGGGTCCAGCAAACCATTCCTAAGTACCGTTGTACTCCCGGAACAAGTGCGTCTTGAGCCTTTTCTTGAAGGTGGGGAGACAGTCAGTGTCTCTGATGGATGTGGGGAGTTGGTTCCACCACTGGGGGGCCAGACAGGAGAAGAGCTTGTGTTGGGACCAGGCGCTCTTGAGCGGTGGGACCACAACTACATGCTCTTATGTTTCTTCCCATTGGCACTTTGCTTTTCACAATGTATGCTTCATGTTTTGGCTACCCACAATGTTTTTGGGGCTCGTTGTTCATGATCACTTTTGTAAAGCTCTCTCTTGGAAGTCACTTTGGATAAAAGCGTCTGCTAAATGAATAAATGACGAGGAAGGAATGTGATTGGGAAGAGAGCCACAGTGGATGTCCCGGGCCAGAGGGGTGTCAGCCAACATTTATAATTGTATGGGACAATGTGGCAATTCACCACTCAAGTGCAGTCACCGAGTGGTTTGAAGCCCATCCCAGAATGGTGTCACTTTTCCTCCCACCTTACTCTCCATTCCTCAACCCCATAGAGGAATTATTTTCCTCATGGAGGTGGAAGGTTTATGACCACCATCCACATCAGAGGTCCCCAAACTTTTTTCTGCGAGGGCCAGATAATTTTTCCTTTCTTTAATGTGGGGCCGGGTCGGTCTGTAACAGAAAATTACATGGGCCGGAGTGACTACCAGTATTATTGTGGAGATTTTATTATGATTTTAAATGTATTCATTATGCTAGATTAGTTTGTTATTTTGTTATGCACCATACATCCGTACATATCAAGGGATATATAGCCTATTAAAAGAGCATTATTGCTATCGTAATTACCTTTTTTCATATTCATTGCTATTAAAAGCAAAACATTTACTTCATTCTGCATATTAATCAGTGTGAACAGATTTTCTTTGATTTATTTTTCATTGTTCAGAGGGCCAAATGCGTGCGGTCCGTGGGCCGTAGTTTGGGGACCCCTGATCCACATGATCAAATGTCCCTCCTGGACGCAATGAATGCTGGATGCCTGAACATATCAGCAAAAGATTGCCAGGGATGGATCAGGCATGCCAGAAGATTCTTTCTTTGGTGTATTGCCCTAGATGACATGTGATGTGGATGAGAACCTGTGGCCAAATGCAGAAGACCGAGTACATTAGCATTTCTATTGTATCTGTATCAGTGGATGGTGTGTATACAAATTCTTGTATTTTGGAATTACTCAGTGCAAAAAAAATGAAAATAAAGACATACAATATATTGAGGCATACTGCATCATGTCTGATTCATTCCATTAACATATATTGCAGTGAATTCTAAACAGTAGAGAGGTGTCCTTGTTTTACATAAGAAAACATTGTATAATGCTACCTGTTGTTAGTGTTTTTTAGGTCATTGTTTTGTGGGTGACAAAGTGTTTGTTGGCTGTCAACCATTGCTAGTGTTATGGAAGAATGAGTTGATTTGAAACATGTATGAAGTGATTTGGTAGTGAAATTAACTGCTGTACAGAGCTGAAAGTTGGTTAGGAGAACTGTGTGAAGAGTTTTGAAAAAGTAACCTGTATTGAGAAATGTGTCCTAGCGACTGTAAAAAAAACTAAGCAAGGCAGGCAATGTTATGGTGAGCACATTTTTGCTGAAATAAACCTTTGAAATAAAGTACAATTAAATCAATCTGATATCTGTGGGCGTCGCAGGAATGCAACAACAACTGACCGAGGAGACTACATTTGTACTATCATTGTTCCTGTTGTATGCCTGTTTTTGGATAGCTATTATCCATGCCTCAAGAAAACAACCAAGGAGGCTTACATGGTAGGAATAGTGCCCATGTCCGTGATGCAGCTGTTGATTATAATCACTGACTCTAATCTGACCACTTTTTTCAGTAACGAGTAATCTAACGCGTTACTATTTCCAAACCAGTAATCAGATTAAAGTTACTTGTCCAAGTCACTGTGCGTTACTATTTTGTCATTAATAGTAAAATATATATTTGATTTCTTCTTGCGTCTCTGGGAGTTAAGCCTATGCGACAATTAAGTCACGTTTTCAGCACGAGGGTCACGTCACGTGTATATACATAGACCTACCACTCAGCGACACAAACAACAATGTAGCAGGAGAGAGAGAGATGCGCATTTTCGAGTTGGAAATACAATCACTATTTTGAGTAGCCTATTTGTCAGCTAAAGATGGAAATATCAGGGTTCGTCACTCTGTGCTGGTGGCGACAAAGTGCTATCAAGCTACAAAAACACGACGTCAAATTTGAAGAAACATTTGGAGTCGCAGCACTGCACAGTCAAACTTATAGTTGGCCAACAATAAACATTTCACAATTCTAACCAACCTGGCATCATTGCTTGCATGATACACTCTTCCATGCTGCATTTTTGAAGTCAGAAGTTGTCATATAACACCGAATGGTAAAGCCCGAAAACTTTACTCCTCTCCTCGATACAATTCCTTGGACTTCATGGCTTGGTTTGTGCTCTGACATGCACTGTAAACTGTGGGACCTTATAGACAGATGTGTGCCTTTCCAAATCATGTCGAATCAACTTTCAATTCAATTTTGCCAATCGAGTTGTAGAAACATCTCAAGGAAGATCAGTGAAAACAGGAGCACCTGAGCTCATGTTTGAGTGTCATGGCAAAGGCTGTGAATACCTATGTACATGTAATTTTGGGAAAATTGGAATACAGCTGTAACATAACATGTGAAAAAGTGAAGTGCTGTGAATACTTTCCAGATGCACCGTATATGCCAGCAGTCAGCACTGCTAACGTTAGCCATGTCTAAATAACAGTAGGCTATAGAGTACCCCAAAAAGTATTTGTGAATTGCCAATGGAAAGGTTGTCCAACAAGTGATGATGCCTAAAGCAAAGAAAATCAAGTCCGGCAAATCCCTAGTCTATAGCTGTAGATAACCTACCAGCTACGCCTACTGAAATAAACCATCCACTTAAAATATAGTATTTTTCTTAGTGAGCAAGCCAGTATTTCATTCGTAAAATTGTCTTGGATTTTCTGTATCACACTGACATAAATAATATTGTTCATGTCTTATGGCTGTTTTCGGCTCACCATATCCATATCGTTTCGGCTCGCAAAGCTAGCTTAGTGCAGCTCAGTCAACTCAAGATGGTTCGCCAGAGCGAAGAGAGCAAGCCAAACTGCTGGTGAATAATTGGGTGTGCTCACGCCTTCGGCGAGCACAACCATCTCTCACATATATCTTATTATTATTATTATTTTTGCCCCCCTAAGGATACGTCAATAATTGGACTACATAGACAACGTTGATGTCAAAAGTTTTGTCTTGGTAGAGATTGAGTTGCTTGTATTTTTATTTACGTTCCATTGCACGGTTTAGACGGAAATTACGTTTTTGTGGCAAAAAGTGCCTTTTGTCAACCAAGCTAGCCTACGTCACAACGTCAGCACACATTAGCAACGACGCATGGATACAACGTGCATAGATGTGCTGTTGCACAGTGAGTATCATGCCGTGGTGTACTAGCAGCACATGTACATTTAAGCAAATCAAGACTTGCATGTACAGTAAGTAATGTCACATTAAATAATGTATTTAAACTCAAGCTTGTGTGGTGCGTCGCTGTCTTCAATGCCACAGCCTAAACTTAAGCCTAAATGTCAAAAGAAACATTCTCATTTCTGGCGCTTTCAAACAATCCCCTCACTGACGTTTGGCTAGCAATAGCAGCTAGCTTGTTCATAGCGAACTTCTTTTGAATTAGCCATTTCCCCTAAAAAAATGTCAAGCTTATTTACGTTTTGGGGGGCATATTTTCATTTAGCAGATGGTACTGTTTGAATCGCAATTCCATCTGAAATACTTCCGGTGACAATGTAGTTACAATAGCTTGTTTCAAAGGGGGTTCTTAATGAATTGTGCAATATGAGTAGCCTAGCTAGGCTAAATGCTTGAAAATATCACTAGAAGGGAAAAACTTAATGGGATGGACCCACCTGCAACCGGCGCAAGCAAGCACACCCTCTACAATTTCCCCAGAAATTGTACGCTCTCTAGTTGGGTGTTCTTTGCCTTCGGCAAGGGCACAACCTTTCTTCTCTCACATATATCTTATTATTGTTGGAATGCTGCTTCAGCATTCCAAGTATATATATAGTATACAAGTATTGTTCTTTGAATCTTTATAGTGAGAATGCTGTTAAGCATTCTCACTATTGTTTTCCTGTTTCTCTTTATTATTATTATTCCAACTTCTTAGTTCTTCCGTTGTTTTTTTGTCCTTTAACTACTCCTGCATACTTTCACCGATTCCTACAATTTTGGTATCAAAACGTTCAGCTCCTTCAGGAGATGTGTGCTTTATGTTTTGGTATTTCTCACTTTTATACTTTTTAAAATATTAAGGTTTTTGCGCAAATTATTCTCCCTTTAAAAGTAATGGTAAATCCTTTCAAATCATTAAAAAAGCTTCCTCCTCTTTCAAACTCAACTACTTCAGCATACTTTCAGCTAGAGACACCATTCAACCTTTAAAATGTTCACAAGACATTCAGCTATTCCCAAATGATTCAGCTTTTTCAAATATTCAGCCAATTTTGAATTATGACAGTTTCAAATACATGAAGATTTTTGCTCCTTCTTGATTTTTATGAATGAGCTGCTGGCTGTTCTTTTTCTGATATTCAACTAAATTGTCAAACAAATTCCTCTAACGTTCATATAGTTTAACTTACAGAAACAAGTTATACCTTAACATGTAGGAAAATTGTCCTCTTTCAGCCAATGTAACTACTAAAGAGCTCACATTTACAGATATTCAGCTATGAGCCTTGAAGCGAGAGCAGCCTTTCAAATTCTCTCACTAACTTCAATGGAGAGGTGGGTAAAATTCGTCAGAGAAAGCAGAAGGAACAAGATTTTGAAACTGCCGGTAGAGTCGTATTTCTGACCGCATTTTTTTGATTGGACGTATAGTTTTGCGTATAGGTTAACTTGTTTGAGGTGTGGATGCTAGGTACATTTATGTTATTCTCTCTGCCCAGCTCACAGCTGCGCCATCACCGTGGCAACCAAACAGACACACACCAGGAAAGCAGAAGGAACACGTTTTTGAAACTGCCGGTAGAGTCGTATTTCTGACTGCACAGACATATAAAGAATATCTCTGGTTTCGGCAGAGTCTTGGGTCTCGGAAAATATCCTTATCTTTTGGATTGGACGTACAGTTCTGCGTCTAGGTTAACTTGTTTGAGGTGTGGATTCTAGCTACATTTCTGTTATTCTCTGCCCTCAGCGCATTAAGGTGCGTTTACACTGCAGCGACGCGATGCGAGCGACAACATGTTTTCCATTAATTTTCAATGGAGCCAGGCGAATCGCTTGCGTGGTGCATTGTGGGTAGCGACGCGACGCGATAGTTGAGATTTTCTCAACTTTATGCAAATGAGGAGCGATTTTCGCTAGTGATGGCCAATCACAGTGTTTTCTTGTTTCTCGTAACGTAGCAACCATGGTAAACATTTCTAGCTTTCAGTTTTTAAGATGGAGGAGAAACTAATTGCCTGTGTGGCTGCATATCCAGTCCTGTACGATACGTCTCTGTATTTGTACAAATACATTAATAAAAAGAATGAGGCCAGGCGCAGGTTTGCCGACGTTGTCGGTGCTCCTGGTGGGTTTTTTGTACTTTCAAATTCAGTCTCTTCGAAACTTAAAAGGACGTTTAAGTCATAGGAGATTAGGTCAATTTTACACTGGTCTGCCAAATGTATTTGTTTTGATTCAACTATGAGGCTGCTGATCACCATTCCCTCTTGCAGGGGAAATGAGAAGACAACTATTTCATTCTACACTTCACTCTTAGTGTTTTTAGTTGTAAATGAGCAACAAAAAAAATATGCTTTTGTATGTAATGTAATCTTTATATATAATAAGTATGCATTTTCATATAAAATATACTGAAATATCAGTTGTAAAAATGTAACTTGCAAAATATGAACTGAATATGTTCTTGAGCTGAGCATGGGAAACTAAACCAGACATCCCAACCTGCAAAAACTCATTTCAGGGAGGTGGCTTCACCGGCTACTACCCCATGGTATCTCAGATGTACTTCTGCATTTGCTGCAGCGTGAACTATTGATGAATATAGCCTATAATAGCCTACACTTTTTTAGCCCACCCACCCAATATCACCACCAGCCGTCACTGGACGGGCTACTTGTCTACCTACCTACCTCCTTGCAGTAGTCAGACCATAGACTGTAAAAAGAATGGACGATGCGTTTATGCTTCCTCCCACTGTACAAAAATGAAGCCAAAATATCCCGTATAAGGGTGCTGGCATCTTGCGCTGGTGATGTCATTTGGAGCCAGAGTCTGCACAGTGTTGATCGGGTTGTGGAGCGGTATCGAGGTCCCACCCATACACTCACCCAACCCAATCGCGAGCACACCATAAATCAGAAAAAACAATCTACAAGTTTAGTTTTAGCCCATGTCCCATCCGCTAGCATGGAGGGGGCGGGACTTATGACCTATATTGCAGCCACCAGGGAGTGATCGAAATGTTTTGGCTTCACTTTTGAGCTGTCATGCTGTCCATTCTTTTTACAGTCAATGCATCAGATAGTGAGTTCATGTGTTTTGGAGGTGTGGCTTTGATGGGGAGGGTGAGATATTTTGGTCTGAATCCAAACCAAACTCAAGCAAAGATTTCTAAGTTTGTAAAATGTACCTACCCTGCCTTTAATAATGCTTGCTAACAGAACTTTTTATAAATTCACTCGTATGGTTAAATAATATATAACCCATAATACATTGCTCTAGACCAGGGGTGTTCAATCCAGGTCCTCGAGAGCCCCTGTCCTGCATGTTTTAGATGTTTCCCTGCTCCAGCACACCTGATTCAAATGAATGGGTTGTTATCAAGCTCTGTGGAAGCCGGGTAATGACCATTCATTTGAATCAGGTGTGCTGGAGGACCAGGATTGAACACCCCTGCTCTAGACAAACTATATCACATGTGGTACATTGTTCTCAATGTTGTACATTGTTCTCAATGTTGTACATAGCAGCAACATTCAGCTACTTTCACACATTGATGGACCGGGAGTGACTTTAAAAAGAAATACTACCTCATGGTACTCGACAAGCTCTGCCAATGATGAGAAGTGTAACTGGTCCCCCAGTAGTGTATAGCATCCGTCTGTGGCATCAATGAGGAAGTGCTTAACTGCATCTTTACATCGATAGGAGAGTACATATCCCAAAATCCTCTCACTGACCCGAACCAGGAAATAGCCCGGTGTCCCTTTGGTCAGTAGGTCCTCTGCATCCTCCCGTGAAATAATTCCTTGGTGAAGCAAAATAAACATGTTACATACTGGTGGTATGTGAGACCAAAAAATCTTCATAGAAGTATGTGTATAAAAGCATTTGATATCTAATACACTGCAATACAGTGTACTTAACACTACTAAGCAGAATGAAAACATAACGACCATAAAGGTTTGAGGGAAACATATAGTATAATATAACTCCCAATAAAATTATTCCTAGCTACAATCTAGAAGCAAGGTTATCACTCATTTGATTGTCGATTTTTTGTTGTTTCATCCTTTCATAATATCAGGATCAATCAATAAATGTAGAAAATATTAAATTTAGAAAATGTACAACAGTATCTAAAAACATTCTAACACTACTAAACAATTTTTAAAAACATCTATGTAAAATATACAATACAAATTAAATATAAAGAGAGTGCAATGTGATTTGTGCATTGGGCAATGTGCAATGAGCAATAAGTGTTCGATGGACTTTATTACAGTATTATTGGCAGTTGGAAGTTCTGGGCCTTGTTGATGAGGCCATCTGCGGATGAAAAGAAACTGTTCTTGTGGCATGAGGTTTTGGTCCTGATGGACCGCAGCCTCCTGCCGGAGAAGAGGGGCTGAACAGTGTGTGTCCAGGGTGGGAGGAGTCGGCCACAATCTATCTCGCTTGCCTCAGGGAGCTTGAGGTGTGCAGGTCCTTCGAGAGATGGCAGGTTGCAGCCGATCACCTTGGCAGTGCAGATGATACGCTGCAGTCTGCTCTTGTCCTTGGCATCAGTGTACCTGATGGTGATGGAGGAGGTGAGGATGGACTCAATGATGGCTGTGTAGAAGTGCACTATCATTGTCTTTGGCAGGTTGAATTTCTTCAGCAGATGCAGGAAGTACATCCTCTGTTGTGCTTTCTTGGTGAGGGAGCTGATGTTCAGTTCCCACATGAGGTCCTGGGAGAGGATAGTGCCCAGGAAGCGAAGGACTCCACAGTGTTGACTGGGGACTCACACAGGGTGATGGGGTTTAGTGGGGCTGGATTCTTCCAGAAGTCCACAACCATCTCTTCTGTCTTGAGAGTGTTTAGCTCCAAGTAGTTCTGGCTGCACCAGGTCACCAGGTTGTCAGCTTCCCACCTGTAGTCAGACTCCTCTCCGCCAGAGATGAGCCCAATGAGGGTGGTGTCATCCGCAAACTTCAGGAGTTTGATGGACTGATTAGGACTGACTAGAGGTGTAGCTGTTGGGATAGAGGGAGAAGGGGAAAGCCCTGGGGGGATCCAGTGCTGATGGACCGGGAGTCAGAGACGCGTTTCCCCAGCTTCACGGACTGCTTCCTCTCAGACAGAAAGTCAGTTATCCACCTGCAGGTGGAGTCTCATGTTCAGCTGGGAGAGCTTGTCCTGTAGCAGAGCTGGGATGATGGTGTTGAAAGCAGAGCTGAAGTCCACAAACAGGATCCTGGCATAGGATCCCGGGGAGTACAGGTGCTGAAGGGTCAAGTGGAGGGCCATGTTTACTGCATTATCTACAGATCTGTTGGCTCTGTAGGCAAACTGCAGGGGTCCAGGAGAGGATCCGTGATGGAGGTGTGCCAGCACCAGACGCTTGTAAGACTTCATTACCACAGAGGTCAGGGCGATGGGTCTGTAATCATTAAGTCCAGATGACCTCAGCTTTTTGGGCACAGTGATGATTGTGGAGGACTTGAAAACATCTGGCACTTGGCATGCCTCCAGAGAGGTGTTGAAGATTGAGACAAAACAGAGTGCACCGACTGGCCGAGGCTGCAATCAGGGGCGCCATCTTGGATTTAGATAGCAGGGGCTTTGCCAGCCATTTCTGCCGGGGCTGTAGCCCTGAACCTTTTGAATGTAGCCCCAAATATAATTTTTATATCTAGACAAAACAAACTGTGTGTTATGTGCTGTGTAACATGCTACAACAGTCTGTCAAAATAAATGGAATGTCTATATAGCATGTCAGTGAAAGTAATGTTTATATTACATGAAGCAAAAAAAAAAGTATTTTGCGCTCAAATGAAAGCAAACCTTTTTGAACATTCTATATTGATGTTCCGAGCTGAGGTCAAATAAGCAGGGTTCTAAATTAACACCCGCCAAATGCGGGTTAAAATTCATTTTGGCGGGTGTTAATAAAAACTCACTAGTCAGTTTGGCCGCTGATACATGAGGCATTACATGAATGATACATAAGGCTCTGTTCTTGGCATGGTTCTCGCAAGCCCCCACCCCTCGCCCCTCGGCTTGAAGCAACGGCCCCGGTGGATGTAGGTGGTATTGCATTTACGGTTAGGTTTCCGACTCTTCCGGTCGTTTTTATTCTATTAACTCCAGTCAACATTTACAAAACTATCTCCCCCAATAATTTTTGTTCGATTCTCGAACCTGGCTCATACTACTAGCTTTTTCATAGAATAATTTTTCCCGATTTTTGGTAAGTTTGAAACCAATCCGAAATGGGTAAACTAGCACCCCATTTATTTGCTTACGTCAATAAAAGTTGCCTGCAAATGTGCTCGCGGATACTAACAGGGCACGAGCACAAAAGTTCACATTGGCCGATAGCCGATTTACATGGAGCTGAATGAGCCATAGACTTATATTGAATGAGCACAGGGAGAAATGGCTTGAGTTGCCTGCCCTGTTCTAGCAAGTTTAGCAAATGGTTGTCACACATACATTAAATGTGGTTAATATAGTTTATTCCCGTTATTTTAAAACAGATAAACAGATTTTTTATGGCAAATATTATATTATGTTAAGCGTGAGCATAGATTGTTGACATGTCTATCTGGAGCAAAGATGTTCAATAAAATATATTTTAGACACTTCTCGAGCTTTTATTTATTACATTATTAACACGTCTTGTTAGATCACGTTATATCCATTAATAGACGTTTGGTTTTCTAGGTTGAACATATAAAACACAGGTCACATTTCGACACTGATGTGAAATTGAAGGCAGTGTGAAGCTAGTTGCAAGCGTTCACAAGGTCTCGGGGCTAGGGGAAAAAAGAGCCACTGTTTAAAGCTAGACCGGAAGACACGGAAGTGGAAAGATGGCCGCGTCCAGTCTCGCGCTCTCGCTTGCCTCACTGCGCCACTGAGCACTTTTCATAGAAATGAATGGGGACGCCATCTTGGAAGACAAAAGTAGCTTACTCTAGTTATATTAAAGGTCACATGACATGCTGTTTTTGGATGCTTTTATATAGGCCTTAGTGGTCCCCTAATACTGTATCAGAAGTCTATTTCCCGAAATTCAGCCTTGGTGCAGAATTACAGCCACTACTAGCAGTCCCACAAGGAGCTTTCCTCAGAACGCGCTGTTTTGGTGTCTGTAGCTTTAAATGCTAATGAGGAGCGGAGGGGCGGCACCATGCGCTAATGTTTACAACGGATGTATCGCAATGGCTGTAACCCCGTTGCTGTAAAATACCTCGAATTTGCCCATTCTCATCTGATAACCCTGGTTTGCAGAGGTACACACTCAGTCATTTCAATGAGGAGAAAGGTGGATATCGCGCGCGCCATAACACCAACAGCAGAACGTTTATCCAAATAACAAAGAGTGTACAACACTCACGTACAGCATATGTATTCACACTTATACTTGATGCTATCTACCTTTCCATAGCGACAGTAACTCAGCTGTTAGCTGCAGAGCTAATGTTACAGCCACATTCTAAGGGTAGCAAGCTAGGTAACCATATACAGTAAAGCTACAAAATGATATAGCGTTAGTTAACTTACTTGTCCGAGGTTAGTAGCTGGACGAAGGAGAGTTAGTACTGATCCAGAATTTAATTTCAGCAAGGCCAGTTTTGTATTAGCTCAAGTTGAGGAAACAGTCGTGGCTGAAGTGTTTGGCGCAGACATACAAAACAAATGCGCCTACAACAGAAGTTGTGTAGGCGCATTTTCAGCGAAAATAAAATTAAGATACTGATTGTTTAGAGGCTCGGATGACGGAACTACAAAAAGACTTGTGTGTTGATTTGTACATCCAAGCACTGAGCAACTGTTATGCTTCGTTTGTTTGCTAGCCATGGCATGATGTCTCTGCAGGAAAACACGATATTGCACTCGCCCTTGCACAATCGTAGCTCAATTCCTCATTGGCGGGCCAGATTATCTGGGCGGGCACAGCAGAGAGAAGGGCGGTAGCCTGGCTCCTTGTTACGTCAATAAGAGGAGATTTTCAAACCGAGCGTTTGAGCCTTCATTTTCTCAAAGGCGGAGAAGAACACCCAGGGCTTGGTTTACATCTATCGAAAATTCTAGCCACTGGGGGACCAAAGGCAGGCTAGGGGAACTCATATTAATGTTAAATAACCTCCTAAAGTGAAGTTTTCATGTCATGTGACCTTTAACTCTATGGGTTCTCGGTCATTTATTCCCCTGGCAGTACTTCCTACGTTTCCCATGAAAACTGTGCCGTACGTGATAACGTTTTATACGCCCATTGGCTGCACGCGCAGTTTGAAGTGAAACCAGCGCGAGAAACCATGGGAACGAACGGAGCGTCCACCAGAAAACACAAGGAAGAAGTAAAACGAAGCATAGAGGATCATAGGAGGTAGGCTAATAAGAGCTAACGCTAGCTAGAGTAGTAAAGTAAAAAGTTAACTAAATGCGGCGGTGGTTAGGACAAACTTCTGGGAGCGAGAAGAGGAACGAGGCAGGGGATGAGGATATTGATAGCACTAGTTCTAGAGAAACTAAGAAAATAGAAATGTAATGCCAAATGGCTGACGGGTCGGGAATGGCTTGTGTTTGACAATGAAAATGTTGTCATGTTTTGTAAGGATTGCCGCATGTACGCGAAAGAAAAAAACAAAACGAACAATTTTGTGGTGGGAACAAATCATTTTAAAGTCGAGGCTGCTTAGGGTTAGAAGCTATAAGTTAGTTGGAGCTAACCTGCTTACTGACACAGTATTTTGTAATGTAAATACACTGTTCTTAATAAAGAGTCTATTAGGTCGGTTTAATTAATGCCTGCTTAGGACAAAAACGTTACTGTAAATGCATGGACAGGAGTCAATTTCATGACGCGAATGGACGTTTTAGCCATTTACAATAAATCGTGTCCTTACTTTTTGGTGATTTCACATACCCTTGCATCATACTTCTGTGCTTCATTTTACTTCATTTTACATGTGTTTTTCATGCCAATGTGACGGGTATGTAACAGACGTGGTCTTGCAAGTTCCGTCAGAGTTTTCCGGACCGTGTTCATCATTCACAGAGGATGAACACGGTCGAACACGCCATCTCTGACTTCCCAAGCGCCACCACTACCAGCTACGCCAAAGAAAAGCTAGCTATTCAATGACGCGGGTGGCCTGTTACATACTTGAGGAGTGAGTTTCACCGATTCACACCGGCTACATTCACCCCTCTGAAACTCACTCCGGCGGCTAGCTAACGCTAACCTAGTGAGATCCGGGTCACGGCACCAATGTGACGGGTATGTAACAGACGTGGTCTTGCAAGTTCTGTCAGAGTTTTCCGGACCTGTTCATCCTTCACAGAGGATCGAACACGCCATCTCTGACTTCCCAAGCGCCACCACTACCAGCTACGCCAAAGAAAAGCTAGCTATTCAATGACGCGGGTGGCCTGTTACATACTTGAGTGAGTTTCACCGATTCACACCGGCTACACCAACAATGTTAATACAATGATCAAATGCATTCAGTGAAACTCATAATTGTTCTTATTTTCACCGGAAATAATTTGGCTAGTGGAAATTCTGATTGGCTGGTAACTTTGGCTGGTGATCAAAAAAAGTTCATTTAGAACCCTGCAAATAAGCCTAGTCAAGGTCCTATGTTAGGTTTGGGCTAAGCCCCGAATGTTAACAATGTCTGTCTACGTCCCTGCATAATAGTGTGTATAGCCGAAATCATTTACTTTCATAGACATTCAGTAAATGCTTGTGGGCAGCAAATCACCCAAAATGTGTGCCTTAGACAAATTGGCACTGTAATGTTGATGTTAAAATTTACCTTTCCACTCAAATGATCCCTAATGGACTTGGAAAAAATTATAATGGATGATTATCTCCACACAAACAAACATTTCAGAAACTATGTCACTGAAGATTTACTAACTAAATTCTAGCTGTTGGCTTTACCATGGAACCAAGGAGCTATACGACTCTGATCCTTTTCAAAACCTGCTCGAAGAGGCAGCTGCTCCTCCTGGAACCATTGGATGATGTGCTCTCTACCAGAGGTGGAAAGAGTGCGTGGCACACCCTTCTTCCTGTCGACACCACAGAGACACAGACAGAAAATTGGGTCAGGCAGTAAAGAGCATTCCTGCATTTAAGCTCTAATAGGCCGCAAGGTGAACCACGAAAAGTATTTTAGAAAATGATTCCCGCTCCACAGTCTGGCATCTACACAATCTTTAGCTCATAAAAAAGAACGAGTCGTGCTAAGCTACCAAAAAAAAGATTATGTATGTAATGACATTATGATAACAATCTTATGAAGTTTGATTCCGGGATGAACGGGGACATAATAACAATGACCCGATTGTCGCTGAAATTCCAGTTGATTATCGTTGCGTCTACTGTATGTTTTGTGCAGAACTAGTTTCTTCAGAGCGTAATAGGATTTTGGTGGCACGGTTCAACGTGTGATCGTTCTACACCAATAAGGTAGCTGCTTTTTGTCAACATGGATGGATATGGTTGGCAAATAGAGGATGGGACCTTGCACGTAACAGAAATTCGGCCCCTGACAGTGTTTTGCATGTGATACACTGCGGCTGCAAAAGTGCCTGTGAGACAGGCAGATGTTCATGTTTTTCTGCAGGACTGTGTTGCACAGACTTATGTCGTTGTTGTAATTGTGCCAACACAAAAGAAACTGAGGAACTGGAAGATAACTGTCCTGACACTGACAGTGAGGACCGATTGTCCTTAATCTGTTATTCCTTATTCTGTTTTGTACAGTTTTATATATCATATTTCATATTTTTCATTTTGAATGTTACAACAACGACATAAGTCTGCCCCCCCAACCCCCCACCCCTCTCTAAGTCCACTCATAAAGTATGTTCTAAATGGCATAAATGCTGCCAATTATTAATTGACTAATTAATAATTGATGTTGGTCAGTAGCCTATAGCCTATCAATTAAGGTACTCGAAAGCATGTACACTGTCTGCTTCATTTGAGCTTGATAGGCTAAGCATTCTGTAGCAAATAATAACAATAAACCCACTATTTATTAATTAAAACTACTTCTGCATAGTAATGCACCGAAAATACAAACATAAGCAAAGGCAGCAATCGCTATCGCTATGTGCAATTTAGCTAGCAGGGGAATAATACAAACAACGAAGATCACCAGTTAACTTAATTTAAATTAGCAATAACTAAAGACTAATACAATAACAGGCTTAAATTAACTGACAAGTTAGCTATACGACTTCTCAGAGACGCACAATCTCAACTGCGGTGTGAAGCGCCATAGACATAATATGTGAAGCGTGTATCCGTGCTATTCTCCGACATGCACTCTAACAATCACATAGATGTCCTAAAATTTTCTACAGCCTTATTTCTGATACCATGGCGGCAGCAATTTAGTCGTGGCGGGCCGCCACGGCAAAATAAACAGAGGAAACACTTTCCATCCTCTATTTGCCAACCATATCCATCCATGTTGACAAAAGGCAGCTACCTTATTGGTGTAGAACGATCACGTGTCGAACCGTGCCACCAAAATCCTATTACGCTCTGAAGAAACTAGTTCTGCATAAAACATAGACGCATCGACACTCGACTGGAATTTCAGCGACAAACTTTTTTTTTTTTGGTAGCTTAGCACGACTCGTTCTTTTTTATGAGCTAAAGATTGTGTAGATGCCAGACTGGAGCGGGATGAAACGATAACAGGGTTCACCTTACGGCCTATAAAGCTTGGGCTTGGGTGTCAGACTGCGAATCTCTAGATATCTGCTTGCACCCCAAATTAACGAGACAGACCCATCACAAGTGTGCGGGTTGATGTACATGGGATCCATTTCAGGCCAAGGAGATTACATTTAGTCATTTAGCAGACACTCTTATCCAGAGCGAGATAACACTGAGGCTGTGGTTTCTGATGTAAATTGATTATGTATGTAATGACATTATGATAACAATCTTATGAAGTTTGATTCCGGGATGAACGGGGACATAATAACAATGACCCGATTTACTGCACCATCACAAGCCACAACATACTGTACACACCAACACTCCTTTAGTTTAAACCTATTGCAGGGTTTTTCCTGCATAGAGAAAATTTGGGCGCGCACCTAAGCCGTTTTCCCGAGCGCCTATGACAAATCCTGAGCGCCTAAGGCAAAAAAAAAGTCTGTGTTCATCATGCATGCAATGCGAATATGTTCTCAATAGTATGTTTCAAGTAGGCTACAGCCGAACCCTCGTTCTGTTTTGATCAATAGTAATCGAGTTGATAAGCATGTCTTGTCTGATCAATACGCAACTGTGAGGTGCGCGAATGGACAGAGCGGCCAGTAAACTGTCGTTCCGCTGCAAGGGCCAGCCCGACGTGCACGAATACACCTGTACAAATGAAAATTAAATTTCCACTCAGAATCCTGACAAAAGTTTTATTAACGATTTCCAACACAGCCTCCATTGGTACGTTCATTTTTGGTGCGGCGTTTATTCGAGGGCGGCGTTTAATTAGTAAGGGTGATCTCGTGAATTGTAGCTGCAGTGCAGCCATAGACAACTTCGTTGCTGGCATTGTGACAAATGAATCATGCTGCTAAAAACGCAGGTTTCATTTACTACCGCTGACCTCCTTGTCTATTCTTTGTTTGTCTATGAGTGCGGCAACTCCCTTTCTCATTGGCTATCAATTAGGTGTGCGTTGGTAGTACAACTGTCTGAAATACAGGTGTTCTAACATTGTGTAGAAATCTGAAGCAGCATGCCTAAATGTTCATACACGTTAGCTTTCAAACAGAAAGTTATGTACATGTGTAATAAATACTGGGGTTGAATTTAACCAATTAAATAACCGTTTTCAGATTTTTTTGGTGCGGCGTTTATTCGAGGGCGGCATTTATTCTAAGAAATACGGTACATTGATTAGAAGAAAAAAAATTGTTTGTTTGTTGGAGCACCGAAGACCCATTTTGACCCAGGAAAAACCCTGCTATTGTTTAAACTAATATCAGACATCCAAACATTTGGAGATTTTTTTTTTTACAACTGATATTTATGTATATTTTAAATAAGTATGCATTCTCATTATTGATGAAGATTGCATCAATAAAAAAGCATACAACATAGATTTGTTGCTGCTCATTTCTTCTCATTTCCCTTAATGTAAAAGGTAACGGTGATATGTGGCAGCCTCACATAGTTGAAACGAAGATAGTTGAAACGAAGTTGCATTCAACCGAAGAAACTGGATATATGACTTAAACTTCCCCTTAAAGATTCTGGAAAGTGGAATTGAAAATTAGTTTTAAGTTCATCACACTACAGAAGAATGTGTTGTTAACTACACATCCAAATTCGAATGAAAAAAAAAACACTGACAAGTATGTTAAATTAGGCTTTGAAATCGTGAGAATCAGCAGTCTTCTCTGCTTGAGACTGGGGGGGCGTGTCGCCTGAAGGAGCTGAAGCTCCGCCCCCTCGAATTTATTGAATATAGCAACAGAGAATGTCTAATATAGAGAGAACTGCCACTCTCGGGAAACTTCCGGGTTCTGAACTGGTTGCAGTTCCACTCTAGTTCCATATGAGGGCGCTAACGGTCGAGTGCAGAATGAATGGAGGTCTATGGCGCTATACCCCTCAAAATCCACTTTTCTCAGGATATAATTTTTTTCTAGTAATTTGAATTTTGAATTCGAAAGGGGAGGCAAAACAAATACACACTGCTGGGTGTTAGATTTTTTAAAAGTCGCCTTTCTGTTCTAAAAAGCCTTTTAAAATGTCATTGACGTCATACACATCGTACGACCAGAGATATTGTTTTACGGCAAGCTCTGGTCACTTCCTTTTTTCTCTCGAGCTATCGACAATACAGCTGACAGGTTAGGCTCTCCATAGATATATATAAACACTAGATGTCTTACGGCGGAGTCTAGAACGTCCGCACATGGCGGCCATCTTGCTACAGGCAACTCGCTCACCCATAACATTGTGTTGATGCTACATGTACTTTTTAAATGACCATAACTTGCTCAATTTTCAACCGATTTTGAAACGGTTTGGTTTGTTATCAACGTCGGAGATGTCGTTATGCCACTGCATACTCCTATTCTGTTTTAAAAAAATAACATAATTATTCATAAGTATGCAGTGGCATAACGACATCTCCGACGTTGATAACAAACCAAACCGTTTCAAAATCGGTTGAAAATTGAGCAAGCTATGGTCATTTAAAAAGTACATGTAGCATCAACACAATGTTATAGGTGAGCGAGTTGCCTGTAGCAAGATGGCCGCCATGTGCGGACGTTCTAGACTCCGTGTCCAGCAACGCGGACGAGACATCTAGTGTTTATATATATCTATGAGGCTCTCCCTGTCAATACACATGCTAGAAAGAGTTTTGGGTTGCTAATGTTGTTGCTAATGTTGCTAATGCTCTGACATTCTGATTCTGCTTCGGATGCCATCAAGCGGGATCTCTGGTCGTAGTCAGTTCACTAACCAATCAGCATTCATTAGCAGAATGCTAGCATATTATGGGCAACAACGACTCACCCTGTAAGAAATAGAAAGGACATAAGTGCTCGTTCATTCAATTTTCGACCTATAATCCACGTTGAACATATAAAAACTACAATAAAATCTGAGATTTCTCAACGACAATCAGGTGAAAGAGACAAATGTAGCCGTTTAGCTCCATAGACTCCCATTCATTCTGTACTCGACCGCGATCACTCCCAGTGGAACTCAAAATTCGGTACAATGGGGCTTAATAGGGAGTGGCCAGGCTCTCCTTAAACAGGCTCTGATAGCAACAACTGCAACACTAGCTAAATCAATTGCAGATATCAGGACAGACCTACCTGCAGTGTTTTATGTGTTAATTACTTTGTGTTTGCATCGTACCAGCTGGGTAACAGAATGCAACTGTCTGTGATCTGACGTAGATAGGTCGCTTTGACGTTGTATAAAGCAAAACTTGATCGATTAAACATTAGTGATCCATATAATGCTCCCCGAGTTATTTTTACGCCCTTTACGAGTGAAACGGAAGGCTTCCCTGACCTTCTGTATCCAGATATTTACAACTCTCTATCAACTTTCATTCGTCCTAGTCTGGAGAGTCTTTGAAAGCCTACAAAAGCCTGGAGGGATATAAATGGACGCAATCAGCTGGATTAGTGATGAATATTCAGCTTTGAAGTCTAAATTGCTATGTGTAGCTAACGTTAATGCAGTCAGTTTTATAACTTGTATAGCTAGCTAGCGTTAGCAACGTTTGTCAACGGTTAGCTCCGAGCCCCTTGGAGAGCTCTACGTGCACCTCCTGATTTTCCTGACTATCCGTCCGTCCGTCATTTTACAGATACCCCTTGGCTGTGATTGGTCCGTATTAAGAACCGCTTGCGTCAGTGGCGGGGTGGCCGTGACCAACAAGACCATAGATATATATAAACACTAGATGTCTCGTCCGCGTTGCCGGACAACGGAGTCGAACGTCCGCATATGGCGGCCATCTTGCTACAGGCAACTCGCTCACCTATAACATTGTGTTGATGCTACATTTACTTTTTAAATGACCATAACTTGCTCAATTTTCAACCGATTTTGAAAAGGTTTGGTTTGTTAGCAACGTCAGAGATGTCTGTATGCCACTGCATACTTCTATTCTGTAAAAAAAAAAAAAACATAATTATTCATAAGTATGCAGTGGCATACAGACATCTCTGACGTTGATAACAAACCAAACCTTTTCAAAATCGGTTGAAAATTGAGCAAGTTATGGTCATTTAAAAAGTAAATGTAGCATCAACACAATGTTATAGGTGAGCGAGTTGCCTGTAGCAAGATGGCCGCCATATGCGGACGTTCGACTCCGTTGTCCAGCAACGCGGACGAGACATCTAGTGTTTATATATATCTATGAGGCTCTCCCTGTCAATACACATGCTAGAAAGAGTTTTGGGTTGCTAATGTTGTTGCTAATGTTGCTAATGCTCTGACATTCTGATTCTGCTTCGGATGCCATCAAGCGGGATCTCTGGTCGTAGTCAGTTCACTAACCAATCAGCATTCATTAGCAGAATGCTAGCATATTATGGGCAACAACGACTCACCCTGTAAGAAATAGAAAGGACATAAGTGCTCGTTCATTCAATTTTCGACCTATAATCCACGTTGAACATATAAAAACTACAATAAAATCTGAGATTTCTCAACGACAATCAGGTGAAAGAGACAAATGTAGCCGTTTAGCTCCATAGACTCCCATTCATTCTGTACTCGACCGCGATCACTCCCAGTGGAACTCAAAATTCGGTACAATGGGGCTTAATAGGGAGTGGCCAGGCTCTCCTTAAACAGGCTCTGATAGCAACAACTGCAACACTAGCTAAATCAATTGCAGATATCAGGACAGACCTACCTGCAGTGTTTTATGTGTTAATTACTTTGTGTTTGCATCGTACCAGCTGGGTAACAGAATGCAACTGTCTGTGATCTGACGTAGATAGGTCGCTTTGACGTTGTATAAAGCAAAACTTGATCGATTAAACATTAGTGATCCATATAATGCTCCCCGAGTTATTTTTACGCCCTTTACGAGTGAAACGGAAGGCTTCCCTGACCTTCTGTATCCAGATATTTACAACTCTCTATCAACTTTCATTCGTCCTAGTCTGGAGAGTCTTTGAAAGCCTACAAAAGCCTGGAGGGATATAAATGGACGCAATCAGCTGGATTAGTGATGAATATTCAGCTTTGAAGTCTAAATTGCTATGTGTAGCTAACGTTAATGCAGTCAGTTTTATAACTTGTATAGCTAGCTAGCGTTAGCAACGTTTGTCAACGGTTAGCTCCGAGCCCCTTGGAGAGCTCTACGTGCACCTCCTGATTTTCCTGACTATCCGTCCGTCCGTCATTTTACAGATACCCCTTGGCTGTGATTGGTCCGTATTAAGAACCGCTTGCGTCAGTGGCGGGGTGGCCGTGACCAACAAGATCATAGATATATATAAACACTAGATGTCTCGTCCGCGTTGCCGGACAACGGAGTCGAACGTCCGCATATGGCGGCCATCTTGCTACAGGCAACTCGCTCACCTATAACATTGTGTTGATGCTACATTTACTTTTTAAATGACCATAACTTGCTCAATTTTCAACCGATTTTGAAAAGGTTTGGTTTGTTAGCAACGTCAGAGATGTCTGTATGCCACTGCATACTTCTATTCTGTAAAAAAAAAAAAAACATAATTATTCATAAGTTTGAGGCTAATTCTGATTGACTGTGAGTACACTGACCCCAACGTCTTTTTTTTTAAACAAAGCCATAGGAATACCTCAGCAGTTTGAAACTTCACAAAAACAGATGAAGATCGTCAAGAGATGAAGCACAAATATCAGCAGTGTCTGTTAAACCGAAGAACTTCCTACCAAGTAACAACATGCACAACAAAGGAAACTTTACATGAAAATAAGCATCAGTCAGTTCCACAAAAAACTGCACAAAGTGTGGAAAAGACCCACAGCACAAGTGGAACCAAGGCAAGTGCCCAGCAAAAGGCTCTGTTTGTTCCTACTGCCACAAACCAAACCATTGGGTGGAAGTTTGTCACAAGCGAGTGGTAATCGCTGTAAGTATTGAAGCAAATCAAGATTCTCTAGATGATGAAGAAATTCGGAATATTAGTCTGATGCAGCCTGCTGACCCCATGTTGACAAATGGGTGGTGAAATTGTAAATTCTGTCTAAAGAAGTGATATTCCGAATCGATTCAGGCTCCAAATGCAATACATTAACGCTCAAGTTTTTTTTAACTTGTCTCATTCTGTATTCTTCTGTCTGTAATGTGTTATTATGTTGCTGCCTGGTCTCCCTTGAAAAGGAGATTTTGAATCTCAATGGGACCTTTCTGGTTCAATAAAGGTTCAATAAAAAAAAAAATGTTGTGGACAGCGGAAACCAGGAGTACCACCGCAACAGTCAACATCTTTGTGCAAACACTCCGGCCGCCAACCGTCCACGCCTCTGGATATGTGATGAATTGTGGACTGAGCCATCGAAGCAGACAGGGCCACCGGAGCAGTCAGCTGGAAAGCAACCACTGTCTCCCACCCCTTCTGAGAAGCCTCGCTCACCTCCCAGGGAAACCTTGAGCCATGCTCAGGCCCAGCGAGGTGAACAGTACATCACTAGGTGAGGCAGAGCTGTCAAGCAGCCCGACAGACTGACTTATTGAGTTATGCACATAAAGTTAGTGAGGGCCAAGGTGTGGTAAAGACACCTTTGGAAGTGAAGTGCTAGTAACCTCTCCTTCCAAGTTAGTGTGAACAAAACAGTGACTAAAGTCACTGTTTTGTAAAGTTCTTATGTGTTTGTTTATTTTCATAAAGCCACTGAACACTGAAGAATGGATGTTGATATTATTTAACATGAAGCCAGGACATTTAAACTGCTGACGATATTTCTGAGTTGCTCCTGTGTACATGTTTCTTATTTTGTTAAGAACGGAGATGTAACGTATTGAGTTTTAATTACTCCCGTGGCTACAGTCTGTTCTGTACTAATGCATTACCCGTAGTGCTGCGCAGTACAATAAAGTTGGCATGCTCGAAGTTAGAAGCGCGTACGTTGACTGTAATACATTACAGCAAGCACACACAATAAGTCAGGTGGCTGAGTGGTTAGGGAAGCGGGCCAGTAATCTGAAGGTTGCCAGTTCGATTCCCCGCCGTGCCAAATGTGTCCTTGGGCAAGGCACTTCACCCTACTTGCCTCAGGGGGAATGTCCCTGTACTTACTGTAAGTCGCTCTGGATAAGAGCGTCTGCTAAATGTAAATGTAGATGTAGACAATAAGGTAGAAACACAATAGATGGCTTTGCAGCTTTGCTGCTTGGCCCCTAATAATAAATGGGGATAACATTGCTGCAATTACTGCAATCACTCTGGTACTGACCTTCCGAGCGGTGAACGCACCCGACTACATCAAGTCTCTGCTGCAGCCTTACACCCCCACCCGCCACCTACGGTCTTCTTCTGACAACCGTCTGGTGGTCCCACCGCTCAAGAGCGCCTGGTCCCAACACAAGCTCTTCTCCTGTCTGACCCCCAATGGTGGAATCAACTCCCCACCTCCATCAGGGACACTGACTGTCTCCCCACCTTCAAGAAAAGGCTCAAGATGCACTTGTTCCGGCAGTACAACGGCACTTAGGAATGCTTGGCTGGACCTGATGTTAGTTTCCTCCAGGATCACAATGACTCGTATTGAGAGACTTGTTGGTCAGTTGTGACGGTTTTAAATTCTTGTACTCGCTGTGAAATATTTTACTGTTGATTGTTGTTTTGTCTTCTTTTCTACAGGTACACTCTTGCACTTTTTGAGTTTCATGTTGTTTAATTGTAACTTGTTTAACTGCATGCTCTTATGGTTCTTCCCTTTGGCACTTATTTGGTTTTTCACAATGTATGCTTCATGTTTTGGCTGCTCGCAATGTTTGGGGCTATCTTGTTGTTATGATCAGTGACCTATGCTCTTTTGTAAAGCTCTCTCTTGGAAGTCGCTTTGGATAAAAGCGTCTGCTAAATGCATAAATGTAAAATGTAAATTACACTGCATTAGCATAGCATATCAACACAAAATTGCCAGCTGTTGAAGCACATCCCTTTTTAAAGTTATTCACATTTTCCTAAAATGAAGTATGGAGAGCTTGTCTTATCAGATAACTTTAGGCCTGAAACTGAAAAATGGGTTTAGGTCACCTAAAGGCGGACCTGCGCAAGTTTGGATGCTGTCAACGGGACAGCAGTTTTTCAGTTTCCATCCACGAAAATAAGCAACAAACCCTCTGGGGCAGAAAGTAGGAGGCTGACAGTGAAGCAGGCCATACGCCATGGTGTTCAGTTTATCAGGCTTTTGAAAAATCCACTGACAGCAGTTTCTGCTGTAGGCTACTTTATATGTGCATTATTGGGTGTGACTGTCTATGGCAAGGCACAACCTGTTCTCTTTAATATATGGGGGCCAAGGAGCTAAGCTGTGAAGCCACCTATTGTGTTTCTACCTTTTCTTATCGGGGGCCAAGCAGCGAAGCCACTTATTGTGTTTCTAGCTTTTCTTATTATTAGGATTAGGGTAAGTCTCCTTGTGTGTTATGTAAAGTATTTTAATGTTTTATATTGGATTTGTTTTATTGTACAGTACTATGTACTCTGGAATTAATATGACTTGACTTGATCAACCTAGGATTATAATAAATCGGGGGTACTCAATAGGCAGACCGCGGTCCGGATCTGTACCCAGACGCAATACAATTTGGACCGAAGCCAAAATCAACATTCTAATTTAGTCATGATCCAAGCGAGTTTTCATTGGTGCATGATTTCACACCTATATTGTTTTCCTACTAGATGTGGTTTCTATCTTCTGTGTCCAATCCAAAGATCCAATCAGGAGCTGTATTAGTAATCACCATGACAACTCACTCACTCAACGTTGGCCGCAACCTCTGTGGGTCACGCAGGTTGTGTGTGTCATTCGCAACAACGCAGGCTAATCGATTTGCTAACGGTAGCCTATCTGTTTCTTCCTTAGCGAAAATCATGGCGTGACAATAACCAGCGAAAAGTTGATTACGAAAATCGCAAATTTCTGACAGAATGGACTGACAAGTATGCATTTGTGTTGCCGGTGGGGAGCACAAAACCGATGTGTTTAATCTGCAATGAGACGGTTGCCCTTGTCAAAAGTGGTAGAGCTAAAGTAACGTGAAACGTCACTACGACACAAAGCATAGACACTTTGAACAAAATTACCCCCAGAACTCTGAGGTAAGGGCCAGAAAAAGAAACCATCACTGTTCCGGACTGAATGGAAATTTGGTGAGTGGACCTTTTGAGTTTCTAATTGAGTACCCCTGTAATAAATTAATGAATAACCGAAACCATAAAAAGAGGCATTTTTACATATCATCCCCTCAAATTAATACAATGTAGTACTCAACAACACAGCAGAAACATTAATAGACCTAGACTAATAGTCTAGTGTTGGGGGATTTAGTTCAGATAAGTACCGGGATACTTTCCTTCCACAGTTATTGTATTATCATGCTGACTCCGATATAGATATTTTATTCAGATCTTAAGTCTTAGAATCCAACAGCAGAATTGACAATATTACTTACAAATTAAGGGTATCACTAGTAAGTGTGAGGTTCCTGGGTTTGGGTCTAGGCAGAAGGGTCAGCTTCTCCCCTCCGAAGGCCTTGGCAGTTGCAGCTACTCGACCTTGCTCTAGAGCCTTCACCGATTTCCTACGGTGATCATCACGGGTCTGCTTGGCAATGGATCGCCGATGCAGGTCTGCTGCTTTGGACTTCCGCACTATGAAACACCCAAATACTGTATTTAGAACCCTGTTTAAAGAACTAAAACTACACATTAAACTACCAACAACGACCAAACAACCAGGTTTACAAAGGTTACTTATTAAATGAAACCTTTCTTGGATAACACAGAGAGGGTTCCTATTTGAACGTTTTCTCACATGTCTCCTGCCAGTCCTTGTCATCCTTCTCTTCCTTCACTTTCCTCAGGTCCATGTAGATCTGCTGCTTCCGCTTCTCCTCCAACCTTCTCACCTCCTCCTCAGCCATCCTCCTCTCTTCTGACTCTCTTTTCTGGAAGACAAAGAAAAATACACCTCAATAGCTCCACGTGTGTGAGAACAGATGTATTATTTCACAACTGTCTTATGAAAGTTTTAAATGAGAGACGTGTGGCCCACAGAAAACAATTAAAACACTATTTCCATTTAGGGAACTACAACTACTTGACATTGCCCACAATTACTATTTTTATTATATTCCTCATGCAGGTGCATTGTTGGATTGTCTGATGCATCAACTTCCTTGTTTAAACAACTTCTCTGTAAAAAATTCCAAAGCATGTCAAAGGTAGGGTAAATTCTGTTTTATATGTAATGAAAACTGGTATGTATGGCTAATCAGTCTCTAATTATGACCATTAATAACAAATCATATAACAAAGCAAAAAGTGGTATCAGACCACTTAGAAAGTCATATTTGAACAAAAACCATTGTTCTGGTGAAATACTTCACAGCAATAACTATACTGTACATTAACCCCTTGGATGCTGTCCCGTTGACAGCATCCAAACTTGCGCAGGTCCGCCTATTTGGTCCTCGCGAGTGGCTCTGTGTGGAGCTGGGATTTGCATATGCTTGTTGTGCTAGCTGTGTTTTGCTAGCTAGTTTAGGTTGGACTGGCAGCATACTGCTGTTGCTCGTCCACAAATGCCCTAACAGTGCGTTCACACTGCAGCGGAGTTGGCGGCGCGGGGCGTCGGCTTCCAATTCATTTTCAATGAAACCAGGCGTTGACGCTCGCGTAGGGCATTGTGGGAAGGCGAGCGGAGCGGAGCAGAGCGTTGAAAGTTGGATTTTCTCAACTTTATGTAAATGAGGAGCGTGAAAACGCTAGCGTTGGCCAATTGGATTGGTTTCTTGTTTCTTGTAACGTAGCAACCGTTGGTCATGATAAACATTTCTAGGTTTCACAATTTCGAGATGGAGGATAAACTTTTCGTATGTGTCTGCACACCCAGTTCTGTTCAGAACAAAGTTACTAATGTGACGAGCCTGAATTTAAAGATTACATTAAACTAATAGTGCATGGTTGCCAATGTCGTCAGTGTTCCTAGTGTGTTTTTATAGCCTACTTTTAAATTCAGTCTCGTCACATTACGTGACTGTTCTGTGCCACTGCTAGCTCGCTAGCCCAGCCTACAAACGACTGGTTGAGTGACCGGTGGCGTAACATGTAACGTTATTCTACTGTAATCTTGCACTAGTAAAAATTCGGTATTTTGATCGATATTGTGAGTACATGAACCCAAATCTGCACGCTTGGCCATGACAACAACAGTGACCTTAGAGAACTACAACTCTGTATTAACTTGTCTAACACGCCCCCGAGCGTGGGGCACTGTGGGAAGGCGACCGGTGCAGAGCGTTAAAAAACGCTGCAGTGTGAACGCCCCGTTACGGTGCGTGTCCACTACAGCGTTTTTTAACGTGCTGCACCGCGTCGCTCTCATTTTTGCAATACTTGGGCCGTGTTCTGACAATAAATGAAGAACATTGCATGTTTTGCCAGTATAACTGGATAAAGGGCTAGACAACAAACGCTCTAATGAAATAATCGCCGACTAACAACACGGAAATAAATGACAGATTGACGAAGGCATGTTCATTTTAAGACCGTGCCTTTGCTCCGTGAAACAAGCGCCATCTAGCGATCATTACATGTCAGTAACAACGTCCCTGTCTGTAGACTCATAACGGCGCTATAAGTAGGGAAAAATGGCTCTGCGCTTCTGGTGTTAACATATCAAGGCTTAGGCAATCAATAGAATCACACTGATATTGTTTTTGGTTTAGCTTTTTTTTCTAGCCCGTATCAGTTCCATTATATTTTCAAATAATCTAATCTCCCACAATCATCCTGGGATCTGCGACGGTGACCCCTTCATCCTATGTCAGGAACCTCGGGGTTACCATGGATGACAAGCTCTCCCTCACTGCCCACATTGCTGCAGTCTCCCGGTCGTGTAGATTCACCCACTACAATATCCGGAAGATCAGGAGATACCTGTCTGAGCATTCCACCCAGCTGCTAGTCCAAGCACTTGTCCTTTCCAAGTTAGACTACTGCAACTCGCTGCTCGCCGGTCTCCCAGCAGGCGCAACACGCCCTCTCCAGAGGATTCAGAACGCAGCAGCCCACCTGGTCTTCAATCTACCCAGACGCTCCCTCCACTGGCTTCCCATCATGGCCCGTATCAGATTCAAGACCCTGGTACTGACCTTCCGAGCGGTGAGCGGGACTGCACCCGACTACATCAAGTCTCTCCTCCAGCCTTACACCCCCACCCGCCACCTACGGTCTTCTTCTGACAACCTTCTGGTGGTCCTACCTCTCAAGAGCGCCAGCTCCCAACCCAAGCTCTTCTCCTGTCTGGCCCCCCAATGGTGGAATCACCTCCCCACCTCCATCAGAGACACCGACTGTCTCCCCACCTTCAATAAAAGGCTTAAGACGCACTTGTTCCGGGAGTACAACGGTACTTAGGAATGATTTGCTGGACCTGATGTTAGTTTCCTCCAGAAACACAATGACTCTTATTGAGGGGCTTGTTGCTCTTGTTGGTTAGTTGTAACTGCTTTCACTTCTTGTACTCGCTGTGAATTATATTACTGTTGCTTGCTTTTTCTACAGGTACACTCTTGCACTTTTTGAGGTTCATGTTGTTTAATTGTAACTTGTTTAACTGCATGCTCTTATGGTTCTTCCCATTGGCACTTATTTGCTTTCCACAATGTATGCTTCATGTTTTGGCTACTCGCAATGTTTTGGGGCTATCTCGTTGTTATGGTCAGTGACCTATGCACTTTTGTAAAGCTCTCTCTTGGAATAAAAGCGTCTGCTAAATGAGTAAATGTAAATAAAGATGGAAGCAGGTTACAATTTTGAAAATGTATATGTGACCTAGGGCTTAGGGATCGACATTGTGCTATTCAATAGACTGTTAACTTTGACTTGTTTGGTGGTGCAGTACCTTGAGCTCTTCCTGCAGCTGTGTCTGTTCCTGAGCTGCTGCTACCCGTCTGACATGCTCCCGTTGCTCCTCCTCCCTCCAAGACAGCAGCTCAGGGTCTGGCAACATACCAGAGAACCTCTTCACCAGCTCTGCTTCCTTCTTCAATCTAGAAGTCACACATACACACACACTTCAACTTCAGAGGATGTTTGGGTTAACACCAGCTGTGTCTGTGAAATCAATTTAGAGGAACTAGGAAGGGGACAAACACGTTAATAAGTACACGAGCGTGTTAATGCTTTAAAACAAAATACAATCTAGCCTGCAGGCTCACTTTGAAGTCCCTGAATGATTCCGGCCTTCATGAAGATAGTGTATGTACATTTTAAAAAGTGAACCAAAGAAGAACAAGCAACTGGAGTTTATGCTATGTTTTGCACACATAAACGTAATATTTTGCTACATTTTACAATACTTTTAGAGCTGCCATGAACACCACAGTATGGTGCAATCAAACCAGGGTGAAAGCTACCATTATTAACTAATAAAAAGGCAAGCTCTACCATTTTCCAATAAATGTGTATTAACCTCCAAGCAATCTAGGTCATAGGCATAGCACAATCAGGGAAAAGTTTAACTTACAGTATAGGAGTGGCTGAGTCAATAGGCAAAGTAAATAAATGTTTAACTAGGATTCCAGATCTGTTGGTACTATGTCTAGATAATAATTAACTGTGCCCTCTTCAGCTGACTGACAGATGTAGAATCCAAGCAGAGTGAGATGCTGTGACAGAACATGCATGAGTGTGACAAGGCAGAAATAGGTCTATAGACATTCAGGCATTCAAGCAATGAAAGGAACTATGCAAATTGCAGATAATGTGTCAGTCACGTTTTAAAAGCCTGTGAGTATTGAACATATAATTAACAAAAGCACACCAGGAAGCAAGCTAAATAACCTGCTTTTAAACATGTTTAGAGGGAACATTGTGGAAAGGTTTGTCACAAAGGTGACACATTTGAACTTTAGAGTTGTGTCAAAGTTGTAAGTGTGGTAACCGACTCCACATAGATGTATGTAATAAAAATGTGGTGATCTCATGAGGATGTAATGACAGATCACTTCCTACCTAAGCTCATCTGCCTCTCGCTGAGCCTGCTGGGCTGCCTTCTCGGCCAAAGCGTCATTACAAATCTGGACGTAGGGCTTGTCGGCATGGTGCTCCCCCATCACCCATACCCACACGTCATTGTCCATTCCTGTCAACCACGTCACACTCTTGGATGTGACTGGTGGACAAAAGATGTGTGAAGAAAACATATACCACAAACATGCACACACAAACACGAACAATAATGCGAAAACACATACACAGCCAGACACAAACAAGCACACACCCACACATCCATTAGAGACTACCAAAGCAAAGTACTTCTACAATACACAATCCAGTGAGTTATCAAGTACTTAAACAAAATTACTGCATGTCTGGTTATACCACATAAAGAACCATAGTATGTTCCCGCAGATAACTTATTTATTGCATAATGTAAACTTTGAATGCAAACTTAAATATGCAACAACCTCTAGGTGACATCCCAGATTGTGTGCTATAGCTTTGATTGTTGTATTTATCATCAATTGAATCAGACATATAATAATAATGTATTTGTTAAACTGACACTTTATCCAAGGCTGAATACAGGGAGAATCTGAACCTGTGACCTCTGGATCTGCAGTTAAATTCTATCCCCGAGCTACACCCATTCCCCTTTTTCAGCCAATAAATATGAAAATACTTTTCTTGAGACTTACACACACATCAAGAACTAAACAATTGATACCTGTCTTAGGTTTCTTCGTTCTGTTTTCCTCATTTTCTAGTCTTGCTTCTCTCTCCTTCCACCGGCGGACTTGCTCCTCTCTCATCTTGATGAACAAAACTTGCTTCTGCTCTTCGTTCAACTCAGCCAGGAGATCAGGGTCGATGAACATGTCAGTCAAAATTTGTTGCAGCATCTCTCAGAAATATTTTACACTTTTCACAGTGAACTTAAAGCTGGGGAAATTTCTCAGCTTGAGGTATTTGAGTTGAAGAAATATGTCTCAGTTCAATGTTGTTAAAACTTTAATGTTTGCTGGTCCATGGTTTTTCTCACTCGGTTAGAAGTTCCTAAAAACAAAGGGGCTATTGTCAAATTTGAGTAGCATTTTTATAAACTAAAATAAGGATAGCCCTCTGCCAGTGTATCTTAATACACCTGGTCTGTGTGAAACAATCAAATTTAATATATTATCAACTAATTTGAAAAACACCAATACACACTCTAAAGTAGGCTATTAGTTGGCTACATTGCAATTGGACAAACTGGTAGGCCGAATTATGTTAGGCTATTTTATAATTATATATCTCAATAGGCTTATATATCGGTCATACAGCCTTTCTCGAAAACGTAAGCTATACTTGACTTACCCTTTTCACAGCGTATCTAACTATGCCAATCAAAAACCACGTCAAATTCGTCTTCAGTTTTTGTCGCATGTTCTTCTAAAAGGAAATCAAAGCTTCTCGAACGTCAATAAAGCCTATTCATGTTTATATTGTCCATGGGTATGGAATGTCAATGTGTGCGTCATGTAAAAACAACAGTCACCTGCTTTAACTATTTTGTCAATTTCCTGAATTGTAAATTTCGATAGTCCTACTAACGAGTCCAATCCAAGAGAATTGCAGGTAAAGTTCGGTAGCCACTCAACAGATTACTCCGCGAAGTTTCGCAAGACGCTCCCTATTTACCTCATCCACTTCCACAAGATGTCATGTAACTCACCCAAAACAACAAATAAGCCACTCCCATGTAGGCGTATTACCTCCTAGCCTAACCCTAGTGGAAATTCCAGCTGAAAATCCAGTAGCTAGTCTATTGGAATGAACTGGTCTCAAATGGTTTGCTGGATCCAACTGGGTTTTAAAAATCTACTGGTTTAAACCAGTTAAGAATACCAGTTAAAACCCATTTAAACCAATTGAGCTATGGGTGGCACCTGATTCACCAGTTCAGTCCAGTTGAAACCAATAGGATGTGACTGGCCAGTTAACCAATTAACAAACCCAATAAAATGTAATTGGTGGCAAAACTTAAAAAAATCTGTACAATATTATTTGCCATGCAATTTGTAGAAAACAAACCTTTCCGCAACCACGCATTCTTAATTGATGCCTGCTGAAAGTCTTTATCTTGTTCTTCTCCAGGGTCAAAATTATTCGAGCCAACAAGTGTTATAACTTTTTATTTAGTTTTAGAATATGACCTACTGTTAATATACAATTCATAACAAGAATGATACAGAGCAAATTCATTACAGCATTTTCTTAAATTTCAGCATTTGAATATATATTTAAACATGTTGCTTAAGTCTGCTGGTCCATTTTTATAACAATATTACACTATTTCTGTAGCACCTTTAATACAGACTTTTCATAAGGACTTTACATCCGCACACAATAAAAACAAACATAATAATAAAGATACACCACTCCATTCAAAGGGCAGAAATAGAGGGGATCAATGTAGGGCTGAACCCGTATATTATAATATTTGGATATTGAAGGGACATTGGGTAGGTAATTTATCATCTAAAGACTGTCAAAGTAGAGCACACACTGCGTTTTTGGATTTTGAAACTGTCAGTCCTTTTCATGATTATTAGGAAATGTACATATATACATTTTGTCACTGAACTCAAGTAATAAACACTTTCCAACAATGTCACTAGGGAGCACAACACATTTATGTTCTGAACGACTGATGCATAGTATGTGGGGGGTGTTTGCAATGGCTTTGTTACGATGAACATTAAAAAGTTTGACAAGGAGCATAACCTCTGAATGTGTAGATGTGCAAATTTGGATTATTTCACCAAATGTTCCTTCAGACAACTGTACAACTGTGTTGTTTGTTTTGATGCACCTTTTGTAGCCGGTACTGTCAAGCCGTTACGAGTGAGACAGAGAGCTAATATGATAGAGGCATCTAATCGTTGACCTTTGTAGACCAGTCTGTTATGCACTACCACAGCTGATATTGCCCTACCACTCTTTTGAAATAGCTCCCGCTCTTCAGTGTTGAGTGTGTATGGATAACCCTCTCCTAAAACTGTAGTGCCGTGATGCTCTTCAGCCATTTGTAATCGGGTGTAAGAAGTTAAGTTGAGACAGAATTTCAATATGTCATGGTGGACTGTAAATCTGAGAAAACATGAATGTTGTATTTCGTAGTACAAATTTGTCAACTATTTGAGTTGCCACACCTCTTGTTCCGTTAACAAGTTATAAAATCTCTCCATTTGCGGATTCAAAGACAAATGCGGAATGGGCCCAAAGAGGCCCCCATAGCTTAACACTTTTAGCAAGGTGGAGAAGTAAGTGCACATTTGAAGTCATTTGTTCCTCATTATAAAGCTAACATCTGCTTCATTTATATCATTTGGGAAAATGTTGGACTTTAGCAAGAGGTAAATGGCTTGAACTAATTTGGCAAAGTGTTTTATGTACTTTGAAGGCAGAATTCCATTCAGACAGGGCAAACAATAAAACAGTAACCAGGTATGCCACTCAGAAGCTTTCCAGAATTTCCGCTCTTTCAGTGATCTGGGTAAGCGTGATATATTTCTAGGTGGGTGAATAGAAAGCAGTCTTGAGTCTATTGATTGTAAGTGACCTGGGGCACCAATGTAAAATTGTCTTCCCACTGAAGTTAGCCAGAGCTCTGCGATTTGTCTTGTTACACCAAGAAGAGTACAGTGCATGTAGTCTGGTGTAAAACCCCAGACTATGTTGAAATGCTGCACATTTATAAGAGGAGATGGACCTTTAACACCCTTATAACTAACCCCATCTTGAAGAGCCTTCTCCATGTGCCTCAACATTTCCTGTTCTGTCAGGGTACTGTGATTCTGAAACAGGGTATTTAACTTGCCCTGCTACCAATTTCCCAGGATGATAGCACCAACTGCACCCAAAGTAACCATTGTATTGCGTTGTGTTCTGCATGGTAGGTCTTGCCACTGAATCAACAACACAACATAAACCTATTAGTTTAGAAATGACTACCTGTTTGGATTTAGTCAGCCACCTAACTCCATTTTATGCCAGTGTTTTAGCATCTTCAACAAAATGATGGAGGAAACTACTAATTTTAGGATGCCCCTTTCCAAACCACAGACAAGCCAGAGCCATGTGATTCCCTCTCTCTTTTGTTGGTAGCTCATTTATCATCACATGAATAGGCCAAATTGAAAATGTAGAGGAGTTGAAAACTGGGCTGCCATCACTGTTGAATGTGTAAGATAAGTTATGTTCCTCATTCAGGATTGCTCCAGGACCTGACAATTGTTTGTACATTTCACCATCTAATATATCTGAAATTGATCCATTTGTGTTTCTGTTCATTTTGTATTTTAAAAGACCTGTGCCATCTAGTCGTTCAAGGATGCACTGAATTTGTGGAGCAAGGGGAACACTCATAAAGAAATTATTTTGCTTAAGATCCTGTGTTTTACATATACTATGACACTGAGACAGTATGACAGTACCAGCAGGAGAGCTTCAGCTTTTGTCACATGAACAGAATCACACAATGGTTTGTTCAAATTTGGTTGGCTTCCAAAGATGTGAAATGGATCATTCCAGCATTCAGATCTTTCCTGTTGTCCTGTTGCTTGAGTTGAAGTATCCTCAACTGAGTCGTCACTGTCACTGCCAGTACCATTGTCATTGGCCTAGATAAAAATTATGACAGAGATGTTGATAGTACAGTACATGACTGCTTAATAATTGCATTGATTTCCTATCTTTTTTATATTCATAAGATATTACTACACAAATATAGTTCACACAGCTTGATGTATTTTTTTTATTTCAGATCAGTATCTCCCATGTCAGTGTAATCAAATTAATATTTTGAGGTAGCAAGTCTGATTTGAAAGGTATTTTACTATGGAAACAAAGAAAACAATTACCGCTGGTCTTGTTTTTTATAATAAAAAGATACTTTAATATATTTAAGCCTAGTGAACTGATGTCAACAATCAGTCATAGAACCTACGTATTTAAGCAGCCATGCAATATTACAGATGGCATTTTTTTGTGTCGGTGTGGAATTCCAGCCTTGTATAATATTTAAATTTGCTGTTACCTGATGAACAAGCACTTCAACTTCGTTATCACTAAATTTTTGTTTTTGCTGTTTTGACTTTGGTGACTGATCCATGATAGAAAGAGAGAAGGAGGCCCGTTCAATTGCGCGTTTAAATGCTCGCAATGTACGGTGTAGTGGGCGGAGAAAGGCGCTGATTACCCGATGAACTGCAGGTTTCGTAAATACGACGTAAACTGAAATATCACAGCGTGCGCTATCTGCGGGTTGGCCATGGCGCTGATAACGCTACGTTTGCAAATGTACGTACATGAGGCAGGGCTCTACGCTAATGTTTTCCCCAAGGAGTACATGCACTCCTAAATGAAAAAATTTAGGAGCACACAAAGAAATTTAGGAGCACAGTGTTTTTTGATTGTATTTGTTTATTAAAATGGGGCCACAGCTCTTTGGACCATCCCGCTGTGCAACACTAAGGCTGCTACATGAACATGCAAGCATTCCTTCAGTTCTTGTCCCTGACAAATAAACAAATAAACAAATGTCATGCATATACTACTGCACATTGCCTAGATTCAAAGCATATCTGTTGTTCAGCTGCTTTTATAGTTTGTCCGTCTAGAACACTTTGAGGTCAGCCAGCGGTTCACAGAAGGAGTTGGATCGAACTCCTCAACAGAAGGCCCCTCCAGGGTGATCCTCATTAGGTCCTCAGTGGTGGAAACCCCAAGGCAGCTTCTTGTCGAAGACTTGATTCGATTTTGTGCAGAGAAGCCTCGCTCACACTGGGCAGCTGAAATTGGCAGCACCAGCATGATGTGCACCAACGCTAGTATATTCTAGAGAAAAAATTATACTTTTCAATTTCATTTAAACTCTTATCATTAATTTATCAAAACCAACCTTTAAGGATACCATACTCAACCACTCAGTACTGTTGGCCTACCTTGTAATCAAGCCTGTAGGGGTTCTTTGTTAACATGGTCTCCCAAAGGCCACTGTACGACTTGTCCTTAAAATTGTGGCTGACCAGGATTTTCAGGACCTGCCACTCGTCCTGGATTGCAGCCAAGTTGCACCCCCATCTGCAAGTTTGAACATAACAAGTGAGTTTGCAAATATGTAAACAACATTGTCTCTATGGCAATTGCAGTGTCAAATACATTCTTACCTCTCTAGAGGCTCCTTGAAATGCCTCACCAGGTCTGCCACATCATCATCACCAAAGGTGAGAAGGCTGGCTATGTCTTCTGGCCATGTGTCAGGATTTAGCACTTTGAAAGAGTCTGGGCACTCTCATCCTTCAGCAAACCACCAAACCTGGCTTTGAGGTCTCCCACACCGATGTTGATGGCCTCCTCCATGTGTTGCTTCAGCTGGGGATTAGTGAGGTCTGTGAAGCCTTTCAGATTCCCCTTCAGTGTTATTCCCTAAAACAGAAATAACACACACGTCACACACACAGAGAGAGATAACACATACGTCACACACACAGAGAGAGAGGCAGACAGACAGACAGACACACACCAACACACAATGAAATGTCTGGCCATTTATCAGCCTCTATTTCTGTAAAAACTTCTCCAATCTTCACTGCATTTCCCTCCTTATCCTCTAATTGCTTGTATTGTATTGTGCAACAAAAACCATGATTCTCACACTGAGAATCTGTCTTAATCATCAATTTCTCTTACATCCTAACAAACTCTCATCCTAACAGACCTGGAATCTCCTCTCATCACCCTGCTGCTGAGCAAGCATGGTCTTCTCCAGCATGCCTCCTGCCTTTGCCCTAAACTTTAGTGCTTCCAGTCTGGTCACTGTCTTCCTCAACTCTGATGTAGCTTGGGGGAGGATCAGGTCATTCCTTTGCAAGGTGAGGCTAAGTGAGGCTAGCTCCTCAAACATGTGAGAAGACATGCTTATAATGAATTAAAGCCCCAGTATAAATGGAGCTATAATACATTTACATTTACATTTAGTCATTTAGCAGACGCTCTTATCCAGAGCGACTTACAGTAAGTACAGGGACATTCCCCCCGAGGCAAGTAGGGTGAAGTGCCTTGCCCAAGGACACAATGTAATTTGGCAC
Organism: Thaleichthys pacificus; assembly: GCA_023658055.1. Classification (NCBI taxonomy): domain Eukaryota; kingdom Metazoa; phylum Chordata; class Actinopteri; order Osmeriformes; family Osmeridae; genus Thaleichthys; species Thaleichthys pacificus. Next base: position 3,799,224 of record CM042865.1, read on the forward strand.
AGCTTGGAATCGAACTGGCAACCTTCAGATTACTAGCCCAACTCCCTCACCGCTCAGCCATCTGACTCCCTGAATACAGTATAAGCATTGTTTAACATTTTCTACGAGCAAAAATACAAATAAATCATAGATAATTATTTTTCATTATTTACAAACCTATGTGGCATACAGTGGATTGGTATTATATGCCTCCCTGCCTCTCTCTGCAGGTGGGCAATCACTCCCCCACAGTGGCCCATGTTCACTGAGGCGCCATCTGCCCCAAAGGAGATGCACTTCTTCATCCATGACCCTACATGCTCCTCTGGGCAAACCGCACAAAATGCAGCCTTGGTGGCATCCAAAACACCTTGAATTACAACACAAAAAACAATTACGTTATACAAAAGTCTTTCTGACAAACTAAATTATATATAAAGAGAATATAATATATTGGTGGGCCGTTATCGGCGTTAACGTGCTGCGTTAAGGTGAGACTCTTATCGGGCGATAAAAAAAATATTGCCGTTAATCTATTCTCAAAGTTGGGTTGGAAGCTGGGTCTATACTACGCAAGCTATGATGACTTTCACCTTGATATTTTAGCGCGGATGTATACCTAGCCGAATTGCACTGTAGGGGGCGAGAACGAGTCTTCGAACCTGTGTGTATGCCTTGTGTATGAAATTATCACATCAAACGTCACGTGCTAACATGGATGCAGCTATGAAGCCGCCTGGTTTGCTTCAGGGAAAATGTATTTTTAAGAAGCTTCCCAATGGAAACCTCGACAAGACTAAGGTTGTTTGCACCTTGTGCTATGCGGAATTTGTTTACTGTACGAGTTCTTCCAGTCTCAAATACCACCTAAACGCAAAGCATCCCTTAGCTAATGCGGAAGATGCCGGGCCAAGCACTGTAGCGCAGGGGAAGAGTCGTCGTCAAACTACTGTTTGAGTGCAACCGAGGCAAGCCCGTCAGCACAGCTCTATCAGCCAAGCTAACTAATCTAATAAACAGTTAATAAACAAAAGTACAGAGATGAGAAGAAATCCGATCATTTGCCGATGCTTATCCGACGTTATGAATAGAACACGACGTTTCGATCTTAAGCCGACGTCGGCAAGACGTATGTGTGCTATCTGGGTACATCTTATTAAACATAATTTATTTTCATCACCAATTATCATAGTAGAACAGCTTTCTCAAGCAGTTTGTGATGCATTTTGGAAACAGGGGATGAGCCCCTGGTCTAATGCGCCACCTGGCTTGAGAAACCCGTTCTCAAAGACACACATATTCTGAATGCCTTCGGCGGAATTCAAATGAGACATTTTAATCTAGATTAACGCCAAGATTACAGTGAGATTAATCTAGATTAAAATCTAATTTTTACTAATACTAATCTATGCCCACCACTGTTATAAATATAATATATTATAAAGAGAAACAACTTACCTATGGCATGGGAGTGCTCAAGGGTCTGTTGTCCGACCAGGAGATTGACTGGCTTCCCATTCTCCAACAAGCGCACATAAACAATCTGGCATTCGGTGTTGGATATATCAGTGTCTCCGTCGATTAGAACGGCTAGATACTTTGTGGTTTTCAGCTTCGCTGACAGGCTCTCTCTCATTATGTCAGCAATTTGACCGATCATCTCCGCACATCTTACATCATTGTCGTATGTGGGATTAATGTCAACTCAATTTTTGTGGTGGAGTCTGATAAGCGGCCCAAATTTAACGAACGGTTCTTCTTCTTTGGCAATGAAGTATGCTATGTTGATCTTTATTTTCATCTGCCTTCTCTTCTCCTCAGATAGCAGCACTTGCCTCTTCAAGGCTGCTGACACCGTGTTTGAGGGTTTCTCCTGTCTCAACAGGTACAGATCTCTACACTGGATATGCTGCCGCGAGATGTTATGTTTTGTGACACTGTCCTTTTTTAGATGTGGATTTCCTGACACGAACAACGAGTTGCCAGCCTGCTTCTGCCCTCTACAGTATTTGCAGAACATTTGGTTGTTCTCGAAATCCAGCCATGGGAAAATCTTAAGCCAATTGACATTAAATGTAGGCCTGTATGTTCTCCCTCTTCCGGCTCCAGTGGACATTGAGGTCGTGGCAACGGCAGTCACCGTAGCCTGTTCGCTAAGGTTGTTCTCAGCTTCTGGTAGCTCTAAATCTTGTGAAGAAACCTCTTTTACGTTAGTTGAATCTTCCAAATCCCTTTCACCTGATTCATTCCTCTGTTCATTGTTCTGTTCATCTTCTTTTCATTTACAATATAATTTGATGTTCTTCATGTTGAACGATGTCTGCAATGTTTAATTCACTTGATTCATTTAGAACCCAGCAGTTCACGCTCATTCCCATTCAAACAGGTTTCCAGCAGTGTTTTTTTTTGCGAGCTACTTGAACGAAGTGATCACGTGTCGGCGAGATCAAAGTGTGTCGTAACTCTCTTTTTATATGGCTCTGGCCCATTGGTTGCGAATCGTCGCTCGCGCATCATCATGCTATGTTCACATTGTGCAGTTGTGACTCCGTCACTTGCTTTCCATATGAAATCAATGGTATGCTTCACTTCATCGCGCTGTTGTTCACTCGCGCACTGTGCTCGTAAATTATTTTTCAAGTTCGCACATACCTATTTTTAGGCGCAAATGCGAGCGAAATACTCACACTGTAGAGCCCTGACATGAGGGCCTCAGTCCCTTAGATGCCAGTTGCTCACGATGAATCATGCAATGATTCCATACTGCAGAGGGGGCCAGTTCCACGATTAACGTCCGTAAGCCTGCTCGCCGTCACGCCTAGACGGAGCCCCGTCTGCAAAATCCTACCATACACTCCCATGGAATGTTGTTTTTCTCCATTTAGCTGTGGAGGACATCATACATGGCCTTGGCAGTCTCATTCTCAGGAAGAAGGAGACAGTACAAAATATCCTTGTGAATAGCATTATGCTGCATGTAACAAACAAAAGTCAAAACATGGGAATTTTTCCCTTCTGTGCTTACATCCATTTGTAGAGCATAGGCGGGGAAATTTCGCAGCCGTTACGTTAGCGTGCTCTCTTGATCGTTAGCGATCGCATCGATTCGTCTTTTTATTGTATTATCAGACACTGGTATTGCCTTCAGTTTTTGTGCTTCTCCCTCCCCACACATCGTTTTTACCATTTCCATAGCTGCTGGCAAAACTAAAGTTTCTACAATGGTATGCAGCTTCATAGCCTTTGCAACAAGATAGCTCACCTCAAAAGACGCTTTTAAGGCTCGCTCACTGACAGTCATTGCCTTTTTTAAATAGACTCGCTGCTTATTCAGTTCGGCATCTTTCATTTCAAAGAAAGATTTAGGTTTGCCTACATATTCTTTATGTGTTGTTTCAAATTGTCTTTTGAGCTTGTTGGGTTTCATGCTCTCTATAGACAAGACGTTACCACACAACAGACATTTAGGCTTCTCCTCGTTGTTTTCTGTTATGCTAGTAAATCCATACTGAGGGAAGGTGTCATCATATTTTCTTTGTCTTTTACATGTCTGTTTCTTATTTGTAGTTGAAGGGGTTGTTGAAGACACAGGTCAGTGAAGAAATCTTTCAATTTTCTTTTTGTTTTATGCCGCTGATTTCCATACAAACTTTGCCCTCGAAATATGCTAGCCTCATCACGTTAATCAACGTATGCTGAGCTTAGTTAACCATGTCTTTTTTGTTTGTTTATAGTTGCTTATTCACAATGGCAAAGACAAGAGAGCTGTCTGAGAGCATTAGAAATGCTATTACCCAAAAACATAAGAATTCCAAAGGCAACAAGGCAATCGCCAAATATCTAGAAATCCCAGTTTCAACAGTTCGGAATGTTATCAAGAAGTTTCACAAAACTGTTAAGACACTTCCAGGACGTGGCGCAAAGAAGAAACACAATGAGAGAAGTCTGCGAAAGTTTGTGCGGATTGTGGAAAATACACCACGCAAGACATCTACAGAGCTTCAGGCTGACCTGGAGCAGTCTGAAGTGGTGGTTTCAGTCAAAACCATACACCGCACACTAAACAAAGTAGGGCTCCATGGCCGAAGACCAAGGAGGAAACTACAATTGAAAGAAAAGCACAAAAAGGCAAGACTAAAGTTTGCTAAAACTTTCATAGATCAGTCTTTCTGGGATAATGTGGACTGATGAAACCACAATAGAGCTCTTTGGGAATGCAGTGCATCAGTTTTTTTTATAGGTGACGATATGAAGCCCATAAGGAAAAGAACACCCTACCTACAGTATAACATGGTGGAGGTTCCACCATGCTGTGGGGCTGCTTTGCTGCCTCTGGTACCGGAGGCATTGAATGCATCAAAGAAATAATGAAATAAGAGGATTACCAAGCCATCTTAGAGTGAAATGTCTTACCCAGTGTCCTGCAACGTATTTTCCCCATTTTAAATGTATTACTTCTAAATGCTTTGGTAATAAACTACAATGTGCTGTTTTATTTTCATTCACAGTAGGGCTGTGTGATATGGCCAAAATCTAATTTCTTGATATACTTTCATATCCCGATAACGATACATATCACGATATAGCACATTTTCTTTAAATTCAATGAATAAATAGTTAAAAAAATTACCACATTACCAATTTCTTATTACATTTGTAATTATATACTCGACAAATGAAAAGTACTTACTCATTAGATTTTTCTATTTTTTAGGGCTCAAATTTGTGACCATTTTGGTTGCATATGCTTCCAAAATGTAATCTGTGTGACCTCAAAATATATTTGGTAGTGTAGCAGACTACTTTTACATTATTCACTGGACAGGTTCAAGTGGACACCACCTTTATTTTATTTCGCCATGTATACAGATACATGTATACAGATTTGGTATTCTCCATGCAGGCTATATACAGTGGGGAGAACAAGTATTTGATACACTGCCGATTTTGCAGGTTTTCCCATTTACAAAGCATGTAGAAGTCTGTAATTTTTTTTATCATAGTTACTCTTCAACTGTGAGTGACAGAATCTAAAACAAAAATCCAGAAAATCACATTGTATGATTTTTAAGTAATTAATTAGCATTTTATTGCATGACATAAGTATTTGATCACCAACCAACCAGTAAGAATTCCGGCTCTCACAGACCTGTTAGTTTATCTTCAAGAAGCCCTCCTGTTTTCCACTCATTACCTGTATTAACTGCAACTGAACCCGTTACCTGTATAAAATACATCTGTCCACACACTCAATCAAACAGACTCCAACCTCTCCACAATGGCCAAGACCAGAGAGCTGTGTAAGGACATCAGGGATAAAATTGTAGACCTGCACAAGGCTGGGATGGGCTACAGGACAATAGGCAAGCAGCTTGGTGAGAAGGCAACAACAGTTGGTGCAAAAATGGAAGAAGTTCAAGATGACGGTCAATCTCCCTTGGTCTGGGGCTCCACGCAAGATCTCACCTCGTGGGGCATCAATGATCATGAGGAAGGTGAGAGATCAGCCCAGAACTACATGCCAGGACCTGGTCAATGACCTGAAGAGAGCTGGGACCACAATCTCAAAGAAAACCATTAGTAACACACTACGCCGTCATATGCAGCGCAGGATTTTAGAATCTTAACTTTAATGCAGATTTTAGATTGGTTAATATTAGTCGTCTATCACTCCCTTCGCGAGACACACGAGTGCAGATGACGTTACCCACGCAGTTAGCTAATCACTCACTTACCCCCCCCCCCCATACACATTGGCAAACTCTGGCAGACTCATTCCCTCATTCCCGTATTAAAAAAAAATAAAAAATACTTTTTCAGTTGTAGAAAAAAGTTGTAGAAAATACTTGCACGGTCTCAACTATTTTTCTCATTTGGTCGCTGTCTAGAGCCTTGGCTTGAACACATAGCAATGGAAGAGTGGCAGACACTACCAGCAGACAGGTGCAAGAAGCTTCTAGATGGCTACAAAAAAACGTTTGACGGCTGTTCTGGTGTTCTTGGTTCTGCAACCAAATATTACAAGGGGTGCCAATAATTGTGTCCGGGGTACATTTTTCTTTGTATTTTGTATTTCATTATCATGCAAACATTTTTTTTTGTGTTCAGTAACTTTGGACATTTCATTAAAATATTCTGATTATACAAAATTGGTTCATTTGCATTTATTTCTTAAAGATCCTGTAAAATGGAATTGAAAATTAGTTTTAAGTTGATCACACCACAGAAGAATGTGTTGTTAACTACCCATCCAAATTCAAATGAAAAAAACCCACAGACAAGTATGTTAAATAACCCTTTGTATGTATTGTGTGTGTTATATGTATTAATTACTTTGTCTTTGCATCGTACCAGCTGAGTAACAGAATGCAACCGCCCGCCCCCCCCCCCCCCCCCCCTAAACATTGTGCTTTACTAGAAAAATGTATTTAGTGCCATACATGGTCCACATGCAAATAAGGTGAACTGGCATACACACACATTGAGACAGCCAACACTAACAGTGTTTTCTTTACATTCCTGGTGGTGGACCACAACAGTAAGAAAATGACCATCACACCACATAGGGTAAAATGAAAAATTGAACATTACAGATAAAACACAAATACAAACAAGCATAAGGCCCAGTGCTAGAATCAGCCCTCTAATTATGATCAATAAACACTTGCAATACAACCAAAACTAGAGAGGGTACAATTTCTGGGGAAATTGTAGGGTGTGCTTGCTTGCGTCGGTTGCAGGTGGGTCCGTCCTCTAAGTTTTTCCCTTCTAGTGATATTTTCAAGCATTTAGCCTACTCATATTGCATATTTCATTAAGAACACCCTTTGAAACAGCTGCAAACCCCCTTTGAAACAAGCTACTGTAACAACGTTGTCACTGGCAGTATGGAATCGCGATTCAAACAGTACCGTCTGCTAACTGAAAATATGCCCCCCAAAACGTAAATAAGTTTGACATTAATGTAGGGGGAAATGGATAATTAAAAATAAGTTTGCTAGAGGCAAGCTAGCTGCTGTTGCTCCACATTTCACTGATTGTTTGAAAGCGCCGGAAATGAGAACGTTTCTTTTGACATAAAGTTTAGCTGTGGCATTGAAGACAGTACTACACACTGCCAGTGGGTGAGCCGAGTCTGACTGAGGCTAACGTCAAAACAAGCCGTGGTGTCACTCAAATTCCAAGTTTTACACAAATCACAAAAATATGCTGACGCGCTGGCTGTCTTCGCAATCGCCATATCTTTATAACACTGCCCTCCTTCTGATTTTTTATGTAGAATTGACCCTGGTACGAAATTAAGAAAATACTCATCAAAGATCGACAACAGCTGACGCAATCGTCAACGGAGGCTGACGGGGCTCTCACGTAGCAAACCAATCAAAGTTTTTACAGCAACCTACATTAAAATCTCACCATCTGGCTGTCTTCACAATAGTCATATCGTCATAACATTGCCCTCCTTCTGTTTTGTGGTGTAGAATTGACCGAACTATAAAAATACGAAAATACTAAACTACTATGACGCTTGCATGGCTGCCGCCTAGGCAGTCTCACGGGCGACCCGCACTCGCTCAAATTACAAAGACTTTCACAACCTAAATAAAAAATCAGAGATGGCAGTTCTACTCGAAATTGCTTTCTGAACAAAACCCAATGGTTGGTAATTTTGGGGGTTGGCATTTTTCACTCATAATCCAAGCTCCAATTTGCGTGCTAGAACGTCTCTATCACGTTGTATCCATGCGTCGTTGCTAACGTGTGCTGACGTAGTGACGTAGGCTAGCACTGCTACCCTTCGTTGACAGAAGACACTTTTCGCCCCAAAAACTTGAGCTCAGCCTAAACCGTGCAACGGAACGTAAATCCCAATAGAAGCAACGCAATCGAGACCAAGACGAAACTTTTGACACCTAGGTTGTCTATGTAGGCCAAATATTGACTGAGTTTTAGGGGTGGGAAAATAATAATAATAATAAGATATATGTGAGAGAACAAAGGTTGTGCCCTTGCCGAAGGCAAAGCACACCCAACTAACATCAACAGAGATGTAAGTGGAAAGAATACCAGATATAACCCTTTTCCTCCACAGCCCCAAAACAATTACAATGGAAATGTAACTATGAACAGCAAAGCAACAGATTACCCTGCATTCACAGTTAAACTGCAAGCTGGTAATCGCTTTTAGCTTTATTAACCAACAGGTAGGTATAGGCTATAGCATCTGCATCAGTACAGAACACCATGTTTTACTGAGGCAAAATCACAACATCAGTAGTGGAAAAAGTATTCAGATCCTTAAGCACTAATACCACACACTAGTACCAATACCACTAACTCCCCCAAATTCCCTGAAATATTACCGATGACATTATGAGCTAGCTGCTGCAACAGCTAAGGATCCTGCTGCCAGTGTTTCAACCCCAGCTCCGATGTTAGCCGATGCTAGCTGGCAGTCCTCCTGCTGTGGATCTTGTCTTCGACTGGATGAAGATTCAGCAGCCTTGAAGTATTCAGTCAATTTAGGGATTTGTTTCAGGATATCTTGGTCACGTTGTTCTTTTCGCCTTAGTATTTTGCCAAAGTCACATCTACCCAATCACCTGCTTATTAAAAAAAAAGAAGTTTATTATGGGGCAATTAGGTTCGCGCTGAAGTACATTTAAAATAATAAAAAACTGTCCAGCCAATCCGGGGCCCCTGCACACGTGGGGCCCCTAGGCTGCAGCCTACGCAAGCCTATGCATTAATCCGCGCTTGGCTGTGACATAGATCAGTCAGGTTTTGGCTCGCCTATACAAAACCTGAGCTGAAAACGGAAGAGAAACTGTTCAACGGCACATTTCAGTGCAACAAAGTTTTTGCGCTTTGCACATGCTTTCAATAACTAATTTCACACGTATATAATGTACTGAGAAGCAAATCATGGAATTTGCTTTACAGGATCTTTAAGATATTCTGAATTCGGCACTTAAAATTCAGGGGTGCCAATAATTTGGGCCATAACTGTACATGCCACAGATAACTTAAAATATGGTTAGTACTGAAAGAATTTCTCTAAAACTGCCAGTGATAAGTCAGAGCTATTTGTTTATAAGAGAATCTGTAATTGGGCAGTCTTAGAGCAACAGCAAAACATTGTTTATGGCTGGCATTCTTTGAAGGGAGCCACACCACAATGAATGTGAACATCTGTCTGAATGCTTTGGATATATTTAAACATTCACAAATTCAGTCTGAATTAATTAAGTCATTAAGCTTGTTTCTTAAGCCTATGCTACATGCTAAAAACGAGACTGGAGATTACACTGAAAGTTTGCCACTGTATGACTGGCCCACTCAGCAGAAACATTGTGTTTTTAAAGGGAGATGGGGGATTTAGCTAGTCTGTCTGAAAAGATACAATAGCAAACTTAATCATAATTTTTTGACATTACCAACATTTTGACACCTGAACATGTCTAATGAACTGATTAAAACATTCAAATTAACATACTTAAACCACATTACAAGATCATGCTTTACATGAAAGAAAAAAATTGTGAAGGATTTCAGATGAAGTCACATGACTGAAGAAAATTGTGTGCATTCTCATACTGTATGTAAAAACAAGTACAGCGTTCCATATTTCCATAATTGCCAAAACGAAGTTCTGACCAAACAAGTTGCTTCCTCTTTTCTGAAAGACGGGACATGCCCACATAAGAAGAATGTTGTCTACTAACCAGTTTCACATTCTTATTAAAATGTATAACAGTTTTTACAAAAGTATTTACGTACTTTTTATTGGTCATATCATTACTTACAGGACAGGATTTACAGACATGCACTCGCCACCCGAGAGAGAAAGAGAGAGAGGAAGGAACAAAGGTCATCTGACAAGTAACAAGTCTTATTTATTCAAAATAAATACGGGAGTTGAATAGACTGTTATCATGGAAAAGCCATGAACTTAACTTGATAGATGAAACACACACATCTAACATCGACCCATCAATTAAAATCAAAATGGTTTAATATTTTCATATGAGATATCTGTGTTTTTCTTTTGCATATCCACAACAATTGAAATTACATAGCAATTTTAATTTCAATGTGTCCCCATCTGTCTGCAGCTCTGCAATGATAGAAGCTAGATTGGCCTTGGGACACTGTTGTCTCCTCTGACCCCCCCCCCCCCCACCACCACCACCACCACCACCACAGAGGGATGCTCATTACCCCCATTCCATGAAGACTAGCCTCCCATAGGAAATGGGTGATCATCATCGCAAAGTCAAGACTTCCTTCCTCTTCTTCCAACTGCAGTCGCCCTTTAAGGCTCATAGGAAGTTGCGTACTGCAGTGACTGCCAGCATCGCTGTAGAGGAAGGAGTGGAAGCTGCAGCCGCAACTGTAGAACCCATTTTACCTGGTGACACAGAGGATTACAGTGTCACAGACTTGAGGGTGGAAGTCAACTCAAACGACGAGGTGAATAAAAAAAAAGCTTTATTCATCAGTTAAGGCTTAATTATTAATTTGGGTGTCAGATGATCCTTCAAACCAAGAAAACGTGTGTTTAAATGCAGAGGGATTTTCAACTGGATTACAAGTTGCTAGTCAGTGTTTCAGATAGTTCTGCTTGGGTCTTGAGGAAGGACAGTCTTCAGATGATGGATGATGAGAATCAAAACCCTAAAATCGGGAGCGCCAGCCAAACATCACCCTCGACAACACGCTCAGGAGGGTCACGGGTAAGCTTTCTACACCCAGGGTCTGTCACCAACATCAGCAAGATCTATGAGATAAATAGTGAAGAGTCCAGTAAACCAGTTCACCAAGTCCCAGCACAGCCCAATCGTAACAGCTGGGTCTGCAATGAAAAGCAGGAGTCTGGAAATCCAAAGGCTCCACAAATAAAACCATCAGGGACCCTCAGGAGCCCAATGAGAAACTCCTTCTTGTATGCTGTCAAAGAAAAGTCATCCCAATTACATGGGGACATGAATAAGAAAGCAATGACACTGAGTCTCTCAATGGCTGTTACTCATCCCAATGTCACAACCGCAGCAGTTTTGCAAAGCTCTGTTACAAGCTCTGTCACATCTAAACCTTCCATCCCAACAATTTCAACTGAGGTTAAAGCAACTGGTTCCTCAACCATGGTCAAGGCTTCACCACCCCAGAAAGAGAAGGTGAGTTTGTTACTAGTCTGGTAGCATGTACTCAGTTTAAGTTTTGGTTACACAAAAACAAACCACAATATCTGTATTGGTTTTAGACATCAATGCTCCTGTTAGTGTAAGCATTCTGTAAATACAAAACCACACAGGATGAAGAATGCTTGCCAACTCAATCCCACCCAGATGGAATGATAACTGTTAGGTATCCGGGGCTTGTCTATATAATTCCTCAGACTAAATGGACTAGAAAGAAATTACATCTGTGGCATCTACTTTGAAGATAACCCAACTGTGTTTGAAGTTTACAGGCATTTGACAACTAGAGTGAATCTTTTTCTTTCACCTCTTGGAAATTATATTTGTTATGGGCTCTGTTTTGGCTTTTATCAATTTGACCAAAATGACAGACTGTCTAAACCCCAAGGTTCTGAGCAGCCATGTATTAATTACTGTACTTACTGTAAGTCGCTCTGGATAAGAGCGTCTGCTAAAATGACTAAATGTAATTGTGGTACTGTTGTGTGTATTTACTTAAGAGACATCATCGCCTGCTGTTTGTCTGTGTCCACTAACAACATAATTAGATTAGACACATTTAGGTTCAGCACCCCAAATACACACTCTTAGGCCAAATTCCAATACTCTGTCTTACCCCAACCCCTACCCTTTAGTTTACCCCTAGCCCTTGTGTCTCGAAACTGAGGGGTAGGGGCTACATAGCCCTATGAAATGAGACACCACTTGGTTACAGTTACGTATATTGATGTCTCCAAAGCAAGTAGTGTTATGCACTGATATCAAACGAAATTTGTTTGAAATTCGCTGCTAATGGAGTTTAGTTAAAACTGTAGACATGCATGGAGTCCATTCCAGGTTAATCAGAGAAATGAGGGACTGTTGTGCAAATCAGCAATGTAACGTTAGCGTAGCAAACTAGCATTTTTTTTTAAACCTTTCTATTAAGAACATGGTTGCAAATACATATGTACAGGACTGTGTAGAGCACAAAACAAGACTGTCATCATTTTTTTAATCAATTATTTAATCTTAAAATATTAAATTTATGGGACTCTCTGGATGATCTGTCCGCCATTGTTGCAGGTAGCGCAGTATTCACATACCCCTAGGTTTCAAGTAAGCTCCCGAGCTCACTTGGTATTAAGGGGTGTATACCCCTTCGTCTTAGCCCCAGCCCTCGATCAAAAAGAGTATTGGGACACCACTTACTCTCACGGGAACGCGCAAAACTAAGGGCTAGGGGTAAGGGGTAAGGATAAGACAGAGTATTGGGATTCGGCCTTAGACTCTTACACTGAGTATATATGTGCTACTGTGCTTTATATTGTGAAGCTCCTGTTGTACCACTGTGGTAAACAGGACAGTATCCACCACCATAAAGAAACCTTTGAGTTGTCATGGGAAATACCATCTGGTTGAGATGGGTGTGGGTGGTGGAGGGGAAAGTACCTCAACTGGAATTGAATCACCCCTTATTGTTTGGTTGTCAATTTTTTTACTGGAGAACAAAATTAGTTTAACTTCCATCATACAGTATTTTCAGATTATATTGAGATCATAGAATGAAATTATTTAATTCAGCAAATTCAATGATCCTATCCATTTTACTGTATGATTATCAATGTCTGAATTTCAAGACCAAATACCCTTTTCTGACTAAAGTATGCATAATTTAAATATTCAATAGGTTTCTCATCATCTGTATTGCTCTTATTCTTAAATGTATTTCGGATTTATGACTACCAGGAAATTAATAACCAAACTTCCACCTTTGTAATTAATATTGGCACTGCACTCATTGAAACATGCCAACACAGTATGGAGAGGATGCCTCGTGAATGTGTCACAGACACACTTGAGTTGGAATTGGCATTGTTCCAAAGCACTTTTTCCAAAATTACTTTCTGGATACTTGTAATTGCACCCTTTAATTACAGTATATTCTGACCTTTGAAAGTTAATATAATGCATATTTACAGCCATAAAACATATTTTACACAAGACAGGAATCTAAATCATATCACAGATTATTTCACAATTGTTAGATCTAGCAACTTCTGGGTCATTCTTGGGCTACGGTAATTCTAATGGAATTTAACTCAAATTTGTACTAAAGTAAATGCATTGTCTGAACACCCCCTAATATTAAGTACATATTAATCCTTCAAGAAAAAAAATTCACACCTCAAGCATTAAATCCCTTTTATTATTGTCCACTTTCATCTGATATGGACACTATTTATCTTCAACCCCATCACAGACAATAATGGTAGCTGTCTGAATATGATTTTAAAAGACATTTGTCATACAATCAACATTTACCTAAAGCTCATGTGTCCCCAAAACAATTCCTACAGTAGAAATCTAAAATGTATGCAATATCTCTTAATTATGCTACATCAAACCCTGAAATAGACATACAGTGCATCCGGAAAGTATTCACAACGCTTCACAGTTTCCACATTTTGTTATGTTACAGCCTTCCAAAATTGATTCAATCAATTTTTTTCCTCAAAATTCTACACACAATACCCCATAATGACAAGGTGAAAAAAGATTGTTTAATATTCTTTTGAGATTTGCAAAAATTAAGAACAAAATTATCACATGTACATTAGTATTCACAGCCTTTGCTCAATACTTTGTTGAAGCAAAAGAAATCAGGTCTCTCCAGAGATGTTCAATCGGGTTCAAGTCTGGGCTCAAGGACATTCACAGTTGTCCCAAAGCCACTCCTTTGTTATCTTGGTTGTGTGCTTTGGGTCGTTGTCCTGTTGGAAGATGAACCTTCGCCCCAGTCTGAAGTCCAGAGCGCTCTTCATCAAGGATGTCTTTGTACATTGCTGCTTTCATCTTAACCTCGATCCTGACTTGTCTCCCAGTTCCTGACACTGAAAAACATCCCCACAGTATGATGTTGCCACCACCATGCTTCACTGTAGGGATGGTATTGGCCCGGTGATGAGCGGTGCCTGGTTTCCTCCAGACATGACGCTGGGCCTGCAGGCCAAAGAGTTCAATCTTTGTTTCATCAGACCAGAGAATTTGCTTTCTCATGGTCTGAGAGTCCTTCAGGTGCCTTTTGGAAAACTCCAGTCAGGCTGTCATGTGCCATTAACTGAGGAGTGGCTTCCGTCTGGACACTACCATACAGGCCAGATTGGTGGAGTGCTACAGAGATGGTTGTCCTTCTGGAAGGTTCGACTCTCTTCACAGAGCAACGCTGAACCTCTGTCAGAGTGATCACCGGGTTCTTGGTCACCTTCCTGACTAAGGCCCCTCTCCCCCAATTACTCAGTTTGGCCGGGCGGCCAACTCTAGGAAGAGTCCTGGTGGTTCCAAACTTCGTTCATTTACGGATGATGGAGGCCACTGTGCTCATTAGGACCTTCAATGCTGCAGTCATTTTTGTATGCAACAATGTAATAAGGACAATAGGAATATTTAGAGCTAAAGAGTGTACAATTTATTTGGAAATTGTGAGGTGTGCTTGCGTCGATTGCCACTGGGGCAGTTCTTTTTCTTCTTCCTCCAAATCTGTTGTTTAAACTCATTTCAAACATCCAAACATTTGGAGATTTTCATGGGTGTACTTATCTGATATTTCTGTATATTTTAAATAAGTATGCATACACACCAAATATGGGCCACATCGGACCATAGGGGGCGCCACAGGCCACGCCCAAAAGTCAGATTTTCAAAGTGATGGCATTTCCACCCCATTGCTCCAATTCTTCTGAAACTTGGTGAGCATGCCTCATTTTTTATGTGGAACAAAAAAGCCTCAAGGACCCATAAGGTCCGCCATGATGGGTTTTCCTGTACAGTGATAATTTTGGAAAACCTTAAAAATTCCTCTTCTCTTGAACCAAAGCTCTAATTGACTTGACATTTTGTACAGATATGTATCATTGACATATTTAAAAACGTTACTTAAGACAATTGAATCAAATACAAAATGGCTGAAAGGGGTGTATTTATGTAAATGTACACATTGCCCCAATATGTTTGTGTCACTAAATCAAATGTATTGTTGTAGGATGGTTCAAACCTAATATGCTTTAAAGTGACATGCCCCTGAAGTACCATGCAAAGTTTCACCTTGATATGTCGAAATATGACTGAATTACAGCTGTTTGAACTTGGACCAAATCTGACAATGCTCGCGATTGGAGAAATGGCTTTTTTTATTATCCAGTTACTGAACTTTGTGTGGGAATGGCTCAACTGGCTGAGATGTTGTTCTGGTAAGCAAAGGGTTGTAGATTCAAAACCAGTCAGAGGCATAGTTTTTATTTTTTATTCTGACAAAACGGTTTCTAGTCTTCCGATCAATCCTCCGGTTGTAAAACATAGCAATGCGTGTTTATTTGAGCCCATCACAACACTTTGATCATCTGTTTACTGTTACATCTGTTGACTGTTGTTTTTGTCTTCTTCTTTACAGGTACACTCTTGCACTTTTTTGAGTTTCATGTTGTTTAATTGTAACTTGTTTAACTGCATGCTCTTATGGTTCTTCCCCTTGGCACTTATTTGGTTTTTCACAATGTATACTTCATGTTTTGGCTGCTTGCAATGTTTGGGGCTATCTCGTTGTTATGATCAGTGACCTATGCTCTTTTGTAATGCTCTCTCTTGGAAGTCGCTTTGGATAAAAGCGTCTGCTAAATGCATAAATGTAAATGTAAATGTAATGTTTAGCGAGACTGTTTAGCGAGACACTGCAAAACAAGCCAGGTTCACCACAGTAGCTAGCTACTTGTAGTCTACGCATGGTAGAGATAACTCTAATGGTTATCTCTAATGAAGTAAATTGATTGTTCAGGTGGATCCCTTGCCTGTTGCACAAATTCATTTCAGTAACCTAAGCCAGGACACATCCCCACTGATGCTAGGCATGATTTGAAATTCCCTTCCATGACAAGTTATGGCACCCCAAACAACCTTTTAAAAAAACTATGAGTAAGTTATTCTTTACAGCAGCAACCCAGTCATTCCGTTGTCCCATTGTTATAGGAAATGTACAAGCAGTTTCAACTTTGGCTGAATCTAACAACGCTTACCACAGGAGAAACAGCTTACTTTTTTATACAGCAACTGAACTTGACAATATTCAACACTGAGAATAGCTGAATGGGCTGGGATGGTGACCTGTAAAGTATAAGGTCGTAGGTTGGAATCCAGCCATAGTCTTTTGGCCTGTCATCATTTTGATTATCTGTTTAGTTCAACAGGATGACATCATTCTGAAGTACCACAAACCATTTCACCTTGGTATGTCAAAATATGATTGAATTAGAGCAGTTTCAACATTGGCTGAATCTAACAATGCTTACCACAGGAGAAACAGCTTACTTTTTTATACAGTAACTGAACATGACAATATTCAACACTGAGTAGTAGGTTGGAATCCAGCCATTATCTTTTGGCCTGTCATAATTTTGATTATCTGTTTAGCTAAACAGGATGACATCATTCTGAAATACCATGCACAATTTCATGCAATTTCACCTTGAAATGTCAACCATTTCTTAACCTTTGTCCTAAAGCTGACTAAAGCTAATACTCTGCCCTTTCTATTCATAGAATAGTTGGTGTGTAGCAGAGAGGATAGAGAGACTGACTTGTAACCTTATGCTCATGCAAGGGCGTAGGTTTGGTCTCAGCTTTGGTAGGGACACTGAATGACCCCCCCCCCCATAAAAAAAATGGACTTCTGAGCAATGAAATCATTATTTATATTTGGGCATCCCAATTTATAGGACCTTTTTACTACCTACAAGTATAAGTATGAATGATAACATTCATGGGTAACATTGTCTAAACATCCCTTAAAAAACAGCAATTTAATGCAATCTTTACCAAAATTGACAAATTCAACTTCTCACCTGAACCCTTGATGCTGATTCATCACCAGCCTGCTCTACATCTGTAGCTTCAGAGTGCTGTTTTTCCTGCACAGTAATTCATCAATTTAATACAGACACTAACCATGCTTAGTTGACTGCTGACATTGGTCGAGATTACAGGGATATTACTATCCAAGGGATCATATAGGCCTACTTATTACCAGTTAATATCACTTTTGAGTTGCTAGCCTGCTGGTACTAGGCTAAACTAGCACGGTCCAGCTGCTGCTAACACACTGGTCGAAAGATTGCAGACGCTAGGGATAAATTTAATACAAGCAAAAGTTACATGATCTACTACACTAACAACTTTCAAACATAATTTTTTTTTAAACATATTTCCATTGTAGAGGCATTGGGTGGCGATGTAAGGCTAGCAGGTTTGCACTGTATGGGTAGTTTTCCTACTAGCTAACTAACAACGACCTTGCTAGCTACTTACTCTCTGGGTGGTGAAAAAACTTCTGATACATTTCTTCTTTTTGGATGACATTTTCCTATCTACAAAGCACAAAAGGGTCAAAAATATCAATGCTGAGACCAAAAGAAATACTAATGAGGCTTTATTATTTCCTGGCGTATTTAGTAGTTTACCGTGTCAGACTATTGACAGCTCTCTTTCTGCAAGTCAAGATTCACGAAGTGTTTCTGATTCTGGCACTTCAGCCAATTAAATGACATCTTGTCTCGCAGGCTCGAGGGCGCATTGGTTCACTTTTTTCACTTTTCCGGGCGACGCACAATAAAAGGAAATGAGTTTTGCAAATATATTGTGCAAAATATTTTTTCGGAATCGATCCAAATTACTAAAATATTGGTGGGGACAATTTTGTCATTTTCAAATGTTGGTGGGGACAAGTACCTAGCGTCCCCCCCTAAATCTACGCCCATGTGCTCATGAGTTCAAATCCCCATTCAGCCTGTTGTTGGCCAAACATGAAGTAGTTTTGCTCTCTTGTTGTCCAACTCTCGATCTTCGACAGTGTACATGTTTATAATATTTTGCCATTTTGTGGAGGAACCCGCATCGCTGCTTGCAGCTATATTTATTTACATTTAGTCATTTAGCAGACACTCTTATCCAGAGCGTATTTATTATTATTATTGTAATTTAGCTCATGAACTCATTGGTAAAAAGTTTTGAAATTTGGCATATTGATACAACTTGCAACAACTACCGCCCAAACACAGACTGGCCCACATCAGACCATAGGGGGCGCCACAGGCCACGCCCAAATGTCCACTTTTCAGAGTGATGGCATTTCCACCCCATTGCTCCAATTGTTGGAGCAATGGGGTGGAAACTTGTTGTGCATGCCTCAATTTTCATGAGGAACAAAAAAGCCTCAAGGACCCATAAAGTCCGCCATGATGGATTTTCCTGTACAGTGATAATTTGGGAAAACCTTCAAAATCGATCTCCTCTTACAGAAAAGGTCAAATTGATTTGAAATGTTTGTACAGATATGTATCATTGACGTATTTAAAAACGTTACTTAAGACAGTTGAATCAAATACAAAATGGCTGAAAGGGGTGTATTTATGTAAATGTCCACATTGCCTCAATATGTTTGTGTCACTAAATCAAATGTCATTTTGAATGATTGTTTTTCAAACCTAATAAGCTTTAAGGTGACACCCCCCTGAAGTACCCTGCAAAATTTCACCTTGAAAATATGACAAATATGTTTGAGCTTGGACCAAATCTGATAATGCTTGCCATTGGAGAAATGTCTTATTTTATTATCCAGTTACTGAACATGGCAAATTCCAGATCTGGGAATGGCTCAATTGGATGAGATGGTGTGCTGGTAAACAAAGGGTTGTAGGTTCAAAGCCATTTTTTATTTTTTTTGACAGAACGGTTTCTAGTCTTCTGGTCAATCCTCCGGTTGTAAAACATAGCAATGAGTATCATCCGATCATCTGTTTAGCGAGACTGTGTAAACCACTGCAAAACAAGCCAGGTTCACCACAGTAGCTAGCTACTTGTAGGCTACGCATGGTAGTGTCAGATTCACAACCGAGTTAGCTTTAATGAAGTATATTGATTGTTCAGGTGGATCCCTTGCCTGTTGCACAAATTCATTTCAGTTACCTAAGCTAGGACACATTGCCACTGATGCTAGGCATGATTTGAAATTCCCTTCCATGACAAGTTATGGCACCCCAAACAACCTTTTTCAAAGCACTACGAGTAAGCTATTCTTTACAGCAGCAACCCAGTCATCCCGTTGTCCCGTTTTTATGTCCGATATATAAATAGGACTAAATTACAGCTGTTTGAACTTTAACCAAATCTGACAATGCGTGCCATTGGAGAAATGTCTTATTTTCTGATACAAAAACTGAACAGTTAAATGTCTAAGTCTGTGAATGGCTTAGTAGGATGAGATGCAGTGCAGATGTGCGAAGGGTAGTGGGTTCTAATCCAGTCAGAGGTATAAACATTTTCATTTTTTTATTCTGACAGACATTACAATTTCAAGTCTTCTAGTGAATCTCGGTGTATTATGTCAATTTTACAACATTTTGCCATTTTGAAGGCGGAATCCGCCATTGCTGCTTGCAGCTATATTTCCACTTAGTATTGCTAGTTATGTACCCTTAGTATAGTTAGTCCTCATATTTAAATTTTAGATTCCTATATGTTTAATGTTTGCACCTTCCTGCCAAAGCAAATTCCTTGTCTGTGCAAACTTTCATGGCGAATAAAACCCATTCTGATTCTGATGATGATTCTTTTGTGGACCTCTTTGGAACAGGGTCCCGAGCACCTGTACCAAGTTTGATGTCAATTCAGCAAATATTTCCTGTTTTGGCGGCTTCATCGCCGACTTTGATCAGCTTTACCGGAAAAACAGTTTGAAACACAAAGACCATGTGAAAACATTTGTGAGGCTTGATCTGAAGATAATTGCTGCCAAATTTTTGCTTATTGCAGCGCCACCTAGAGGTGAAATGGCATGACCTACTTTGGACCTCTTTAGAACAGGGTCCCTCGTCCTTATACCAAATTTGGTGTCAATGCAGTAAAGAGCTGCTGAGATATGACCTCACTTCTTTTATGGTGGCTTGATTGACGACTTTGATTGGCTGTTCCAGTCAAAAGGTTTAGAAAATTAAAAAAAACGTTCCAAATCAGTGTGCCAAATTTTAAAACTTCGCACCAATCGCTATGCATAATAATAATAATAATAATAATAAATATAGCTGCAAGCAGCAATGAAGGGGCCAAGCAGCATTTGATATGGAAATTCAGTAGCTAAAGCAGCACAGCAAAACTTTTAATAAAAATTATTCGCTTTTTAAAAATCCCAATATACTTTTCGGCAACGCGGTGGCGCTACCCCGAAACCTTTGATTACCTTCACGGCATTGCGCAAAAGACGTATACCGAGTTTTGTAACGATAAGCCGACGCGTTTGGTAAATGTCATTTTGAGACAAAATGCACTGGCTAGATGTAGCAGCGTACAAAGCACAATAAATCTGCCTCTTCTTGACTATAAATCCCCTGACAATGAAACTTTATCGTTACCATTATACTGCCAGACAGCTACTGTGGTGTACCTGGCTTCGCTAAACACATAACCCTGTATCACGACATGCTTGACGTCTGTGGCTGGAATCGATCCTACAACCTTGTGTTTCAAAGGAGCACGTCTTATCCCAGTGAGCTATTCTCTCTGCTGGGAAACGCTGTGTTCGGTTACTTTATTTAAAAAATGAAGCCGTTTCTCCCGTGGCGAGCTTTGTCAGATTTGACCCAAGTATAAACAGCTGTAATTCAGTCATATTTTGACATATCAAGGTGATTGTGGGAGGAAGATGATTAGATGACATGCTCGTGTTGATATTTCCAAAGTTTCGTCTCCATACGGTAAACCGTCGCAGAGTCAAGGCCTCACGTCCGCTTTGGCGTGCTCTGTCAAAATCGTTTGCGTGTTATTCGTGAACGGTTTGACTTATCGATGCCATTTTGATAACTTTTTGTCGGCATGGTCTGAAGATGATCTCTTACAATTTTCATGAAAATCGGAGCAACGGCCTAGGAGGAGTTTGAAAAAGTTGGCATTTCTTAAAATGCAAATCACGGAAAAACCTTCGGGACGACAATGACGCCATAGAGTTCAGTCGAATCGTCTGCGTCTAAGGAATCCGATGAAACCTCATTTAAGAAAAACGGTCTCATGGTTCAAAAGTTATGGGCGTAAACACACCTCCAACTTTGACACCTTGGTGGCGCTATAGTGCTTCAGGGATCGACATGAAACTTGGTGATAAATAGTCAGGAGACCGTTCCAAATCAGTGTGCCAAATTTAAAAACTTTTCACCAATCGCTGTGCATAATAATAATAATAAAACTAACAAAAACAATAGGTGGCCCCTAAATATAGCTGCAATCAGCGATGCGGGTTCCTCCGCAAAATGGCAAAATATTATAAACATGTACACTGTTGAAGATGGAGAGTTGGACAACAAGAGAGCAAAACTACTTCATGTTTGGCCAACAACAACAGGCTGAATGGGGATTTGAACTCATGAGCATAAGGGCACAAGTCAGTCTCTCTATCCTCTCTGCTACACACTAACTGTTGAGATTGTATGAGTAGAAAGGACAGAGTATTAGCTTTGGTCAGCTTTGGGACAAAGGTTAAGAAACGGTTGACATTTCAAGGTAAAATTGCATAAAATTGCGCATGGTACATCAGAATGATGTCACCTTGAAGCCAATAAGGTTTGAAAAACCATCAGTCAAAATTATATTTGATTTATTGACACAAAGATATTGAGGCAATGTGGACACTTACATAAATACACCCCTTTCAGACATTTTGTATTGCATTTCTCATTCCATTATATAAAGACCCATCTGCCCGCACACTATCCCCATCCATGCTGTTTCCCTCTCTCCCAGCGCAGGTCATACCAAAGCAGAAATTCTGCAGCAGCCGTATGAGGTTTAGATGTAGTCCAAAAATGACTTCCCACAATAAAAACATGTCAACCGCAACATTGTTTTCAAACTTTCTCAAAGATGGCTTGAATACCACAGATATTCACTTTATTCTTCAGTGGATCTCAAGAATAGCCTCATAGGCAACTGGCTAGGGTACAGCCCACATCCAGCTCCTTGCGAGTGTAGTCTCTGATAGTAAATTGGTCTACTCTCTGTTCCCATTAAACTACACGACATGCACACTCAGGGTGACCAACAAGCTTATATGGTAACACTTTAGAATAATGGTCCGTTGTTAACAAGTAGCTATGCAGGAAGTAATAGTTAGTTCTACATTAACACCGAATTTAATACTATTAACTAATATGGAACCAAGATTAACTAAGCAGTAAGTAATAGCTAATTTACAACAAAGGTAGTTCCTTAGTAGGTATTTGGTTATTACTAAATAAATATATCCTCTTGAGAACTACTTGTGAACTCTGACCAATTAAGAAAGAATAACCAATTAATTACTAATCATAAAAGTGAACTATTTGGTTGTTTTACTCTTAACATGGTCATAACTTTTCAGCTTGTGCCTCAAATGGGTTCTTTGTGGAAACCAGTTTATGAATATTATATCCCCCCAAATACGTTAGCTTCAGGTTGAGATTGTGACTACTCTTACCAAAGGATGGACATATGTTCTCTGTTTATTTCAAACTTAAACATGGTATAATACAAATAATGATCATTTGTTTAACATTTTTAATAATTAGGAAGTGATGCTGACACTCTCATGATTGGATTAGTTTACTATTATGAGCTTTTGAGTGTCAGTTCAATGTCTCAGACTACAAAGACCTACCTTTATGTTACAGTAGCCGCCTGACGAGGACTTCTCTTTAGGATATGAATATAAACAGTGATGTTCTCTTGTCAAAAACAATTTGCATCCTGCATTTATGTTGCGATAAGCGCAAAACCTTCCTAATCTTCCAGATTACAATGTTTGTTAGAATATCACTAGTGCCTCACAGAAATGTATGCCTGTACCGTATGTGTCAAATATAAAATTAGACTTATTATAGGCCTATTACTTGTGAAAACCAGTATAACTCCTCACTAATTACTCAAGCGTTACCTTGTCATCCTGCAGGAACTACTTGTGATGTGGACCATTATTTTAAAGTGAAAAACATGTTAACTCCTCACTAATTACTCAAGCGTTACCTTGTCATCCTGCAGGAACTACTTGTGATGTGGACCATTATTTTAAAGTGACAAACATGTTAACTCCTCACTAATTACTCAAGAGTTACCTTATCATCCTGCAGGAACTACTTGTGATGTGGACTATTATTTTAAAGTGACAAACATGTTAACTCCTCACTAATTACTCAAGCGTTACCTTGTCATCCTGCAGGAACTACTTGTGATGTGGACCATTATTTTAAAGTGACAAACATGTTAACTCCTCACTAATTACTCAAGAGTTACCTTGTCATCCTGCAGGAACTACTTGTGATGTGGACCATTATTTTAAAGTGACAAACATGTTAACTCCTCACTAATTACTCAAGAGTTACCTTGTCATCCTGCAGGAACTACTTGTGATGTGGACCATTATTTTAAAGTGACAAACATGTTAACTCCTCACTAATTACTCAAGAGTTACCTTGTCATCCCGCAGTAACTGTAATCTGGACCATTATTTCAAAGTGAAAAACACGTTAACACCTCACTAACATGTCACCTCACAAGATCTACAACATAAAACAACTGCAGTGATTGGATAAAACATTTTTTTATTATATGCACTGGAAGATTTCCATGAAATCGTAAAAGAAAATCCTACATAATGCAAAAATGCACATGGGCATGCAAGAATAAAGCATTCTGTAAAATATGTCTGAATGAAACATTCTTTGTTTGGCACAATGATGAAACCTAGCATTTAAACAAAAATTCTGTATTTTGGAATGAAACATTCAACACATTCAACAAACTGTGATGATAAACTGAGTCAAACATAATGGCTAAATAAGTAATAAGTACATGGCTAACCCTAAAGCCATGCTAGCTGTCGGCTAGCTTGTAAAAAGTCCCTCATACAAACTGTATAGTATTGCAATCGAAATTCGCACTAATTCTACAATTCGAAATTTCCACTAATTCTACAATTCGAAATTCTAGTGAAATTCACCTAGTCGTTGTTGTCGTATGTTAGCCAAATATTGGATATTTACCATCCATAAAAATGTGCCACTGCCAAATGATTTCGCGCTCCTAACTCACTCATTGACGTTGCACCAGAGTAGGTTTAGGGAAAACATGACATGGATTCAGGACAAATAGGTTTCGGTAAGCCAAGTCGACTGGATTTGGAAAATGGACCGGCCGTGATTTGATATTTTCTGAGCTGCAGAAAGACCTAATAGCAGACACATCGAAATTGCCCGCATAATCATACAGTATGATCAAATATTGGGGAGGACGTGTCCCATAATCATAATACAGTATGATAAAATATTGGGGAGGACGTGGGGGGGCGTGTTATAACGTTAATATTCATAAACTGGTTTCCACAAATAACTCATTTCAGGCACAAGCTTCTGAAATGTTATGACCATGTTAAGAGTAAAAAAAACCCACAGTTGTTCACCTTTTAGACATTACTCTTGTGATTAGTAATTCATTGGTTATTCTTTCTTAATTGGTCATAGTTCACAAGTAGTTCTCAATGAGGATATATTTATTTAGTAATAATCAAATACCTACCAAGGAACTACCTTTGTACTAAATTCGCTATTACTTACTGCTTAGTTAATCTTGGTTCCTATATTAGTTAATAGTATTAAATTCAGTGTTAATGTAGAACTACCTATTACTTCCTGCATAGCTACTCATTAACAACGGACCATTATTCTAAAGTGTTACCAATTATATTAACTAACAAACAATAACATTACAAACATCTAACTGGACGAACACAACAACTGAAATCCCTCGCATGGCCGTTGTAACCGAACTATTTTCCACAAGTCTTTGCGTTTTTTGACATGCCGCACTGCATGCTGGGTACTCAAGAGCACTGAGCTGATTATCTAGCCGTGCGCCGACTGCGTGATATGACGAGATGCTAGTGACGCGCTAAGGTCTCTGAGTCTCCTGCATTAACAAGTTCTGCTCGATTAGCAAGCTATTTTTACTATTGTTTTGTTAGCTAGTGAATGGTAATGCAAGCTAGCTAAAAACAATGTTAGTTAGCTTGGCTAAACTGGTTTTCATAGCAACAGAAATCAACAAATCAGATCAGTCAAACTTTATTCTACTCTTAACGCATGACTATGTTTAACTTAATGTCTGCACCTTTCTGTCACCAACTGTCTCTGGAGTGGAGGGTGGGGGCTTCATATCCAACAAATGACACCCCTGAACTTTTAAAACAGATCTAATGGCCTACTACAATTGTAAATATCCTATGGCTTCTTCTCCAATTGGGCCTCGATACAATGTCATCTAATATTTTCTGCCCATTCTGCACAGTTTTTGGGGACTTTCCACACCAGCATCCTTTGCCCAGTCCCTCTATTCTGCCCTACTACATGTGTTTTCCAACACCAATTACAATCAACCCTGGGCAGGGACGGCGCCAGATAATTTTTAATACAGGTGCTGAGGAGGTGCTAGATCATTGACAGGGGGAGCTGCGCAATTATATATACATAAATACTATTAATAAAGAAGCAGTACTTCTCTTGAGTGGTTTTTATTCAGATGAATAATCATTGGATTCAGGTCAGTCATCACTTGAACTGGTTTCATCACTTAAGACACTCAAAGTCAGCAGCTTGGCATACTGGGACATGGAAAGGATTAAACATTTAGACTTTCATCAAAGTAAAAAATGCTGGTTTGTCCTTTTTCATCAATGTCCTCAAAAAAGCAGTCTGCAGAGCTACTGTGTCTGTGGGGTGACTGTCTGTCTCTGGAGGGCTGGCAGGCAGGGGCAAGCAGGGCCTGCAGGCAGGCAGGCAGGGCAGGCCAGCTGAATGAAGCTGTCCAGCTAGAGAGGGATAGTCCAGCAAGGGGTCTGTGATGCTCTCAGCATTCCCTGTTGTTGCTCTCAGCATCCTCTATTGAACTCTGTTGAGCAGGCCTCTGCATGACCCTCCAGACCTGTAAAAGTGAAGAAAGGATCCATGTCAGTTCAGTTAAGCTTTTTCCATCTACACTTTACATAAACTACAGTTTTGACTGTGAAATGCAGTGGCATTACTTGAACTTGAATCCAAATGTGTTGACCTGATGGAGACCCATGCAAAGTCACTCAAAACACGGGTTTGATTCCAGGCTCTGGCAAGAGTATTTAGCTCTAAACTGGTCAATATACACACATCTGACAAAAGACCAGCTCGACCTTTGCCTGCAGTGATTCTGACTGTCAGAGACCTTTAAATAGCCTGACTTACTGAAATTGGCAAAACTAGCCTGGCTAACGTAGGTCACTTTCTGTAACAATTTTCAAGTCGATTGGATCTACGGTTCATGAGGAGAATGGTTTTGAAGGTTGTACCAAATTTGGACTGTACAGCAAAATCTATCATGGCGGACCTTATGGGTTCTTGAGGCTTTTTTGTTCCCCATGAGAAATAAGGCATGTATACCAATTTTCAGGCATTTTGGAATAATGGGGCGCTGGGGAAATCACGTAGACTTTGGGCGTGGCTTATAGCGCCACCTATGGGCGTACATGGGCCATTAGCGGTCTGGGAGTAGTGAGTGACCTGGTGTATCATTGGGCCAAATTTGAAAAAATCGGGTCAAGGACTTTTTGAGCTATTGAGCCATTTAACGGAGAAATATAATAATAATAGGAATACTAACAAAAACAATAGGTTCCCTCCTACCGGAGGAACCCTAAATACAAGCAACTCAATCGTTACCAAGACGAAACTTTTGACACCTAGGTTGTCTATGTAGTCCAAATATTGACTGAGGCTTAGGGGGGCAAAAATAAATAATAACTAGAGAGGGTACAATTTCTGGGGAAATTGTAGGGTGTGCTTGCTTGCGTCGGTTGCACAGGGGTCCGTCTTTTATTTACATATTTACAACTGATATTTCTGTATATTTTATATAAAAATGCATAGGGCCTACTTATTATTTATAAAGATTACATAGATTTAAAAGCATATTTTTTTTGCTGCTCATTTACAACTCAAAATACGAGTGAAGTGTAGAATGAAATAGATGTCTTCTCATTTCCCCTGCAAGAGGCAGCCTCATAGCTGAATCAACGAATAAATTTGGCAGACCGGTGTAAAAATGTACCTAATCTCTGACTTAAACGTCCTTTTAAGTTTTTCCCTTCTCGTGATATTTTCAGGCATTTAGCCTACTCATATTGCATTCATTCATTAATAAAGAACCCCCTTTGAAGATTGTTCTACGACGTTACCGGCAGTAGAAGATGGAATCGCGATTCAAACAGTACCATCTGCTAACTGAAAATATGCCCCCAAAAACGTAAATAAGCTTGACATTTATTTAGTGGAAAATCGCTCATTCATAAAAAGCTCCCTGGTAGCGATCATTTTCAGTAACAACGCAAAATGCAATATAGCCCTGTGTGGAGAAGCTTCCCCGGTAAATTGTACTACTACAGTACAGTACTAGACTACTGCTGTGTTCGTCTTGGTAGCGATTGCATTGGTTGAATTGGATTCAACGTTCCGTTGTACGGTTTGGGCTGAAATTAATTATTTTCATGAACAGATTGACAAAGTTTAGGCTGTGGCAATGAAGTTCAGGTTAGTAGTCAGATAGTTTCACCTATTGAAAGACTTTTTATTTAAGTAAGGGGAGTGCCGAACATGATCTGTCGTCGTTTGACTTCCTAAACAGCTGTGTAGATGTTTTTGTAGTGTGTCTCGCGTAGGCTACAGCGTTGCAGTGAGCACTGGTTTGAAACCACAGGTAATGATAATTTCACCAACAAATCGTTTACTTGTAATGTAATGTCATAATAAATCCTACAACGAAAATGTATTTGTGAGGAATGTTTATTTTAACGATTGAAAACAGATGCATAGACAGTGTTGCCACAGTTACTTTGAAAAAGTAACTTAGTTACGTTACAGATTACTTGATTAACTAAGTAACGAAGTAACGAAGTAACTTAGTTACTTTACAAGTTACTTGATTTTAAAAGTAACTAAGTTAGATTACAAGTTACTTTATTAGTTACATTCAGCAGCTGCCGACAATACCCCCGCCGCTGTTGCCTCAACATAAAAATATGTGCATTCGATTTCATGCAGCGCCGGCGTCGCCTGCAGCCGCCTGCAGCCGCCTGCAGCCCGGCTAATTTGAAGCAGCCAATGGCATTCTCAACTTCAAGGCAGCCGGCGCCGCCGGTGCTGCATGAAGTCGAACACACCTATTGACAACTGGCTCTATAAGTTTGACTGTGCAGTGCTGCGACTCCAAATGTTTCTTCAAATTTGACGTCGTGTTTTTGTAGCTTGATAGCACTTTGTCGCCACCAGCACAGAGTGTACAACGAACCTTGATATTTCCATCTTTAGCTGACAAATACTCAAAATAGTGATTGTATTTCCAACTCGAAAATGCGCATCTCTCTCTCTCCTGCTACATTGTTGTTTGTGTCGCCGAGTAGGTCTATGTATATACACGTGACGTGACCCTCGTGCTGAAAACGTGACTTAATTGTCGCATAGGCTTAACTCCCAGAGACGCAAGAAGAAATCAAATACATATTTTACTATTAATGACAAAATAGTAATGCACAGTGACTTCTTGAGAAATAAAGTATATGTACAAAGTTTCAGAATTTTGGGACTTATGGACAGGAAATGGCATCCCTTTGACACAAATTGACAAATTGGGGCGTGGCCTGTAGTGCCACCTATTGTCTCATGTGGGCCATGTTTGGTGTGGTAGTTACTTTTTACTGAGGCCCTTGCCTCAGTAAAAAGGGTCTTGCGACACCGCAGGACCATAAGTAGCCAAATTCTACGGGCAGTGGGTAAAATTAAATCATGAAATCAAGGTGAAAGGCAGAACTTTTTTCCTTCTTTGATCTGTAATTGGGTAGTTGACAAATACGCAGTAAAGTGCTTTGTAAATGACAATTTTTTATGACAAAAATCATGTATTTATGTAGTGTGAAATCTGGTATTTGAGAAAATATGACATTGTCAATTCTTTCACAGTTTCTTTTAACATTTTCACTGAACTGCACCATAAATATGTCCTTGTGTGACAAAAAAGTATGAAATAATATAAAAATAGCATGAGAGAGATTTATCTGCATTGTTACACACTGGTTTTCATATAGTGGTATTTATTTAATGCGAAATGATGAATAACACAATTTCACCCCAATAGCTTGTTATACCTGAAGGACTTTTCCAATAAATGTAAAACTTTTCTGTCATCCTTACAAAACTGTTGTAATATTATACCAATTTAAGATGAGTTGAATTACATCTCACCTAATGCAACACTCACCTGTTTTTTGTTTGTTGATATTCTGAGATACAACACATTTGTTGTCCTTTTTTGTGTGTCACACCATAGCACATTATGTCATTCAAGAGGAAATTAAAGTTATTACATAAAAGTGTTGTTTTTTTAAACTTTGAATAATAAAAAATATTTAATTTTAATTAACAATACAAACAGTATCATGTATACCCCGTTTTTAGAAAACTAAACTTTTCACCAACAAAATGAACTTTGATCATCCAAAAATATTTCTTAATTGTATGAATGTGTATATAAATGGGATATAATTTGGATATTTAAAAAAAAGTTAGAATTAATTGCATCATGCTTGAGACAGTCACCCCATAGGACAATTTTGAGATTTGGCTCAAATGTTTTCCAAAACTAGCAACGCAGTTTTTATAACAGGTCCATGTAAAACAAATACATAACCATTTACTGCATTAAAAAATATGACAATACCGATTATACTCATTTTTATCTGGTGTGACAGTGAAAATGCCACGTCAGGTCAACAACCCAATTATTTTCAGTTATACTGCGTTTGCGAGACCGTTAACCAACCTCCAATTAAAATATGTAGGTTGCAGTATACACCGCATAGGCCTTATATATTATCTGGAATAGGTTGTATTTTGTCTATTTACCCTTTAGTAACTAAAGTTTTGTTAAATATTTAAATGAAAAATATATTCATTATTCCAATGTTCATAATGTTTTTGTTGTCATAGTGCATCTCCTTTAGCCTATACTGTAATTGGATGAGACCTGGAATGTTTTATAATGGATCGTACCAAGTCTGACAATGCTTGAGGGGTAGACTGAAAACCAAACATAAAGTCAATAGATAAACACCGAAGGCAAAGTGTAGCACACAGGGAGCAGGAGTAGCATGCACGGCGAATCATATGCTGAACACAGAGATTGAATGATCATTTTCCTGGTGAGTATGAATGCCTCGCTACTACAAATCCCACATTCCCATGGAGCATTGCTTGGATACTGGATATACTCAACCGATGCTAAAACATTAGAATATAAAGTAGCACAAGGTCGCTCGGTCTCGTCCGCTTGGTCGGTGGGGCTTTCTGTTCCATAGGATTGTTGTCACGCCTCCAATACATTTTCAACCATCCGGACTGAGTCTATGCTGATACAGCTGCCAGCATAGCTACACAGGCTAGCTTGCTAACGCAAACGTTACAATGATTAGTTCAAACCGTCGACAGATGGTCAACTAATTGTGCAGGGAACATTTTGACAGTATACACAAGAAGATAAGGAGAGAATCGGACAGACTGAACCTAAAGATGCTTTGCCAGCCTCGAAGGTAAAAGGCTAGTGAGTGTCACTTGAACCGCACAACAATCAGGATATGGACGATAGGGATGGGGTGAGGAGCTTTGACTTGCTTGAGTGTTAATGTGGTCATGCCTTAGAGAACTCTAGTGATATAGCAGCAGTAGTGCTAATGAGTCAGCTCGCTAACTGAAAGCCAGCCAGAAACACAATTTTCAGCTGGATGGAAAAAATGCTACTATTGTTGTCCCCTGCTTACTAAGATACAGGCAACGTAAACAGCTAACGTTAGCTACCTTGCCCCACTCTTGCATACCAAGACTAGTCATATGGTCTGATGGTGTCAACAACAACACACGATAAGGCTTTCTCGGTCACTTACCATCTTTACTAAGAGCAAGGTTACCCTTTGCTGCAAGAGAGCTTGCTGCTGCTGACCCCACACCAGCGCTCTCTGAACATTCAGTTTAGTGCTAACTCCCACTAGGAAAATGTTGCCAGCCAACAAAACAACTTGGCAATGCCACATTCATCTAAGTTAAGTGTAAACTAACCTAGCTACCAATTTTTGCGCTGCTAAACTGGCTTTTGATTCCTTGTTGGGTGCCTATGCTTTTGGCAAAGCAAAACCTATATTCTCTCTCATAGGCTAGTCAGAGCTTGTTTAAGGAGAGCCTGTCCACTCCCTATTAAGCCCCATATTGTACCGAATTTTGTTGCAGTTACACTAGAGTTCCACTGGGAGTGATCGCGGTCCAGTGCAAAATGAATGGGAGTCTATGGAGCTAAACGGCTACATTTGTCTCTTTCGCCTGATTGTCGTTGAGAAATCTCAGATTTGATTGTAGTTTTTGCATGTTCAACATGGATTATAGGTCGAAAGTTGAATGAACGAGTACTTATGTCCTTTCCATTTCTTACAGGGTGAGTCGTTGTTGCCCATAACACGCTAGCATTCTGCTAATGAATGCTGATTGGTTAGTGAAGGACTGACTACCAGAGCCATAGAAAAAGAGTGTTTGGTGTAGAATGGAGTGAAATACAACATTGTGAACACTCACTGCCAGTGAAACACAGGAAAAAAGCTAGAGCTTTTTTGTCACGTGGTTCCGGTAGCTCGCTGCAAAACCCCCACTGCTGTCAACCTGTTTGAATGGTTTTCGGCGGGACAGACCGCAGCACCATCTCGATTCACGGACATTTTCGGTATATTAACACATAATGTCAATTGGTTACTGGTGTGTTGTATCATGTATGTCTGATACTTTATTAACATGTATGTATTACATGAACTTATAATACATAACGCAATATTGTAAAGCAGAGCTAGAAATGGCTATGCTAGCTACCATACTACCAACTGTACTGTACCATACTGTACCAAACAGTAGCCTAATGAGGACTAGGCCTATATTGTTCCACTTAACGTTTAACCTTCGACTGTTGAAGTAAATGGGACGTTTTTTTATTCATCAGCCCACTTACAATTTACCACATTAACAACACTTATATTTGTAGTACTGGATGCAAGTTGAATCTAACCATTATCACCAGCAACTGCTCAATTTAAGACAAGAAAGGAGTTTGGTAAATAGAACAGAATAAACAAGGCAACCAACTGCATTCAATAAAACATTTTATTGTACAATATGTCCAGTGTTCTTCCACTCCTTTTGTTTGTAGTGATCCGGTGATCTTCTGGCTATGATACATGTACAGCTAGCTAGAGTAAAAGTGTTGCTTACGTAGACCTACAGTCTAGCTCCAACTGCATTTAGAATCTAACAAGCTTACGATAAACTTTAACTAAAGCTGGCTATATAAAATCCTACTAATAACAATTGATATGTGGTGGTCGAAATATGACAAAAATGCAGGATTTTCGTGAAAGGCATCACAATGCACATCCTCACAGTGTGATTGATGTGCAGTGCCTGTGATGCAGCTGGTGAGGACAGTTCTTCTCAGGGATTTTGTTAGGCTACCTATATTTCTCAGATCACAATTGAAATTCTCTGTCATCTCTGAAGTACTTCTTCAACCTCCACATCTATTCTAGTCAAATTGCCAATGTTGTGCTAGCCTACATTCATGCAAATGATTATGTAGCCTTCATTTGTCTTATTTAACATAACATAATTGCTTATGTTATGTACTATATTTGTTCTCTGTTAAATTGTCTTACCACCACAAACATCAAAACATTTAGTTAATAACAGAAGTCATTACATGTACAACGGTTGAGCCAGTTGTCATAATTGTAGGCCTAATTCACTATACAGCGCTTGCACATTTACAATGTGCTGGCAGTTTTGACATCAGTAAACACATTTATGTACCAAAATTCACTGATACTGAAAGTATATCCACTTTAAATTGTTGTTCTGTTCGCTAGCCAGCCTCTTTGAAAGCATCTGATTATCGGTTGTAATTGCAAATTTGCTTCCAAATAACTAAACAGAATTTCCCTATTTTCCTTACTACGCTTAGTTTCATTTGTTGCAAATACCTTTGTTAATTGCATGGGCACACTAGGGAGGGGCTAGCAGGTGTTTCAGCACCCCCAAGAACGACCAACGCACCCCGATAGCACCCCCAAAAATTATTTCTGGAAAATCCGATCGGAGAATTGGATGTTAATTGTACGGAGTCTGACACAGAGCAGTCCGCGGATGCAGAGACGGCAGCTAGCACAACTGCAGTTCCATTCAAATTAGAATTACGAGTGGCCAAGTTTTGCTCATTTATTAATAGTATTTATATATAGTCAGGTGGCTGAGCGGTTAGAGAATCGGGCTAGTAATCAGAAGGTCGCTGGTTCGATTCCCAGCCGTGCCAATGACGTTGTGTCCTTGGGCAAGGCACTTCACCCTACTTGCCTCGGGGGAATGTCCCTGTACTTACTGTAAGTCGCTCTGGTTAAGAGCGTCTGCTAAATGACTAAAAATGTAAAAAATGTAAAATATATAATATAATTGCGCAGCTCCCCCTGTCAATGATCTAGCACCCCCTCAGCACTGCATAAAAAATTATCTGGCGCCGCCCCTCCCTGGTTAATCGCATTAGTTCAATTGCGGAAGCCTACTGCACTCCGTTGGATTATGTAAAGGACACCTGCAAAATATACATTTTGCAGAGTGCCCGGTTCTCAAGTCAACATTTTCATAGGAAACACGCTGCAGACTAGAGGACCAATCAGAGTGAAGGGGCTGTGACACGAAGAGAACAAGGCAAGCTGCGGCAAAAAAAATTGTTTTCATAATTTTATGTTGAAATGCTTATCCAAACAACATCAATCCCGGCACATAAAGAGGACGTATGCAGAATATTAACTTTGTGTCCGGTTCTTTAGTTGAGCGTGGGAAACTAAACCCATTCAAATTTGTACACACATTATATTGTTTCAATTTTAATGATTCAGATTCTGGTTTTCGAATCTGGTTCTAATCAAATCTTGGTTTCCTTTTCCAATAATTTCTTGGAGAGATAAAAAGTAAGAATATAATTTTCTGATTCTGATGTGCAAATAAACATAGAAGAATATCCATTGATATTTCTGTGAAAAACTAAACATGTCCCGCTTTTTGTATTTATTCAACAACATTTGTAGGCATATTAGCTCCTGTACTAT
The DNA here is from genome assembly GCA_023658055.1 of Thaleichthys pacificus. Lineage (NCBI taxonomy): Eukaryota > Metazoa > Chordata > Actinopteri > Osmeriformes > Osmeridae > Thaleichthys > Thaleichthys pacificus. The sequence continues at coordinate 3,833,709 of CM042865.1, forward strand.
AACAGTGTGGCCGCGGGTCCTTAAGTTTTAAATCACTTCCTAAAAATAAGGCCTTAAAAAGTTTTAAATTGTCTTAAATTCAGATTGGATGGGTCATCATTTTCATGTCACTGCGAAAATGCAGGCAATCTGTTCTGCCAGGTCGAATTCTTTTCCGGTAGGCTATGCGCTGCGTTGTCTATGGTTAGGTCAGAGGTTACTATGCAGCTTTTGATGGCGTAAAGCATCGGCAATACAGGTAATATAGCAGTAGTTGATAGTGACTCAACTTAGAAACATGGGGAAATGCAAGTTCAATTACAAATGGCTTGAATAGAACGAGTATTCTTGGTCGGTGCCTGGAAATGCTTATGAAGCGAACTGCGTTATGTGTCGGAATAATTTCAAACTTGGGACAATGGGGATCAGAGCGGTGGAATCGTACGTGCAGAGCAAAAAACACAGGGACTATGTAAAGGCACGCAAGCAGCCTGAAATTGCTAGTTTCTGCTCAACCATTTCCACTGCAAGCAACGGCTAACGGTGCGTTCACACTGCAGCGACGCGACAACATGCTTTCCATTCATTTTCAATGGAGCAAGGCGAATCGCTTGCGTGGTGCATTGTGGGTAGCGACGCAACGCGATCCAAGAGATTCGAGTTGAGATTGTCTCAACTTTATGCAAATGAGGAGCGATTTTTGTTAGCGATGGCCAATCGGAGTGTTTTCTTGTTTCTCGTAACATAGCAACCATGGTAAACATTTCTAGCTTTCAGTTTCAAGATGGAGGAGAAACTAATCGCCTGTGTGGCTGCATATCCAGTCCTGTACGATACATCTCTGTATTTGTACAAATACATTAATAAAAAGAATGAGGCCTGGCGCAGGGTTGCCGACGTTGTCGGTGCTCCTGGTGTTTTTTTTGTACTTTCAAATTCAGTCTCGTCTCGTAAACCTCTCGTAAAGTCTACACACTTTGCCATGACGTTATACGAACTACAACAGTGACTTTAGATAACTACAAATCTGCATTAATCTGCAGATTAATGCAGAGATTAATGCAGATTACACGCCCCCGAGTGCGGTGCACTGTGGGAAGGCGAGCGATGGCAAGCGATTTGCGTCGCTGCAGTGTGAACGCACCGTAACCATAACTCAACCGATTATTGTCATTTTACCATACTGTAATTTTTTTACATAAATCTGTGTGTTTACTTGGAAATATTACTGTATATTTCCACTTTTGATTTGTATGTCCATCGTAAGTTTGGTCTTGAATTTCATTTAGAAGTGGTATTAAAAGGTCTTAAAAAGTCTTAAATTGAACTTGTTTATACCTGTAGACACCCTGTATACACTATATAGTCTTAACTACAAAAAGCATCCAAAGTTGATGTCATATTATGATATGGAAATAAATACGAGGGAGGGGTTGCCTAACCTACAATTTCTATGTCTGGGAAAATTGTTAGGTTTACTTGCGGCTCGTCCCATTTGTGCGTAGTGTCCGACCATGATGCTATCAACTACCAAATTGCACTGCTGGTACAGCTCTGCAGCTAGCTAGCTAGCCTACTATTGGAACACACACGGCTAGTTAACTCCTTCGTTCACATCAAGACTAATTTTTTTTCTGACATCTTAGAATGTCAAAGCTGGAGTCGCCAGAAGATTGTCTGTGGCTATAGTTACGCTCTAATCCTCAATATCCATCCATTCATTTCTATTGGCCATATCTCTCCACAAAATATCTCGGAGCTCAGACAAATTTGATTTAGCAATTTTTGTACCCCACTTTGCCATTTTCGTTTCATTTTGTCGAGCGATCATTTAATGGAGAGGCAGTAAGCTATGGAATGCCGAGTTAGTCAGAATTAAATAAATAAATAGATAGGTAAATAAATAGGTAAATAAATAGATAAATAAATATATAAATATATAAATATGGCAATGAAATAAAGACAAAAAGAAGCATTTTCTTTTAACCGTCGGGCTGTCTCAGACCCCCTATCGCGAAGGTTAACAGAAAATGCTTTTTATTTGTTTTTGTATTGGATAAAGTTGTCGCAACACAACAATGGTTCGTTGTGAACCATCGGGTCATGTGACATGAAGACACTGTGATTTTCAATGGATCAGCTACTATTCATAAATTGCTATGGAGGTAAATGGATATGATTGGTTTGTCAAGAATACACACAATATATTTAATTATATTTTCTTTGGCTGTCTTACTCTTGCAGGAACAAACTTGTGTTCTGGTTACCTCGTCCCCACACACTGAAAGTGTTTCAAAAGTTAAGTATGAGTTTCTTTTGAGGAAAACAGAGGAGACCAGCTCTACAGAAAGTGGTAAGGTCCAATTTGTTTTACATGTCCAAACTATTTTGAATAATTTAATTATCTCCAATTGCTGAAGTGTGTTTTTTTGGGGGTGTAGTTTGTGTGATAGACTAATGCGTTCTACAGAGAAGGGAGACTGGCGTTGGTCACGGTTTGGAATGAAAGGTAAAAAACAGGACAGAGTAACACGGCGGATATCGCTATAACAAATAAAATAAACAAAAATAAACGACGTAGGACGTTTTGGACGACGTACTTAAGGCGGCAGGCGTGTGTTGCTTAGGCGGCGCCTTAGCTGCAAAGTGCTGCGGGAAACCCTGCATACTCTACTGCATGTAGCAGTCATACCTTTTGTGCTATCGCTTTCACTTTGCCAGAAATCTTATCATGGGTTGCACAACACTACTGTATGATCCCCTGCTACCCAGTGACAAGGATCGGCTGTCATTGTCAAATGCACGGCTCTCATATGGGATGTTTGTATGAGAATATGAATCTCCTTTGTCTTCCCCCTCCCTCTGTAATGACTAAACTAAATGTACTGTACATCCCTCAGTAATGTGGATGACTCATTCCTGCCACTTTTTTTGTCATTAATTCTGGTAAACAAAGACACCTTCATGAAGCCTGAAACACAGGTTTTGATTGAGTGAGGAACAAACCTGAGAGGTTGGAGGAATTTGAGAATTGACTGCGCTGAACACTTATCATTTAGTGTAGTTTAAATGTTTAAGTTTAAGTGTTGTGCTATACTGAAATAGATTAGTAGTGTGGTCTAAACTTAACATGCTCAATAGTATGCTGTCCTCAAGTGTGATAATGCTGGCTGTTTGCTCTGTGCGACAGATTTGCAGAGAGAACTGTTTTATCACATAAAATGTCTCCCATTCTGGTAATGCTAATTTCTCTGGCTCCAAATCCACAACCACAGGGTGCTTCGTTATGATCTAACCACAACAGTTATCCTGAGAAGATCTTCTACAGATACTGCCTCACTAGTCTAAAGTAGACAAGTAACAACATACTCTTGATTAAAGTATCTGTGTGTGTGTAAAGGAATGGACAAAAGGCAAGCAACAGAATTGGTTTGGACTCATCCCAGACCTTACTGGGATGTAAGTCCTTTTAGGGATCAATGAGAACACATACCTTGTGTTCCGTCACCACACAAGAGGGATTCAGACCTACTTCTACCGCAGGGGGGAAACGCTCACACAGAAACGATTAGATTTACGCTATGCACCTAGATACATTTGTACTGTTAAATTAAGTGTGTACATTAAAATAGCTGAAAATAAATCAAAATCGATTTCATGTTAACTTTGCATTTCCTTGTCTACTCCTTTTATTTTCAGTGTTAATTCTACCAGAGGAAGGGAGCAGCAGAACCAGTTTGGACTCTTGCTTTCTTAATGATGGCATTGATGAGACATCGCTCTTTATGGAAATTGACCGCAAGCTCACCAGCCTGCTGAGTGGCCTCAGCGCTAGGACCCAGAATGCAACAGCCACCTCATCGGAGGACAGCCCAAACCAAGTCATTTGTGAGAGGAGTGCAGCTATGATCCCCTGCAATGGTCAAAACGGAGCCTTGTCAAACATGGCCAATCAAGCCTCGGAGAGACAGGAAGGTTGCGGAGGTAAGGAGGAAAACGGAATCCTAGATTTGGCAGGTCTGGATCCGCTCGGAGACCCGCAGATCTCCCCCACCTTTGTCTTGGACTCATGGACTGAAGCACTGCTGAAGGACGCAGTTCCCTTGTGTTCAGCCACAATTGAGAAGCTGGGTGGCATCTCAGGAGAAGGGGTAAATGGAGACATCAGGAATGCATCAACAACTGGTCCTAAAAATCTCAGCAGCCTCATTTCGAACACCAAGCCAATTCTGGATTCAGTGTTAACACCTGGGCCGGCAGTACACACTGGCGATGACGTGGACTGTTCTGAATTGAGAAGAAGGTCAGAGGCTGAGGCTGTGCTTGCCTCATCCGAGGATTCCAGCCAGTTGCCACACTACAGTTCTTTTGAGGAATCTAGTGAAATCCTAGCAGAGATACCAGGTATCTTCACTGACTTCAATGACGGTGGCCAGCTGAGGGAGAAGGCTTTCAAGAAATTCCGGTTTTTAGAAAGCCGACCAGGGAGCTTGAATGTAGCAGAGTTGAAGGAAGGGGAAGAAGAATGGAAGAGCAGCAACAATCTGAAGGCAGATGGCTCCCTGGACAGTCTCAGCCCTCCTGAGAAGCTGTGTCCTCTACATCTGGAGGACGAAGTGTTCCCGTTGGGGCTGCTCCTTGAGTTGCAGAGACCTGAGGGGGGAGCACAGGAACCCAGGTCAAACAGGTATGTCACAGTCCTCTACATTTACTACATTCATTCATTTAGCAGACGCTTTTATCCAAAGCGACTTCCAAGAGAGAGCTTTACAAAAGTGATCATGAACAACGAGATAGCCCCAAAAACATTGTGGGTAGCCAAAACGTGAAGCATACATTGTGAAAAGCAAATAAGTGCCAATGGGGAAGAAACATAAGAGCATGTAGTTAAACATGAACCTCAAAAGCAAGAGTGTACCTGTAGGAAAGCAAGCAACAATAATATAAGTCACAGCGAGTACAAGAAGTTAGTTACAACACAAATCAGTTACAACTAACCAACAAGTGCAACAAGTCCCTCCTCTGAAAAGGTTTACCAGCTGACTTTCCCACCCCCCACCCCAGTTTAATCTTTTAAAATATACTGCTAAATTGCCAATGCATTGATAGGACTGAACTTTTTATATACTGTACCCATATATACCCATACATACCCATATATTATTTTCAGCAGCCTGTATTTTCTATTTAAGATTTAAGATCAGTTGAACAAGTCCCTCCTCTGAAAAGGTTTGCCAGCTGACCCCCCCCCCCCCCCCCCAGTTTAGTCCTTTAAAATACAGTGTTTCCCACAGATTAGAAAGCTATTCGTGGCGGGGGGGGTCGAAATAATTCCTTCGTTAATAATTTGTTACACAGAACTTTATTATATTATATTCCAATATTATTCCAAAATGATTCACAACTTTACAAAATCAACAACAACAAACAAATAATTTCTGCATATGCAGGTAGCAACGCTAGTGCTAAATAACTATTTAACTGGTCGGCTCCATGACGCCGGGTAAGTTAGTAGCTAGCTCCTGAGACTTCTCACCAAAAGAACGAAGGGGAACCTTCGATTAAGACATGTTGGTACCTAGCGAAAAGTAGCCTCAACTTTCCTAGACCTTTAACTACGGCACTAATGCTGAAGGCTCGCTGATATAGCTGTCGGTCTTACTAGAACGGCGTAGGTATGCATCGTTGCTAACGTGCGCTGACGTTGTGACTGTGTGCGTATGTGAGAAAGACGCGTGAGTGACAGAGAGACGGAGGGAGAGCAGGGAAAGGAAATGCAGCTGAACGAATACGCTGCGTGTTTTAACCTAAATAGTGTTAAAAAAAACAATTTTACGAAACGCAATATGTGGCGGCCGGTGTTCATTCTGTGACGCACCGCCACAAATAAGTCTATGTGTGGGGAAACACTGAAATATATTGCCAATGCATTGATAGGACTGAACTTTTTATATACACTGTACCCATATATACCCATAAATATCCATATATTATTTTCAGCAGCCTGTATTTTCTATTTAAGGCTTTATCAGTTGAACACTTTGATTGAATTAAATTACTTCTTTATCCCTTAGCAATACAGAGTTTGCTACATGCTTGAGGTTTCCATTCGGCAATATAGAGACGACAGCTTTAACAGGAGTGTGTAGTTTTGTTTGAGTCTCACCACAAGGAAGTACAGAGGTGTAAGGTCTCTTAATAATGGAGTCGTGTGCTTGATAACTTCCTGTGGGGTTGACTTGCACACGAAAGAGGCTGTGTGCGTTTAGGAAGCTGCATATCCCTGAAGGTTATGTTAGAAAATCAACTTTCACTTCAAAGTCAAACTCTCACAGTATGAAATCTTCACATTGTCCTTGTGCTCCAACAATGTATTTTTATTTGGTTTGGTTTTCCTGCTTCTGTAGTAACCTTGAACCATAATCTGTAACACACATTTTTATTCAATCTTGGTTTCCCTGTAGATTAATTCCACAAAGACAATCTTTATGTACTAGATTGTATTTTCTGTTTCTCTTTCCTATACCCTCTAGCATCACAAACACGAATGACAGCCAGAAGGAGAAAGATGACAAGGACACGTTGGAAAGCCAAGAGGCCAAAGACGTCTTTAGCTCGCATTTTGAAAGCATCCTAGAATCAGAGCGTCTTTGTAACACTCTCTACAGCAGTCTGGACTCTCTGGATGCCCTTTCATCCTCCGCCGATGAGGCACACTCTGGGTTCATCTTTGACATGCCTCTAACACCCATGATCCAGCAACGTCTCAAAGAGACCGTACACTTCCTGGATTTGACACCCGAGGTGGGGCGGCAGGAGGTGCTCAGCGTCACAACAACAGGGAAAAGTGGAAAAGCTGCCCTGGAAGTTACATCGTCCTACTTTGATGTGGGTAACAAAGACCCTGCTCTGAGAAGCCAATTGGATAAAAATTCCAGCGAATCCTTAGCCAATGGGGTTGTGGATAACACGGAGGTGGACTGTAAAGTTTGGCTGCATGGCTGTCTGAGGTAGGAAAAGGAGGATTTCTTTCTTTCTTTCTTTCTAATGAAGACCAGCCTGTGTCAGAGGTAAATTACATGTTACAATTACAGGCCAGTTTTCATTAGAAAAACAATACCTTAATTACCTTAACCATCTGTTTAATTACCCGCGCACACACATACATCCGTGTTTCCCACATAATTTGAATATATTTGTGGTGGCAGGCAGGGGCGGAGTCAGACATGTAAACATTAGGGGTTTAGCCCAAACCTAGGTCCTAGTGCACGATATATATCGACTCAATATCGTTTTTGCAATATCACGTTGTGCAATATCAATATCGAAAATGTCCCGAAAAGTATGCGATGTTCTGTTTATTTTGTGGAGAGATGCACCGGGGGCTGTGTGTTGTGATCAATTTAGAGCCTGCATATTTAATTGGCCAGTTGCCCTGTCACATATGCATACTTCGACAGCGTGAGTGAAGAGGGAGATAGACAGCAAAAGAAGCGAGAAGTGAAAGGGCAGAAAGAGAGAGGGCGAACTGCGAATCGAGTGTGTGGAGGGAAAGGAAAGACAGAAAAGTAAGAATATGAGTGTGGCTCAGGGACGCGAAATTATGGAGATTGAAGAGGAAACGTTAGTAGCCAAAAATAATGCCTCCTCGCCAGCGTGGAAGGCTTTAAAGGTCACATGACATGCTGTTTTTGGATGCTTTTATATAGGCCTTAGTGGTCCCCTAATACTGTATCAGAAGTCTCTTTCCCGAAATTCAGCCTTGGTGCAGAATTACAGCCACTACTAGCAGTCCCACAAGGAGCTTTCCTCAGAACACGCTGTTTTGGTGTCTGTAGCTTTAAATGCTAATGAGGAGCGGAGGGGCGGCACCATGCGCTAATGTTTACAACGGATGTATCGCAATGGCCGTAACCCCGTTGCTGTAAAATACCTCGAATTTGCCCATTCTCATCTGATAACCCTGGTTTGCAGAGGTACACACTCAGTCATTTCAATGAGGGGAAAGGTGGATATCGCGCGCGCCATAACACCAACAGCAGAACGTTTATCCAAATAACAAAGAAGTGTACAACACTCACGTACAGCATATGTATTCACACTTATACTTGATGCTATCTACCTTTCCATAGCGACAGTAACTCAGCTGTTAGCTGCAGAGCTAATGTTACAGCCACATTCTAAGGGTAGCAAGCTAGGTAACCATATACAGTAAAGCTACAAAATGATATAGCGTTAGTTAACTTACTTGTCCGAGGTTAGTAGCTGGACGAAGGAGAGTTAGTACTGATCCAGAATTTAATTTCAGCAAGGCCAGTTTTGTATTAGCTCAAGTTGAGGAAACAGTCGTGGCTGAAGTGTTTGGCGCAGACATACAAAACAAATGCGCCTACAACAGAAGTTGTGTAGGCGCATTTTCAGCGAAAATAAAATTAAGATACTGATTGTTTAGAGGCTCGGATGACGGAACTACAAAAAGACTTGTGTGTTGATTTGTACATCCAAGCACTGAGCAACTGTTATGCTTCGTTCGTTTGCTAGCCATGGCATGATGTCTCTGCAGGAAAACACGATATTGCACTTGCCCTTGCACAATCGTAGCTCAATTCCTCATTGGCGGGCCAGATTATCTGGGCGGGCACAGCAGAGAGAAGGGCGGTAGCCTGGCTCCTTGTTACGTCAATAAGAGGAGATTTTCAAACCGAGCGTTTGAGCCTTCATTTTCTCAAAGGCGGAGAAGAACACCCAGGGCTTGGTTTACACCTATCGAAAATTCTAGCCACTGGGGGACCAAAGGCAGGCTAGGGGAACTCATATTAATGTTAAATAACCTCCTAAAGTTAAGTTTTCATGTCATGTGACCTTTAAGACAACAGATGTTGCTCAGGCTAATGCACTGGAAAAAACGTGCCGTATGGTGGTACAGCGCGTAAGAGGCAATACAGCCTTTTTTCTCACCAAAAACCACCACAAGACACGATGAGTGCACAGTAATATCCCATAAAAATCTGCCAGTTACGCCAGAGCTAGTAAAGCAAACATCGCTAGCGAGTGCTTTTGCTAGTGGTACAAGTACGTCAAGAGCTCCAAGAGCAGTGTTGGGTAAGTTACTTCAAAAAAGTAATTAATTACTAATTACTTCCTCAATATTGTAATTTACTAAGTAATTACTCTGTCTGAAAAGTAATTTAATTACTCAATAAGTAATGTAATGCATTACTTCTTACAATCCCTATAAACCTGCATAAAATGCATAAATGTAATGTAAATGTAAACCTTGACTGGATAGACAACAGAAAGGAAACTCTTTCAATAATTAAATACAAGTCAAACTTGGAATAGTTTAGCCTTTTAGCTTTTTAAAACATCTTAGCTTTTTAAAACAGCCTACTAATACTTAACATTTTAGTAACACATGTAACCTTCTTTACTCTTCGTTACCAAACAATATGTGCATAACACAAAAGCTTAACTTTAAGTTAAACATGACATCACAGGATTCTACAGTACGCAGCGGTAGCATCTCTTCCTGCAATCTAGCTTGCAATAATTTTTTTAAACTCACCTTCAGACACTTTCTGCACTGCTGATGTAAAATCAAGTTTTGCCTGCTTAACAGGTGTTGCTGAGGTGTTATCTGTCGATGCCAAAGTAAATTCCTTGTCTGTGCAAACTTTCATGGCGATTAAAACGCATTCTGATTCAGATGAACATGGATCACTCAAAAGTGTTCGTCGATGCTGCCTTGTGAGGTGCTTCAGTACTTGTGCTAGCCGCAGCCGCATATCGTTTTTTTCTCCCTAGGACATAGCTTGCACTTTACATTAATGTTCTTGTCAACCTGTGACTAAAAGGTGAAGTACTTGGAATATTTCCATTTGGTAAAACAGCTAGAGCTACTTGCTTCGGCCGAGTCCGACATCTTCCACTTCAAACCGCTAGAGCCCGCGCTTATGCAGCAAAAACTCACGTCTCCCGTGCAACTGCACTACAGCTAGCTAACGATTTTAAAGAGGCAGCGTTCACTTTTACCCTAAGACGATACATTTAGATTTTAATTCAATATTGATTTATACAGAACTGTTTGACTAATTTACAGTATGTAACGCAAGTACATTACAAGTAGGCCTAACTGTAATTAAATTACCTAAAAATGAACAGTAATCCCTTACTTTACTTTTTCAGTGGATAAGTAATTTAATTACAGTAACGCGTTACTTAGTAACGCGTTACACCCAACACTGTCCAAGAGACATAACGAAATCACCAATGCTGTAACATACTATTTGGCGGGCCTTTTTTGTGATAGTTGCGGTCTAAAATTCCTGATTTCGCAGGAGCTTTTCCAAAAAGTTGCTGTTTTTTAGGTGTTTGTTGCGATGAAATTGCGGGAGCAAGTGAAAGTTGCGATTAAAAAGTGCGAATTTCCCTCTTTGTAATTTTAATTGAGTTATTGGTTGAAAATTAAGTAATTAACAAACATTCATCAAAGAATAAAACCATTGAGAAATGGTCCCCTAAATAACCTTACCAACATGCCAATTTTCATCATATCCCATTTTTAATCCGTATCCAACCAGGATTTACATTTGCATGCATTGAAGGGAGGAATCTCCCTTTTTTTAACAAAAAAGATTGAAATCTCTATCTGTCTGCAATACCGCTCTCGGCCTCTACGCTACTTGGCGCTCTCACGCTTGCCAGGCATAGCCAGTAGAAGAAAGCACATGCAGCAATTGACTGGTTGGGCAACCCTGGATACAGGACTGTTAACGGTGTGTTTTTCGCCTGGAAGTCTCTAGAAATCTGGCACCTTATTGAACGAAATTAAAAAGAGTAAAAGAGTTCACAGACACCAGAATGAACGCGTTCACAGTATCGTTCATCAGGCAGTAATACAGTACGTTCAGTTCACGTTCACCAAAATTATCAACGAGTTCATGAACTTTCATTCAATGAACGCGTTCAGGCGCAACACTGGATTTAACCCCTACTGGAGAGAGTTGTGGGAGATGACGATGATTGGTCAAAGTTGCGGAAAAATTGCGGTGATTGTTTAAAATTGCAACGTTGCGCTGATCTCGCGGGGAATCGTTGAATTCGCGTGAATTGGTGCGATCGCAACATCGCGAATTCCTGGAGGGGTCTGCATGATGCAGTCGATAAAGAAGCTTCAAGAAGCTTCTGAATGAACTGGATAAAAGATACCAAATCCCATCCCGTTATTCCCGTATTATTTTGTTATACTGTACCACCAGCAAAACATGTCCTGTTTTGTAGACATGGTTTTTATTTTATTTTTTATTCAGGTTGTACTGTCAGTTTAAATAAACCCTTGTGTTGTATGAAAAGTTGTTGTTTTGATATTCTATTAATCTATTTTGATGTGCTTTCCCATAACTTTTGTGTTTTTTTATGTTTAAGAATATCGAAATGAATATACAATATTGCGATATCGCAATATTCATGTTCAATATCGCAATATTACATTTTGTCAATAACGTGCAACCCTAACTTCGTGCATTCATTTGAGCGTAAAATAGTTGTTGTAATATTAACATTACGTTGGACTCATTGTTACATTTTGCCGAATGTGAATATTATTATATTTACCTTGAATGTATCAGTTTTGGACAAATTTATGCAGAGAATTATGATGCTAAGGGCCAATCCCAATGTCCCCCCCTAAACCCTGAACCCTCACAGATTTACATTGGGACATTGGCACATTGGGTTTGGGCCTAAAGGCCGATTTATACTACTCCGACTCCGTTACGGACAGACAGACGGACGGAGTTGGACGGATTCGTTGAATTTATAGTACTCCGAAGGCTGTGGGTGCTGAAAACAATTCACCGCCAGAAGAGTACGTGGCGCTGCACTGCGATGCTAGCTAGGTTATCGAAAAGTCGGAGCAAATTTACAAATGAGCCGTTTCATCAATAAAATAAGCACATTTTCAGCAACTACACTTCCCATTTCTCGTCACATTTGAATTCAGATGCTGATTAACATGTACTGTTTAGCTGAAATATGAATTGTAAAAACTTACAGCAATGGCGGTCAAAGAATTCTGTTTGTCTTGTTGGTCACGGCAACCCGGCCCCGGCCCCTGACACAAGCGGTTCTTAATATGGACCAATCACAGCCAAGGGGTATCCGTAAAATGACGGACGGACATACGGATAGTCAGGAAAATCAGGAGGTGCACGTAGAGCTCTCCGAGGGGCACGTTGTGCCCTTGCCGAAGGCAAAGCACACCAAATTAGGCTATATATTCCAAAAAACTATAAAATGGAGGCGCAAGATGAATCTGTTTTCACACATACAGGCAATTTGTTTCTTGCTTGTCGCCTCAAAAGTTCAATTAATTTGCGACTAATGTTTGCGCAATGTTGCCCTTGTTATTTACACTTGATAGTCTGTCGATGAGTAGGCTACACTAGATCCACTGGCAGCGACTTATTTCGCGTGAATTAGCCTATTCGCTCCTCGCGAGTGGCTCCATGTGGCGCTGGGAATACGTGTTATGCTAGCTAGTTTCATTTTCACGAGCACTGACATTGCTCTTCACAATTGCCCTTATAAACGAATATAATGGGGTTCACTTCTCTTGCTAGGCTACCTGTTCAGGCTGCCAGGTATCTCACACTTTGCGGGGTCTGTCATGTGACTTCCATTGAAAATAAATGGGAGGCAACATTTTGGTCTACCACCCCCCCTTGAAATAAATCCTAGGGGGGAAACACTGTAGCTTATATATTAGGGTTGGGCAACAGGAGCATCTGTCGTAAATTGTCACTGCTTCTATCGCCAATAGCCGATTTGCAGGTAGTGGTTCAAACGGACCGTAGTTGATCCGTAAGGATCCCCGTAATTCCCTAAATCTCAATGCAACGTTGCAGTGAAAAGAATACAGACTAGACAGATGCATGCTGTGTTTAAAAGGTTAATTTGATAATAAAAAATCACAAATTAGCTGCGACCACCTACAGTAGGCCGTAGCCTACATGCATGTCATTTTTGTGAACCGACCAACGAAGAGCTTGCAGTAAAAAAAATAATAAAAAAAATACGTTGTGTTCATGAACTGGGCATGTTTGATCCCAATGAATCAATCCAGTATACATTATATAAGAAACAAGAAGAAAAGCGCAGCTGAGGAGCAGAAGTCTCATGATTATTAGGCTCCTTATGATATTCAAAAAAAAAAAGCAAAACAAAATCAGCTGTGTTGGCCGTTGCTAGGAATCCTTAGCATTGAGTTTCAGGAAACGTGAGAAGTGCTAGCTAACGTGCGTGCTTGGCTGCCACTACATCACGATAGCTAGGCTACTAGTTTACTGTTCACTGTTACACTGCGGCTCACCTCTCAAATCTTTTGTTGTTGTGGTGAAAACATTTGTTGTTAGAGCAATTTTGCAGCATTTACTGTATTTTCTCTATCCTTTCTGTCTTTTCTTTTTTGTACACCAGATTTATGTTGCGGCGACATTTTCCTACCACCCCTTGCTAACGCAGTCCCACTCACTGAGTCGCATGGCACAATACTTGGGAAATGGGAACATGCAGTTGGAGCAGATCATTTATTAGAGCGGAGAGAAGGGTGACCGTAGAGATTTCTAACTATTACATTTAGAAAAAGTTAATTCTATATTTTTCCTTAAAAAAAATATATATTGGCAAATAATTTGGACTGCAGACAGTAATGGGCACTCTCCAAGCCATGGGCCCCGTGAATCACATCCACCTTTCCCCGTGTTAGCGACTGCCCTGTGCATGACTCAAAACCGTGGCTTGATCTGTACTGTGAGTTTTGTGATCTGTTGCACCGCTTTATGCTGGTGCATAATCTAGCTGAACACACTTTAGCACCGACAGCAGCAGCCACCTCACACCTCAACTGCAAGAGACCAAGTTACCCAGTCATCAATCTTAAACGCTTTTGCAAAAGAACATACTTACAAAAGAACATATATTTCAATTTAAATACCCAAAACAAAGGACTTTTATTCGTCAAAATACCGATGGGCAGGGGCGTAGCCAGAATAATCTTTTTGGGTAGGCCTAGAAAAATATGGATAGGCATTTTTTCATTTTTTTAAACTTATTTACTTTGCGATGTGCACCCGGTGCATAATCTTTCGGAGATATTTTCGTTTTTGGGTAGGCCTTAGAACAAATTGGGTAGGCCTGTGCCTATCCAGGCCTACCCGTGGCTACGCCCCTGTCGATGGGTCGATTGACGATATTAGGCTATACGGCTATACGTCATATCTCCCAACCCTAATATATCTATATGTACGTGTACAGTACAGTACTGTTTTGGTGACTGTAAAGGACTGTATAATGTTTAGCTGGTCTTCAAAAGGTTGTGGCCACCAGGGTGCATCGATCAGAATGCTGACAAGATGTTCCTTTGAGGTGTTTTATTTAAATAAGATGTAAGTGTATGTGTGTGGTTCTGAAACAGAGATACAGGCATACATTTATAAAATGTAGGCTCTATATGAATGATTACATGCCTAGCAGGTATATGATCAAACAAACAGGTTAAATTATAGTTATATATAACTGAAATGCAGTGGTATAATAAACGCTTATTACTAAGCAATACAAACGTAGAAATGCAGTAGTAGAGTATATGGCCAAAGATTAATTTGCTGCACATTAACTGCAACAATACACAACATGCTACATTCAGCTAAACATACAATAAGTATGAACTGCAGAATACCTCCTGAACATAAACAACGTTACACACGTTAGCAACACCTCCGTTAATATACATAGCATTCTAACAATTAAGCACATGGGAAGTGCATGGCTCTGCCATTATACAAAACTAGCAGCAAAGTGCTGCAACGTTATTGCAGTGCATAAACACAGTGTAACATTATTATGTGGTAAACCCAACAACAAACATCAGTATAACTTACTGGTAGTTGCACGCACACAATACTAGGAACTAGTGTAAGTACAGTAACACTATCTTATATGATTTATAGAATATGAACTGTGCAATCTTTCGAAGCTAGCTCTCTCATCCAAACTTTCCCGAAACTGAAACTTTAACAGTCTTCTTCAACAAGCAGCAGAGCGCAGTGCCGCTCCTGATTGGCTGATCCTCAAGCAGCCAGTTTTACCTGCCTGAAGAGGTCGTCCTTCAACAGTACAGTACAGTACATACAGTAACATATGTGTATATATACGTGTGTGTGTGTTTATATGTATGTTTGAATGTATTAGGGTTGGGTGACTCTTTGTACATATATAAAGATTCTATAATGCCTACAACAGTGCAAGGATGATCAGGATAATGAGTTAGGGTCTCTGAACTTGCCGGTTGTCATTGTCTTTGCAAATGTGGCTGTGTCAACACTATGGTGATGCTGCCCTCTGCTGGAAAAATAGATTTAAAATGGCTATAATGCACTTAACTTTGTCTAGAAAGGAACAACAAAATGACTGATGACAGATTCAAGGATTTGCACAGAAATTCCTACTCTTGCACTCAGAGAGAGAGTAAATGGTTTAGTAAATTACAATATAAAACCAAATTATTTCCTTAGCACTATGGGAGTTCAAAGTTAAGATTTTAATATAATAATGTCATGGTTATCATCACCTTTTAAAAGAAATGGTCAACCTGGTGTAGCCTAGGGCATTTGTAAATTAAATGTATTCATTTAGCGTACAATTTCATCCAAAGCGTACAAATGTATGTATATTGTGCATATACTTGAAATCTAGCGTTGATTGAGTCACATGTCAGTGAAAAAACAGGAATCAATACAATTCTGAGGTTGAATATCAATATACTCTTGAAATTATTAAATAAGTAGATGCATATATAATTGGGGGTTGGTCAGCAGTTTTTTTGCCCATTTTGATCCACCAGATTTTAGGTGCCTAGATTTGACAGTTAATAATTTTTCTAAGGAGAAAATTATGTCCAAAATATCATTCTTGTTTAAAAACACTGTTGCAAGCACAGCTGTGGTATATGTTCAGGGAAATGTATTATGGCAAGTATCGTGTTATCTGCGTTATCTACAAGGTTATTTATTTTCATGGCATTCAATGCAATGTTGTCAGTTGCTATACAGCAGCCGCCATCCCCTTGCAATGGCAAATTTCCCTCTGTTTTATTCCTTAGCCAGGTTAGACAATATTAAGCTGTGTTATTTATAGCCGCAGTAGAAATGCAGACACAGGCCCCCCAGAGCTGCGACACAGAAGCACAGGCACACACCCACTCTGTACACTGAAGGACATAAATAAACCGCACCACACTGACATCACACACACCCTGCCACCACCCGAGCCGCCCAGTCCCATTCGTGCATTTATTCATACTTCTGCATGGAGGGGCTCAGCACACGTCCGTAGCTCGGGCCCCTTCAAGCAGATGTAAAAGGAGGCAAGAGTCAGCCAGGTTTCTTTCCCAGTTGGATACCCAGGCAGCAGTGATTATGGTGGCCTCTCAGCTTCCCACACACATACACACCGGCTAACCTGGCTGGCTGCGACTAGCATCTAATGATTAAGCTGAATCAAGCATAGCTACCTGTGTCCTCGGCTAGCTCGGCAGCACTGTCGAGAGGGATACAGCGGCGCTCTTGTCTTCCATGTAGGTCAGAGCTGCTCTGGAAACTGAGCTGTGAGGAACCTGGGCCGGTCACATGGCTGAAGCTCAAGAGTTTTATTCTTAAGAACTTTCTCTCCTCATACCCTTACTTTTCCTTCTCTCTCCTTCATTGGTGGTGAGAGGGAGTGAGCTAAGCTGGGTTCTATGGGCTCCTTCGTATGCGCCTGTTTCTCCCAATCGAGCCTAGCTGATGCTGAACACGACTCTATCCAGTAAGTGTTGACCTTCAGTAATGCATGACACGCTGGCTGGCCGTCTTTGTTCATTATCATGAGAATAGCTGTTTTTTGTCCAGCAGGATAAAGGCAGGCTGTTTTTTCTGTCTGGATAACAGGCAGGTTACTCAGCTTAGTTCTCCTTGTTAGCGTGCTCGAGAGTGGCTTGTAGAAATGCGGTCCGCTCTCTAACTAGCCCTCCCTCTCTTTCCCTCCCTCTTTGTCTCTCTCTCTCTCTCTCCCCCATGTCTTTCAGGAGGGAATGTTGTGAGCAGAAGGCTTTGCTTTGCCTTGCCAGATACTGTTGCCCCTTCCTCTTCTCTTCCTTTACGCCCCCCTACCCCCCTACACATACCTCTCTCTTATTTCCTCTCACCCAAGAAGTGGGTTGTTTGTGTGTCAACAGAATGCCTGTACAGGAATGCAATGTGATTTGTTATTGATGAATATTATTGATGAATTGAGGAATCCAGATATTGGGCTTCTTAACCTTTTTGCTGTCTTACTGAGAAAATTACAGTCAGAAGGAAATTTATCAAGTCAGCAATTGTGGGTAATTTACAGCCTACTAACTGAAAAGCGTATAAATGGTTCTAAGATCATTATAGAAAGTGATAAAAAAAAAAAAAAAATTGATTAATCAAGAAATGCAAAAGTTATACATCTTGTGTCTCAACTAAGATTGTAATAATTTGACTCTGTCCAAGGATCTGGCATTCCCTGTGGGAATTAACTTACAGGGACTAAGTGACGGCATTCTCTTATAGGGATTAAATGAAAGTGACAATTAAATCAGTTCCGATAAGCCTTCCCAATGTTTACCTGTGTTTCTTAATCTCCATTCTTCCTGTATACAGTATTAGGATAACCATGGATGTTGTAATAATCTGGCCAAGCTTTTCATTCAGACATTAAACCCTATGAAGGCTAGTCTATATTTCTGTATTATAGTTTGATGGGAAATGTGGATTTTCAAAGCTGATAAACTATTATTAGGAGGAGAAAAGCAGATTTAAGGATTATGTTGTACATCTCTCTAATAATGCCAGGAATCTCTCTCTGTGTGTGTACAAATTAGAATGGGTTAAGTTTCCCATGATCAGCTCAAGAACTAGGCATTCACCACCAGTTTGGCTTGCTCTCTTCACGTCCCAGCCCCTTCACTCTGATTGGTCCTCTCGTCTCGAGAACCGGCACTCTGCAAAGTTAATATTTGTATGTCCTTTTTATACATTCAGTTTCGTTATGTAAAAGCGAATTCACTTCCAAAACCAATATTCAGCTACTTTCAAAGGGGCTGGCTAGCTAACAGAATGACAATATAAAGTGGATATACTTTCAGTATAGATCAGTGAATTGATTTACATAAATTAATGTGCTTACTGTTGTCAAAACTGCCTGCAAATTGCAAATATACAAGCGCTGTATGGTGAATTAGGCCTGCAATTGTGACAACTGGCTCAACCATTGTGCATGTACTGACTTCTGTTATGAACTAAATGTTTAGATGTTTGTGGTGGTAAGACAATTTAACAGAGAACCAATATAGTACATTTTGATCAACATAAGCAATTTATAACGTAGGAAACAGCAGACAAATGAAGGCTACCACAGTATCGGCAATTTGACTAGAATAGATGTGGAGGTTGAACAAGTACTTCAGAGATGACAGAGAATTGGGTGTGCTTTGCCTTCGGCAAGGGCACAACCTTTGTTCTCTCACATATATATTAGTAGGATTCCTCCGTGACACCCTATGGCGTCAATTTCCGGTTATATACAGGGTTTCCGCGGGGTCTTAAAAAGTCTAAAATTCTGAACTTAAAATTTAAGGCCTTAAAACGTCTTAAAAACTGCCAGATCTTCATCCGAGGTCTTAAATTTCATTTTGTCACGTCTAAAAAAGGTTTTACCCTCGTTCATTTCCAGAAACGCTGGCCACAGAAAGTTATTACAAAGTAGCAAAAAAGTATTTGTCGTAGCCTTCAAAGCGGAGCTCTAGAGTCTTTGCTACAAACAAAACCAGCAGAACGCTGCCCTCAGAACGTTGGTTCGGTGTGTTGTAGTTCTTTCTGGGGGATATTGGTGTTGGTACGTATGCGGTGATAAAACTACAAATCCTGTGATAAATGCAATACCTGCCCGCGAAATACGTCAGCGTCTCCTCAGTTTGTTAAAGTTCGGAAAATGGGAAAGTGGGAAAATCGGAAAACTTTCAACGAGACATGGCTAGATCACAGTGATTTCCGCTGTTGGTTACAAGCGGTACCCAGCTCCAGGTACGAAGCTCGCTGCAAACCTTTCCCAAAAAATATTCAATTAGGGACTCTGGGTGTAAAAGCGCTGGAGTCACACGCCAGAGCGGAAAAACACAAGTTACACACACTCACTTTTCTCTCTCTCTATTTGAGGGAAAGTTTGTTTTAGCCTATTTTCATTTTGGGGGTAAGGTTTTGGGCATTTGGCACGTTGTGTGTGGAAGGTTACTAATGTGATTGCTTTATCTGTAAATTAAATTCATGGTTTTTAAATGACTGAATTCATTGAAATATAAGGATTTTTTCAGAATTTATTTGATTTGAATATTTTTTTGGTAATGCGTCGTGTAAGTCTTAAATTTCAATCTTTATGGTCTTAAAATGTCTTTAAAAGGTTTTCATTTTGACTTACTGAAACCTGCAGAAACCCTGTATATAGATTTTCCGCAATTTCCGGGTTTATCAACAACCTACTCCTCCAACAATTTTTGTCAAATCTTCTTCAAAATTACCAGAGATGATCTTCAGACCAAGCCTCACTGAATTTCAACACATTACTGATTTTCAAAACCGTTTGTCCGGTACAGCCAATCAAAATCGGCAACAAAGCAACCAAACAGGAAGTTGGGTCAAATCTCAGCAAATCTTTGAGATATCAACACCAAACTTGGTAAATATGTGGAAGACACTACAACATGTTCCCATGTGCAAAATCAACTTAATATCTTCAAAAATGATTGAAATAAAGGAAATCTAATTTATCGCTAAAGCTAAAATAATGCTTTACACATCCGCCAGTCAAAAACTGATACTCTGATTCAATCACAAGTTCATACGAATACTCTTGAGAATGTTAAGTAGACAAATCTGAGAAAAAGTTGACTGTAAGATGAAAAGTAGATTTATTGTGAATATTTGAAACATGCATGCTTGGCTAATTGCTAGGGATATTTCCAATGTAATGTCTCCCCTTGCTCCTCAGCGTGCGCGCTCCACATTCTCACACACTCAGCCTTTCCCTTGACACACGTGCGAGCTTGGCAAGACGCACACACAACATTTCAAGAGATTGTGGGCTGACCAAGCCCCCACTCATTCTGGCTTGAAGCAAAGGCCCTTGTGGATCTTGATGGTATTGCATTTCAGATTTGGTATCCCATTGGCAAGTCTGCAACATGGATTTTTCTATACAGTGACAATTTGTGAAGAATATACATTTTTCAATGGTTCGCAATGTTAGGAGGAATCCGCCATAGCTTGCAGCTATATTTATTATTATTGGGTGTGATTTGCCTTCGGGCAAGGGCACAACCTTTGTTCTCTCACATATATATTATTATTTTTATTCTTCTTCTTTTTGCCCCCATAAAACTCAGTCAATATTTGGCCTACATAGACAACCTAGGTGTCAAAAGTTTCGTCTTGGTAGCGATCGAGTTGCTTCTATTGGGATTTACGTTCCGTTGCATGGTTTAGGCTCAAGTTAAGATTTTGTGGCGAAAAGTGAAGCTAACGGTGGCTAATTTGCTAGCCACAGTCACTGACGTCACGAAAACACGCGTGACTACCTGTAGCAGAACATTCGTTTCGCATCTCTTAACTTGGGGGATAGCTAGGCTAGCTTTACTGCAAGGCAGCTGCAGAAACGCCACAAGCAAAGAGGCCAGGGTGATAACTATTTACTCATTTTACTTTGTCATGTGAAATACAATTGTGAAATGTAATGTACAATATTAGCTGATATTATTAAGGAAGTAGGCCCACATCTACTTTCGGGAACGGTAGTCTACTATTTCACTGAAGCATTAGCATGACATTAGCCTCTGTTGCCCGGGCAACACATACTACAGTGGTCTATGATGCATCTGTTTTCAATCGTTAGAATAAACATTCCTCACAAATACATTTTCGTTGTAGGATTTATTATGACATTACATTACAAGTAAACGATTTGTTGGTGAAATTATCATTACCTGTGGTTTCAAACCAGTGTAGCTCACTGCAACGCTGTTGCCTACGCGAGACACACTAGTACTGTAGCTAACAAAAACATCTCCACAGCTGTTTAGGAAGTCAAACGGCGACAGAACATGTTTGGTACTCCCCTTACTTCAATCAAAAGTCTTTCAATATGTGAAACTATCTGACTACTAACCTGAACTTCATTGCCACAGCCTAAACTTTGTCAATCTGTCATGAAAATAATTAATTTCAGCCTAAACCGTACAACGGAGCGTTAAATCGAATTCAACCAACGCAATCGCTACCAAGACGAACACAGCAGTAGTCTAGTACTGTACTGTACTGTACTGTAGTAGTACAATTTACCGGGGCAGCTTCTCCACACAGGGCTATATCGCATGTTGCCTTGTTACTGACAATGATCGCTTCCAGCAAACCTTTTTTGAATTAGCCATTTCCCCCTAAATAAATGTCAAGCTTATTTACGTTTTTTTGGGGGCATATTTTCAGTTACTGTAGCAGATGGTACTGTTTCAATCGAGATTCCATCTAATAATGCCGGTGACAACTTTGTTACTTATAATAGCTTGTTTCAAGGGGATTCAGCTCGTTTCAAAGGTGGTTCTTAATGAATGAATGCAATATGAGTGGGCTAAATGCTTGACAATATCACTACTGTAGAAGGGAAAAACTTAAGGTGACGTTTAAGTCATATAGGTTAGGTTCATTCATTCTACATTTACATTGTCATTTAGAAGACGCCCGTATCCAGAGCGATTTACACTAAGTACAGGGACATGCTACACTTCACTTTTTGTATTTTGAATTGTACATGAGCAGCAACAAATGTAGGCTATGCTTTTAAATCTATGCAATCTTCATAAATAACAAGTAGGCATTTTTATATAAAATATACAGAAATTACAGTTAATAAACGGACCCATCTGTAACCGATGCAAGCAAGCACACCCTACAATTTCCCCAGAAATTGTACCCTCTCTAGTTATTGTTTCTTTTCGCACCCCTAAGTCTTCGTCAATATTTGGACTACATAGACAACGTCGATGTCAAAAGTTTCGTCTTGGTAGCGATTGAGTTGCTTGTATTTTTATTTACGCTCCGTTGCACGGTTTAAGTAGAAATTCATTTTTTGTGGCGAAAAGTGAAGCTAACAGTGGCTAACTTGCTAGCCACAGTCAATGACGCTACTTGCGTCACTAACGTCACGAAAACTCGCATGACTACCTCTAGCAGAACATTAGTTTAGCAGCTCGTTAACTTCTGGGAGATAGCTAGGCTAACTGCTTTACTGCAAGGCAGCTGCAGAAACGCTAGCAAAGAGGCCAGGGTGATAACTATTTACTCATTTTACTTTGTGATATGACACACAATTGTGATGTGTAATTTACATTTAGTCATTTAGCAGAAGCTCTTATCCAGAGCGACTTACAGTAAGACATTCCCCCCGAGGCAAGTAGGGTGAAGTGCCTTGCCCAGGGACACAACGTCATTTTGCATGGCCAGGAATCGAACCGGCAACCTTCTGATTGGTAGCCTGATTCCCTAACCACTCAGCCATCTGACCCCGATATAAGCTGATATTATTAAGGAAGTACATCTACTTTCGGGAAACAGTAGTCTATTTCACTTAAGTATTAGCATCATGACATTAGCCTCTGTTGCCTGGGCAACACATACTACAGCGGTCTATGATGCATCAATTTTTTAAATAAACATTCCTCACAAATACATTTTCGTTGTAGGATTTATTATGACATTACATTACAAGTAAACGATTTGTTGGTGAAATTATCATTACTTGTTGTTTCAAACCAGTGTTGCTCACTGCAACGCTGTAGCCTACGCGAGACACTACAGAAACATCTACACAGCTGTTTAGGAAGTCAAAGGGCGACAGAACATGTTCGGCACTCCCCTTACTTAAATCAAAAGTCTATCTGACTACTAACCTGAACTTCATTGCCACAGTCTAAACTTTGTCAATCTGTTCATGAAAATAATTAATTTCAGCCTAAACCGTACAACGGAACGTTAAATCCAATTCAACCAACGCAATCGCTACCAAGATGAACACAGCAGTAGTCTAGTACTGTACTGTAGTAGTACAATTTACCGGGGCAGCTTCTCCACACAGGGCTATATCGCATTTTGCGTTGTTACTGACAATGATCGCTACCAGTGAGCTTTTTATGAATGAGCGATTTAACTAAATACATGTCAAGCTTATTTAAGTTTTTGGGGGCATATTTTCAGTTAGCAGATGGTACTGTTTGAATCGCGATTCCATCTTCTACTGCCGGTAACGTCGTAGAATAATCTTCAAAGGGGGTTCTTTATTAATGAATGAATGCAATATGAGTAGGCTACTCTCATCTTCCGAATAAACGTACCGGTACGTTTATTTTATTTACCCGAAAAATCCACCTGGTACATTCTTATTTTGGACGGTACGTTTATTTTTGGGGGGGAAAATCGAGACATAATTTTAGAAAATTCCATGCATTGTTTTTCGGAAGGGAAGATAAATTTGAACTCTTTGATGTGAAAATGTTAGCTACCTTAGCTAGCTAGCTACTGGCAAGTAGCTTACATTAGCTAACGACATTAGCTACCAACTGAAGGTTGTCAGTGCAAGCTAGTAAATGTTAGCCAGAGCCTCATTATGGCTCTGATGTTAGCTCTAGCTACTGTACACTCACATAACGGTTCCCATTCAGCACACCAGCATGACAGTCACAACCTATAGACAACGAGCCTCTCATCGTCAAATACAAATCCCAGGGTATTTCCGTGGTTACCAGTGCGTCTTTCAGGATTGCATGCCGCACAAGACGCGGAATATGAGGTGCACCGGCAGTCGTGTCTACTATAAGTTTGTTAAGGTATACCTGTAGTCATGGTTATTTGACAGATTTGTAATTATGTATTTCCAAGCTACAGGCATTGAAGTATTTTCCTAGCAATGCTTTATTTGGTAGTGGTTGTCATGTTGACTGTAAGCTGTTTTAGGAAAAGTGAT
The DNA here is from genome assembly GCA_023658055.1 of Thaleichthys pacificus. Taxonomy (NCBI): domain Eukaryota; kingdom Metazoa; phylum Chordata; class Actinopteri; order Osmeriformes; family Osmeridae; genus Thaleichthys; species Thaleichthys pacificus. Next base: position 3,857,814 of record CM042865.1, read on the forward strand.
GGTACTAGTACATGTATGTTTGTAACTAGACAGCCTCTTTTTTTTACTTTGTAATAACTATGTATTTCCAGTGGTTTTCATGTTATGTTGCAGTCATGTTGACTGTAAGTTTTTGAGGAAAAGTACTACCATAGGCCTATATTTGTAACCAGACAGCCTCTTTTTTGAAATGTTCTAACAATGATTATGTATTTCCAAACTACAAGTGTTGAAGTTTTTTCCTAGCAATGGTATATTTGCTGTCCATTTCTATTCCTGATTGCAAGTGACAGTAAAAGATGCGCACTTACACTGGTAGGAACACATTTTGATAGCATATGGACACAGTTTGCGTGCTGATTTGGCAATTTTCCGGGGGGTACTTTTATTCCGGGGGGTACTTTAATTAGATTTTGAGGATTTGTCCGGGGGGTACTTTTATTCCGGGGGGTACTTTTATTCTGAAGATAAGAGTAAATGCCTGAAAATATCATGAGAAGGGAAAAACTTAAAAGGACGTTTAAGTCATAGAGATTAGGTCCATTTTTACACCGGTCTGTCAAATTTATTAGTTTTGATTCAACTATGAGGCTGCCTCTTTCAGGGGAAATGAGAAGACATCTATTTCATTGTACACTTCACACGTATTTTGAGTTGTAAAAGAGCAGAAAAAAAAAAATGCTTTTACATCTATGTAATCTTTATAAATAATAAGTATGCATTTTATATAAAATATACAGAAATATCAGTTGTAAAAATGTCATTAAAAAACGGACCCCTGTGCAACCGACGCAAGCAAGCACACCCTACAATTTCCCCAGAAATTGTACCCTCTCTAGTTATTGGGTGTGCTCACGCCTTCGGCGAGCACAACCATTGTTCTCTCACATATATATTTATTATTATTTTTATTGTTTATTTTCGCCCCCCAAAGGATCAGTCAATATTTGGACTACATAGACAACGTCGGTGTCAAAATGTTCGTCTTGGTCACGATTGCGTTGCTTTTATTTGGATTTACGTTCCGTTGCACGGTTTAGGCTGAACTTAAGTTTTTGTGTCAAAAAGTGCCTTGTGTCAACAAAGGGTACTCAGTGCTAGCCTACGTCACAACGTCAGCACACGTTAGCAATGACGCATGGATACAACGTGCATAGATGTGCTGTTGCACAGTGAGTATCGTGCTGTGGTGTACTAGCAGCATTATACATGTACATTTAAGCAAATCAAGACTTGCATGTACAGTAAGTAATGTAACATTAAATAATGTATTTAAACTCAAGCTTGTGTGGTGCGTCGCTGGCTTCAGTGCCACAGCCTAAACTTTATGTCAAAAGAAACGTTCTAATTTCCGGCGCTTTCAAACAATCCCCTCACTCAGTGAAGTTTGGCTAGCCACCGCAACTAGCTTGCTCGTAGCAAACCTCTTTTGAATTAGCCAATTCTCCCTAAATAGATGTCAAGCTTATTTACGTTTTTGGGGGCATATTTTCAGTTAGCAGATGGTACTGTTTGAATCGCGATTCCATCTCAAATACTGCCGGTGACAACGTTGTTACAGTAGCTTTTTTCAAAGGGGGTTCTTAATGAATTACACAATATGAGTAGGCTAAATGCTTGAAAAATGTCACTAGAAGAGAAAGGGGACGGACCCACCTGGAACCGACGCAAGCAGGCACACCCTACAATTTCCCCAGAAATTGTACCCTCTCTAGTTTCAATTGTGATCTGAGAAATATACGTACCAAAACCACTGAGAAGAAATTTCCTCACGGGCATTGCACTATCTATAATCTAAGAAATATATGTGTGGCACCGACATCATCGTGGGCACTGTGCCATATCTATAGTTCAAGGAATCTGTGTGTTCAACTCATCTTAATCACCGACTGCATCATGGGTACTGTGTACTAGTAACTCTTAATAATGCAAGCTAATTAATTTTCTAGACCCCATAGAGGCCATTCCACATTAAAGAAATTAATCACAAGAAGGTATGGTGATGAAGAAAGTGTTTTGTCCGTCTCTTCATTAACAGAGTGACTAAGTTCAGTTGAGTTCTGGATTTTTATAAGTATTATCAATCTGCAGATTGCGAGAGAAAACAAGACTTCTGACAATAAATGACAACACAACACCAGGCTTAGGTCTTGATGATGTCCTTCTCAGCTCTGAAGGTCGGAGGACTATCTTTTATAGGGCACAAGAAAGTAAACACAGATAGTGAACGTCAGGCAGTAATGGTGGTACAACAGTCACAGAGAAAGAGATTCACAGCTCCCAGCTAAGCCTGGGTGATATGGGTAAAAAATCACAATATTTATATTTCCATTCGATAATGATAATTAAGACGATAGACCACAGATCCGTAGTAGTAGGCTAGCAAAATAAGTATTCCTTAACTTTTTCCCTACACTCTGCATAAAGTTTAGGCAGCGCAGTGTGAGAGAAATGTTTGCGGCCAGGGAGCACGTACCTGGGGTCATTGATTGCAAAACCGAATTTACCTTGTCACAGTTGAATAACGACAGTGGTTAAAATGGACATACAGTGAACCTCAAAGTCCATTGACACCTCTTTCCTATGGAAATCTCACAATTAAAAATGTAGCTGTAAAACGGTTGGTTTTGAAAAAGCCACCGAACTGACGTCAGTTCGGTGGCTCCACCTTTTTTGGCTCTGGTCTGTACCTTTTCACGCCCCAAAATTTGCTGCGCGCTGCTCTGTGTACTTCCACAGAGCACGGAATTACAAAGAAGAACGTTTTTGAAAATAGGATATTGAAAATGGACTACGGTCGTAAATGCAGTGTTCCAGGCTGTACAGGGAATGCTGACACTTTTCAGCGTCTTCCCAAGGAACCAAACACTCGACGGGCTGTGATGTTTGTCTATGAGAAGATCCCTTTGCAGTTCGACCCTCAGACATTTGCTCGAACCATTTCACCGAGGACAGTTTTGAAAACCTGGGACAATGTAACTAAAGCAGGATTTGCTATGAAGCTGTTGCTGAAAAGAGGTGCTGTTCTGACCTGATGTTCATCACAGCCGCAAGCTGTAGTATGATGTTGATGTTATGAAAATACATAAATGTAAATGTTGTCGCTAACAGTTATTAGCAATGCTAACGTATCCTGCCAGTATCTAGCATCGGTAGAATGTGTGATGATTTAGTTTACTGGCAATGGGGCTAACGTTATGTGGATGTTCCTGACTGTTTCATTCAAATAAATAACCTGTGTTGTCATGTAAATCTACAATTCAAGATGCATGTTTGTCCAGATCTATTTTTTTGCAAGATGGTTAGAGCTAACTGAAGCTGAGTTGAATCACGATAGTTTGTTTGCTAAGCTGTAGTGCTAACGTTACCCACCTAAGTCGATCCTGTTCGCTTCGACAACAGAAGTGGAAACAACTAACGTAATCATTTCAATTGATATCTAGTCAATCTGTTGAAAACAGTGTTGTGTAGACACAATAGATTTATTTGTACGTTTTATTTCAAGTCTCCACCTTCGATGTTTCAGTGAGTGCAGTTGGCCATGTTGGTCTTTGCTCCGCAGCTTCACTCGTTGTAGACCAACCAATCAGCGCGCAGCTCATCTATATATATTCATTAGCATACCATAAAAGGAGAAAACCTAGCATTTTTTCCCGGGACAAATTCACTGGAAGCATCAGGGGGCATAGAACAGCACCCGGGCCATTTTCAGCCCAACCAATGTTACATACCCTATTCGGAGACCTTAAGGAACAGTGTGAAATACCCCCCAAACCCAGTCAATCACCCCTTTAAATTTAGCCTGAAATGTGGTTTGTCATTTTGTGTTGGAATTGCCATAAAGTTATTTACCCCTCTGTTGTTACACATTCCAGCAATTTTACACATGCAAAGGGTTTCAAAATACACACCCGGAGAACAATTTCACTTCATTCAAACAAAGTTGAAGTCATTCTACATCAATTACTTCATGATGTGAAAAGTGACGTGTGGTTTGGTAATTTACTGGTTGTCTTGATAACAATATGATTTCCTCTATTTGGCTAGGTCCACATTTACAGTAGATGTCCAAGGTCTCAGGGTACTAAATGCAACTGAACATTTTCACAGTATCACTAAGATGCATATTAGCACCTCTATCCCTTCTTATTTTATTTTTTAATATTAATGGACATAATGGTCTGTACAGCTATTGTATAGTACAGTACATCCTGTGTGTTTTAGAGTCTTACAGTACAAGATCTATTATTTTGAGTTTGTGTGCATTTTATAACAAAGACTGCAAGTAAGTGTCAATGACAACATGTCTGTCACTGTCCCAAGTATGAATCAGTTGCGTACAAACTTGTGATGAAAGCAGTCATCGCCGACAGGGCCGGAGTGGGGCATTTTTCATTGAGCAGGTGTACACACCATCCTCTTCATTACTATTAGTTTTTGTAATTATTATATTCACTCAATCACACTCCTATCTGCCCTTTCTGCTGTGTTGGGCTCATGACGGGAGCTTGGTAACGTTACTGGGCCTGCCTCTTCACTGTTAACAGAAAAAAACAGGACTAGAGGTTGCTGAAGAGCTACAAGAAAAAGTTTCATACATGAACGGTGGTCTGCAGACAACGTTGTTTTGCATGGCTGCTAGCATCTTGCACTGCTCCTAACTACCTTAACGTTAGCTTACCGGTCGTCTCGTCGTCTTCATTTGTTTTGAGGAAAAATGATATGACATATGCAGTGGCGTTTTTATACAGAACCAGTCTGGGAAAATGTGTCCAAACTTTTGACTGGTACTGTATGTAAAAGGATGGTGGGGCAAAAACCATTTCAAAATATAGGATACATAAGCCTACCAGTAAAGCTACAAAACTCCCTCTTGCTACTGATGTGTTTATTTAACCCTTGTGTTATCTTCGCTCATTGTGACCCACCGTCGTATTGCGACAACTTTACCGCATACAAAAACAAAGTGAAGCATTTTCTTTTAACCGTTGGGCTGTTGCAGACCCCCCACATTGCGAAGGTTAAAAGAAAATTATTTGTATTTGTTTTTGTATTGGATAAATTGGGTAAACACAACGATGGTTCGTTATGAACCTTTGGGTCATGTGACCCGAAGGCAGCACAAGGGTTAAATACGATGATGCAGATACAAGCCAACCTTACCGGTTCCATCCAAATAGGCCTAATGAAACGAAAAAATGAATAAATAAACAGGGTTCTCAAGCCGCTGTGAAGGGGCTGAAATGCGTGTGTCTCACGGTCAATGCGTGGGGGGTGGGGTTGAAACAGACATGAAAGTTCGTCCCTACTATCTTTCATAACAATGAAAGATAGTAGGGGCTTATCGCAATATGCTGCTGTTGCTGCATTGTTGTCCATGACAATGTGATTGACAGGAAGTGATTTTCCATCACAGATTTTCTGTCCAATAGATAAACGACCTGTACGACCGTGTGTCATCGTTTTTTACAAACGTTGGTTCACTTAACACAGGGCCGTGTGAACACTAACCGGACCTAATGAAAAATGCAACAAAGTAGCAACTCATCCACTGATTCGGACCAAGCAAACACACTATAGGTGTGAAAGCACAAGTCATCTGCTGAGTTCGCTTAATGTCTACAGTCCACACAAGTGTTTTGCCTTTAGGCCTACATGCATTGTGATTGTATTAATGTTTTATTGACATAAGTAGGCTACAGCCTTAGATATTGCAGGTGACTGTTACTGTCACCAAATGAGAGTTGTTTATTAACCCAGTGGAGACTTACAGCAATAGACAGGGCCAGGGATTTTTCAGCCGATATTTATGAGGATGGATCACTACTTTCACCTTTTAAATTGAATGCCTGCCTGGAAATATCTCTAGGCTTTGGAATGTTTTTATTGATCATACACTTTTGCATAAGAAATTGTAGGTTAATTATAGCGTTTTTGTGAGCTGTTGGTTTGCCTTGTGTATTCACGTGTAGACTAATTTACCCTAATATTTGGTCTTGATTGTGTGCACTGATGATGTTCTTTTTGCTTCTTTCTCATTCTCCCTCGTTGGCCCTCCCTGTCTACCTCCTTTTCTGTCTACAAACATTTACAATGATTTCTTTTTTTGTACACCTACTTTCTCTCCTACAATTATTGTCCCTTCTCTTTTCCCTTCCATCATCTGTCCCACCAGCAGTGATGCGGGGCCAAAGGCAACATTATCAGACTGGGACTCCGACATGGGGAGCACAGAGAGGCTGAAGGACAGTACTGACATGTTGCACAATGGCAACCGTGGGGACCAGGAGGCAGCACGCCGACTTGCCCGACGGCTTTATCACCTGGAGGGCTTCCGCCGCTCTGATGTAGCCAAGCACTTGGGCAAGAAGTGAGTTATTCCCATTAACATGCGTAGCCCCTCTGTGGCCACATTAGTTTATGTGCACACTGGTTTCACACACTGATGACGTGTATGTAAAGTATGTAAAGTACGTTGTGCAATGAGTTTTTAGGCCTAGCTGTTTACATTCTAGTGCATTGAAGAGTTGATTTATATATATGCAAAAACCTTTTACATTTTACTGATCTTTCTTATCGAAGGTACTATAAGTTGGCATGATGATTGCCATGTTTGTTGGCATTGTCTGTTGGTGTTTGTACCTTTTCTTATTATTGGTGGCCAAGCAGCGAAGCTGCGAAGCACCTATTGTTTTTGTTAGTTTTATTAGGATTCCCCAGTCAGGAGGAAACCTATTGTTATTGGTGGCGAAGCTGCGGAGCAACTCAAGTGTTTCTACCTTTTCTTACTATGATTATTGGTGGCCAAGCAGCGAAGCTGCGGAGCCACTTAAGTGTTTCTACCTCTTATTATTATTAGGGGCCAAGCAGCGAAGCCACCAGCTGCGAGGCACCTATTGTTATTGTTAGTTTTATTATTAGGGGCCAAGCTGCTGTGGCACCTATTGTTTTTGTTAGTTTTATTATTATTATTATACTTAGGACTAGGAGTCAATGGCAGCCCATAGAACCGATTGGTGCAAAGTTTTGAAATTTGGCACACGGTCTCCTGATTATTGTCACCAAGTTTCATGTTGACCACTAAAGCACTATAGCGCCACCAAGGGGTCAAAGTTGGAGGGGTGTTTACGCCTATAACTTTTGAACCTGTAAGACAATTTTTCTTAAGTGAGGTTTCATCGGATTCCTTAGATGCAGACAATTCGACTGGACCCTATGACGTCATTGTCGTCCTGAAGGTTTTTCCGTCATTTGTATTTTGTGAAAAGCCAACTTTTTCGAACTCCTCCTAGGCCATTGCTCCGATTTTCATGAAAATCTTAACAGATCATCTTCAGACCATGCCGACGAAAAATCTTTAGCATTTTATCGATAAGTCAAACCGTTCACGAATAACACGCAAACAATTTTGACAAATAGCACGCCAAAGCGGACGTGAGGCCTTGACTCTGCGACGGTTACCGTATGGAGACGAAACTTTGGGCATGTCATCTAATCACCTTCCTACCACAATTACCTTGATATGTCAAAATATAACTGAATTACAGCTGTTTATACTTGGGTCAAATCTAACAACGCTCGCCACGGGAGAAACACCTTACTTTTTTTAATAAAGTAACCGAACACAGCATTTCCCAGCAGTGAGAATAGCTCACTGGGATAAGACAGGCTCCTTTGAAATGCAAGGTCGTAGGATCGAATCTAGCCACAGTCATCAAGCATGTCATGAAGCCAGGTACGCTACAGTAGCTGTCTAGCAGTATAATCATAATGGTAACGATAAAGTTTCATTCTCGGGATTTATACTCAAGAAGAGTCGGATTTATTGTGCTTTGTAGATATAACGCTGCTACATCTAGCCAGCGCTTCGGATTTCTTACATCATTAATTCTGAACGGTATGACCCAAAATCCCAAGATCAACCTCTTCTGATTCTTTGCGGCACACCAAGTCGTAAAATATTACGCTTTCCCACATCGGCCATTTTGGACGTCGGCCATTTTGAATGTTGTCTTAAAATGACATATTTACCGAACGCATCGGATAATCGTTAGAAAACTCGGTATACGTCTTTTGGGTAACGCCGTGAAGGTAATCAAAAGTTTCGGGGTAGCGCCACCGCGTTGCCAAAAGGTATAATGCAATTTTTTTAAAGCAAATATTTTTTATATGTTTTGCTTTGTTGCTTTAGATACTGAATTTCCATATCGAATGCTGCTTGGCCCCTTCATTGCTGCAAGTGCCAAGCAGCGAACCTGCGAGGTATGGAGGACTAAAAGTGCCACAATTAATTAAATAACTATTAAATAACCATTAACTAATTACTTAAATGTGTCATTAATGAATTAAAATAGGAATTAAATACATAAATGTGTTCTTAAATGTGTCATGAATTCATTAAAATACCAATCCATTTTATGTAAAATACATATATAATTATTTCACTATTTAAGTATTTCATGGTCCATTTACAAACGCTAAACAGCGCCCCCAGTCGATTGCATTTACATTTCACATTTACATTTCACAATGTGTTGTGTTGCAGTGCTTCATTAATTGTGTTATCTGTCAAACTCGCCCATCAAAGTCAGTGGGTGGGGCTAGCGCGAATCTAGTCTGATCCATTGCGTTGGTCTGAAGTAGAGTGCCTGGATAGAGACGATGGAGGATCTTCATGAACTTTCTAGGGAGTTGGTGAGAGACATTTTAGACTTAGCTGAGGATGTGGAGGACCTGCTGACCCAGAGCATGTAGCGAGTAAAGCAGAGGAACTTATTGAAGTTCTTGGAGTTATTTCCGCACTTTGCAATGCTACGGCTAATAATCAAGGGTGCATCAGCATCTTCCTCAATCAAATTTGCTGCTTCTCAGCAGCTCCGGGCAAGTTTTAGACATTTGGTCCTGCACCTCGCACGCTGTCACAACATTGGGGCTAGCAGGACCGAGATTGCCTTCCCCAAGATTATTGTAATTGGTAGTATTTAGGATTCCTCCGTCAGGAGGAACCCTATTGTAATTGTTGGTATTATTATTATTATTATTCTTGTAATTTATCTCATGAACACATTGGTAAAAAGTTTTGAAATTTGGCATATTGATACAACATGCCACAAATACCGCCCAAACACAGACTGGCCCACATCAGACAATAGGGGGCGACATTTGGCCACGCCCAAATGTCCACTTTTCAAAGTGATGGCATTTCCACCCCATTGCTCCAATTCTTCTGAAACTTGTTGTGCATGCCTCATTTTTCACGAGGAACAAAAAAGCCTCAAGGACCCATAAGGTCCACCATGATGGATTTTCCTGTACAGTGATAATTTGGGAAAACCTTCAAAATCCCTCTTCTCTTAAACCAAAATTCAAATTGACTTGGAATTTTGTACAGATATGTATCATTGATGTATTTAAAAACGTTACTTAAGACAGTTGAATCAAAAACAAAATGGCTGAAAGGGGTGTATTTATGTCAATGTCCACATTGCCTCAATATGTTTGTGTCACTAAATCAAATGTCATTTTGAATGATGGTTTTTCAAAACTAATAGGCTTTAAGGTGACACCCCCTGAAGTACCCTACAAAGTTTCACCTTGATATGTGAAAATATGACTTAATTACAGCTGTTTGAGCTTGGACCAAATCTGACAATGCTTGCCTTATTTTATTATCCAGTTACTGAACGTGGCAAAGTCCAGATCTGAGAATGGCTCAATTGGATGAGATGTTGTGCTGGTAAACGTAGGGTTGTAGGTTCAAAACCAGTCAAAGGCAAACATTTTTTTTTGGGACAGAACGGTTTCTAGTCTTCCGGTCTATCCTCCGGTTGTAAAACATAGCAATGAGTGTTTATTTGAGCCCATAACAACACTCCGATCATCTGTTTAGCGAGACTGTGTAAACCACTGCAAAACAACACAGGTTTACCACAGTAGCTAGCTACTTGGAGTCTATTTACATTTACATTTATGCATTTAGCAGACGCTTTTATCCAAAGCGACTTCCAAGAGAGAGCATTACAAAAGAGCATAGGTCACTGATCATAACAACGAGATAGCCCCAAACATTGCAAGCAGCCAAAACATGAAGTATACATTGTGAAAAACCAAATAAGTGCCAAGGGGAAGTCTATGCATGGTAGTGTCAGATTCACAACTGAGTTAGCTTTAATGAAGTATATTGATTGTTCAGGTGGATTCCTTGCCTGTTGCACAAATTCATTTCAGTAACCTAAACCAGGACAAATCGCCACTGATGCTAGGCATGATTTGAAATTCCCTTCCATGACAAGTTATGGCACCCCAAACAACCTTTTTAAACGTCTCATTTTGTTATCCAGTTACTGATGATAGGGAAGTCAAGATCTGAGAATGGCTCAATTGGATAACATGTTGTGCTGGTAAACGAAGGGTTGTAGGTTCAAAACCAGTCAAAGGCAAATATTCTTTTTTGACAGAACGGTTTCTAGTCTTCCGGTCAATCCTCCGGTTGTAAAACATAGCATAGTGTTTATTTGAGCCCATTACAACACTCCAATCATCTGTTTAGTGAGACTGTAAACCACTGCAAAACAAGCCAGGTTCACCACCGTAGCTAGCTACTTGTAGTCTACGTAGGCATAGTGTCATATTTACCAAGTTAGCTCGAATGAAGTATATTGATTGTTCAGGTGGATCCCTTGCCTGCCGCAAATTCATTTCAGTTACCTAAGCCAGAACACATCGCCACTGATGCTAGGATTTGAAATTCCCTTCCAAACAACTTTTTTAAAGCACTACGAGTAAGCTATTCTTTACAGCAGCAACCCAGTCATCCCGTTGTCCCGTTTTTATGTCCCATATATAAATAGGACTAAATTACAACAGTTTTAACTTTAACCAAATCTAACAATGCTTGCCATATGGAGAAATGTCTTATTTTGTGATACAAAAACTGAGGGGGGGAACCACCTCCCGGAAATGAGTCTGCAGGTTGGCATGTCTGTGAATGGCTTAGTAGGATGAGACGCAGGGCTGCTATGTGAAGGGTTGTGGGTTCTAATATAGTCAGAGCCCTAAACTTTTTCTTTTTTTTCTGACAGAAATTAGTTTCAAGTCTTTTGGTTAATCCCAGTGTAACTATCTGTCAATTTTACAACATTTTGCCATCTTGAAGGAGGAATCCGCCATTGCTGCTTGCAGCTATATTTATTATTATTATTATTATTCTTAGGACTGGGTGTCAATGGCAGCACCCAGAAGCGCTTGGTCAAAAGTTGTGAAATTTGGCACGCTCATTGGGGACAGTCCACCGGTCCATTTTACAAAGTTTCATGTCTCATACTTGGGCACTCTAGCGCCACCAACGGGTCAAAGTAGGAGTTGTATTTACATAAGTAAAAGCCTCACAAAAGTTATTGAAAATAATTTTGATCATAGCAACCGCTTGTCCGTGACAGCCAATCAAATTCAGCAGAAAAGCCACCAAACAGGAAGTGAAGTCATATCTCAGCAGTTCTTTGAGGCAGTGACACCAAATTTTATATGCCGACTCATAACCTTATTCTGAGGATGTCTTCCAAAAATTGTGTCGTGACTAAAAGGGGGCGTGGCAGGAGGAATAAACGTGTTTTGGCCAACAACTGTTGAAGTGTTTACCTTAATAAAGTTTTTTAATAAAAATGTCTTTGTCTCTTGATGTCTTGTGAGATATCAAGCCTGACCATTGATAACCTTTCATAAAAACCGAATTGATGCGGCCGCCATTTTGGATTTCATGGAAAAGGGTTCAAACCTTATGCACGCCCAAAATTTTGTCCAATGTTTACCAAATTTGGCACAGATGATCTTCAGACCCAGCTTCACAAAAGGTATCAGATGGATTTTCAATTTTCAAAAACGTTTGTTCGGTAGAGCCGATCAAAGGCGGCGGCGAAGTCGCCAAACGAGACGTGAGAGCATAACTCAGCAACCATTTGTCCGATTGTCACCAATCTTTGGTTCCTTCGTTCCAACGAGGAGCAGATGAGGCCTGCGGTGTTATACCAGAAAAAACACTTTGAACACTCAGTACTCTTGAACGCAAACAGAAATTTCAACCAAACTTGGTGTGTTGCATGAGTGCAACAGGTTGTTGTGACTTAATTGTTGCACAAGTGCTATGGAGGCCATGTCCTGCTTTGGACTGCTTGGCCCCACCATTGCTGCTTGTAGCTATATTTATTATTATTATTATTATTATTAATCTTCTTCTCCTTGCGCCACAATAACTCAACATGTTATTCATCAGAAATGTTCTAATTTGGCACATTGATACTACATCCAAGTGGGTACCCCCACACCAAATATGGGACACCTTCGACTGTAGGGGGCGCCACAGGCCACGCCCTAATGTTCGATTTTCAAAGTGATGGCATTTCCACCCCATTGCTCCAATCCTTCTGAAACTTGGTGTACATGCCTCATTTCTGAGGCATGTGGAACAAAAAACCCTCAAGGACCCATAAGGTCCGCCATGAGGGATTTTCCTGTACAGTGATAATTTGGGAAAACCTTCAAAATCAATCTCCTCTTACAAAAAAAGTTTAATGAATAATAATTTAAAATGTTGTACAGATATGTGTCATTGATGTATTTTAAAACGTTACTTAAGACAGTTGAATCAAATACAAAATGGCTGAAAGCGGTGTATTTATGTAAATGTCCACATTGCCTCCATGTTTGTGTCACTAAATCAAATGTCATTTTGAATGATGGTTTTTCAAACCTAATAGGCTTTAAGGTGACATCCCCCTGAAGTACCCTGCAAAGTTTCACCTTGATGTGTGAAAATGTGAATGAATTACAGCTGTTTGAGCTTGGACCAAATCTGACAATGCTTGCCATAGGAGAAACAGCTTACTTTTTTGCACAGTAACTGAACATGACAATATTCAACATTGAGAATAGCTCAATGGGCTGAGACGGTGACCTGCAAAGTATAAGGTTGTAGGTTTGAATCCAGCCACAGTCTTTGAGCCTGTCTTAAATTTGAATATCTGTTTAGTTAAACAGGATGACATTGTAGCGGGGTTTGCTCGTTTAAGATTATCAATACTTAATTTATAATGAAGTATCTAGTTCTTGGGGGCACCACCTCTTATTTGTTAAAGGGACAGAGGAAACCTTGTTTAACCTTATTGAATAATAGCCTTCGTAATAATCTTAAGTCTAATCTTAAGTAGTGGATTCTATGAAAGTAGGGCAGATCAGATAACGTGAGAGATACGCGAATATTATACACAATTATTTATTTAGGAAAATGTAATTATAATAAACAAATACCAGATAAGTTATGGGTTAGTTTGGCTAGAGTAGTACAGTGGGTTCTAATGAGAGCGAGCAACACTGGCTGTGTAGAGCGCGTGTGAAGGGGGGAGGGAGAGAGTGAGAGAGAGGTAGTGAGGGAAAGGTAGGCCTTCCTAGTAACAATGGATGATCAATGGCAACTGGCCTAACGATGGTTAGGTTAAATCATTTGTAAAATACAATCAAACATCAACAATAAATCACAACATGCCAATATGTCACAAGTAAGAAATATTGCATATCGCAGTTGCTTTTGTCGGTTTGAAGAAAGGATTCAATGGTTCGGTATGTCCAACGAATAGAAAGCGGAATCTCTCGTCAAGTTCTGGGTGCTCAGTGAATGTGCAGGTTGAGAGGAATAGGTTAGAGAGTGACGCGTTCACCTCAGTTTAATCCTACGAACAAGCGGGGGTGATTGTACGTTTGGGGGTTTTATACTCCAAAGAACAGGGGGGTCCCTGTGAAGGTGACCTCTTTCATTGGTCAGTTACTCCCCACCTGGGCGTCGTCCTGAGATCTGCCCAGGTGTGAAGTGGCTCTTAGCTTTGAGTTCCGTTATTTCAACTGTCCATGGAATGCTTAAACTTCAGAATATAACAATACAACATTCATACATGGTTTTGTTAGTGTGGTACAATCATTTTGATATCCAGATTGACTGACTTAACTATACCTGAAGGGAAGTTATAATCAAATCTCAATTAAACAACGTTCTAAGTAAATGAGAAAAGCACACATTATAACACATCAACTACTGTCATTGAAATAGTGTCCATGAGCCATGTAGTCCTTGAGAATATGTTTGTAAATCCAGAACAGAAAGGTTCTTCCTCAGAAATCCTTTGTCTGATACTGAGGCAATGTGGCCTCTGTTTCTGACCCCATGCTGGGCCAGAAGCTTTGAAGCTTCTCCTCTGGGAGGAAAGGACAAAGGGGGAAGACCCTTTCCTTGTCGGGGGTAGGAGAAGCTGTGATGGTACCGTGCTTTGTCTGTTGACTGTGCTACAACATCGTTCTGAAGTACCATGCGCAATTTCACCTTGATATGTCAAAAGATCATTGAATTACAGCTGTTTACTCTGTTACAGCTCTTTTTACTCGCCACAAGAGTTTGCATCATTCATTCTGGTCGGCGTCTACATGCCTCCGCAGGCTAGCGTCAACAAGGCTCAACGTGTGCTCGCCAGCCAGATACTGAGTGTGGAGCATGAAAATTCGGATTCCTTGGTTATTGTGCTAGGCGACTTTAACAAAAGGCAATCTCACTCAAGAACTCCCCAAAATACAGACAATTCATCAAATGCCCTACCAGAGAAGGGAACACTTTGGACCACTGCTACTCTACAATCAGCAAAGCCTACCATGCAGTCCCCCGAGCAGCACTGGGTCACTCTGACCACGCCATGGTCCACCTGATTCCTGCATACAGGCAGAAGCTAAAGCGCTGTAAGCCTGCTGTGAGGACATCGAAACAGTGGACCAGTGAAGCTATGGAGGATCTACGGGCGTGCTTGGACTGCACTGACTGGGACATGTTCACGACTGCTACCAATAGTCTGGACGAGCTCACAGAGGCTGTGACATCATACATCAGCTTCTGTGAGGACTGCTGTATACCAACACGCACCAGGGTGAGCTACTACAACGACAAACCATGGTTTACAGCTAAACTCAGAAGGTTGAGGTCAGCGAAAGAGGCCGCGTTTAGGAGTGGGGACAGAGACAGTTTCAAGGAGTCGAAGAACAGGTTTAGCAAGGCGGTGAGGGAGGCTAAACGACTGTACTCTGAGAGACTAAAACACCAATTCTCTGCAAACGACTCTGCTTCTGTCTGGAGAGGGCTCAGGCAGATTACCAACTTCAAGCCCAGAGCCCCCCACCCCACTAACGACTCCCGCCTGGCCAACGACCTGAATGAGTTCTACTGCAGATTTGAAAGACAATTGGACAGTCCTGAACTACCCCTTCCCACCCATGAGGCCTCCCCTCTCCCCCCCTCTACAGTGACGACTCTCTCCATTCAGGAGGGTGAAGTTAACAGAATTTTCAAGAGGCAGAATCCCCGCAAAGCAGCTGGGCCGGACTCTGTCCCTCCAGCCACCCTCAAGCACTGCGCTGACCAGCTGTCTCCGGTGTTTACCTACATCTTTAACACCTCCCTTGGGACATGCCATGTGCCAGCCTGTCTCAAGTCCTCCACCATCATCCCTGTGCCCAAAAAGCCAAAGCCAACAGGACATAATGACTACAGACCCGTCGCCCTGACTGTTAACTCATATAAAACACTGTGTTTCGTTTACTCAGTTTTAATGGTCACACTCCATGCTCACCAGTACAACACACGTGCAGCAAAGTAACGTCCCCTTCAAAGTAAAGGTATCAGAACCGGAAATACATAGTTAACAAACTCACTCTCTTTTTAAAGAAAAATAAAAAATCGATCACATATTAAAATGAGTATAACCTGAATATATTCTTACAGTACCTCAGTGCCATTTAGGTAAGAACAACATTTCATAACTAAAGTGAACATATTGCAAATCATAGCCTGACGTGGTTTAACATTTTCTGACCGCACTTTAGTGCAAAGATAACTGTACACAAAATTAAGTTCAGTTTAGTTAAGCACTCAGTGCTTTGAGTAACTGATGAGCTGACGCGCCCTTTTTAGTAAGACAGTCTGCAAGTTGGTCTTTTGTGGCTTTCCACAACACATGCTCAATCCTCTGCATTTGGACCAGTTCTTTGATGCTACTTATCTCCAGACGAAGTCTTTTCTCAGAGACAGACTTTGTAGACTTAAGTGCATCAACAAGTGAATGGTTGTCTGTCACACAGATTATAGGTGGTGTGCGTGCAGCGCCACCTGACGTCAGTTCAGAGAACAATGTAGCTAGAAAAATGGCGTTGTCTATTCCATCAGACATTGCCAATGTTTCTCCTGCAAGTGTGCTTCGCACAACCCTCTTTACTCTCTTTGATTGCCAAGAGAGTGGTGAAAATGTACCATCTTCTCCCATCAGAACAATTAAATGTCCTCCTTGAGTGCCTCCATCTGAAAGATTTCCAAAGGAGGCATCACTGAACATAACAATATTGAGAGCACTCTCACTTCCCAAATGTTGGAAGTTTAGCACTACTTTCTTGGACTTAAGCTTACACACTATTCTGTTTGCCTCATGAATCGTTTGCACTGTTGCTTAGAGGCCAAGTTGCTAGCATCAAACATGACATCTGGCCTGCTTTGCCTTGCTACCCACAGAATCTGACCTATCTTTGATCTGAGTTGATACTTTTCCTCTTCATAAAGAGGAGAATCTTGCTTGACAGCTCATGAAGGAGCGATATGTATGGGCTGCATGTTTTGGGTGTAATTCTCCTGATGAACCTGCACAGCATTATTTACAGTCACAAAGTCTATTCCAACATAGCAGAAATGATCATGCTCTTCACGACCCACTTGAAAGACTGACCTGAGGTAGGGTATCACTGTTTAAAAAAAGCTTTGGGTACCTCCCCATATGAAGTCATCGACATGACAGGCCAGTACCCCATTTACAGCACAGTCTTTGTCAGTCCAATAGAAAACAGCGGGGTCTACTTTGGATATTTTGCCCCTATCTCTTTCACTCTGTTGTACCAGTACAGTGAGGCATCTGCCAAACCATACACACATTTTTTGAGCTTCCATAATGTTCCTTTGCAGTCTGCCTCCGGGGGAGGCCTGATGTAAATGTCACTGCAATCTACTCTCTTGTAGTACACCTTGTCACCCGTCTCGTATCTCTCATTCGTACTACGTAGCTGTTTACGCAGTGCTCTCCTTATTCTCTCTGAACACTCTGCCTCAGTAAATGCCCTTCTTGCTGCATGTAAGGCAGAGATGTGTTTTGCTACCCACTCACTTTTTGTTCTGCCCTCTAAGGCTGGTGGCTTGTCAGTCAGCACAGAGGGCAAGTTAGGGTTCTGTCCAAACACCAACTGATGAGGACTGTAGCCGTGAACATTTTGCATGGTATTCTTTGCCATAAGCGCCCAGTCCAAGGCAATGTTCCAGTCACAGTTGTTACTGTTTCTCAATTTCTTTATGATCTCAGTCAGTGTTTGATTGTGACGTTCACAAAGTTCATTACTCCAAGGGCTGTACGCAGCTGTTGTTTTTACTTCTATGTTGAAGTTTTCCGCCATATCTCTGACCTCATCATTATTAAACTCTCCTCCATTGTCGCTGAATACATTTACATTTATGCATTTAGCAGACGCTTTTATCCAAAGCGACTTCCAAGAGAGAGCTTTACAAAAGAGCATAGGTCACTGATCATAACAACAAGATAGCCCCAAACATTGCGAGCAGCCAAAACATGAAGTATACATTGTGAAAACCAAATAAGTGCCATGGGGAAGAACCATAAGAGCATGCAGTTAAACAAGTTACAATTAAACAACATGAAACTCAAAAAGTGCAAGAGTGTACCTGTAAAAAAGAAGACAAAAAACAACAGTCAACAGTAAAATATTTCACAGCGAGTACAAGAATTTAAAACCGTCACAACTAACCAACAGGAGCAACAAGTCTCTCAATACGAGTCATTGTGATCCTGGAGGAAATTAACATCAGGTCCAGTCAAGCATTCCTAAGTGCCGTTGTACTCCCGGAACAAGTGCGTCTTGAGCCTTTTCTTGAAGGTGGGGAGACAGTCAGTGTCCCTGATGGAGGTGGGGAGTTGATTCCACCATTGGGGGGCCAGACAGGAGAAGAGCTTGTGTTGGGACCGGGCGCTCTTCAGCGGTGGGACCACCAGACGGTTGTCAGAAGAAGACCGTAGGTGGCGGGTGGGGGTGTAAGGCTGCAGGAGAGACTTGATGTAGTCGGGTGCAGTCCCATTCACCGCTCGGAAGGTCAGTACCAGAGTCTTGAATCTGATACGGGCCATGATGGGAAGCCAGTGGAGGGAGATGAGGAGCGGGGTAACATGGGAGCGTCTGGGTAGATTAGAATAGAATTAGATTGAATAGCTTCTGAGTTGGGCCATGCACGCCTATCCAGTCATGGATGAAGTGTTTTACAATCTCGGGTCCTGCCTTCGTGGTCAGAATGCTTCCTGCACTAAATCTTGTGAATTGATCAATGATGTGGAGATACCACAGACCTGGCTTTAGTTCATGAAGGTCTACTGCCACTGTTTCATTGTGCTGAGATGCCAGAGGAAGACCAACAGCAGGCCTGGGTTTCATTTTACCGTATCTTCGACATGTCTCACACTCACTTACAATTTTTTCAAGAATGATGGCACATTCTGCATCTTTTGTGCCTGAACTAGATAGAAGCCTTAGCAATCGCTCAGCGGAGGCATGACCAAACTGTCTGTGAAGTTTCACTAGCATTTTTAGTTTTTCAGCTTTGCTCATGTTTTCTGCGACAGCCAGTACTTCCTGATCGCTGTGTTCATTAGAAGCGCCACCTCCAGTGGCTACAAGGACACAGTCATCACTTTGAGAGGGTTCGCCCCTAGTGTCCATTATGTTCACACAGTAATGCCCAGGGGTCTCATTTATAAAGCTTGCGTACGCACAAAACGGGGCTGAAAATGTGCGTACGCCACTTTCCACATTTTGGAAACAGTTGGAATTGGCGACGCAGATGACCGTACTGTAGTCAGACTGCAGAAAGTGAATGTGGGAACAACATTACTCGTAATATTTATATATTTTGTTTTCCTCACACGTTTTTTTTCACTCAATTTCATCATTATCATGAAGATTAAATCCAGCAGGGTTATTTGCGCTTGTACTGAGTGATAATTGTTCCATAAACACCTTGTACAATCCAACTAAAATTTTAAATAAAAATTCAGCGCTGTATGTCTCACCATCAGATTGTCCACTACGGGATGTAGGAGGGGGAGATGCCCGAGCCCGACTGCATGGAATACAGGATAACATCACATATATACATATATACATAGGAGTCAGATGGCTGAGTGGTTAGGGAATCGGGCTAGTCATCAGAAGGTTGCTAGTTCGATTCCCGGCTATGCCAACCAAATGACGTTGTGTCCTTGGGCAAGGCACTTCACCCTACTTGCCTCGGGGGGAATGTCCCTGTACTTACTGTAAGTCGCTCTGGATAAGAGCGTCTGCTAAATGACTAAATGTAAATATCCTACCTTTAGATAACTTGCAGAACACATTGTATAACTAAATATATTTCTTTAATACTGTATATCATCATATGTCAAAAACTGGAAATACAGTCGCTAAGCTCCCGTGCAATCGCTACACTCTACGTCCTCGTTATCAGTCCAGACTTCAATAGACTACTGTTCAATAACAAAACGCTTTTGTTTTCAAAATTGTATCTCGACTCGCGGTATCACTGGCACAGTTGACGCCACTCGCACTGTATTTTTTATTGGTGATCCACCGGCCACCAAATAATGTGGTTTTCGAGCCTCCGCCAATAGGCTAACAGTGTCTGAGAAGTTGTCATGCGCCATGATTCACCGTAAAGAAGAATCGCATGCCAGGGTCATTCATGCGGTGCTTTGCATTTACCATTTATGGTCAAAAATGGGCGTGTTTAGGGCGGGGTAAAATGCAGATTCACGTACGCACACTTGTGGGTAGTCTGTGATTTATAAAGGGAACATTGCTTACAGGTGTGCGTACGCACGGTTTTATAAATCAGATTTTTTTTGGGCGTACGCCATTTTAGGCTTTTGGGCGTACGTACACTTTTAGTAAGAATCCTACACACAGTTTATAAATGAGACCCCAGAGCTTGTAAAGTCCAATTGTACAGGTTGATTTAACATTATTACACTGTCATTTTCCATGTTGAGAACAGTCCCTGCTTTTTTCATGGACGACTTGCTTAAAAGCAGTGGAATCTGTGCTGGAACAACTTCAGTCTCAATGTTGCACTTTGTTTGGCCGATCTTTGCAGGAATTTTCAGTTTTCTGGTGGAGTGGACCACTTTTCCATCCCCAAACTTGAATGGTCTATTACTGCGTTGCTCTGTCTTTTTCATATTCTCTGATTCACTTTTGCTTAGTGCTGTGATATAGCTATCTAGCCAGTCCTCTCCACACACAGTGTGTGTGCATGCAGTGTCTATTATTGCAGAGCTAAAACATTCTGTCAAAAATATTTCTGCATCAGTAGGAGACTCTTTTGTAAAGAGAGTGATGTTACACTCATCAATGTTGGTTTCACAGTCTTGCGTTAATTTTACTTGCTCACTCTTGTGTGGGCAGTCCTTAGCCCAGTGCAATGTACTTTGGCAAATGGCACATTTTGATCGGCGTCCTAACTTGTCCAAAGGGTTAGTGCCTGGCAGGGGTGTTTTTGACTGTTCACCTTTTGGCCACGACGATCTGCTCCTTTGGCGCCTCTGTTCAGTAGTGACATAGGTTATGTCTTGGTTCATTCCAATTGTTTGAGTAGACCCTCCAAAAATCCTTCTCAGGGCTGACTTCATCGAAGCAAATGTTAAATCCGTACATGTCGTCAGCGCTAACTGTCGATCTTTTCCTTCTACACATGCCGTGTCAAGCAACTTAAAAGCTAACACGGCATCGGGCAATTCCATCTTGTACTTGCGCATCCTTAAGTAACGTTGCTCAAAGTCAATGATGTAGTCTGTCATTGACACGTTACTGTCTCTCGTTATCCGATCAAAGTTCGAATATGCCTCATACGTTATGTCCTTTTCTTCTTTCAGAAACAGTTTATCAAGTGCAGTTAACAAAGTTGTCATACCAGCGTCTTTGTTCAGGTCATCGATAGGTACTTCCATAGCCGTTTCTCGCGCTCGCCCAGTTAGCGCCAAAGCTACCGCAAGTGCCTGCTTCTTTTTTTCAAGATCTGTAACTCGTGTCCACATTTCGACTTCATTTTTCCAGCTTTCATACGACCTTCCTTCGTCGAAGGTCGGCGGAATCTTGTAACTTGCGGCAACCATCCTCTGCTACCAATGTTAACTCATATAAAACACTGTGTTTTGTTTACTCAGTTTTAATGGTCACACTCCATGCTCACCAGTGCAACACACGTGCAGCAACTACATCCGGTCCCCTTCAAAGTAAACCGGAAATACATAGTTAACACTGACTTCTGTGGTAATGAAGTCTTTCGAGCACCTGGTGCTGGCACACCTTAAATCCATCACAGACCCTCTACTGGACCCATTGCAGTTTACCTACAGAGCCAATAGGTCTGTGGTCGATGCAGTTAACATGGCCCTCCACTTCACCCTACAGCACCTGGACTCCCCAGCATCCTATGCCAGGATCCTGTTTGTGGACTTCAGCTCTGCCTTCAATACCATCATCCCCGCCCTGCTTCAAGTGCTTTAAGCTGGGAACACAAGTCTCTGACTCCCGGTCCATCAGCACTGGATCACCCCAGGGCTGCGTCCTTTATCCTCTGCTCTTCTCCCTGTACACCAACAGCTGCACCTCTAGTCATCCGTCCGTCAAACTCCTGAAGTTTGCGGACAACACCACCCTCATTGGGCTCATCTCTGGTGGAGACGAGTCTGATTATAGGTGGGAAGCGGCCAACCTGGTGACCTGGTGCAGCCAGAACAACCTAGAGCTCAATGCTCTTAAGACCCCCATCACCCTGTGTGACTCCCCAGTCAACACTGTGGAGTCCTTCCGCTTCCTGAGCACTATCCTCTCCCAGGACCTCAAGTGGGAACTGAACATCAGCTCCCTCACCAAGAAAGCACAACAGAGGATGTACTTCCTACGGCAGCTGAAGAAATTCAACCTGCCAAAGACAATGATGGTGCACTTCTACACAGCCATCATTGAGTCCATCCTCACCTCCTCCATCACCATCTGGTACGCTGCTGCCACTGCCAAGGACAAGAGCAGGCTGCAGCGTATCATCTGCACTGCTGAGAAGGTGATTGGCTGCAATCTGCCTACCCTCGAGGACCTGCACACCTCGAGGACCCTGAGGCGAGCGAGGAAGATTGTGGCCGACTCCTCCCACCCTGGTCACTCCCTGTTCCAGTCACTCCCCTCCGGCAGAAGGCTGCGGTCCATCAGGACCAATACCACACGCCACAAAAACTGTTTCTTCTCTTCCACTGTTGGCCTCTTCAACAAGGCCAAGGGTTCACACTGACTTCCTGACTTAATGCCCTTAAAACAACACTGCTTTTTGCACTGGACAATACAATCCTGTACCATTTGTATTTTTTGTAATATTTGTATTTTTATATTGTAAATTACTGCAACTTATATATATTTTATTGTATAGTTTATTTTAATCTAATTCCATTGCTAGTTATGTACCTTTAGTATAGTTAGTCCTCATTTACATTTTAGATTCCTATATGTTTAATGTTTGCACCTTCCTGCCAAAGCAAATTCCTTGTCTGTGCAAACTTTCATGGCGAATAAAACCCATTCTGATTCTGATTCTTAAACTTTGTCCGAATCGAACAATGCCTGCTACAGGATTAACGGCTTATTTTGTATATACAGTAACTGACCACATATTCTCAGCCTTGAGGGTAGCTCAGTGGGTTGAAACAGTGTCCTGCAAGGTCACAGGTTCGAATCCAGCCACTGCCTTTGGGCATGTCATAATTTTGAATATCTGTTTAGTTAAACAGGATGACATCATTCTGAAATACCCTGCGCAATTTCATGCAATTTTACCTTTAAATGTGAACCGTTTCTTAACCTTTGTCCCAAAGCTGACCAAAGCTAATACTCATCACGCAGTCGGAGCACAGCTAGATCAGAATTCGGTTTATTCACCATGTATGTTATACAAACATGGAATTTACTGTGACAGGGAGGTGCAAACACTAAACATATACGAATCTTAAATTAAGTAAAGGTACAGAAGTTTAACTATTCCTAAGAACTAAACAATCTAAGAATAAAACAATTTAAATATAAAATAAAATGTATATAAAAATAAGAATAAAAATGAGCAGCATGAGTGGTCAACATGCAGTGCAATCAGATACTGGGTTAAATAATGAATGAATGTCAGTGGTAGTCCTTGGCCTTGTTGAAGAGGCCAGTAGCAGATGGAAAGAAACTGTTCTAATGGCGTGAGGTTTTGGTCCTGATGGACCGCAGCCTTCTGCCGGAGGGGAGTAGCTGGAACAGGGAGTGGCCAGGGTGGGAGGGGTCGGCCACAATCTTCCTCGCTCGCCTCAGGGTCCTCGAGGTGTGCAGAGTTTCAATATCCTTTAAAAAGCTAATACTCTACCCTTTCTATTCATAGAAATCTCAACAGTTGGTGTGTAGCAGAGAGGATAGAGAGACTGACTTGTAACCTTATGCTCATGAGTTCAAATCCCCATTCAGCCTATTGTTGTTGGCCAAACATAAAGTAGTTTTGCTCTCTTGTTGTCCAACTCTCGATCTTCTACAGTGTTCATGTTTATAATATTTTGCCATTTTGCGGAGGAACCCGAATCGCTGCTTGCAGCTATTTTTGCATATTAGCTCTGTAAAGATGCGTTTTATATAAATATGTTTGTTTTAATGATTGATACATATTATACATAAACAAAATACAGGAATAGGGCTGGATGAAAAAATTATACATGATTATTGCACATTAGCCGGCAACACCCCAAACCTATTTCATAATTTGAAACTATCACCTGTTAGAACACGCAGAAAGTATGAAATTACAGCCTCAAATGAGTGCTGTTAGTGGACCCTCGACAAGAACCAAGCCAATACCCAGTGTGACTACCCAGTAGTGGTAAAGTATGCATTCTTATTATTTATGAGGATTGCATAGATTAAAAAGCATACATTTGTTGCTGCTAATTTTCACTTCAAAATACTAAGAGTGAAGTGAAGAATGAAACAGGTTTCTCTTCTCATTTCCCTTAGTGCAAGAGGGAATGATGATGGTGTATGGGGCTATCCGCGTTGTAAGTAGGGAAAACCGCCTCGTGCTTCTAGTGTTATGCACTCCAATCGTTCGGATAATGAGGGGACGTATGTTCATTATTTGATACCCCTCTCCTGGTTTGTTGCTTTAATAATATATCAGTCCCACCACGATTCTAGCTGAGCAACACCGCAAAGATATGGACAACAAAGCAGAAGAAGTCAGAATCAGAATCAGCTTTATTCACAAGCAAAACGAGTTTGCACAAACAAGTATGTATCTAGCTAAGGAAGTATTTATCTAGCTAACTGGCTGGCTACCAGCTGGTAGACTCAGTGCTTTGGCCAACTTGTAACACTTTTGGTAACACCAGTGTTGGGGGAAGTTACTCAAACACTTAATATATTAGTTATTACTTATTATTGTTCAGTAAGAGTAGTGTGATTAAGTTACATTATTACTTTCTGTACAAAGTAATATTATTACTTATTATATTACTTTTACTATTACTTTTAGTAGCGAGTTGTGGAAACGGGTCGTCATCTCTCTTATGGTTTAAAGTGGATTTTGCACTAGCTTCGAGCTTCATTTCTCTGTGGACACTTTCGAGAAGTTTGAAATTCAGTTTTTGGCAGTAGATAGTATTTTGTTGAGGCCCAGTTTGCAGTTCACTTGAATGTTTTTTCCTATCTATTCAATGAAAGCAAAATAGTGTGAATATTTCCATCCCGAAAACGTTACGTTCTGCTGCCAAAAACATTACACGTTCTGCTGCTAACTGAATCTGCTGTTGTGTTTGTCTGCAGAGTGAATCAAACACTGCGCCCAGGAAGTGTCGTTTAGGCTAGCTGTTAGCTACCGTTAACTTCACTTTTTGCCTCAAAAACTTAAATCCTGCCCAAAACTATAAACGAAACATTCGCGGAGATATAAGCAACGCAATCGCGACCAAGACGCACATTTTGACACTAACATTGTCTATCCATCCATCCATCATCTGCCGCTTTTCCGGGGGTCGGGTTGCGGGGGCAGCAACCTAAGCAGGGAGGCCCAGACTTCCCTCTCCCCGGCCACTTCCACCAGCTCTTCCTGGGGGACCCCGAGGCGTTCCCAGGCCAGCCGAGAGACATAGTCCCTCCAGCGTGTCCTGGGTCTTCCCCGGGGCCTCTTCCCAGTGGGACGTGTCCAGAACACCTCACCAGGGAGGCGTCCAGGAGGCATCCTTATCAGATGCCCGAGCCACCTCAACTGGCCCCTCTCGACGCGGAGGAGCAGCGGTTCTACTCTGAGCCCCTCCCGGATGACCGAGCTTCTCACCCTATCTCTAAGGGAAAGCCCGGACACCCTGCGGAGAAAACTCAATTTGGCCGCTTGTATTCGCGATCTCGTTCTTTCGGTCACTACCCACAGTTCGTGACCATAGGTGAGGGTAGGACCGTAGATCGACTTCGCCTTTCGGCTCAGCTCCTTCTTCACCACGACGGACCGATGCAGAGCCCGCATCACTGCGGACGCCGCACCGATCCGCCTGTCGATCTTGCGCTCCATTCTTCCCTCACTCGTGAACAAGACCCCGAGATACTTGAACATTGTCTATGTAGTGCAAAAATGTAGGGAGGAGTTAGGGTGGGAAAATAATAAATAATAGGAGATATGAGAAATATATAATTTTCCCACCCCCCAAAAAAGTGAATCCTTGCATTACATAGACAATGTCACTGTCAAAATGTTCATCTTGGTCCCGATTGCGTTGCTTGTATCCACGCAAACGTTCCGTTCGATGGTTTAGGTACAGTATAATAACAATAGTGGTGGCTAGCTAGCTAGTTGGGCTGGCAGCCAGGCTAAGAGGCAGCCTCATAGCTGAATCAAAACGAAGAAATTTGGCAGACCGGTGTAAAAATTGACCTAATCTCTATGACTTAAACGTCCTTTTAAGTTTTTCCCTTCTCGTGATATTTTCAGGCATTTAGCCTACTCATATTGCATCCATTCATTAATAAAGAACCCCCTTTGAAGATTATTCTACGACGTTACCGGCAGTAGAAGATGGAATCGCGATTCAAACAGTACCATCTGCTAACTGAAAATATGCCCCCCAAAACGTAAATAAGCTTGACATTTATTTAGTGGAAAATCGCTCAATCATAAAAAGCTCACTGGTAGCGATCATTGTCAGTAACAACGCAAAATGCGATATAGCCCTGTGTGGAGAAGCTGCCCCGGTAAATTGTACTACTACAGTACAGTACTAGACTACTGCTGTGTTCGTCTTGGTAGCGATTGCGTTGGTTGAATTCGATTTAACGTTCCGTTGTACGGTTTAGGCAGTGCTTGAAGTGGAGAAAAAAAGGTGCCGGTACTCTCTTGCATTGGCAAATCATTATGAAATTTGAGATTTCTACAGTGAAAAACAAAACTTGGATTGCTGGTACAACAACAATTTATTGTTAGCCTATTTATTAACAACATATATACAGTCGCGGAGCCAGAGGGGTGGCCGGGGTGGCACTGGACCTCCCTGAGATCGGACTGGCCACCCCAGGTGCCACCCCAAAATGTCATTCGCTATCCCTGGCAATTGGATGCTGATTGACATTTAATTTATCTTGTTAAAAGAAGCGTTTATTTTGACATCTGGCAGCGCATTTTTTCAATCGAGGATAGGCTATTTCCACAGTTCACCAGTCAGTCACAAATCACTACGCTAGCGTCTGATACAGCGCCAGCGACGGAAGACAAGAGCATCATATTACAGTTATCGTTTTAAGATTTAGCATTGGGGTTGAGGCTTCCTGAACAAAATGTTATGAAAGTTGAGCTGCTGGGCCGCAGAGCATAGAAAAAGATGCATATTGGCAATTTGGTTCCATAACAGATTCAGATAAGAGAAATGTCTCTTTGTTGAGCGCTTAGCACTAGTAGCTATAACAGCGTAGTTGTTGTAGTGTGTTGTAGTTGATTCAATTTAGTTTTTTTCATTTTCATTTATATAGCACACTTTTAATACAACAACAGTAGGCCTATAATTTAGCTGTTAATCTATTGTGATGACCTGACTAGGTCAGAAAGGAACAATCGTCCAGGCATAAGATGAAGTTCCCGAATTGACGTTTATTAACCACATGGTACACCGGCTACTAGTAAGCCAAACAGCTGTTTGGCCCTAGCCCACGCTAAATAAAAGAAAGGTAGCCCACAAAACAATAGTGACCGTCTCTTGTGAAACCCAAACGTAACAGAAAGAACAGACGTTAAACCTGGTCTCAACTTCCAATGCTCCATCCCCCCTGCCCAACCACCCTCGATGCCCCTTCGCCAACCACCAGGATGCCCGGCATCCGAACATTCTCGGCATTCCCGTGATTAGCAGACAGCAGGTTGATTGGCATGTCGGACCACGCAAATACTACTGGTAAACAACCAACTAGCCTAACATAACACGTCTTTCGGTGTGGGTCGCTACACTATGTTTGTACTTTAACTGCTAAGATTCCTTGATGAGATGCCTTATCAATCTATTAACGTTACAAAAGATTAACACTGCAGGCAGATAGCTACCCTGTTTCTATTGTATAATGCCTGTTTGAAATACGTATTTCAGAGTAGGGCTAGCCATGATCTAGTAACTTAAAGGCTGGTATTTTGATTGAAGATAATAATGGGGATATGTTTAAGATTGAGATTGGACTCAAATGTCGGTAATTGGATGTGTAGGCCTACATGTTATTTTTGCTTAGGGTTCACTTCAAACATTAAAAGAAAGGGTGAGATAGCAGACTTCTTCAAAAAGCTGAGCAAACGGGATCAGGTGGAAATAGATCCCAGTCCTTGCACCACCCCAAGACCTCAGAGCAGCTCCCTCCCCAAGGCTACAGGCACAAGGTCAGAGCATACTAGGCAGTCAGTCACATGCCAAGTTTAGCTTGTGTTTGTAGGCCACATGTAAGCCTACACAAAAGTTTTTTTCCGATTAAGCCTCACTTTAAAATGTTGGTTGTTGATTCATGAGTGTTCTTGTTTTGATGGCTGTGGCATTTTTTGTGTGAGTATACACTAACAGTTATGTTTTAATGTGTATACTAATATGATTTATATGTTTTAATGTAAAAGATTCATCAAAGGATCTAACCTCTAACCTGGTTAGACCCAGATTATATATTCATGGAAACAGAGTGACAAAAGTCTCTCCAGTTTGTGAGTACAGTACAGTGTGTGTAAGAAAGTAATTAGTTGCAATTCAGATGTAGAGACACAGTGTATTCATAGTAAATGTAGAATTAGTTTAAAGTAACCCTAGTGGACCATACTAGGCCACACTGAGGAACTCAGGCTTAAGTGAATTTGAATTTCTATTTCTCATCAGCAATCATATGAATAATTTACACTGCTTAGATGCCAGGCTAAGGTTACACACACATTTTCAGTCTTGGTCTATGGACCCCCTGAAGTAGCCCTGGCCACCCCTTGGCCACCCCATATATAAAAGTCTGGTTCCGCCACTGCATATATAGCCTAGGGAACATATTTTATCAGGGGGGTGGCTTAATGTTGCGGGGCAGCAGGGACGGACTTGGAGTAAAAATAGGCCCTGGATTTTTATCCAGACCAGCCCACCAGAACCGGCCCCCGTATAGCTACGCTACCACAGCTGCCTGCTAATGCATGCATAGTCTGTGTTTGATTTGATGCTAGCTCGGGAGTTCGATAGGCCTACTTAAAGGCCAACTTTT
This sequence comes from Thaleichthys pacificus, assembly GCA_023658055.1. NCBI lineage: Eukaryota > Metazoa > Chordata > Actinopteri > Osmeriformes > Osmeridae > Thaleichthys > Thaleichthys pacificus. The sequence continues at coordinate 3,886,734 of CM042865.1, forward strand.
TTTTACCTTTATTTGAGCGCAAAATAGTTTTTTGAGCTTTGTGTAAAATAAAAATTGCAGTTTTTTAATTGGTAGAACCTTGTCTAGTGAAAGTGATGTATTTTTTTCTCTTTATTTTTCAGCCCCACCCTTACGTTTCTTATCCTGGTTTTCCATCGTTATTCTTCTCCCGGTGTTCCCGATGGCCACTCCGCTATGCGGGGCTATTCCTCGGTGGTGGATTTTAAAGTCATATCATTTAAAATGATCGTGCTGTCAGGGGGTGCTGCAGCACCCTCAGCACCCCTTGTTCCCGCAGCCATACATAAATGTATGTATTTATTTAAACAAGTTTGAAGCTCATGATTCGTAGCCTACCCGATGTTTCTGGTTGGACTTGGACCTCTGTTGACGTGTCTGGCTCTGGCACACGCGTTCTTTTAGTGCCTTTCTGAAGCCAGGCTAGCATAATTAGCCTACTTACAAACGAAAGTCGTTTAGTTTCTAGGTTTGAAAGCAGCAGTGAAAAATCTGTTTTACTCAGGCATCAGCTGATGCTGTCTAGATAACTTTTTCGAATCTAGCGTACCGGCACGCAAGAAAAGGTGCCGGTACGCAAGAAAAGGTGCCGGTACGCTTAAGAGTAAAATGTAGATGTGCCGGTACTGCGTACCGGTGAGTACCGGCCCACTTCGAGCACTGGGTTTAGGCTGAAATTAATTATTTTCATGAACAGATTGACAAAGTTTAGGCTGTGGCAATGAAGTTCAGGTTAGTAGTCAGATAGTTTCACCTATTGAAAGACTTTTGATTTAAGTAAAGGGAGTGCCGAACATGTTCTGTTTTTATTGACGATTTGGAGGCCATATAGTACTCAATGTCCATACTCAAGTGCAAGTAACAGTGGAAAGCTGCATGGCCCTCTGAACAGCACTGGATTATTACCATACAGATACCTTTTGATACCATTTTACCTATGCTTGGTGGCCGCAGTGGTTAAAATAGGGTAACCTAGTAATACTGTGTCCTCCAATTTATCTAGATAGATCAATTATTTTGCGTGGTATATTCCCATAATCTTCCCCTTCAGTACATCATTCAGTATTATTCATGTTATTGGATTTTTGCAGTTATGACGTAAGGCGCACATAACACACACACACAGCCTCCCTCCCTTCCTGAGTCCCTGTTAATTTTCCCACTCCTTACCACGTCGTCAACTACTCTTTCTTCCATCTTTTCCTCACTCGCTCCCATCACTCTCCTCCTCCTCAGCTTCTTCCCTGACCCTGTCATTATGTTTCTGCGTCTCTGAGCCAGCCACCTCTCCTCCTTCCTCTACAGGTAATGCTGATGTTGAAGCAGCTAAAGCCCCCCAAACATGTTCAAAATTTTTGCACATTTTGTGGCATTCGTCTGTAGATTTTTTATCATTTTCTCTCTTAACTTTTCTGCGCCTTCCTTTCGCTTGGTGTTCGTTTCTCCATTTTAGCGATGCTAAACCAGCATAAGCATTAGCCAACAGCTACTGGGCATACTAGGCCACACTGAGGAACTCAGGCTTAAGTGAATTTGAATTTCTATTTCTCATCAGCAATCATATGAATAATTTACACTGCTTAGATGCCAGGCTAAGGTTACACACACATTTTCAGTCTTGGTCTATGGACCCCCTGAAGTAGCCCTGGCCACCCCTTGGCCACCCCATATATAAAAGTCTGGTTCCGCCACTGCATATATAGCCTAGGGAACATATTTTATCAGGGGGGTGGCTTAATGTTGCGGGGCAGCAGGGACGGACTTGGAGTAAAAATAGGCCCTGGATTTTTATCCAGACCAGCCAACCAGAACCGGCCCCCGTATAGCTACGCTACCACAGCTGCCTGCTAATGCATGCATAGTCTGTGTTTGATTTGATGCTAGCTCGGGAGTTCGATAGGCCTACTTAAAGGCCAACTTTTTTTTACCTTTATTTGAGCGCAAAATAGTTTTTTGAGCTTTGTGTAAAATAAAAATTGCAGTTTTTTAATTGGTAGAACCTTGTCTAGTGAAAGTGATGTATTTTTTTCTCTTTATTTTTCAGCCCCACCCTTACGTTTCTTATCCTGGTTTTCCATCGTTATTCTTCATCCGGTGTTCCCGATGGCCACTCCGCTATGCGGGGCTATTCCGGGGATTATTACCATACAGATACCTTTTGATACCATTTTACCTATGCTTGGTGGCCGCAGTGGTTAAAATAGGGTAACCTAGTAATACTGTGTCCTCCAATTTATCTAGATAGATCAATTATTTTGCGTGGTATATTCCCATAATCTTCCCCTTCAGTACATCATTCAGTATTATTCATGTTATTGGATTTTTGCAGTTATGACGTAAGGCGCACATAACACACACACACAGCCTCCCTCCCTTCCTGAGTCCCTGTTAATTTTCCCACTCCTTACCACGTCGTCAACTACTCTTCCATCTTTTCCTCACTCGCTCCCATCACTCTCCTCCTCCTCAGCTTCTTCCCTGACCCTGTCATTATGTTTCTGCGTCTCTGAGCCAGCCACCTCTCCTCCTTCCTCTACAGGTAATGCTGATGTTGAAGCAGCTAAAGCCCCCCAAACATGTTCAAAATTTTTGCACATTTTGTGGCATTCGTCTGTAGATTTTTTATCATTTTCTCTCTTAACTTTTCTGCGCCTTCCTTTCGCTTGGTGTTCGTTTCTCCATTTTAGCGATGCTAAACCAGCATAAGCATTAGCCAACAGCTCGTGTCTCAGGGCCTGCGGGAGGCGATATTATGAATCAGGGAAGGGGGTTCCTGGATTTGATTGGGTAAGGCCAGTGCCAATAAAGTAAATTAACCAATGGGCCGCTGTCAGTTCTTTGTGGGCCGGACAAAATTACATTGGCGATTCGGCCCAAAAGTGCGTCGGCCCACCAGGCAAATGCCCGGTATGCCAGATGGCCAGTCCAGCCCTGCCCCCACCACATTTAATGGATTTACAAACATTTCTCAAAGACAATGTTTGTGGACACTAGAAGGATTATTGGAATTTGTGTGACAATTTATGCTTTCCCTTTAATGCTGTGTTGATGTGGCCCATTGGAGCACTCTAGCGCCACCAACTGGTAAAAGTTTGACTTGTGTTTACACACGTAACTTTTGAACCGTATGGCCGATTTTCAAAAGTGAGGTACCATTGGATTCCCTGGATCAAGACGAGTTCAGCACACCCTATGACGTCAATTTCCGGTTATATAGATTTCCCGCCATTTCCGGTTTTATCAAAAACCTTTGAAAGCCTACTCCTCCTACAATTATTGTCCAATCTTCCCCAGAATTGGCACACATCATCGTCAGAGCAACGCTCACTGTAGGTATCAAAAGGTTTTAGATTTTCAAAACAGTTTGTCCGGTACAGCCAATCAAAATTGGCAACAAATTGCCTTCATTAAGTGATTCCTTTGTCGAATTATATCTTGGGACATCCCATGTGTGACTCATAATAATTTGTGATAATAGCCGAATTGATGCGGCCGCCATTTTGAATTAATTGAAAAACGTTTTTTCTCTACTCCTCCTACACATGTTGTCCAAGACTCACAAAAGCTATCACATGGTTTTTTGATTTTCGAAACCGTTTGCCCGGTACAGGCAATCAAAATGTGCCGTTAAGCCAGCAAACAGGAAGTTGGGTCGTATCTCAGCAAATCTTTGATGGATTCACACCAAACTTGCTGTGTGTACTCGTTTCCCTCATCTGAGGATGTCTAAAATGTTTTTCTGGGTCATTTGACTGCTTGGCCACCTCATTGCTGCTTGCAGCTATATTTATATTTCCATTTATTCCAATAAATTATTGTGTTTAATTTTAACTTGCGTCTTCTGATCCCTCATGTTATTTGATTTGCTCTACACTTAGAACAAATTCATTCCTTAAGATTAGACTGATTATTACATATTAAACATAGGATTCCTTAATGTCCTAACCCAATATTAAGTTGGTGCCCCTAGAGACTTTATTATAAATTAAGTATTTCTATCTTAAATGAGCAAACCCCGCTACAACAGGGACAATGTTTGTATGAATTCTCCCCGGTCAGTTGTTTTCTTATTCATGCGAATGCAATACAGAAAATACAAAAATATTTTACGGCATTGCATAGCACAAAGGAAAACGTACAAACGTTAGTGTAAACACAGCAAACACTCCTTAGGCAGAACTGTACATGCAAGTGCTGTATGGTGACTTAGGCCTATAACTATCACAACTGGCTCAACCATTGTTCATGTAATGACTTATGTTGTGAACTAAATGTCTAGATGTTTGTGGTGGTAAGACAATTTAACAGACAACCAATACAATACATTTTGATCATCCAAGTGATTAGTGACATTCTAATTCAAATAGAGGAATGAGAGATCCTTGACCCTGCAGGAGTATTTGTGTTTGTATATGTATTTGTACTTTATGTACTTTATACCAGCTTTGCTTTCTTACCAATTTAAAGGATTGACAACTCATTGGACTGTTGGGGACAATTGCCACAAATATAAGTGGCCTAATTCTTTGTTTTTGTTTTGCAGCAATGACTTCAGTAAGATGGTGGCTGAAGAATACCTCACATTTTTTGAATTTACAGGGATGACATTGGACCAATCTCTCAGGTACCATTTATCACTTGTTGTCCTTGTATTGAGAATGTAACTCAAACATGCATTCAACAAAGTTTGAAACAGACCCAGGGTTAACTGTTAATTTAAATTTGAGTATGTCTTCACACGACTTGTCTACATCAAAAGTGCACATTTTTGATGACTGATATATGAAATGCTGTCTATTTAATCTGAGTGACTTCTCTGTCCTGTTCCCTCTCCTCAGATCCTTTTTGAATGCTTTTGCACTAATGGGTGAAACCCAGGAAAGAGAACGTGTTTTGATTCACTTTTCCAATCGGTACTTTTATTGTAACCCTGCCACCATCACTTCACAAGGTACCTCTGCATTTTTTTCTCTCACAAATTACATGTTATTTGTTAACTTTTGATATAGCTCAAGTTCGGGATTCTGCCAACTGTATAAAACCTTTAAAGCTGCATAGCTAACATGGACAAATGAATTGGGAAACAGCTGCCCCATTTTTTGTTTGCTTCCCAATTCTGCGCTTTACTCCAATTTGCGTTTCATTCTGGTTCTACAAAACTAGTGCACCGTGCCAGAGATGCAATCGGTGAATAACATGTCAGTGAAACACACAAATTTACATGAACATTTGTATTTTTTCCTTTGTGCTATGCTATGCTTTCTCTATCGCATTCACATAAATAAGACACAGACAACCGATCAAGTAGGCTTGATTCTTAATAACATTGTTCCTGTCCTTAACCCATTTACGGTTCGCTAAATCCATGCCTCAAGAAACCGACCGAGGAGGCGAAAGTAGTGGGAATAATACCCTTGTCCCATATCCATTGCGGCTTGTTTTGACACCGACAACCGACCGAGGAGTTTGATTCAGTGGCACAGACACACAAAGAGATTCCTGGAATTATAGACAGTGCCTGTGATGCAGCTGGTGATTATAATGTTGTAGTTTATTTGGTGTTAGTTTAATTCTGATTCTGAATTGGAGTTTGTGCACATTTGCAATGTGCAGGCAGAGTTTTTGCATAAGTAAATGCATAAATTCATGTAACAAAATTAACTCCTGCATACTGAAATAAAGGATCCACTTTATGTTGTTAGCCAGCATTTCACCTAGCCAGCATTTCATCTAAAGAAAACCCTTTGACAGCAGCTGATTCAATGTTATGCCAGCAATCAGCACTAGTTAATTGTTTGTTGTTTGTGTAGTGTACACAACCACAATTGTCGCTAATAACCTTCCAGCTTTACTGAAGTAAAGTATACAAGTGTATGGTCTTTATCTTAGTTAGCTAGCTAGCATTTCACCCAAACAGAAAACCCTGCTCACCTGGTCGTATTGCCGTTTGCAATCTTTCGCAGAATCCACATGTATTTAATGAGTTTGTTTTGGTAAGCGATGCACTTTGTAGGACTATTTAATTTTCCCAAAACACTCATCGGAGCAATACACAGCATTTTAACTCCACACAGGGTTGCAGTAGTTCAAATGCTTAGTGAAACTCATATAAATGCTGAGTAGCCTATAGTGCGCCTCAACTCTATGTATAGTGCCTGCTCAACATGGCTGAAAGAGATCCATCGTGGTGAATTACTTTTTAGGGATCTCGAAGCGCTTATCCATATAACGTCAAACTCAACAATGCACTCCCTTGGGTTCTGAAATAGACACCTGCAAAATTAGAACTTTACAAGGTGCCCGGATATCAAGATAATTGTGGGAAACTATTAGATAGTCTAGTGCACATTGCCCGTGATGCAGTCGGTGATTAAGATTTCAGTGAAACACAAAAATTCAGATGACTTGAACTATATATAGTGTATATAGTTCCCATGAGAAAATTGATGGCACACACACAGATTCCTGGAATGATAGATAGTGCAGTGCCTGTGATGCAGCTGGTGATGACAGTTCTTCTCAGTGGTTTTGGTACCTAATATTTCTCAGATCACAAATGATCAAAAATCTCTGTCATCTCTGAAGTACTTGTTCAACCTCTACATCATCTATTCTAGTCAAATTGCCAATGCTGTGGTAGCCTACATTCATGCAAATGATTATGTAGCCTTCATTTGTCTGCTGTTTCGTACGTTATAAATTGCTTATGTTTATCAACATTTATTATATTGGTTATCTGTTAAATGGTCTTACCACCACAAACATCTAGACATTTAATTCATAACAGAAGTAATTACATGCACAATGGTTGAGCGAGTCATATTTGTAGGCTTAATTCACCATATAAATGAAATGTACATTTGCAATGTGCAGGCAGTTTTGACATCAGTAAACTTCATTTATGTAAATTAATTTATGTAACAAAATTCACTTATCTATACTGAAAGTATATCCACTTATTGTCTATTAGTAAATCCATATTGTCATTCTGTTAGATAGCCAGCAAATCCCTTTGAAAGCAAAATTCACTGAGGTTATCATACAGCCTCTAATACCCTCTTAGTACACACGCTTGTGAAGAAATTGCCTATTGTATCTTTAAAGTCTGCTTTTTCAGATGTTCAAAACATGTAACTTGGAAATTCCTACCATGATGTAGTTTTGAAGAGAGATTTCCAAGTTAATCTTTTTTAGGATTAGTTTATGAATTTACATTTAGGAGCTCACTGTGGACAAAGCACAAACTTGAGTAATGTTGCTCTAGCTAAAGGAAGAAGATGTGTTGAAAAAAACTGAGGGATTCATCTTCCACACCTAATATTTTTTCTCCAATTCAGGCACTTTGTAAACAACTTAAAACATCATGATTGCCTGACGTTTTTGGCATTTTCATAAGTATAGTTTTTTTTTTTTACATCTTTAACTCAGCAGATCTATTGAGTTTCTTTGACCATATCAATGCAATTAATTCAAATACATTTGCCTCTCTTTTAAAATGCTTAGCTAAAATAGCATATTTATTCCAGTCCCCATAGCAACTGTCTTGGTAACAACAAGCCTATGTGACCAGTAGATGGGTAAAGCTAAAATATAGTCTACTTGTTGCCAAGACTGTTGCCATGGAACTGATGTAACACTTTGGCCTTATGTAGAGATGGTTGATATAACTGTCATCTTGGGAGGCCCTTGTAGATCTTTATACACTTGCCTTCAGAAGATGTGACATTTCAAATGCATTAGATATTTGGAGTATGGTATGTGAAGTGTTTGCAATTCCATAGCTAGGTGACCAACAACTTTGTAAATTTGTGGACCATCTCATTAGTTATTATACGAGTAATTTTTAGGAAAAAATATGGAGTCTGTGGTTATCAGAATGGTTGTTGCAAATGATTCACATTTTGTTAATTCATCTCATTTCGCAGATGGAGTCCATTGCCTTACATGTGCATTGATGCTGTTGAACACGGACCTTCATGGCCATGTAAGTTCTTTCTGCTTGGCCAAGCTTTCAACCTCTTTGTTTTCATCATGTTCACCTCTGTGCTACTACATTACACACATTTTCACATATTGAGGTATGTGGTATTTCCCAGTCAAAATAGTCACTTCTTGGCAGTAGCATCCTACACAAAGATAAATAGAGGAACCTTTTTAATTTGTTGCTGCACTGTTGCTGAAAAGATAAAGTCATAAGGCTTTATTCGACCAACAAATCTTCCACAGGGTTTCATAGCAGCATGTTTATATGTAAAACGTTATAGATCTAAATAAAAAAAAAAGTGTTTTTTTCTCAGTCTTGCAAAGTAGAATCCAAAAAACCACTTGACTGATAATGGAAATATTAATCAGATAAAAAAGAAAAATGCTATGCATATTTTAGAAAACATTATTTTTAAAACTGTCAGAAGCAGAATAACAGAATACAGAATATTGTATTTCGATGATAACTGATATTGCAACACAAAATTCCATTATTACAGTCATATAAGTTGCTTCTATTAGCGATTACTGCTATGGACAGGAGTTGCCTCTTCTCATCTAGAAAGCACTGTAATTGTAGTAATCCAGTGGTGTTTCTGGATGTTGTTAGATGGGTGTATAGAATCATTCCCATTTGGAGAAAATAAATCAATTGTATTTGCACAGCTCCTCTGTCCATATCACTGCTATGACCCACTATCAATTGAATGGTGAGGCTCAGCATGTGCCCAATGGGTGGACCCTCTTCTTTTTTCATCATTCTACGTACTTTTTAATGCATTGGGTGAAAACGAGTCAGTATAATGGGCCTCATTCACCAAATGTTCTTAAGAACAAATTTATTCTAAAACCCCATTTACGCTGTTTTCACGAAGATTCTGGCATTCACCAATGTTTTCTTATTTGGGATTTGTTCTTAGGTAAGAACAGAATTTACGCACACCCAAGAGCACTCTTACACACAATTGAGAGCTGACATGTTTGCGCAAAATAAGTAGTTATACCGTTTTCGGACGTTCTAATAAAAAATGTAATATTTCTCTCCTTTATAATTTTGCAACTAATAATTTTAATAATTTTACATTTTTTTTGTTTGTTTTAATAAATACACACTACACTTACACTTCTGCTCATTTGTAAAGCACTTTGAATTGCCATTGTGTATAAATTGTGCTAGGCCTACAGGTGCATCTCAATAAATTAGAATATCATCAAAAAGTTGATTTATTTCAGTAATTCGATTCAAAAAGTGAAACTCCTATATTATATAGATTCATTACAGACAGACTGATATATTTCAAATGTTTATTTCTTTTAATTTTCATGATTATAACTGACAGCTAATGAAAACCCAAAATTCAGTATCTCAGAAAATTTGAATATTACTTAAGACCAATACAAATAAAAGGATTTTTAACACAGAAATGTTGGACTACTGAAAAGTATGAACATGTACAACACTCAATACTTGGTCGGGGCTCCTTTTGCATGAATTACTGCAGCAATGCGGCATGGCATGGAGGCGATCAGTCTGTGGCACTGCTGAGGTGTTATGGAAGCCCAGGTTGCTCTGATAGCGGCCTTCAGCTCTTCTGCGTTGTTGGGTCTGGTGTCTCGCATCTTCCTCTTCACAATACCCCATGGGGTTTAGGTCGGGCGAGTTTGCTGGCCAATCAATCACACGGATACCATGGTCCTTAAACCAGGTACTGGTACTTTTGGCAGTGTGTGCAGGTGCCAAGTCCTGCTGGAAAATGAAATCCGCATCTCCATAAATCTGGTCAGCAGACGGCTGCGCTGACCTTGGACCTGAAAACACAGTGGACCAACACCAGCAGATGACATGGCACCCCAAACCATCACTGACTGTGGAGACTTTACACTGGACCTCTAGCAACTTGGATTCTGTGCCTCTCCTCTCTTCCTCCAGACTCTGGGACCTTGATTTCCAAATGAAATGCAAAATGTACTCTCATCTGAGAAGAGAACTTTGGACCACTGAGCAACAGTCCAGTCCTTTTTGTCCTTAGCCCAGGTAAGACACCTCTGACGTTGTCTGTAGTTCAAGAGTGGCTTGACACAAGGAATGCGACAGTTGAAGCCCATGTCCTGGATACGTCTGTGCGTGGTGGCTCTTGAAGCACGGACTCCAGCTGCAGTCCACTCCTTGTGAATCTCCCTCAAATTCTTGAATGGCCTTAGTTTCACAATCCTCTCAAGGCTGCGGTTATCCCTGTTGCTTGTGCACCTTTTTCTACCAATTTTTTTCCTTCCATTCAACTTTCCATTAATGTGCTTGGATACAGCACTCTGTGAACAGCCAGCTTCTTTAGCAATGACCTTTTGTGTCTTACCCTCCTTGTGCAGGGTGTCAATGATCGTCTTCTGGACAACTGTCAAGTCAGCAGTCTTCCCCATGATTGTGTAGCCTACTGAACCAAATAGAGAGACCATTTAAAGGCTCAGGAAACCTTTGCAGGTATTTTGAGTTAATTAGCTGATTAGAGTGTGACACCATGAGTCTTCAATATTGAACTTTTTCACAATATTCTAATTTTCTGAGATACTGAATTTTGGGTTTTCATTAGCTGTCAGTTATAATCATCAAAATTAAAAGAAATAAACACTTGAAATATATCAGTCTGTGTGTAATGAATCTATATAATATAGGAGTTTCACTTTTTGAATTGAATTACTGAAATAAATCAACTTTTTGATGATATTCTAATGTATTGAGATGCACCTGTATATAAATAAACTAGCCTTGCTTTGCCTTCAATTCACATCAACTATGTTAACGGGGAACCTTGCCATCCAATAATAAGTGACTTATCATGGTATTTATAGGCCCAAAGTAGGCTTGTTCCGCACACTAGGACTACACCACACAATGGCGTATTTATTGCTGCTGCAAAATTTTGCAGATCGTTCCCTGAGGAGGGCACGCATCTTCCTTGACCATACCGATTTATTTGCAGAGAGTGACGAGTACCTGTTGGGACGCTTTAGGCCACCAAGAGCAGTCCTCATGGATATTTGTAACTGTCAACTGTCTTCTAGGCTATGTTTTGAAATATGTTTTTTTGCTTCAGAATTCAGATTAAAGTTAAACCATTTCTTTTTCACTTCATCAGTTCTGCGCCCTTCTCCAGATACAGCGTTCACTGCATGAGTAAATGCATTCCATGCATCGGTTTTATTTACTGCTTTGTATCCACCGCTGACCCTACTAAATATAATGTGTCTTTTGTCGCTAACTTCTTGCAGCAATACCTCCACTTCAGAATTAGTAAAGTTTTTCTTTTTTTTGGAGTTGAGGCCTCCACCGTCTTTACCACGTCTTTTCGACATTTCTCTGATTGTCCACACGGCCCTGCCATCTCATGACCTTTTATGGGAATTAACGGGGCGTTTACCTATGCTAAATAGGAGCTACGGGGCACAAGCTTTCAACTTACGACATATTGGGATTCATCATTCTAAGACCACACCTGCGAACAATTCTGCTGTTTAGGAACACGTCATGAATCACACGTAGACTTTTCTTAGGAACTTTCTTAAAAACAAATGTAAGAAATAACTTAGGTAGATATTGGTGAATGAGGCCCATTGATTTGAAGGCCACTTGGTGTATTTATCTTCTCTGTGACAAAGCCGCAGGTGGATGCTGGAGCTATGAACCAGTTATAGAGTGCACAGCTATTCTCTGTCCTTACTTTTAGTTTTCACCTCCAGTCAACAGGCCTTAACAGAATGTTGTAAGCTGTGTGAATCACAGATTGGCATGAGTTCTGAGGTTACAGTGCCCCTTTTTATACCTCAAACAATGTGCACAAGCCTTGTGCCCACAACCATGACACATCATTGCCTATCCCTTTTGCACTTGAATAATATTTGTATTTAGTGATATTATGTCAGTATTTTCAACTCTGTAGATCAAAACTTAGTTCTGTCGCTTGTAGTAATCTTGTGCCAGTCTGAACATTTGTCTGCACTGTCCACGTACAAACTCTGCTTGTGTTGGCAGGAACTGTTAAGTCATTGGAACAAACACCGTCTGCTCATTATTTTAGTATTCACTGGAGCCGCTTGGCCCATCTTTTGTCCATTTATAATATGAATAGCCTATTAAAGTAACTTTTTTCCAAAGGAGTGTATGAGGCTCATAAATTAACACTAGGAGCACACAAAGAAATGTTGGAGCACGGTGAACATTTTTACAGAGCTTTACAACTATTTATGACATCATATTTATACTGCATGTGAGTGTGTGAGTGTAGCCTACTAACATCCGTGTCCTAACTGGATGCGACGCAACTAAAAGCAGTTTTATTGGCTTGTTTTCTGTTGGAATGTCCTAACTGGACGTGAGCAGCGCGACGCAATGCAGCCCTGTTTCTATTTATTTTGGGTTGCTCGCGTTGAAAGCTCTGTAGCACATTTGTAGTGAAAAACCAAATTTTCCAAGTTAAGAACAGCACTGGAACTCAGCAAAGTTTGATGCAAAGTGTTTTATTGATCCTCAAGGTGACAAAGATTCCCAAAAGAACGTGAGCAAGATCCCGGGATCAGACTGAATTTTTTTCCAGACATTTCACTTATGTATTTTCTCCCTATTATTTTGTGATATTTTGCTATTGGTACGATACTTGTTGGTCACAGATGCATTATGCCTTCTTACCCAGTCCCTTGTCCTAGAGGATTCAGATTACAGGTGCTTTTTTACATAGACAATTCTCCCAGGTCGGGCTGGTAGTACTGACCATGAACCGTGCAGCTGCAGATACTGGCATAGGGCCATAAATGTGCCACTAGATTTATAGCTGGGCCCTTTTGCCTGTGAAGGAAGCAGCATAACTACAACTAGTCTTCTCCCGCAGTCCTCAGCCCTTAATATCCATATATTCACACTTTAGGCTTAATATCTTCTACCGTTTAGTGGTAATAATAAATAGTCAACAGCTTTGCATATGGTTTCCAGTAATATAGCATATACTAAAAGAGATGATTAAGAGTTTCATTTTCAATCATATAAATCCATAATCATTACCCATCTTCATAATTTCAACAGTGTGATGTTTTTTCCACAACAACATGAAGTCATAGTAACGTGGTTAGTTTATTGATGTAACAGAAGTGAATTTGTGAATATTTGCCAAAACCTGTAATTTAGCGTTCGTGTTAAGACGACACATTTGGCCGTCTTAAGACGACAGAAATTGTCGTCTTAACATGGGCGTTTTGAACGTCTTAAGACGTTTGGACCATCTAAATCAAATCAAATCCAAATGTATTGGAATAGCCCTTCTTACACGCAAGCATGTCACAGAGGGCTTCCAATTGGTTGGTGTCAACATACCCACACGTTTTTTACGTTGGGATCAACATACCCACCCCCTTTACGTAGTGCCTGCGTTGGGCTGTACGTAGGCCTACATTGTGATCATGTGGGCTGTTATGTAGCTATCATGATAATTACATGTGATTTAGTATTTGGGACAGTCCATTTGTGTTGGAGAGATCATCTTGTGCAGGTTAATCCATAACAATCTTAAATTGAAATCTTTATTTAAATATGAATATGATATTGTATAGCTGAAGTTTTTTCTCAATAAGTAACCAGTAGCTTACAAAATACAGTTGTTTATAATGTCACTGCCAATTCATATTTAACCTTAATTAATACGAGATAGGTTGAATGGGGAATTGTTTTTTCTCTTGCAATGATCGTTATCTGGTTTCCCCTCAGAATTGAATTAAGTGGTAGCACCCAATTGTAATCGTCTTAACGGTGCGTGTCCACTACAGCGGAGCGGGCGGCGTGGGGCAGTCTTGTCACATGTCTGAAAAGGACTGGGTGTGCAGCCACACATGATTAGTTTCTCCTCCATCTTGAAACTGTGAAAGCTAGAAATGTTTACCATGACGAAAGGTTGCTCTGCGCCGCCCGCTCTGCTGTAGCGGACACACACTGTTACGCCTGGGACACACTGGCTGCGAAGCGCCTGGAAGCGCCACGATCGTTTACGAAAATGCTGTATTTTTACATTGAAGTAAAAAAAAAACGTGTCATAACATGGGTTTATAATGTGAACGTACACAACGTGTACAATGTTTGTACAATTACAAATCGTTTTTTCCCCCGCAAATCTGGTTTATTCAGGATAATAGTACACATTTAAATTTAGAAATGCAGTTTTTTTTTACAAAGAAGTTCAATTCATAAAAGTCATATTTACCGGCAAAGAACAACCTGTAATGTAATATTACAGATATATTTGTAAATTTGGTACAGGAAAATTACAATTATTTTATGGTTAATTCATGTTAATATATATATATATATTTTTTTTACTGTAATTTAATGGGGGTTTTTTGCAGTCAAGGCAATCAGGATTTTTTTCGGGGTAAACACATGGTTGTCCGTTTGTTAGCAGCGTAGTGAAGTTGGGTGTTAAGTCATAGGCTATAGCCTACAACTAACATAGTAAAATCTTAATAACATGTTTGCTTATCCAGATATATCATATAATATGGTGTATGGTGAATTTGGCTGCATTCTGCAGCCAAATTCACAAGCGTCTTGCAGAAATATTCGACCAGCTGCCAAAACGATCGCTGCAGAGCGCGAGCCGATCGCTGCAGAGCGCGAGCGAGTACAAGAATTTAAAACCATTACAACTAACCAACAAGAGCAACAAGTCTCTCACTACGAGTCATTGTAATCCTGGAGGAAACTAACATCAGGTCCAGCCAAGCATTCTTAACCCTTGTGTGATCTTCAGGGTCATTCTGACCCATCACTCATTGTGACCCACTGTCGTATTGCGACAACTTTACCGCATACAAAAACAAAGTGAAGCATTTTCTTTTAACCGTTGGGCTGTCTCAGACCCCCCACATTGCGAAGGTTAAAATACAATTATTTTTATTTGTTTTTGTATTGGGTAAAATTGGGTAAACACAACAATGGTTCGTTATGAACCTTTGGGTCACGTGACCCGAAGGCAGCACAAGGGTTAAGACGGCCAAATGTGTCATCTTAACGCAAATGCTAAATTACAAGTTTTGTATAGTGGAACCCACCACCAAAATCACACATTGACCCATGCCTACTTGAGATTTTTTTGGGCATTAATCTGAGCGCAAAATACTGTTATTTATTTTTTTTATGTCACATAAACATTACATTGGACTCATTGTTATTCTGTGCAGTCAGACATTAATTTGTAAGTTCGTTACATGTCTGGTTTGTTTACTATGCAATTCAGTGGAGGAGTGACCCTCATAATGTCTCAAACGGAGCCAACTTTGCAATGGTTAGCTAGCAAGCTAGCTCTGAGTAAAGCACTAGCTACAGTTTACACTTACCTACAGTTTGGCATTTAACGTTAACTATTATATCAACAGATAGCCCACTCTGTTTCAGAAATTGAATTATATATGTTGCGATGTTGTGAATTACAGTGACCACGAGTAGACTGCTCGCCGAAAATGAGAACCCAAAGTTTTAACCTAACATATTTGGGGCTCAAGTCCCAGAAGCCACCCCCTCGCTCCACCCATGGCCTATACCGATACTTTTTTCCAGTGTTGTTCACCTCTTCTCTCTCTAACTGGACTGCATTATCACAGAAGACTCTACTGTCAGTGTTTCCCCTACCATTATATTAGGGGGGCGCCCCGCCCCCCCTAATATAATGGTAGGGGCGCCCCCCCCCCCCCCTGGAAGGTCAAGTTTATTATTATAATTTTTTTTTTATAGCGCCTGATCACAAAATAAGCTGTGAACACTGACTGTGATGGGGCATGTAACCTATGAAAGGTGGGGCTTGTAGTTTTTAAACGGGGGGTAAATAGATTAAGGTCTTTTGTCATCTTTGAGCTATTCTCGTAAAAAAATACATAATCAGCACATATCTATTTTTGGGCGCATATGCGATTGAAATACTTACACTGTAGAGCCCTATGCAGCTGGAAATTGTCACTTATAATGTGCATTGAAAGGACAAGTTTTAGTGAGAACTGACCTTACTTGAAATGAGTCACAGTAAATGCGTGGTTTGTTTCTGTGTCATTGTGTGTACTGAGTGATAACAACAACCACCACATTTTCCTGTTTTTTTACATTGAAGCTCATCAATGTAAAAGTGGAATCATGTGCGGGTTTCTCAAGATAAAAGAAGTGTTGTTTATTGTCAAGTTTTGTTAATTTTAACTAACAAGTTATCATGGGTTTTTGTTTACATTACAATACATTAGCCTTCCCCTATGGCACTTGTATCCATCCAGCAACTAAGTGCAACAGAGCAAAATATATATTAACTTTCACATAATTGTCTCCTTAATTCCATAAGATGTCTTAGCTTCCTCAAGTCGTATGGGCTTGCCGCTTATACAAAAATGTGTTACCTGTAAATCGTTTTCAGATTCATAAGGAGGTCATTTATACTGAAGTTGTGATTTACTGTAGTCATGAAAAAAAATTACAGTGCAATGCTTACTGCATTTGTATGAAACCTTAATGTCTGTGCCATGTCAATAGGACCAGATGTGTGTAGTTGTTTATGTGCCTAACTAGGTTCTCATTCTCTCTGATCATGGCACATATTTTCTATATTTTGCAGAATATTGGGAAGAAGATGACGTGCCAGGAATTCATCAGTAATCTTGAAGGGCTAAATGCAGGACAACATTTCCCGAGAGAGGTTCTTAAGGTGGGTCTTGTTTCCTTAGCTCATAACATCATCTGACAATGGTTGTTATATGGTGATTGAGGGTCAATGTCTTGATATTTTCAACACAAGATCAGCAGGGCACTTTGCATGAGAAAGGAGAGACCTCTTTTGGACCTGCTAACAAAAAAGTCTCCAAATATCAATCTGATCTGCTAAACCACATGTGTCAAACTCAAGGCCGGCGGGCCAAATGTGGCCCGCCACATCATTTTATGTGGCCCGCGGGAGCTTAAATGGTGTATTGAAATAAGTCTACACTGCTTTACAGCGTGCATTGACCATAAACGACATCTCTCACAATGCATTTCGATTATGTTACGGCAAAGTGATGACATCCCGCCTCTAGAAAGCAGTGTATATACCCATCAGTGTTTAATGCAAAGTTTCAAGTTTAACTGTGGGTGAAGGCAAGCATGGTTTGAATGACAGCACTCCAATGCAGCCGGTTCTGCAAACGTACCCCATGCGCATTTTCAGCCAAGGTCCTCGGGCATTCAACTCAAGTTGGTATCGCTCTCAAACCTGGTTAGAGTACTCAGCAGTGGCGATTTTAGACCCTTTTTAGGGGTGCTCAAGCACCCCTAAATTTAATCTCAGCACCCTAAAAATAATAATAATAAAAAAATACAATTATTATTGGGTGTGCTTTGCCTTCGGCAAGGGCACAACCTTTGTTCTCTCACATATATCTTATTATTATTATTTTCCCACCCCTAAAACTCAGTCAATATTTGGCCTACATAGACAACCTAGGTGTCAAAAGTTTCGTCTTGGTCTCGATTGCGTTGCTTCTATTGGGATTTACGTTCCGTTGCACAGTTTAGGAGGTTACAAAGTTTTTGTGGCAAAAAGTGTCTTCTGTCAACGAAGGGTAGCAGTGCTAGCCTACGTCACTACGTCATCACACGTTAGCAACGACGCATGGATACAACGTGATAGAGACGTTCTAGCACGCAAATTGGAGCTTGGATTATGAGTGAAAAATGCCAACCCCCAAAATTACCAACCATTGGGTTTTGTTGAGAAAGCAATTTCGAGTGGAACTGCCATCTTGGATTTTTTATTTAGGTTGTGAAAGTCTTTGTAATTTGAGCGAGTGCGGGTCGCCCGTGAGACTGCCTAGGCGGCAGCCATGCAAGCGTCATATAATGTAGGTTGCTGTAAAAACTTTGATTGGTCTGCTACGTGAGAGCCCCGTCAGCCTCCGTTGACGATTGCGTCAGCTGTTGTCGATCTTTGATGAGTATTTTCTTAATTTCGTACCAGGGTCAATTCTACATCAAAAATCAGAAGGAGGGCAGTGTTATAAAGATATGGCGATTGCGAAGACAGCCAGCGCGTCAGCATATTTTTGTGATTTGGGTAAAACTTGGAATTTGAGTGACACCACGGCTTGTTTTGACGTTAGCCTCAGTCAGACTCGGCTCACCCACTGGCAGTGTGTAGTACTGTCTTCAATGCCACAGCTAAACTTTATGTCAAAAGAAACGTTCTCATTTCCGGCGCTTTCAAACAATCAGTGAAATGTGGAGCAACAGCAGCTAGCTTGCCTCTAGCAAACTTATTTTGAATTAGCCATTTCCCCCTACATTAATGTCAAACTTATTTACGTTTTGGGGGGCATATTTTCAGTTAGCAGACGGTACTGTTTGAATCGCGATTCTATACTGCCAGTGACAACGTTGTTACAGTAGCTTGTTTCAAAGGGGGTTTGCAGCTGTTTCAAAGGGTGTTCTTAATGAAATATGCAATATGAGTAGGCTAAATGCTTGAAAATATCACTAGAAGGGAAAAACCTACAACCGACGCAAGCAAGCACACCCTACAATTTCCCCAGAAATTGTACCCTCTCTAGTTGTTTATTATAATTTGATGCTGGTAGTTCATGAAGAAAGGGAAATCCTTAGTTTTTTCATTCATTCAATATTTTGCATTATAATACATCAATGTATTAATTGTTATCCAGTGAAATTAGGGATTTATTACAGGCATGCAAACTCCTCACCATTAGGTGAGACTCACCTTTTTGAAACCAAAATGGGTAACCTACGTGATTCGTGCTGATTTTACCCGTGCTTCCCAACTTTACAACTAGCTCTGGAACCAATCGTCACTCCTAATGCATAAACCTCACAGCCAATCAGAGGCAGAGTGGGGAGAGGTTTACAGACCCATCTTACATCATCTAGTAGAAACAATTTGAATACAATAAGCCAAATTATGTCTATTGGATGTGTGTTAGTTTTACAGTAAGTACACAGTTCAACACAGGTAATCCTGTTTCTTTAATTGTTATGATGTATGCTATACAAAAAATGTCTGTATGGTTAAAAGAACATGACAAGAGCACAGATTCTACATAGATCTAGCCTCTTAGTTTTGCTCTCAAAGTGCACCAGATTCATGTGTTTAACTCTAAAATGTAATACATTTTGTGACATTGTCACATTCTCATTGGGGGCTGAGCAGCCCTAAAGGTCTGATCCTAGAATCGCTCTGGTACTCAGCCAAGCTAGATGTATGTTTCTGCTTCCCCTGACGACAGTTTGGAGCCAGAAATGATAAAGACATCACCTTCACTAGATAAGGTTTTACCAATTGACCAACGGCAATGTTTATTTTACATAAAGCTCAATAAGCTATTTTGAGCTCAAATGAAGGCCCAAAACATTTGTGCGCGCTCGCATTAACTCTGCGTGCTCGCAATTAACTGTGGGAGCCCCTATTTAGCATCAAATCAAACCCAGAATACACCCTAGATTTGGGCTAATCCCCGAATGTTTACAACGTCTGGCTCCGCGCGTGATTAACACTCGGATCGATAAGCAGTCTCAAAAATTGTATCAATATAAAAAATAATACGATCCCTTTCCGTAATCATGATACCCCCTAGAAATGTTCACTGCACCCCCATTCAAAGCAGGCTGCATCCGGCCCTGGATGGAAGGCAATTTCAAGAAAGATGGGAAAGCGAATACATGTTTGTGCTTCAAGGAGAAAAAACTGTATGTATTTTGTGTTATGAGGCGATGTCGATTGTTAAAGAGTACAATCTCCGTTGGCCTTTTGACAACAAACACGGAGATAAAATGCCAAATTTCAGGGAGTCAGATGGCTGAGCAGTTAGGGAATCGGGCTAGTAATCAGAAGGTTGCCGGTTCGATTCCCGGCAATCTCAAATGTTGTGAAATTTTGAAATGTTTTTTATATATTCCTGGCATCATACGCACAGAGTAACACCTGTTTGGAGAATAGGTTTATAGTCATGGAACTGTCATAAAAATCCATTGGTCAAAAGGGTGGGGGATCCCTAAATTACTACTTAAAGGCAGGGTAGGCAATGATAAGCACTTTAAATAAAGTGCTTATCTCAGGCGCAATAAATCTAAAGGTTTGACAGTAAAATGTAATCAATCTGATATCTGTGACCATGGCAGGACTGTAATAAACACGACCAATCATTAAGGTTGGACCGGCACTAATGATTGGACAGCATTCGGACCGAATGCAATGATTGGACGGGCTACTTGTCTGTCTGTTCCTACCTCCTCCAGTAGTCAGGAAATGCGTCCATGTATTTTGGAGGAGTGGCTTTGAAGGGTGGGATATTTTTTTCCTTTCAAACTCAAGCTAAATTTGCTAGGTTTGCAAAACTTGCCTATCCTGCCTTTAAGTGGTTAGGAAAATATGTTCTAAAAGGATTACATAAACCCATCAAATATTTTTGAAGGAAAAACTCTTCTGTACAGAATGCCAATAAAAGTGGTGTCCTCTCTTTAGGGATATGTAGCTCAGTAAACCTGGTAATCTGTTAACAACGGTACGATACCAGAATTTCTGAAGTTACGGTAGTTCCGAGTGCCGAGTCTACCCGGTACCCATGCAGAGTCGGACGCTGACAAGCAGTGATGCCAAAAATATCTCACCAGAAGTCTCTAGTGGCTCTCTGAAAAGTCACTAGATTT
Organism: Thaleichthys pacificus; assembly: GCA_023658055.1. Classification (NCBI taxonomy): domain Eukaryota; kingdom Metazoa; phylum Chordata; class Actinopteri; order Osmeriformes; family Osmeridae; genus Thaleichthys; species Thaleichthys pacificus. Next base: position 3,907,438 of record CM042865.1, read on the forward strand.
GTCGCTAGATGAGACTTTTTGTCACTAGGGAAGGCGAAAAGTTGCTAAATCTAGCGACAAAGTTGTTAAATTGGCAACACTGGACAAGCAGCTAATGTTGCAGGGGCTCCACTAAAAACTGTCAGCAAGAAAAGTGGTAGAGCCATGTATATGGAAATACTTTGGGTGTGAGGCAGATGACAATAAGAACATCACTGATCACCAGGCCCAAACGGAATACGCAGGCGCAGAATTCCGACGAAAACCCACGGAATTTCAAATAGAACGCATTGGTCTGAGGCAAAATGTAAACGAACTTCTCACCTCATATTACGGCTCTATTTTTCAAACGTCATCCAAAATGCCGAGATTCAGCCCAGAAGAATTGAGAAGGAAACACTTATCAACAAAAAGAACTGCAAGAGACAGGGCCAGGGAGTTTTCAGGCGACTTTTATGAAGATGGATCAAAACTTTTTTGTAAAGTCTGTCAGCACTCAATTGAATATATTCGCCGTCAGACAGTTGTGGAACATCTTCGGTCGCTCCGACACAAGAACAAGAAGGCTAGCGGACCAGGTAAGCATAACTATTTATTGGAGTAGTAGCCTAGGCTACTGTATATTTATTAAATCAGCTATTTTTAATTTAATGTAGCGGAGTTCATAAAGAGCAGCCTACAAGTCCCGAAAAGTTAGGCCTATTTAAGAGAACGTCAAGAGTGTGTAGGCTACAACTAAATAAGGGATGTAGCTATACTAATGTTATTTTTTTTTTACAATTCAGTGTGGTGTCTTACAGATTTAATGTATTCACTATTGATCTATAATATAGGCTAGAGAACAGTCAGTAAAATCCTTGAATGAGTATAAACCTAGTAGCAGCGGCCTCAAGCATCTGGGGGCCCTTGGACACTCCTTCAAGGCTGACTTAAAAATAAACAGCTCAAACATTCCCTCAACTTGAATTATTTAACAAAAGCAAAGAAGAAAAAGAGTCTGACTGACACTGAACCGAACTTATCATAAATACAACGATGGGCTCTGCGTTATTGCAGCACCGTGGACAGTGGAGCGGTGCACGCACATCTGTCGCCGGTAGGGTTAGCTAGCTCTACAGATGCTTGACCAAAGACAGAGGTCACTTTTGGTAGACTGAATAAAGCTTTTATTTTGTTGTCCGATATCTTTAGTTTTTTAGCACCACTGGCATATGTACATTTCATTTATTTTCCTCAAACCAACATTTGAACCTTCAGATCGCTTAAGCCGGTCGCGGGGGCGGTAAACGTCGCCATGGTAACCGCGAGTTCGACCAATCAGAGATCAGTGTTGGTCAGTGTTGTTTTGCTTAGGATTGTGGGTAGTGTAGTATTTCAACAGAAGATCGCAAATAACAAGGTTGACTTCATACGGACTTGTGGCTTCAGTCTACCTTGGATGGTTTAGACATCCAATACCTGACAATCAATATCCTAGAGCATCATATTACAGTTATCGTTTTAAGGTTTAGCATTGGGGTTGAGGCTTCCTGAACAAAATGTTATGAAAGTCAGGGCTCGACATTAACTTTTTGAGGCACTTGTCCTTTGGATAAGTACATTAACGTTTCTCTTGTCAATGAACAAAAGTCACTTGTCCGGGTAAAGATTTATATATTTTTTAAATGTAATGGTGTGTTGACGTTTCTAACTAGCTAGCGTCGGCAGCTGCTTACCTAGCAAGCATTAGCAGCATTTGTATCGGTTAAATGTACGTAGTTAAATATCAGCTAATATTCAACTGTATACACCTTTTAACAGGGCTGCCAACTCTCACGCATTGGCCGTGAGACACACGCATTTCAACCAGTTCACACGCTCTCACGCCAAACCTTGTATTTCTCAGGCAACACCAACCAATTAGTCCTGCTAACGTTGTAAACAGTAATGGACGAGGCGCAGGCACACGGAGTGAAGCAACATAGGGCGCACAAACACCCATGAAAGCTCTCTCTGGGCTATTTATCTTATTTTAGATACAGTATAAGTTTAGCTAGCTTGCAAATACTGAGGATAGCCTACCGAAGTAGAGTTAGCCAATGTCGTTAGCGATGCTAGCTAACGTTAGTTTGCTAGCTGTCTAACATTTCACTGGGTCTTGCAGCGCTGCTTGATTTACTGAAATGATTTGTTATGTTCTACTAGCCATTTGCCTACTTGAGCAAGTCACACTATTTCAAAGCCCTGATAGTTTAACTGAGACGACACAGTAAATAATTCCTCTTTCAAATAATAAGCCCCCTGCCCCGTTCAAGTGTTGAGCATTAAATTAGCTACAAGGTCTGTAGTCTAGAGATCTTGGGACAAAGCCACTTTTTTTGTGGTTTGCTAATGCAGAATTCGGTCAAATAAAATCCGTAAAATAGACATAATGAGTGGAACATAATGTGAAGTAACATGGCATTTTATTTAGTTTGAGTTTTAACTTGTCCAGTGGGGCAATGTACATTTCTCTTCCACTTGCCCTACAAAAAATCCACTTGTCCCGGACAAGCGGACAAGCCTTAATGTCGAGCCCTGTGAAAGTTGAGTTGCTGGGCCGCAGAGCCATAGAAAAAGATGCATATTGGCAATTTGGTTACATAACAGATTCAGATAAGAGAAATGTCTCTGTTTTTGTTTAGAGCTTAGTAGGCTATCTTACAGCGCAGTTGTCGTACTGTGGTGTAGTTGATTCAATTTCGTTTTTTTCATTTTCATTTATATAGCACACTTTTAAAACAAAAACATCATTTAGCCATTTGAAATCTATTGTAATGACCTGACTAGGTCAGAGAGGAACAATCGTCCAGGCATAAGATGAAGTTCCCGAATTTACGTTTATTAGCCACTCCGTGAAAACGGAGTAGTATAAAGGCCGAATTTAGGCCGAATTATACTACTCCGTTTTCACGGAGATGGACACAGGGAACGCCCTCTCCGATGTGATCATATGAATAATTGCTAATAATAACTGCAAAATTGTCAAAGTTTCTGCAAAAACACTGCAAGCAGGGTGGGTCTATTCTAGCACCCTCCCACCTGCATACAGAGTACCTGCCAGAGCTTTATCCGCAATATGAGCAGGACATCAAAGATGCCGTAGCAGGAAAGGACATCTACATTGTCCTTGATGAGACCACAGATGCTTGTGGTAGATGTGCACTGGCCATCCTGCTCCAACCAGCGGGTGAGCGAGCTGTTGTAGCAGACCTGGCTTTTTTAGAAAAAGTTAATTTCACCACTGTATCCCAGGCTGTCATTTCCTGTCTCAACAACTTTGTAGTCGACTTTAACAGAGTTTGGGCTTTTGTGAGTGACTCAGCTAGCTACATGAAGAAGGCCTTCACGTGCATCCTAGAAGGTCTCTTTCCAAACTCCAGACATATAACCTGCTTTGCCTACCTCATTAACCTGGTGCTGGAGGTTTTCCCGGATGTGTTTCGTTAGGTAAACAGGCTCGTCTGCAGCTTAGAGCATTCATGCTAGAGAAGGGACACTCTTCTGTAATGCCTGTTTATGCTGTCCAGACAAGGTGGGGCTCCTGGGTACATGCTGTAGAGTACTTGGCTGAGTACATTGATGTGCTCAGCGACTTCACTGCTACTCTACCAAAAACAGCGAAGTGTGTGGAGGACCTTGGCGAACTGCTGGAGGAACAAAAGGCCCAGCTGAAGGCCCAGGCAGTGTTCATTGTGGAACACAGCAGTGAAATAGTTTCTCTGCTGACCAAGCTGCAGAAGACCTCTGTCCCCATGGCACAAACCATCGCCAGCAAGCTGGAGGACCTGCAAATGCAGTTCGAGTATGGCAGAACAGCAGGAGCAGACGACTGGCGCCCTCATACCAAAGAGCTGCTGCAGGAGCTGCCGGAGGAAGACAGGCTGACCTGCAGTGAGCTGTTCCAGACTTTGCCTCCCCACTACCTCAGTAGACGTAGAGAGAGTTTTTTCTCATTATCAGCTGCTTCTTAATCAGCATAGAAGGAGCCTCACTGAGAAAAATGTAAAAATGTTGCTAATTGCAAAGTTCAACAGCATTCAGCCCTAAACATGCACACACACACACTTCAACATACACCACACATTTTGTTTAAATCATTTTAAAAATCTCAAATGTAAAAACATTTAGGAAATGTGAATTGGTTTGTCGTTTCATGTTTGTTAGATACCGTAGATATATTCCTTGTTTTATTTATAAATGTAATATTTATATTTATGTCCTTGCACTTCATTGTTAAATCTCTATTTATGTATTTATAAAAAAAATATACAGTATATTTCATGTTTATTACATATTTATTAAATGTTTATTTCCCCATGAGGAATGTTGCAATAAAAATATCAAAAAGTAGAATCTCTTTAAAGCTATACTTATTCCGCAGAATTCCGCAGATTTTTGGTCTGAATTACCGCAGGAAAAGTGAAAAAACCCAGCAGATTCCGTTTGGGTATGCTAATCACCAGAAACCAATTAGCAAACATCACTGTTCATGTCCTTTATGGTTTGCAGCTTACTGCAAATGCAATACCTAATACTGGGACATACGAAAGGAGAGGGCACACCAGGTTTAACTGTTGTGCCCTCCTCTAAGGTTTGTTTTGGAGTTTGGGATGTATATTTAAGTTTTGTGCTTGTAGCGGGACCAAAATGTAAAGACCCATGAAGGGTGTTGAATCCAGTCTTTCTACTTCATACATAGATACAACTTTTTTTTTCAGAAAGCTATATTTCTTAAATACTATATTTCAGATCCAAAGTGATTGTTCCCAGGGATGTACCACATTCTGAAATATATGTACATATTTTAGTTGGAAGCATTACTGTCATGGCCTCGCTTTAAAGTCACTTTAAGTAAAAACTGGCACAACTCACCCCACTCTCCCCTATTTATTTTGATAAAATTTATGAATTATCAATATATTTAAATTCATATAATTAACTCATTTTAAAAAACGAAATAAGAAATAAAATATAATTGGCCGAAATGCTCAAATGCACACACATTAGTTCTGACTGTTGGTTCAGATTAACAGCCTCACCTTTTGTTTCTGTCAATCAGACACGCAGTCAACCAGACACGCAGTCAACCAATAGCCGAAACCAAAGATGCATGAGTGAACTCACTTATACCCCTAGCTAGTTCGGAGCTGGTGCTAGAGCCGGTTCGGAGCTGGTTCAATTTGCGAGCCTTCTAAGAACCGGTTTGCTTTTCCACAGGCTAGAGAGCCACCACAGAGCCACGTCATTATGCAACTGTATACGTCTCATCTTTCCCAGCAACGCTAGCGTGGCAGCGCCAAACACAAAGCAGAGCCCGTCTAAAGGCTGTTTATCAATCCGAAGAACGCTTTTCTTGGCTATTGCGCAATACCCTGGACTCGCAGCAGTATGACAACACTGGCATTATCAGCGCCAAATTTGATAAACCTTTGCTGTATAGTGCTTGTGTATTACATTTGTGTTAAATATAGGCTCATACTTAATAAAGTTCAAAACAAACTCAACATTTGTGTTTGTCATTTCACCCATAGGATTATGATAAAATGCAGCAACTAGTGTCTGCATTACACTGCGATGCTAGCTAGGTATCGAAAAGTCGGAGCAAATGTACAAATTAGCCGTTTCATCAATAAAATAAGCAAATTTTCAGCAACTACACTGCCCACTTCTCGTCACATTTTAATTCAGATGCTGATTTACACGTACCGTTTAGCTGAAATATGAATTGTAAAAACGTACAGCAATGGCGGTCAAAGGATTTTGTTTGTCTTGTTGGTCACGGTAACCCCGCCCCTGACGCAAGCGGTTCTTACTTGGTTCCTACTTTAGCCCAGCTCTGTTGTAGTGCTAGTTAAGAATCAAACGGATCTGGTTCATGCAGGGGACGCGAGACATAGCGCCTCATTTACATTTACATTTAGTCATTTAGCAGACGCTCTTATCCAGAGCGACTTACAGTAAGTACAGGGACATTCCCCCCGAGGCAAGTAGGGTGAAGTGCCTTGCCCAAGGACACAACGTCAGTTGGCATGACCGGGAATCGAACTGGCAACCTTCGGATTACTAGCCCGACTCCCTCACCGCTCAGCCACCTGACTCCCTCACTAGCAGCGCGTCACAGCAGCGCGTCATATCACGCAGTAGGGACACACCTTCTTAGCAGGGCGGGCTATTAAATCAGGATAAAATCGTTACCAAAATTCAAATGCAAATGCTTTTCCAGAAATGCATTTGCATTTTAAGAATGTGGCTGCATTATTTGACTCATAAATGAAATTAGTAATCAATCATCCTATTTGCATTTAAATTTTCTTCTTCAAGAGTGCTCAATCTTTCACTTAATTAAAATGAAAAAGAAATAGACATTTGAGATTTAATTTTCTAAATATGCCTCAGCAAATAGATACCAAAATTCAATTTGAAATGTAAAATTTGAAAATTTCCAGAAATGCATTTTCATTTTAAGAACGTGGCAGCAAATCGTGACCACAATTCCAATTCAAATGCATTTGCAGAAATGCAAAATGAACGAAAAAGCATTCTGAGCGGCGCAGCAGAGTGACGTCAGTAGCCGCTCTTCTTCAGCTCCCTGCTGACCGAGCTACCCATCTTGTTCAGTAGGGGGCGGTGTGCAAATCTGCATTGTATTACATTGCAAATGTGCTGGGAAATGTATTGAATTGCCGGGTCTTTAGAGGACGCATCACAGACTGAGCAACTTGATGTCAAACAATGACTAAAACAGTGGCAGAGCTACTATTAATGTGTAAATCTGTGACGGCAGAGTATGCAGCCAAGCTCTCTATGACTTGTTCTACTCGGTCACGGGCATCAGACTCAGATATATTATTAGATTCTACCTGCTCAGCTAATTCTAACAGTGTTTGCACAATTTGAGGGAGCGCCATGATCTGTGATGCGTCCTCTAAAGCAGCGGTCCCCAACCTTTTTTGCGCCACGGACCGCTTTCATGTAAGACATATTTTCACGGACCGGCAGGGACGGACTGGGAAGAAAGATAGGCCCTGGACAGCTGCGCTGCTAATGCGTGCACATTCTGGGTTTGATGTGATCCTAGTTAGTGACTTCCACACCTAATGCGAGCACGTGGAGCGCACCAGAAAAATAGTTTAGCTGATTTGAGCGAAAAATTGTTTTTGGAGTTTTATGTAAAATAAACAGCCGTTTTTCAATTGACAAAACCATGTCTCGTGAATGTGATGTATTTTTGTCTCTTAATTTTTCAGCCCCATCTTTAAGTTTCTTAGCCTGGTTTTCCATCGTTATATTGTTACTAGTTGGTTTCGATGTGTCAGTCCCACTGTTGTGTGTAAACGAGACTATAAGCTACGACAGTGACACCGGAAGTGCGTTCCTTATATCCAGTTTAGGCCTATTCCATAATTTTGTTTGATTGCTGTCACGGCAGAAAATCCCGCTTGATGTTGGAAATGGAAGCAGGGTTTTCAGTGCTTTAGTGGCGATCTCAGGATAGCCATCATCCAAAACACCGATAGAGTTGTTGTCTCAAACAGGCTTCATTGAGTGGTAACTATCACTTGTCATGTGTCAAGAGGAAGAGACGCGCATGATACCGCTCAATAAAGCCCACAAACTTGCAAAAAAAATTGTAAACACACGTCTTTGCAGAGCTTTTTTGCTCAGGGGAAAAGGCCTGCGGAGAAGGAGAGAATCCGGTCATTTTTCAGAATAAAACGTCTTTCAGACTCTGATAATCAATTAAAAGGATAAATAATGTTATTAATTCTTTTTTGTGCGGCCCGCTACGAAATGACCTACGGACCGGTGGGCACCGGTTGGGAACGCTGCTCTAAAGACCCGGCAATTCAATACATTTCCCAGCACATTTGCCATGTAATGCAATGCGGATGTGCACACCGCCCCCTACCGAACAAGATGGGTAGCTCGGTCAGCAGGGAGCTGAAGAAGAGCGGCTACTGACGTCACTCTGCTGCGCCGCTCAGAATGCTTTTTCGTTCATTTTGCATTTCTGCAAATGCATTTGAATTGTGGTCACGATTTGCTGCCACGTTCTTAAAATGAAAATGCATTTCTGGAAATGTTCAAATTTTACATTTCAAATTTAATTTTGGTATCTATTTGCTGGGGCATATTTTGAAAATTAAATCTCAAATGTCTATTTCTTTTTCATTTTAATTAAGTGAAAGATTGAGCACTCTTGAAGAAGAAAATTCAAATGCAAATAGGATGATTGATTACTAATTTAATTTATGAGTCAAATAATGCAGCCACATTCTTAAAATGCAAATGCATTTCTGGAAATGCATTTGCATTTGAATTTTGGTAACGATTTGCTTCCATATTAGTGCGACACAGGATGCTCTGTTTAATCTGCTGCCTCCGCCTCCCCGGCCTCCACCCTTGGTTCTGTGTTCCTTTCGTAGGGGGAATGCGTCGCTGCTCTCTGCTCGGAGGTCGAGACGGTGTCTCCGTTGGGTGCGGCAGGGAGCCGATGCAAGCAGAACCATAATGCCAAATCAAGTGTTACAATCATGTGTTGTACCGTGTGGAATAAAGTATCAAGTAAATACAATACTGAGTCCTCCTGCCTGAACCACTTTCCCTGGTTTGGAGCCGGTTCTTAGGCTGTTGAAAGAGAAATAACTGGTTTGAGATTAAGCACTGGCTCCGAACCAGCACCCAAAATGCGTTGGTGGAAAAGGGGTAACAGTCACGCTCACTAACAGCAGCCGAGCAGCGAGAGGAAAGACAGGAAGTTATTTATTTATTTATATATATATATATATATATATATATATATGCAAATGTTTCATAGCATTGTTTTACATAACAAATCAGTGCATTTTCAAATACATTGTGGTTAAGGTAGAGTATGATTTAATCTATTTAATTAGTACTGTTTTAACACCAATAATAGTCAAACTATCGCTTGAGAGGCTTTTTTTAACCCTTGTGTTATCTTCGGGTCATTTTGACCCATCAGTCATTGTGACCCACCGTCGTATTGCGACAAATTTACCGCATACAAAAACAAAGTGAAGCAGTTCTTTTAACCGTTGGGCTGTCTCAGACCCCCCACATTGCAAAGGTTAAAAGAAAATTATTTTTATTTGTTTTTGTATTGGGTAAACCCAACGAACGGTCTGCCAAATGTATTCGTTTTGATTCAACTATGAGGCTGCTGATCACCATTCCCTCTTGCAGGGGAAATGAGAAGACAACTATTTCATTCTACACTTCACTCTTAGTATTTTGAGTTGTAAATGAGCAACAAAAAATACATGCTTTTAAATCTATGTAATATTTATAAATAATAAGTATGCATTTTTATATAAAATATACTGAAATATCAGTTGTAAAAATTTCATTAAAAACGCCTCTAAAAGACCCCTCTGCAACCAACGCAAGCAAGCACACAATTTCCCCCAAAATTGTACCCTCTCTAGTTATTCTTGTAATTTATCTCATGAACTCATTGGTAAAAAGTTTTGAAATTTGGCATATTGATACAACATGCCACAACTACCGCCCAAACACAGACTGGCCCACATCAGACCATAGGGGGCGCCACAGGCCACGCCCAAATGTCCACTTTTCAGAGTGATGGCATTTCCACCCCATTGCTCCAATTCCTCTGAAACTTAGCAGTACAAAGCATTGTTCCTCATTTTTCATGAGGAACAAAAAAGGCTCAAGGACCCATAAAGTCCGCCATGATGGATTTTCCTGTACAGTGATCATTTGTGAAAACGTTCAAAATCGATCGATCTCTTACAAAATATTGAAATTTTGTACAGATATGTATCATTGACATAATTAAAAACGTTACGTAAGACAGTTGAATCAACTACAAAATGGCTGAAAGGGGTGTATTTATGTAAATGTACACATTGCCTCAATATGTTTGTGTCACTAAATCAAATGTCATTTTGAATGATGGTTTTTCAAACCTAATAGGCTTTAAGGTGACACCCTCCTGAAGTACCCTGCAAAGTTTCACCTTGACATGTGAAAATATGACTGAATTACAGCTGTTTGAGCTTGGACCAAATCTGACAATGCTTGCCATAGGAGAAACGTCTTATTTTATTATACAGTTACTGAACAAGGCAAATTCCAGATCTGGGAATGGCTCAATTGGATGAGATGTTGTGCTGGTAAACGAAGGGTTGTAGGTTCAAAACCAGTGAAAGGCAAAAAAAAATTGACAGAACGGTTTCTAGTCTTCCGGTCAATCCTCCGGTTGTAAAACATAGCAATGAGTGTTTGAGCCCATAACAACACTCCGATCATCTGTTTAGCAAGACTGTGTAAACCACTGCATAACAAGCCAGGTTCACCACAGTAGCTAGCTACTTGGAGTCTATGCATGGTAGTGTCAGATTCACAACCGAGTTAGCTTTAATGAAGTATATTGATTCATGGTTCAGGTGGATCCCTTGCCTTCCATGACAAATTATGGCACCCGAAACAACCTTTTTAAAGCACTACGAGTAAGCTATTCTTTACAGCAGCAACCCAGTCATCCCGTTGTCCCATTTTTATGTCCCATATATAAATAGGAGTAAATTACAGCTGTATGAACTTTAACCAAATCTGACAATGCTTGTCATTGGAGAAATGTCTTATTTTCTGATACAAAAACTGAACAATCAAATGTTTAAGTCTGTGAATGGCTTAGTAGGATGAGATGCAGTGCTGATGTGCGAAGGGTGGCGGGTTCTAATCCAGTGTATAAACATTTTTTATGACAGAAATTACAGTTTCAAGTCTTCTGGTTAATCCCAGTGTAACTATCTATTATGTCAATTTTACAACATTTTGCCATTTTGAAGGAGGAATCCGCCATTGCTGCTTGCAGCTGTATTTAGAGTTGATATTATGTATATCTTGGTTGTTAAAATGTCCAGTAATTCTCTGGGATATTTTGTTCCAATGTCATGGCTAACTGAAGGCAACAATGTCAGTTAGAGGCTTGTCTTATCAACTGCAGCTAATTAAGATATTTACACTCTAGAGGACTAGTGTTTGCCATGATGTGGTCAGATTTATGGCTAATCAAACCATTCTTCGAAATTATAATCGAAAGAGACAGTTCTTACACTCACTATAGTTCAGGAAAAAACTCTTATTTAGATGATGCTAACCAATAATGTGAGAAGCCAAATTTCTGAAGCAACACCATCATTGTCAGCCATTGAAGTGCTGACTTTTTTATTCTGTAGTTAACTGGACAAACTTGGGCCATAGTCACTGCGGTTTGTATTGCTCATTGGCAGGATTCTGGACAAGTGCTAGCCTTCAAGGACTTTTCCCTCTCAGATCTTAATCTGTGTCACATCGGCGTAAACTGAATGTGCAAACCACAACAGCGTCCTTGAACTGTACATATAGTGGGTTAAGCAAGGAAAGTTTGTATACTGCATTGTATTGCACACTTCTTGGCAAGCTTGGAAGAAAAAAGAAAATGATGAGTAGCTCTAATGAGGGGCTTGTGCCCCAATAGAGTAGCTTGATGTCTTGCAACGCCCCTGTGTCCACCATATGCAACTGGTGCCCTTTTTATTTTGTTCACCTGAGTCCACCACTGTGTCTGTGGTTCGCACATCTCGAGAACCATTTATCTGATCGACTTCACACTTGGTGTATGTGAAGTTGTTATAGCTGGGGAGGTATACTAGCCATTACCCACATTACTTTACATCTCCAAAAACGTCAGAGCAAATTTTCAATTAAGCCCTTGTTAATTTGGCCATAGATTAAAAGTTTAAACAACCGAATTCTCCACCCCCAGAAATCTTAAAACTACCTTCCGTGACACAACAACAGTATTTTGAAAATGTCTGCTATGCAGTTTGCTTCCCAGCCATTATTGCTGTTTGGTTCAAAATGCATTTTGGGATATTTGTCTGTCCAAGTCCACTCAAGTCACCTCCCGATGCATCCACGAGCGAGAACAGTTCTGGGTATTTGGACTGTACTTGGCTAAATACAAACTTTTAATTGGAACAGTACTTGGGCTGCAACTGATGAAGTCCACAAGAACACAAGTACAGACAACGCAGATTGAGAAAGGCCATCTCTTCCATTATAGCATTTTTGTCTTGTAAAATAGTAGGCCTACCCCAAATTAATAGTGGAATGTCGTATAAGTGTCTTAAATTTGGAAATGGAAATAGAACACATTTGTGTTATCAGTTTACTGCCAAATTGTTCACATCATTGACATTGTTTTAAGCGTGTTCTCATTAAGTGTTTTCATTTTTACATTCCGTTATAACCAGAAGGTCATATTAGCTAGAACCTTAGTGACTGTAAGGACGCACTATTTGAATAGCGGCTGTCACAGTGTGATGGATTTACTTATTTAGCAGTACAAAGCATCCATGTCATGTCCTGGGCAAGTGAACCATGCAAATGCCGGGGACCCGTGTAAATGTTCCAAGAAAAGGGAAGTAAATTATGTCGGATGATGCTCTGTATTTTAACAGACGTTGAAATGACAATGAAGAGCTACATGCTTCCCCATATGCACAACAACTGCATGCTGCTTGTCGAACACATTTGGGGGGAAATGTGGAATAACAGCATTCCTGAAGATGAAGTCTGCTAGTTTTTCTCTAAATGCAGTCCATTTACCATTTTCTATAGAATAATCACCATTATGGTGTTTTAAGCCCTTGCAGCAGTGAGAGATTGACCCCTGGTTGTGAGTGAGTGAGGGATCGACTAATGAAAAGCTGTGGAGCCATGTATAGCTCTTACAGGAAGATGTGAAAATGATTGCGTAGGCAGAGACATTTTCACATCTTCCTGTAAGAGCTAAACATGGCTCCACAGCTTTTCATAGATGTTTTTCCTACAGTACGTTGCATAACTCTGGACTTGATGGTTATACAGCAGAACGCTAGTTTGATATAATTTCAACAACATTCGCCAATTTGCTCTGTTATTGTTAAACTGTCTTTTTAGATAATAGAGCTAATAGGAAGGAGTGATAGTGTAGGCCATCTACATTATGGACATCAACTGGATAAACATTAAAACACAATGATCTTCATTTGCTATAATACCCCCTATAACAACAAAACACAAGCCCTCCCATGTAGGACAAAGTGGTCATGAATGTGCGATGAACAAACAAAATTAAAAAAGGACTCCGAAGGTGTCCTTTTACAAACAAACTCAACAAAATTATACAGAATCAGAATCAGAATGGGTTTTATTCGCCATGAAGGTTTGCACATACAAGGAATTTGCCTTTGGCAGGAAGGTGCAAACATTAAACATATAGGAATCTAAAATTTAAATATGAGGACTAACTATACTAAGGGTACATAACTAGCAATCCCACTGTTGGAACGCCAGGAACATGTTGCTACGTGTTTCTTTCTCTATTTCTTCATTTATGTTTATTGACAAGGCTAGTTGCTAAGACTACAATATATTTTAAAGCATACATTAGATTAACTTTTCAAACATACAATTGATTGAATATCAAAGGAAAAAGTTGAGAGTTATTATATATATATATTTTTTTAACTTTTCTACATTTCTTGATGTGTTTACATTTAGACTATGTATTCTTCATGCCTCAGTTAAAATATATATTTTTTTTTTTGCTGACCTCTTTTCAACGACCTTGGTGTCAGTGAGTAGCAAATGCTTTTTTCCCTCTGAATTGGGTGGATGTAACACTATAGTTGCAGGTTGTGTTAGTAGTTGGGTGTCTGTGCATTTTTATTGCACAACAGTGGGTCATACCACCAAACGGTCCATATGTAGTCATAGGGCTAGAGATTCTTTACTCCAAATGTCAGCATCCATCAGTGTGCATTAAAACAGCTTTAGAGGTATAAATAAGATACCTAATAATTAATTACTTGAATCTGTTTTAGTTTAAGTTTATTCTATTTTTGTTTACTAGCTAGTAATAGGGTAGCCTGGTGCTATATTGGTAGGCAATAGGTATTCCTTAAGTGTATGGTATAACATCAGTAACCTCAACTAAACAATACATTCTTTTTTTTTTCCTTTCCTACTATTTGATTATTCTCAGTTTAAAAAGGCCTGCATTTTATGTTCTACAAATTGGAATAATTGTATTTTAATAATCAGCTCAAGTACAGAGATTCAGATTTGAGTCTGACTGTATGTCAGAATAAATGGGCTACATATTATAACTTGGGACTCCTTGGAACTATCTCAATTTCTTAAAACACAGAATCCCACAGACTGTGGTGGAAGGGAGGCGAAGCATAACAGGCTTGAGTGCTGCAGGAGACACCAGGAGACATGGCTCAGGAACATATTCTCCCCTGCATACAGTAGAGGAACAGATGGGCAAGTTGATGCGTCAGGCAGCCGCATCAGTGATCACATGAAGCCATGTTGATTGGCATGTGACCACAATACCTCAACTAACCTGGCACCACTGACTCAAGAATGCAAAAAGGATGATGGTGTTGAACTGTTGTGACTACAGTTAAAATAGTTTTTTTTATTATTATGGAAAGATATAAGTTGCTACTGAATGTTAAATATATTCAGGCATGCAAACTCCTCACCTTTAGGTGAGACTCACCTTTTTTATACCAAAATGGGTCACCTACGTCATTTGTGCAGATCCGATGAGAAAATATTGTGGGGGGGGGGTTGTAGTCCTTGGCCAACACAGCATTTTACCCGTGCTTCGCAACTTTACAACTGTCTCTGGAACCAATCGTCACTCTTAATGCCTAAACCTCACAGCCAATCAGGGGCAGAGTGGGGAGAGGCTTTCTACATTGATCTAGCCTCTTAATTTTGCTCTCAAAATGCACTACATTGATGCGTTTAACTAAAAAATTTAAGACATTTTCTTATGGGAGAGCATGCCCCCGGACCCCCCTAGAGTGTCGGGGTTCGCTGTATCGTTCTCACCTTTTTTACCCCTGACGCTGTATATTACGATAAATGGGCAATCACTCTCTGAATTGCTGCACTGCCAACTCTGTCATTTTCATGACTTTCTATTAGACCACAGGCTTATGAAATAAATAACTCTTAAGTATGCACATTTTTACTTATCAAAACAAAGTACCTTGGCTTGAATGAGTGTTAATATCCTTTTAAAATTGAACAATGTAAGATCTGTTTGAGATTGAATGGAAAATCTTATACTACTTAGTGCAAATGACATCAAATTGCTTTCATATACTGTATGTGACATTTGGCATATACTAGGCCTAAATGATATTTCAGTGCCAAAGGTTGTTGTCAGATTTCCTAAATGCCCCTTTAATTAGCATTTAATATAGATTGAGAAATTGTGACCTAGAACTGAAATGAAATGCATTCCATTTGATCTCTATTACCATTGACACAAGGCCGTAATCATAATACATATACAAATCTAGTCAAAAAGTCCCCCCCAATATATTGATATAAAAATATAAATGTGCTACGCTACGACAGGCAACCACGCACGCTGTCTGAAATGATCATTTAAAAAAAATATTCGTCCCCCCCAATGTTGACTCCATGGAGACGGCCTTGCATTGACACATCCATATCACCTGTTCCACAGCCTATAGAGCTTAACTACTAGTGCAGTGTCGGTGTGTTGGTGGCGCACGCTAGTGCAGTACCCCATGGCGGTGCCTGTTGGTGGCGAATGTGTGTGTATTTATTTCTTGCAAGATCCATGTCTCCACAGCTCAACATTCCTGTGTTAGGAGGGGAGGTCTACTGCCTCCTGTAAAAAGTAAAGGCAGGGACTGTAGAAGAGTGTAGTATCTGCCTCTTGTCCCTGTGTGTTACTTCCTGCCGTCTGTTGTCTGACACCCAACTGAATTCTGTCTATGGCTGTGCGATATAACCAAAATCTCATATCCTGATATAGATACTTCCATTCCGATAACGATGCATATCATGATATTCTATAAATTCAATGAATAAATAGTTTATATGAAATGACCACATGGAGATCGGCCAATTTCTGAAATTACATTGCTTATTATATATTAAAGTACTTAAAGTACTTACTCATAAAAAGTACTTACTCATATGAGATTCACATTTTTTAAGGCTCAAAATTGTGACCAAAATGGTTGCATATGCTCCTGAAATGTAATCTGTGTGACCTCAATATATATTTGGGAGTGTAGCAGACTAATTGTACATAATTCACTGGACAGCTTCAACTAGACACTGCACCTGTAAGGGTTTCAGAGTTATGGGCTACATTGTGGGAAGCTAGCTATGTTTTCTGTTAAAAAAGTAGTCTTTGTAGGCCTACTTGAATAAACGACACACAAAGTTGTGTGTCAAAAGGGAGAAGTTTGCCGACCTCACGTCTTTCCAAGTCCTCACAGGAGCATTTGTGCTAGTGTAAATAATAGTTGCGGCACGACATGTTTTCATTTCTCTACAAAATGCCAGCTAATTGCACAGTAGTATGTGCCTGCTGTGAGCTGATACAGCGACTGGTTCACCGTTCTATCCAATGTCACATAACTAATTGTACTTTATCTTTAGATTCTTCAATGCATATTTTATATTTAGAAGTTTAGAGTGGACAGTCATTTTTTTCCTCTTTCCAAAGCCCAAAACCCAAAAGGAAAGGTGCCAGCAGTAGATAAGACAGTGTGAGAGGCCTCATTCTCAGCCAAATACCTTCAACAAACTAACTGTACTTCAGTCTGCTCCATTGTAGCTACTGGACTATACTGTATGTACCTGACTGATCTGTTGTCACTAACGCTACGTTAGATGTGTGAACATTCGCAAAACTGGATAAAAAAATTATGGTTATTATGTGCTAGTATGATTACTGCTAATATTATCTTACCAGTAGCTAGCTACTTATACCAGCAAACCTGCTCTAAAGGTTAGCTAGATAGAGCTTACATCAACTACAGGTTGGGTTGCTTTTAAAGTGGGTCTCAGTGCTGGAGGCTTCACATAGGCTATGTTTAGTAGACAATAAGATGGAACGTGACATCCCACAAGCAACTAGAGAGGGTACAATTTCTGGGGAAATTGTAGGGTGTTGCTTGCGTCGGTTGCAGGTGGGTCCGTCCCTTCAAGTTTTTCTCTTCTAGTGAAATTTTTCAAGCATTTAGCCTACTCATATTGCGTAATTAATTTAAAAAAACCTTTGAGAAACAAACAACTGTAACAACGCTGTCACCGGCAGTATTTCAGATGGAATCGCAATTGTAACAGTACCATCTGCCTACCGAAAATATGCCCCCAAAAACGTAAATAAGCTTGACATCTATTTAGGGAGAATTGGCTAATTCAAAAGAGGTTTGCTACGAGCAAGCTAGTTGTGGTGGCTAGCCAAACTGTGAGGGGATTGTTTGAAAGCGCCGGAAATTAGAATGTTTCTTTTGACATTAAGTTTAGGCTGTGGCACTGAAGCCAGCGACGCACCACACAAGCTTGAGTTTAATACATTATTTAATGTTACATTACTTACTGTACATGCAAGTCTTGATTTGCTTAAATGTACATGTATGATGCTGTTAGTACACCACGGCACGATACTCTCTGTATCGTGCAACATCTATGCACGTTGTATCCATGCGTCGTTGCTAACGTGTGCTGACGCTGTGACGTAGGCTAGCACTGATTACCCTTCGTTGACAAAAGGCACTTTTTGCCACAAAAACTTAAGTTCAGCCTAAACCGTGCAACGGAACGTAAATCCCAATAGAAGCAACGCAATCGAGACCAAGACAAACATTTTGACACCGCCGTTTTCTATGTAGTCCAAATATTGACTGATCCTTAGGGGTGGGAAAATAATAATAATAATAAGATATATGTGAGAGAACAAAGGTTGTGCCCTTGCCGAAGGCAAAGCACACCCAATTACAAATTATTTTTGCTTTAAGAATTTTAACCCTGATCCCCTACTGTAGTAGTTGCTGTTGAGATCTGTGTGCTTTTGCTTGTATTATTGTCCTCTTTCTTGTTCATTTGAATATTCTACTAAGGGTGAAGCAGGGTCTTGCCTGTTTGTTAATTTGGCAAGGCAGACAACAGGGCATCATGAGGGCATAGAAAAGGAAGAGGATTTTGCCTACCACATTTTTTGTTGCTGTGCTTTGATGCAGCATGATGAGTGGTCATTTGACATGTAGTACTCTCTGTGCTGATCCAGAACAGATTTGAATGTGCCCCCCCCCACCTCACAAAGAAACAAACCCACACTCAGATACATAGGCTTTTATTGATCATATCTTTGCATATTGAAGTGATCCTGTCCGTTAGTTTCATAAGGTCAGTGGTGTTGCTATTTGGAATATACATAAATATGTTTCATCGTTGCATCGGTGAGAAAGGGGTAGTGTCTCCACATTCATCCATCCCTCATATTCTGTCTCCCTCCCTCCTCTATTTCTCTTGCTCCCTCTCTGTGCAACTCAGTCACTGACGTGTGGCTCTCACTGGAAATATCGCTCTAAATCCTAACAATAGTGGAGGGGATGCTTGAGATGCAGCACTGCTGGTTCTTTGAACAGATGAGCAGACATTCTCTTCATTTTCTTCTTTCACGTCATCTCAGCTTCAGTGAAACCCGCTACTGCCCACCAGCCCACCCACCTTTCCACACACCCACCATACCCATACCGCAACAGCACAGGGTTTCTGGGACAGCCACGGTCTGAGAGCTCTCTCGTACTCTGAATTAATTGCTTTCATATTATTGTTTGGAGCTGCTGTTCAACAGTATTCAAAGATGATTGGGGTAAACAGTGTCCAGGGCACCAGCAAGGTCCGGATGCGAGGTAGCAGCTCGGTCAAATATGGTAGGGACGAGTTAATGCGTCGGCAGCCTCAGCACCGCTCCAAGTCTCTTAAAGTATCAAATTCATCCGAATTCCCATCCGAAAAGCAAAAGAAAGACAAATTAAAAGACAAGGTAAAAATTCATTTTATATTGTGATTTTTGCGATGTGGTAATTGAGAGATGGAGGAGAAAGAAAGCATGATGCATTAACAGCTGAGTTTTATAACATATTTCTTTCTGATGCAGTTGAGTTTTGTATTTGAATCTGAATTTTTATTGAATAGTCATATAATGCATTGGTTTGGGATAAGTATTAAAATATTTCAAGTCTTTCTAGTAAATAACCACTTGTTAGAATTTAGACTTGGTATTAACATGGAGATTAGGATTTATTTGACAGTGATGTGTTCAAGGGCATCAGAGGGAAACCTTTTGCATTGTATTTTCCTCTGTTTATAAACAGCCTGGTATATTCATTATCATTCAATATCCTTTGACCAATTGGGCATGGCAAGGAACATTGGAGCATTTCAAAGTGATCGATGTCTTTGATGTGGTCTCTTTTGCCCCTGCTCGCTTGTTTGATTACTTAAAGAGGATATCAGTAGTTAGTCCCTAAAAGTTGTGCAATTCTTTTTCTCCTCTCAACATTTATAAATCTGTCACCTTTCCTCCAGCCGTTAATACCTCCTCTCTGTAATATACTGGTGATTGATGACAGCTAGCCTGAAATGGACTGCCAAATGTGCATGCAAACACGTAGGCTTAGCACATTGCTACAGTCACATTCAGGGTGACACCAAATAGGCATTCGCTCTTAAGCCATTGTTCGTGATGAGGTCTGTCTGTTATGGACATGCATATAGTTCTGTGAGCATCTGTTACCTTTTTCTGAAAACAACACCCTCATTTGATTCACAGGTCATTTTGAAGCTCTCATTTAACCTCAGAGTTTTATCTGAGTTGAAAGTTTGTATAAAATTAGGAGGATTCATGTGTTTCCTTTTTTTCTTCTTCGTGTCATATTTAAAATAACACTGCCTTTAAATTAATGAATAATTTATTGTTAAAATTATTTACATATTTATTATACAAAAGTACTGAAATATAGAATTCATTTATTCTGATCCTTTATTAGCATCTTTACAGAAATTACAAATTACAAGTTTTACCAGTGTTGCACACCAGGATTTTCTTTTTGTTGTCCTTGTAGATGCTCTCTAAATCTGTCAGATTGGATGAGGAATGTTGGTAAACTGCCTGTCCATAGATTTAGAATATTACTTAATTCTTTGGCGTACCAATGCCACTCAAGGACTTGTCCAAAAGCCAATCCAGCATTGTCTTGGCTGTGTTTCAGTTCATCACCATACTGCAAGTAATTTTTTGAAAATATATTGTTGGCATTTTCATGCTCTATTGGACAGTGAATGTATGAGAGGCAGGTGAGAGAAAAAGGCAAAGACATGCAGACAATATCCCGTGCCGGATTGGAACAAGGATCTGTTTAAGAACCTGAGGTGGGCTTCAGCCCATGTGTTATACGCACTTAATTGGTGAGCCACTGGAGCACCGCACCATAATGCAAGTTTAATATTTGCCCTGTATGAGGTGGACATATTTTGTGAGAATCAATTGTTAAACTGAATTGGATTATTTGTCATACTGATATTTATTAAACAGCTCAACCATTATACCAACATAACCATATTCGACACACAAACATCAGACACTAACACAAAACCCATCTGGCCATGGATCAGATGGAAGTAGCGCATGCCCAAACAGCATCTCACAAGTTCTGATCTCCATACAGCTCCATCTAGCATTCTACAGTGGAATTGGAGAATCCAGCAGACACCAGCACTACCCAGCTGATGGCCCTGAACTCCCAAGAACATCCTAGACACACCATTTTATAGTACACAGTTCTCAAATGTCATTGGTCCAGGAAATGTCAATGTCTTAAATGTTGACCTTCCCTTGTAGGGTCATCACTAGGAGTAATACTATCTATACTGTTGGTCATCTGTCCTATAATTTTACCGAACTACAAGTGTGATCACGACAGTCATAAGCTCCACCAGCGATGAGCAGCAGCCTAATTAGAAACTAGCATAGAGTTTTTGCACCATTTGTGTTGACTGTTGCAGTGATTAAAATAAAAATACTGGGTGATAAAACACACCTAGGAAAAGTTAAGAAATCAGGGTCCTGGAATTTGATCGAGTGTGAAGATACAAATTTATTTTATCTTCACTGGCCCCAAATGACCCTTCTCGGCGCTTCTAGTGTTAAAAAACAGTGTGCCCCTGAGCTCAATTTGGAGGTAATAATAAATTGTATTTTTGTTCTTCCAAAAAAACTTGTTACAATTTACACACATTGGATTGGTGGCTCTGGTAACGAGACCCCAGTATGTTAGTATAGGCGCAAATCTGTCCCATCATTCAGTGCTAAAGCAATGAAAAAAAAAATCTAGGACCCTTATATCTTTGCCAGGACACATAGATGAGAGGTTTCCCCTCTATAGTATTTTGTGATACTCTCCTTCTCTGCAGCACAATAGCTATGTAATGATATCTCCTTAGTGTTTGTTGTGTTCATTAATTATTGATATCAGTTTAGAAAGATCAAATGGGATCAGGTACAGAGGCTGAAATGAACACACCTGCTCAACAACAAGGCTGTATCTGATTTAATCATCTTTACAAATACAGTTGCATCTGTCGCCTTTAATTGGGTGTTGTAGCGGGGTTAGCTCGTTTAAGATTAGCAATACTTAATTTATAGTAAAGTATCTAGTTCTTGGGGTGGGGGCACCACCTCTTATTTGGGACAGAGGAAACCTTGTTTAACCTTATTGAATAATAGCCTTCGTAATAATCAGTCTAATCTTAAGTAGTGAATTCTATGAAAGTAGGGCAGATCAGATAACGTGAGAGATACGCGAATATTATACACAATGATTTATTTAGGAAAATGTAATTATAATGAACAAATACCAGATAAGTTATGGGTTAGTTAGAGTAGTACAGTGGCTAGATTCTAATGAGAGTGAGCAACACAATGGCTGTGTAGAGCGCGTGTGAAGGGGGGAGGGAGAGAGTGAGGTAGTGAGGGAAAGGTAGGCCTTTCTAGTAACAATGGACGATCAATGGCAACTGGCCTAACGATGGTTAGGTTAAATCATTTGTAAAATACAATCAAACATCAACAATTAAATCACAACATGCCAATATGTCACAAGTAAGAAATATTGCAAATCGCAGTTGCTTTTGTCGGTTTGAAGAAAGGAGTCAATGGTTCGGTATGTCCAACGAATAGAAAGCGGAATCTCTCGTTAAGTTCTGGGTGCTCAGTGAATGTGCAGGTTGAGAGGAATAGGTTAGAGAGTGACGCGTTCACCTCAGTTTAATCCTACGAACAAGCGGGGGTGATGTACGTTTGGGGGTTTTATACTCCAAAGAACGGGGGGTCCCCGTGAAGGTGACCTCTTTCATTGGTCAGTTACTCCCCACCTGGGCGTCGTCCTGAGATCTGCCCAGGTGTGAAGTGGCTAGAGCTTTGAGTTCCGTTATTTCAACTGTCCATGGAATGCTTAAACTTCAGAATATAACAATACAACATTCATAAATGGTTTTGTTAGTATGGTACAATCATTTTCATATCAAGATTGGCTGACTTAACTATACCTGAAGGGAAGTTATAATCAAACCTCAATTAAACAACGTTCTAAGTAAATGAGAAAAGCACACATTATAACACATCAACTACTGCTATTGAAATAGTGTCCATGAGCCATGTAGTCCTTGAGAATATGTTTGTAAATCCAGAACAGAAAAGTTCTTCCTCAGAAATCCTTTGTCTGAATTCAGAGAATACTGTGGGCCGTGTGGCCAGAAGCTTTGAAGCTTCTCCTCTGGGAGATAAGGACAAAGGGGGAAGACCCTTTCCTTGTCGGGGGTAGGAGAAGGTGTGATGGTACCGCACTTTGTCTGTTGACTGTGCTACAGTGTGCTCACGCCTTCGGCAAACACAACCATTGTTCTCTCACATATATATATTTTTTATTGTTTATTTTCCCACCCCTAAGGATCTGTCAATATTTGGATTACATAGACAACGTCGGTGTCAAAAGTTTCGTCTTGGTAGCGATTGAGTTGCTTGTATTTTTATTTACGTTCCGTTGCACGGTTTAGGCTGAACTTACGTTTTTGTGGCAAAAAGTGCCTTGTGTAAACAAAGGGTACTCAGTGGTGCCAACGTCACAACGTCAGCACACGTTAGCAACGACGCATGGATACAACGTGCATAGATGTGCTGTTGCACAAGAGTATCGTGCCGTGGTGTACTAGCAGCATCATACATGTACATTTAAGCAAATCAAGACTTGCATGTCCAGTAAGTAATGTAACATTAAATAATGTATTTAAACTCAAGCTTGTGTGGTGCGTCGCTGTCTTCAATGCCACAGCCTAAACTTTGTCAAAAGAAACGTTTCTCATTTCCGGCGCATTGCAACCTCTTTTGAATTAGCCATTTCCACCTAAATAAATGTCAAGCTTTTACGTTTTTGGGGGCATATTTTCAGTTAGCCGATGGTACTGTTTGAATCGCGATTCCATCTGAAATGCTGCCGGTGACAACGTTGTTACAGTAGCTTGTTTCAAAGGGGGTTCTTAATGAATTATGCAATATGAGTAGAAAATGCTTGAAAAATGTCACTAGAAGAGAAAGACTTAAGGGGACGGACCCACCTGCAACCGACACAAGCAAGCACACCCTACAATTTCCCCAGAAATTGTACCCTCTCTAGTTATATTTAATGAGAAATTAAAAGATGAAAACATCAATTTATTTTGTGCAGGGGATTTTTGCAAAACATATTTTTGTCCCTATCTGTCAAAGTTTATAAACAAGCTGTTACTTTCATGCAGTTTTCACTTAACATGCTTTAATATTCACTGTTGTATGTTTCGGGTAGGTATTGTTTCCAGTGGTGACAGAGTGAATGTCAGACTGTTTAAACATTAATAGCAAATACGGGCTTAATTAATGAAGAAATAATACAACCAGTCAGACCACATTACTGCATTCTTAAATCAAATCTTACTTTGATTAACCCTTGTGCTGCCTTCGGGTCACATCACCCAAAGGTTTATAACGAACCATCGTTGTGTTTACCCAATTTTACCCAATACAAAAACGAATAAAAATAATTTTCTTTTAACCTTCGCAATGTGGGGGGTCTGAGACAGTCTGAGACTCGCAATACGACAGTACTATTTATTATTTTAACCTATTTGAAAAATTTTACTTTTCTGAATGTACTGTGTCAGTGTCACGTAACCGCTCATCTCACATCCCATTCGCTATTCACCTCGCTAGTCAATCTACTTCAGACAGGCTGCATAACGTTAGCTTTCGGGCTAATAGCTCAGCCAAAGGAAATCCGGTGTTGGTTCTATGAGCTGAGCGGACTACAAATATCAGAGTTGGCTAACATTAAAAAACTTTAGATTTTTTGGGGGCAAAACGCATGAAAACATAAATTAATGTTTAAAATCGTTGACAACTGACCATGGTATAAGCGGGATAAAGCCCTTCAAGGTGTACAATATCACCTGATAATGGACTCCGCGGAAGCAACGTCCATTATCAGGTGATATTGTACACCTCGTCGGGCATTATCCCTTACATGTTAGGCAGCCAATTGATGTATTTACCCAATATGAGAGTTGAGAGCGTTCATCAAAGTCTCTCATTTTAAATACATCATGTCTTGGCTATGTTTAGATGTGTCAAGTAGCAGACTAAAACAAATACATTAATAATTTGATAAATGTATAAACAAATAAGTAAGTTGGTGTTTGGTGGGGTACAGACTTGGGGTGTGATGGTGTCAGGCATTGTCAGGTTGTGGAATGTACAGTACATATGTTGCAAACCAATATAGAGGCATTAAGTGGAGAGAACATGTCTTGTGGATATGTTACTTGAGCAGGGATGGAGACCATACAGCTATCATTTTGCAAATGATGCATACTAATGGTTTGTGTTTTGTTCCCCACAGGCCTTGTATAACTCAATCAAGAATGAGAAGCTGGAATGGGCCATGTAAGTTTTCTAATACTTTACAGTATCTTGAATTATGACAATAATCTTTCCTCCTCCCATTCATACAGGCTTTTCAGTTAAGCAAATGTATAGAATTGTTTATTTAAGTTGTTTTATGTTTGTTAATTATTTATAGGAAATGGCATGAGACCTGATTACTAGCATACACTGAGCATCAGTTTACCAGTTAAAAGAGCACGCCCGAAATGTGATCTCATTAATAATCGGTTGGGTTCATGTAATTATGTTAGACATCCATTATTTGTTTTCTGTACCTTGTGAAAATGACTGGAAAATGAATAGGCGTCAGATTTGATTATCTAGTTGATGTCACATGATTTGGCAGAGGTCATACTCAAAATAATAGGCTAGCTGAGAAAACAAGTAATACATAAGACAGTGACAAATACATTTACAATGTAACATATCATACCTGAATATGCTTTGTTTATTGAATTTTGACCCATTTACCATTTATCAGACCATTTCTATGTTTTGTGTTTCCCGAAAGGGGTTT
Organism: Thaleichthys pacificus; assembly: GCA_023658055.1. Classification (NCBI taxonomy): domain Eukaryota; kingdom Metazoa; phylum Chordata; class Actinopteri; order Osmeriformes; family Osmeridae; genus Thaleichthys; species Thaleichthys pacificus. The sequence goes on from CM042865.1 coordinate 3,932,859, forward strand.
GTACAAGCACTTGTGTTATAGCAAGCTAAATGATTGGATGCGTGACAACTGAGACGTGCTGTAATCAGCTTGAGAAAAAAACATCACATTAGAGTGACAATCTGTCTCCCTGATAATGGTAATAAAGAAAGAAGCTGTCCTATTGTGTCATCGGTAATCTACTAAATTACAGCCTGCCTACAATTTACACCCCTTTCATGCTACAACAGACCAATGGGTATTTGTAAGGACTCGGTCACTGCGTTTTACAATTGACATGTTCGAGGGAAATTATTTATAATTCCAGCTTTGAAGCAACAGACGAACCAGTCTTAAAGTTCTAGATAGGACCAAGAGCTGTCAGGTGTTTACATCCTTGGCGAACATTTTAAATACTAAAACAAGTCACTTGTACAACTTGGTTGCCCATTTTAATGTGAGGACTGTCCACAGTTCTTAAAAACAACAACCACATTTAGCGGTTGTGTACTCATTTACATTTACATTTAGTCATTTAGCAGACGCTCTTATCCAGAGCGACTTACAGTAAGTACAGGGACATTTCCCTGAAGCAAGTAGGGTGACGTGCCTTGCCCAAGGACACAACGTCATTTGGCACGGCCGGGAATCGAACTGGCAACCTTCAGATTACTAGCCCGATTCCCTAACCACTCAGCCACCTGACTCCCTACTCCTCGTGCGTTGTGTATTGATGGCACCAGTTTGTATGTATGTTACGACCCCTCTGGCCTAACACGGAGGGAATGGTGGTGCGGGAAAAATGAAGCGCTGTGGTAATGGAACAGTGAGGTTTATTGTATGGTCGTCACAGGGGAGAAACAATGGAACGAACGGAGCCAAAGACAAAGACTGAAAAAGTGTCCTATCTAAGAATTCATGAATGTCCCTAGACTAAACATACATGGGTTGGCACCCGTTCCTTACCTAGTGTGTTAACAGGAGGTTTACTGTGTGATGGAGTGTAAGCCCATGGGCAGCTTGTCTATTCTAAAGCCCCCCCCCCCCCCGCCTGAAAACCGCTGATTGGAGGTGGGCAGACTGGAGGCGGGCCTCTGGTCACGCCGATAACCAACCGCCGACAAACACCAGACAGACACACCCTGCAAGCAGCTGACAGGGAAAAAGGGGAGAACAGAACGAAACACAAACACTACCACTACTATACGGACACAAACTGAATTCAAGCAAATGAAGAACACGGGTCCGTAACAATGTAACAGACGTGGTCTTGCTCCATCAGAGGTACACTTGGCCGATGTTCGCCCTTCGCTGGGATCGAACCTGCCACCTCTGGCATCCCAAGGGCGACCACTACCAGCTACGCCAACGAAACACTAGCTATTCATTTACGCGGTTAGCCTGTTACATACTTGAGGAGTGCGTTTAACCTGCTACATTCACCCCTCTAAACTCACTCCACACTAATGATCCGGATCACGGCACCATTGTAGCGGTTGTGTACTCCTCGTTCGTTGTGTATTGATGACACCAGTTTGTATGTAACAGACGTGGTCTTGCTCCATCAGAGGTACACTTGGCAGATGTTCGCCCTTTGCTGGGATCAAACCTGCCACCTTTGGCATCGCAAGCGCGACAACTACCAGCTACGCCAACGAAAAGCTAGCTATTCGTTGACGCGGGCGGCCTGTTAAATACTTGATGAGTGAGTTTAACCTGCTACACACACACCTATACTGTCAACCAATGTTATACAGTTACACAACAAACCACCGACTAACCTACAGTATATTGCTTCCGTTGGTTTGTAAGGCCCAGCTCAAACGGTGCTCCACAACTGGCCTTGCCTCATCAGAATAACATCAAGGGGAATCTGTTGCATCTCTGTCCTTAAAAGTCTTACATTTACATTTAGTCATTTAGCAGACGCTCTTATCCAGAGCGACTTACAGTAAGTACAGGGACATTCCCCCCGAGGCAAGTAGGGTGAAGTGCCTTGCCCAAGGACACAACGTCATTTGGCACAGCTGGGAATCGAACTGGCAACCTTCAGATTACTAGCCCGCTTCCCTAACCGCTCAGCCACCCAACTCCCAAGTCTTGTTCTGTTATTTTGTTATTTTTCTCTTTGATGTCTTCCACGTGATTTTAGGCTGAGTTCATTATATGTGAAATGTCCCTACTTTTTTAAGTCATTAGATTATTGTCTTTTGAAATTTGAGAAATTCAAAATCAGATGTTTTGTCTTCTGCATTAGTGTGCTATTTTGGATTGGTGTGTTTTATAATGACTGCACTGCAGCATTTCTGGACATAGCATAACCCTACACAACCTTGGACCCTTTCCAGATTGCTATATACAGTACAAGAAACAACATGTTTAGGATCACTAAATACTTAATTTGTTCTTGTTCATTTAAGCTTCCAGTTGAGTTGTGGGTGCGTTATGCGTGATGTGATTTGATTTGCATCACGGTGCAGCAGATTTTTCCTTAGGCTACTTTTAGCGTGGATAGGTGGTCAATGGTGCCCGAATGATCGCTAGATGGCGCTTCTTGCACGCAACCAAGGCAAGGTCGGAAACTGAAGTGGCCTTCGTCAATCTGTCATTAATTTCTGTGTTGATAGTCGTGACTATTTCATTAGAACAATTGTTGTCTAGCAGGGTTGGACTGGCCATCTGGCATACCGGGCATTTGCCCAGTGGGCCGACGCATTTTTGGGCCAAATCGCCGATATAATTTATATGCTTTTTTTTTTTCTTTTTTTTTGGTTGGGCCGGCCTAAAAATAACTGACAGCGGCCCATTTGTAAAAAGAATTTGGTCGGGCCGGCCCATAGAGAACTGACAGCGGCCCATTGGTTAATTTTCTTTATTGGCACTGGCCTGACACAATCAAATCCAGGAACCCCCTTCCCCTGAATCATAATATCGCCTCCCGCAGGCCTTGAGACACAAGCTGTTGGCTAACAGTGCGTGTCCACTGCAGCAACGCGAATCGCTTGCCATCGCTTGCCTTCCCACAGTTCACCACGCTCGGGGGCGTTTCAAACAGATTCATGTAGAATGTAGTTCTCTAAAGTCACTGTTGTAGTTGTCATGGCCAAGTGTGCAGACTTGGGTTTACGTACTCGCAACATCGATCAAAATACAACTTGTATACAAAATACAAAACTGTTTAATAGACATACACGCTGACATGTGTAAAAACGTTTTATTATATTACTCAAAGTCTCTGCTAATCTGTCGATACGATAGGGAGTTCCAGCCAGGCTAGCTAGCTAGTGCTAGTTACCACAGAACAAAGTTACGTAATGTGACTAGACTGAATTTGAAAGTACAAGCACCAACAACTTCGGCAACCTTGCGCCATGCATCGTTTTTTATTAACATCTCTGTAGGAATACAGCTATGTATCGTACAAGACTGGGTAAGCAGCCACACAAACGATTAGTTTCTCCTCCACCTTGAAACCTAGAAAGCTAGAAATGTTGACCATGGTTGCTACGTTACGAGAAACAAGAAAACACTCCGATTGGCCATCGCTAGCGAAAATCGCTCCTCATCTGCATAAAGTTGAGAAAATCTCAACTGGAATCGCTTGAATCGCGTCGCGTCGCTACCCACAATGCACCACGCAAGCGATTCGCCTGGCTCCATTGAAAATGAATGGAAAACATGTTGTCGCTCGAATCGCGTCGCTGCAGTGGACACGCACCGTAATGCGTATGCTGGTTTAGCATCGTTAAAGTTTAGCATCGCTAAAATGGAGAAACGACCACCAAAGCGCAGAGGAGGCGCAGAAAAGTTAAGGGAGAAAAAGATAAGAAATCTACAGGTGAATGCCACAAAATGTGCAAAAATTTCGAACATGTTTGGGAGGGGCTTTAGCTGCTTCAACATCAGCATTACCTGTAGAGGAAGGAGGAGAGGTGGCTGTCTCAGAGAGGCCGAAACAACATACTGACAGGGTCAGGGAAGAAGCCGAGGAGCAGGAGAGTGACCATGACAGGCCATGGGAGCGAGTGAGGAAAAGATGGAAGAAAGAGTAGTTGACGACGTGGTAAGGAGAAGGCAAATTAACAGCGACTCAGGAAGGGAGGGAGGCTGTGTGTGTGTGTCTGTATTGTATTTAGCAGACACTTTTGTCCAAAGCCACAAAATATGAATCTTACAATAATTAAAATGAACAGTAAACAGTTTTAAAAGTTGCTAAGCCAATATTAAGCAAAATAGTAATAATAACAATACAATATCAAATATCAATATGTATATATTTTTTTATACCATATACAAATCATAACTCTAAGAATTAATTAATTATTTAAGTGTAAGATCAACAGATAAGTCTTGAGACCCTTCTTGAAGGATCCAAAACTATCACATGAACGCAGAACACCAGGTAATTCATATTATAGAATGCATGCATATTTTAACCCTTGTGCTGCCTTCGGGTCACTTGACCCAAAGGTTCATAACGAACCATCATTGTGTTTACCCAATTTTACCCAATACAAAAACAAATACAAAATATAGCTGCAAGCAGCAATGAGGTGGCCAAGCAGTCATATGACCCAGAAAACATTTTGGACATCCTTAGAACAGGGTTCCGGGTCACTATTGGCCTTATTCGATCAGTGTCACAATAGCCTGCCGCGGCCATTTTGTTGTCATAGAAAGCAACAGCAGAGGGTGCTAGCTCTAACTGACAGACCGAGGCTGACAGCAAAAAACGCTGTCTTGTCATGTGTTCCTCTTTCATTCTTTCCTGACAACTTCAATGAGGGGGCCCAGTCAGGATGTGTGCTGTGGTGTCGGTATGACGGCTTGCCTTAGAGAAAGTGCCAGGGAGGCTTTAGTCTTTAAATCTCTATATGTAAATTCAACAAACTAATTGTGAGCAAATAGTCAATTCAACCAACTAATTGTGAGTAAATAAACAAACTCCAAACATACTATAACAAACTACAGCAGTCGATATGTAGTGCAAACCGCAGACGTTTATTTGAAATCCGTCAAACCGGAAAGAGCCAGCTAACCGTTGGCAAGATAACAAAATCAGCTGGTCAGACATGTAACGCTAATTCATTCAGAGATGCACAGTTTACGGCTAATTTAATAGATAAAATCATTGGCTGTAGATAAAACATGACCAATCAAACAACCTTACAAACATTTGAAACCGTACGGTAATTTACATTCCTGTTTACCTGTCGCGAAATGGTCAGAACAGACTTTGCTGTGAGGAGTAGGCTGGAAGTTCAGTCTGTTAATTCTGAGCAACCATAGTTCTCTCCTACGGTGACTCAGCTCCTCGGTAGCTTTCCCTTCGTTTTTTCTGACAGTAGGGATAGCAAAATAGTGAACTCCTTTGCTTTTGCTGCTGTTGTTGGTACAGCCGTGTATGACACAGTTCACCATTTGAGCGTCTCGATCATTTTTAGCTAACGTTAGCTAAATATACTTTTTTTTTGTTGCTGTCAGCCTCGGTCTGTCAGTTAGAGCTAGCACCCTCTGCTGTTACTTTCTATGACAACAAAATGGCCGTGGCAGGCTATTGTGACGCTGATCGAATAAGGCCAATACCAAGTTTGGTGTGAATTCACATATATATATGGCTCTCACAGACAAACGGTTGTGGGGATCAAAATTATTTACCATAACTTTTGTGAGGCTTGGTCTGAAGAGCATATCTGGTCATTTTGAAGAAGATTTGACAACAATTGTAGGAGAAGTAGGCTTTCAAAGGTTTTTGATAAAACCGGAAATTGCGGAAAATCTATATAACCGGAAATTGACGCCATGGTGTGCGTTGAACTCGGCTTGATCCAAGGAATCTAACGGTACCTCATTTTTGACAATCGGACATGCGGTTCAAAAGTTACTTGTGTAGAAGCACCCACCCTTTGACCCATTGGTGGCGCAAGAGTGCCCAGGTATGAGACATGAAACTTTGTGGAATGGACCACGGGACTGTCCCCAATGACTGTGCCAAACTTCACAACTTTTGACCAAGCGCTTCTGGGGGCTGCCATAGACACCCATGGCGGAAGAATAATAATAACTAGAGAGGGTACAATTTCTGGGGAAATTGTAGGGTGTGCTTGCTTGCGTCGGTTGCACAGGGGTCTGTTTTTTAATGACATTTTTACAACTGATATTTCTGTATATTTGATGTAAAAATGCATAGGGCCTACTTATTATTTATAAAGATTACATAGATTTAAAAGCATATTTTTTTACTGCTCATTTACAACTCAAAATACGAGTGAAGTGTAGAATGAAATATGTTGTCTTCTCATTTCCCCTGCAAGAGGCAAAATAAATTTGGCAGACCGGTGTAAAATTTTTCCTCTCCTTTTTCTCTATGACTTAAACGTCCTTTTAAGTTTTCCCTTCTCGTGATATTTTCAGGCATTTAGCCTACTCATTGCATTCATTCATTAATAAAGAACCCCCTTTGAAGATTATTCTACGACGTTACCGGCAGTAGAAGATGGAATCGCGATTCAAACAGTACCATCTGCTAACTGAAAATATGCCCCCAAAAACGTAAATAAGCTTGACATTTATTTAGTGGAAAATCGCTCATTCATAAAAAGCTCACTGGTAGCGATCATTGTCAGTAACAACGCAAAATGCGATATAGCCCTGTGTGGAGAATCTGCCCCGGTAAATTCTACTATTACAGTACAGTACTAGACTACTGCTGTGTTCGTCTTGGTAACGATTGCGTTGGTTGAATTTGAGTTAACGTTCCGTTGTACGGTTTAGGCTGAAATTAATTATTTTCATGAACAGATTGACAAAGTTTAGGCTGTGGCAATGAAGTTCAGGTTAGTAGTCAGATAGTTTCACCTATTGAAAGACTTGATTTAAGTAAGGGGAGTGCCGAACATGTTCTGTCGCCGTTTGACTTCCTAAACAGCTGTGTAGATGTTTTTGTAGTGTGTCTCGCGTAGGCTACAGCGTTGCAGTGAGCAACACTGGTTTGAAACCACAGGTAATGATAATTTCACCAACAAATCGTTTACTTGTAATGTGATGTCATAATAAATCCTACAACGAAAATGTATTTGTGAGGAATGTTTATTTTAACGATTGAAAACAGATGCATCATAGACCACTGTAGTATGTGTTGCCCGGGCAACAGAGGCTAATGTCATGATGCTAATGCTTCAGTGAAATAGTAGACTACCGTTTCCGAAAGTAGATGTGGGCCTACTTCCTTAATAATATCAGCTAATATTGTACATTACATTTCACAATTGTGTTTCACATCACAAAGTAAAATGAGTAAATAGTTATCACCCTGGCCTCTTTGCTTGTGGCGTTTCTGCAGCTGCCTTGCAGTAAAGCTATAGTTAGCCTAGCTATCCCCCAAGTTAACAGATGTGAAACGAATGTTCTGCTACAGGTAGTCACGCGTGTTTTCGTGACGTTAGTGACGTAGTGACGTTAGTACCGTCAGTGACTGTGGCTAGCAAATTAGCTTCCGTTAGCTTCACTTTTCGCCACAAAAACTTAACTTGAGCCTAAACCATGCAACGGAACGTAAATCCCAATAGAAGCAACTCAATCGCTACCAAGACTAAACTTTTGACACCTAGGTTGTCTATGTAGGCCAAATATTGACTGAGTTTTAGGGGGGCGAAAATAAACAATAATAATAAAAAGAAATATATATGTGAGAGAACAAAGGTTGTGCTCTCGCCGAAGGCTTGAGCACACCCAATTACAACTTTTGGATGGGGGGCCAGTAAAAATGGTCTTAGGGCCAGTAAGTTTCAAACCCACTGGCCCAGTGGGGCCAGTGCCAAAAAATGTTAATGTTGAGCCCTGTAAGAAAAGAGTTAAGGACATGGAGAAGAAAAGTTATGATGGAGGGAGAGATGGTTTGAAAGAGAGGGGAGGGGACTGGATCAAGGGGACAGGAGGTGGGGCGATGAGAGAGAATGAGGTCAGAGATCTCTGCCTCGGACAGGGGAGAGAAAGAGTTTAGACATTTAGTAGGGTCAGTCATAGAGGGTGAGTGGATAGGAAAGGAGGGTTCAGGGAACAGACTGCTAATGTCAGCAACTTTTTTCTCAAAGAAGGAGAAGTCGTCTGCTGTCAGGGTGGAGGGGGTGGTGGGTTAAGAAGGTAGAGAAAAGTTTGTGAGGGTTTGAGGCAGAGTTAATTTTGTTCAGGAAGTAGTGGGTTTTAGCATCAGTTATGCGGGCAGAGAAGGATTTGAGGAGGGAGTGATACTTATCGAGGTCCAGACCGTCTTTGGACTTGCGCCATCTCCTCTCAGCTGCCCGAAGGATGGACCGTTCTTCACGAATAACATCCGTGAGCCACGGGCAGGAGGGAGAAGATCGGGCAGGCCTGGTTGACAGGGGAGAGAGAGTGTCAAGTGATGCAGTTAAAGTGGATAACGGTGTGGGTGGCAGTGTGAGTGGGGTGGCACATGAACTTGTCAATGGGAGGGAGGATGTTAAGGCCGATTTATACTACTGCGTATCCGTTACGGACAGACGCACGGACGGAGTCGGACGGATAGGTTGAATTTATACTACTCCGAAGGCTCTGGGTGCTGAAAACACTTCACTGCCAGAAGAGTAGGTGGCGCTGCACTGCGATGCTAGCTAGGTCATCGAAAAGTCGGAGCAAATTTACAAATTAGCCGTTTCATCAATAAAATAAGCACATTTTCAGCAACTACACTGCCCATTTCTCGTCACATTTTAATTCAGATGCTGATTTACATGTACTGTTTAGCTGAAATATGAATTATAAAAACGTACAGCAATGGCGGTCAAAGGATTCTGTTTGTCTTGTTGGTCACGGCAACCCCGCCCCTGACGCAAGCGGTTCTTAATACGGACCAATCACAGCCAAGGGGTATCCGTAAAATGACGGACGGACAGACGGATAGTTAGGAAAATCAGGAGGTGCACGTAGAGCTCTCCGAGGGACACGGAGAGGGCGTTCCCTGTCTCCGGGTCCGTAAAAACGCAGTAGTATAAATCAGCCTTTACAATGGAGGAGAAATGGGAGGGGGATAGGGAGCGGAGGTTGCGGCGGAAAGTTACGAGGGGAGGGGAGGTAGGAGGAGTTGGAGGGAGAGAGACAGAGAATTGGTTGAAGGAGTGATCAGAAATGTGTAGTCGGGTTACAGAGGTTAAGTCAGTGATACAGTTACGTGTCAGGATGAGGTCGAGCTGTTTTCCTGCCTTGTGGGTCGCCGGTGTGTTCAGCAGCTTCAGGTCTAAGGAAGTCAGAAGAGACTTGAAGTCGACGGCCTGCGTTCCTTCGAGGTGGATGTTGAAGTCCCCAAGGAGTATCAGTGGTGTTCCATCACCCGGGACGACGCTGAGGAGCATGTCCAGCTCCTCCACAAAGTCGGCTAGCGGCCCTGGTGGGCGGTAAAGGACAACTAAAAATGCTTTGATAGGATCAGTTAGCATCACATAATGGTGTTCAAATGATTTGGCAGTAACAGAGAGTGGGGTGGATGTGTATTTAATATGTGGGGAAAGAAGCAAACCTGTCCCACCACCTCGTTGAGCGGGGTGAGTGAGAGAACGAGTGGTTGACGGAGAGAGCAGCTGGAGTTGCAGTGTTCTCTGGGCGAATCCATGTCTCTGTCAGCGCAAGGGCGTGAAGAGAAGCATGGGATGCAAACACTGGGATGAAGTCTGCCTTGTTCACAGCAGACTGGCAGTTCCAGAGCCCTATAGAAAGAGAGAGGGCAGGTGGAGAAGATCTGGATAGGTAGCTAAGATTAGAAGTGGAATGTATATACTTTGTGACATATCTACGTCTGCGAGTGGTGTAATGAACGGGAATGCTGAAGAAACACATGCTAGCTATGAATATGTTCTTGGTGGATTAGAATACAAATAGGGTGATACTTATCAGAAGGGGTGATCCAGCCTCGTCGGCCATCCTCGGTGGACTCCCGCAGGTAGACTCCCTGTCTTTTTTCGACCGAGTCTTTGTGCACCGAGGCTGCCACTGCAGTGCTAGTCGCCTTAAATATGCTAAGGCACAGCTGACGATGGCCCTAATTATAATGTCAACAGAGCTGGGTCTGCGGCGACGAGTACCCTGAAACTCAATCTCTAGCCAGTTACCATAAACCAATCTAGCTCTTGTACCCTAGAGTCCTGCCCGTGAGACTAAGTCTAGCTAACACAAATAATGAAACAGACATCCCAAGTCTCCCGGAAGTTCCGGGAGTCTCCCGCATTTCAATAGCGGCTCCCTGACACCCGCAAATGCTATACAATCTCCCGGAATAAAAAAATATATATATATTAATTTTTTTGGAGAGCGAGCGACAGTTCAATGGTAATGATTTCTGGTAGATGGCCTTTGGAGAAACCGAGAGCGAGTGACAGACGTGGTGAGAGTGACACAGCGTGCGTCCTGATAGGTTAGTTAGCACAGACCTCTCTCTCCAGTTCATCCTTCGGTTCGGCAGAGCCATGGCAGAGGGTTCAAGTAAAAAAAAGACAAATACAAAACACACTTCACCCCAGACTACACTCAAATTTACCCATGTTTAATAGGAGTAAAACACAATGATAGTGTAGCTCGCTGCACTGTTTGCAGCAGTGATTTTTCGATTGCCCATGGTGGGTTAAATGACTGCAAAAGACATGTTGAGGTGAGTTTAATAGGTGTCATTGGGGTATTAGCATAGCTAACTTTATTTTAACTAGCTGCTATAAGGAGCTACTGTATTGATGTCTAGGTGATGAGGCCAAACTCCCTGTAGACATGTGTAAAGTAGTTACTGAATAAAAAAAAATACTCCATGAGTTGAATAATACAGTAATATAATAGTATAATATAATACGAAAGTGTAAGTATATATTTTAATGTAACAGTTTCTGCATATACCAGACTTAGATTAGGTGAAATCACAAAAACAAAGTATGTATGTAACCTATTACGTAAGACAATATAATAAGGATACACCTCATGCTTTTATTTATTTTAGGGACCACTACATACTAGGGAGGCTCAGGGCAGGGAAGGCTGCTCAAGTATTTCAGAGTTCTTTTCAGCAGAAAACCAAAGTCTGACAGAGAAGGTCACAAGAGCAGAGGTGTACTTTACAGATTTCATTGTTGAGCATAATCTGCCATTCCAGGTGTGTAAGCACACAGGCAAGCTTTTCAGGCAAATGTTTCCAGATTCAGATATAGCAAAAAAGTATGCCTGCTCCTCAACCAAGACAGTAGCTATTGTGAACATGGCACTGGAACCTGAATGTTCAGAGGATCTGTACAAGTTCATCCGGACAGAAAAAAGGCCATACAGTATTTTGGTTGACGAAAGCAACGATGTCATGTGTGAGAAGGAATGTGCCATTTTAGCCAGGTACTATCATGAAACACATGATAAGGTAACAGTTGGATTTGTAGACATGCCAGTGTGCAATGATGCCAAAGCTGAAAACATATTCAACTGCATTTCATCATCCGTGCATGACAAAGGCCTTGAATTGTCTAATTGTGTAGGATTTAGCAGTGACAACTGCAATGTGATGATTGGCAAAAACAACTCTGTATTGTCAAGAGTGAAAGCACAGGCCCCTCATATTTACAGTGTTGGCTGTCCAAGTCCCCTGGTCAACATTTGTGCCAAAACTGCTGCTAAGGAGCTCTCAATGTCACCTGAAGAACTGCTCATTGACATCTACTACTACTTTGAGAAAAGTTCCAAACGAAGAGAAGACCTAAAACAGTTTCAAGAGTTCTACAATGTTGCCCAGCAGAGAGTACAAAAGCATTGTCCTACACGCTGGCTTTCTTTAGGAAAATGTTTGGACCATCTGCTCCACCAATGGCCAGCTTTTCTTTCATATTTTGAGTCAAAGAGTGAGAATCAGAAGTAATCTCATATTCAGAAAAGGCTGAAAGACCCCCAAATGAAACTATATGCTAGTTTTCTCCATAATGTCACACAATGCTTTGACAAATTAAATTTGATTTTTCAAAACAAGGCACCTGTCCTCTTCAAGTTGGATCAGAGCGTACAAGAGCTCCTGCATGACATGGCAAGCAGATTTATTAAGTCGAAGGTATTGAGAGAACACACCATTAAGGAGATAGATGTAAGCAACACTGAAATTCACCTCCCAGATGAAGAGCTTTTTATCGGGTACCTGGCAAAGAGGCAGTTGCTAAGTGAGGAAGGACAAGATATGCCCCCTTACAAGACAAAGCAGTTCTTTAAAGATGCCAGAGCATTCTATGTCAGGAGCTTTAAAAACATCTTGGAGAAGTTCCCAATGACAGACCAAATCTTGAAGAATCTGTCAGTGGTCAATATGGAGAACCAAGATGAGGTGACTCCAGAGCTGATTTTGTTTTTGGCAGAGAGATTTGCAAATGTGATCAAGGAAGATGCCAGAGAACAGCTCCACTTGGAAGTCCTGGATTATGTCTCAACCAGTGGCGATTTCTTTAAAGGCCCTTGCACACTGTGTGCGAAATTTTCGTATGCGTTTTTTCGCAATCGTCAGCCTCAACATTCGGTGGCTCTGAAATGCCAAAAACCATTTCGGATACGAATTTCGGACTCAGTGTGCAATGGCCTTAAGCGTGCAAGGGAAGCTCAGCGTCCCCTAAAATAAAATAAAATTAATGGTCAAATATTTACTATAGTGTTAACATTTTAAATGCGTTAGAACACGTTCATATCGAAGACGAGTTCTTTCAGAATCAGCTACATATATTAGCAGGTCGACTGACTGATTTCCTTCTCATACATTCCCGTAGCGTCACAGTGCATTTCCCTGTTGAAGCTCAGTTTCCATAGCCTGGCTGCCAGCCCATCTTATCCCCGCCCACAAAATTATTTGGTCGGGAAGATGGGTCTGGGGAATCTCCGTTGGGGAACAACTAATGTCCGAACAGAAGCTGTTCGGACCAATGAAATTGTCAGGGCGGGCTTTATACGATGATGGACAGATGATCAACAGTAACGTAATCAACCACGTCACCAAAGAGCGCTTTGGTTGAATTCGTTTTCAACAAACATGGCTACCGCTGGAGAGCTGGGATGTTATGATTCGGCCATCGAGTCTGTTTTAGAAGACATCGACAGCGCATTAGTTTTGAAAGAGGAACAGAGAAACGCAATCAAGGCATTTGTCGATGGAAAATATGTTTTTGCCGTCCTTCCTACGGGGTTTGGTAAAAGTTAACATACCACGTAGCTCTGATTGGTTGTAGGTCTATCCAATTGAGCGAAGAGGCATTTGTTTTCCGGGTTCGGTTGAAACACGCCCCATAGTCACAGCCCAATGGAGAGTCCTCAGACTCATATTCTGACAAGAATTATGAGTCTGACATCGTCAGGCTACAGTTTCCATGGACTTCGATGGGACTGCTTTCAACAGTTTTTTTCAGTGCTTCGAAACTATACGGTCATTGGATGAATGCTGAGATTATGTCCCGCCTCGGACGCTCAGCGTCTCTGGGGGTGAATGGAGGAGTGGGCTGGCCTGGACGCTGGGCTTCCGCGTGATGATTGGAGGGTCTGTCGAAAGACTGCATCTCCTTTTGATTGACAGTAATTTTGTACTACAAAAAGTCACCGAAGCTATTCAAGCTCAGTCCCATCGCGGATTTTGCAGCTGTAGTTGAAAGACATACTGCAGCAACCTATTTCTTGGTATTTGCTTGGCAAAATTGCTAACCAATTTTCATCATACATTTCATACAATTATACACCACGTTCCTTGTTTCAGTTTAACCTAATTTCCACGTTTCCTCCTTGATTAATATTGTTTTGTTAGATCGTCCGTTCATTCATTCAGTAGGATAGGCTAGTGTCGTAGGGGTGAACTAGCCAGTGAACTAGCCAAATAAATAAAACATTTTCAGGATGTAGGCCGAAAATGAGCTTCCCCTCTTTGAAAGACCAGCAGCCGCCACTGCTGCACTAGTAAGATGACAGTCACGATGTTCACTCAGCAGAAACACAGATGCACTCTGATGATGATGATTATTATGACGAAGAGACATTGACTGCTGCCGCAGAAATGGATGCAGAGAATTATGTATGGTAGCTACTGATAGTTCTCTCCCCATGTACTTTTATTTATAGGCTTGTGTGGAATTGTCAGTTACACTGACATTATGAGAATAATGAATATAAAAAACGATTTGCACATTCTGATCCTGTTGAATAGAGCATGGATGCAGTATATAGTGAGATGTTCATTTAATGGCAGGTGAATTCTGCATGTGGAACTGTGAAATGTAATGCAATCTCATGTATTCCCAGTTACAAGTAAATGAGTTGTACAAACTGCACCTCATGAAGAAAGTGCAAAAAACTGACCAAGAGATGGTGTAGGCCTACTTAGGGTAGACGAATAAAGGCTAATCTTGAAAAAGATTTACTGGAACACCAGTTACAGGAGGATGCATGGTCACATGTGATGTTAATTGTAGGAACAATAGCTTAGATGAATATTAATTGTTGAATTTGCTGATTTTGTATTTTGACCAAGAGATGGTGCACTTAGGGCAGAAGAATAAAGGCTGATCTTGTAAGGCTATCAACCTGCTCCCACATCTCATATGGTAAAATATGGAGTTACTGGATGGAGTCTCAACTTGATGGCTCTCACACATCATTGTGTAACTTACTGTAGCATTGCTAGTCATGTTGATAAGTAAGGGTCAAGATTGTGGTGTGATTAGTTGTTCTTGGGTATAAAAGGAATTGTGAAGCATCTGTGGATTCTTGATCTCCTGAGAGCTTCTCCTCAGCTCTGGCTTGTCCTACTCCTTCTTCCTCACCTCTTGCTTTCTATCTGGTTTACAATAATCATGGTAGAGTAGGTAAGAGTTAACCTTCATTGATTTCATTCATTTGCAATATGATTAAATGATTATATTATTTAACCTTACTTTGACCATTCATGCTCTGATTTAACCCATAGAGTCAAATAACTGTAATTCCATTGGTAGGTATTGGCATTATTTGGTTAATGTTAATACACTGTTCAGTTTCCCATCTTCCTTCAAACCATAGGGGAATTAGTTTCGGTTGTTTGGTCAATATTGACCCCCAACAATCTTGAAATAGATTTGCTAAAACACCAGTTACAGGACGGTACATGGTCACAGGTGAATCATGTAAATTGTAGGAACAATAGCCGATAAACATACCCATTGTTAGATTTCTATTTGTAGGCAATGAAGAAGACCAAATACAATTAGAATTATTTGTCTTTATTTCAGTGCCAAAAAGCATTTGGTCAGTTCTGAGTGCACGTCCACAGCGATTAACATTAGCGATGTAGGCCTAAGGGCTGAGAATGTTGCAAAAATAAATTACAGATTGTGAAGGGAAACGGTAACGTTAACCTAGGTATTCATTAGACACTTAAAGCACATCGATAGGTAGAAACGCAGAGTTTGGCATGGAAAACCTGCTAGCGAGCAGGTTAGTTTCACGAAGTAAGTTACCATGGAAACTTACCAAAAGGTTTCGTTACCTCTCTTTCTGGAACGGAAACCTCAGAGTATGCCTCTTTTCAGGGTTAAACAACTCAAAGTTTTCACTAAACCCGCTACCTGGAATACCCCCCAGGTGACCACTTTAGAATGATGGAACAAGAGCCCATGGGTATTTACAATTACATGACATTTACATTTAGTCATTTAGCAGACGCTCTTATCCAGAGCGACTTACAGTAAGTACAGGGACATTCTCCCCGAAGCAAGTAGGGTGAAGTGCCTTGCACACAACGTCATTTGGCACGGCCGGGAATCGAACTTGCAACCTTCAGATTACTAGCCCGCTTCCCTAACCGCTCAGCCACCTGACTCCCAGTATTTATAGATGTAATACTGTGTTTTGGACTAAATATTTTACTTGATTGGATCATTTGGACCTTTGACAATGTAACCAGACAATTTTTGTTTGGATGTTATGTATAAGTGGTCAACTGTGAGGCTCGATAGGTAGTCGTCTATGGTTTTTGTTTGTTTACATGTTGGTGGTTGGACAAAGACGATGATTGTACTTGCTGTGGCGGCTCGATCTTGAAATGGTCATCATCAATAGCATCAGAAGAATATGATCTTTCCAACGATATATAACAATCCTAAGAGGTTTTAAATAAACCAATAAAACATCTTTATAGGAGGACACTATAAAGGAGAGTCTGGGCATCTGACAAACACTTCTTCAAATCCAAAATCCATCTGAAAATCTTGTTTGTTTTTGTCTCCAGAGATGGAGACGAGCTCAAAAAGTCTATTTCTGAGCTGGCAGACAATGCCCACACCAAAAGCATCACCCGGATCAGCAGTGGCAGTAACCCTTTCCTGGACATCGCGCACGACCCCAACGCTGCAATCTATAAAACGGGCTTCCTGGCACGCAAGATCCATGCTGACATGGATGGAAAGAAAAGTAAGCTACTGACTAACCTCACTATTACCTAAGTCGTAGTTCACCTTACAGTCCAATTTGCACCATTTTACACTGGCACATAAATGCATATTACATTTACATTTAGTCATTTAGCAGACGCTCTTATCCAGAGCGACTTACAGTAAGTACAGGGACATTCCCCTGTACTTACATACCTTACTTGCTTCCCCCGAAGCAAGTAGGGTGAAGTGCCTTGCCCAAGGACACATCATTTTGCACGGCTGGGAATCGAACTGGCAACCTTCAGATTACTAGCCCGACTCCCTCACCGCTCAGCCATCTGACTCCATTTAAAATGCAGCTGTGTTGTAAAATGTTACATCTCAGTGTATTACATTAGGAAAGAGCAGTGTTTTGTATAGCCATAACCCTTCAAAAATATTATAGAAAAATGTGTTTGCTTTGGTGATGGACATACACACAAACACACACACACACACAGTCGATATCAGAATTCTACACACTCTTTCATGTCATCTTTTTAAATCTCACAGCCTAAATTCAAAAGTTTTCATCTGTCTACACATACACACCCATATTGTCAGTGACCTAGACATTTTCTGTATTTTGCTGTATTTAAGTTTTTAAAGTGCTACACGGAAACATCTGTAAATATGCACATCTTAATATAGTACATAATACTTTAAAGTAGTCATATTTGGTACTTGACTTCACTCTCTTGAATTCCTGATGGGTGTGCTACCATTTTTTTATCAGGTATTATTCCACCTGGACAGGTGGAATAATTACAGTTTTTCTCAATTGCTAAGACATTCTGGAAACGGTCACCAATTTTCTCAAAACTGTAAACACAAAACCTCATCTTCAAGCACTATTAACAAAACCTCTGAATCCTCTCGCAAACTTTCACCTCAAAACAGATTTACCTGTGCTCAAAATCAAACACTGCTCTCAAATCATAAACAAAGTGATCAAAATGATATACACTATCAAGCAGTCAGTAAACAATACACCAAAAAATAGAAAACATTGTTCAAAACATATAGTTCTCAGGGAGAAGTACATTTTTAATCGAAAAACAAATGTCATATTTATCCGTCATTGTCTTTTGATGAACGAAAACATGTTCTATCATAGTAGCTCAAAATTGATCAGAAATTACTACTCTGCTTTGCTCTTTGCAATTTTTTTGTTCTTTCTCCTCCTTGTATACCTACCTATACAGTAGTGTACACTGCATCTGACTACTCACAACTCACTTTTGTTCTTTGTTGATATATGATATTTGTTGCAACCAGTCAAAATCTATTGAGCAGTCAGTACTGTAACAAATTGAAAGCACAATGTTCAGGGCCATACAATTTGTTAATTGTACACTATACAGCCTACAATGCACTGTACTACAGTATACAATACTCAAAGGGACAAAAATCAAAGGAGTAAACACGTGATCAATGTGCTTCTTCTTGTCTTTGGGCTGGGTTAGGCCAGAGCACTTTGACAACATCACAAGCAATATTTTCCTACCTTCAACAACCTGTTTGCTCTCTGAACTGGCTTATATTGGATGTGTCACATCATTTGAAACAAGTGAAATCAATTTTGAGTGGTTGTGTTTAATCAATGACATGTTTTCTCTATTTGTATTTGATTGTTGCCATTTGTGTTTACCAGTATGGATGACATGTGCATTAGAGTGCAGAATGTGTTTTGAGAATAAGAATGTGTTTAGAGTTTTGCTGGAAAGTCTAAGTGAGATCTGCAAATTGTGTTTTACCATGTGAAATGGTTTAAGGTATTGACAACAGACAGGCACAATTAGCTACATGAGTTCAGGCAACTGAGAACTTTGTTCATCCAATGGGTTTTAGTGTTTTAGCAATTGAGAAAAACTGTAATATGATAAAATGATTTTAATGGCTCTCAAAGCAAATCTCACTCACTTGAAGAAGACTCCCTAAATCTCTCTGGATTGAACCCACTTAAAATTGTGTTTATTTATGCACATTTTCACTCTTTCAAGGGAATGATCTTGACTATGTAAGCATGGTTGTAGAGAGGTTTGGAATTTGTTTTGATCTGCTGTTGTTGACAATGTCGCAGGAGAAGAATGTCCTGGTCATCGGTAACCAAGAACTATGAGGAGCCGTGAGGGACATTATTCAGAATACCCTCACACACATAACTGAAATGCTCTCACACACACTACTGAAATGCTCTCACACACACTACTGAAAAGCTATACGCTCACACACACTACTGAAAAGCTCTCACACACACTACTGAAATGCTCTCACACACACTACTGAAATGCTCTCACACACACTACTGAAAAGCTATACGCTCACACACACTACTGAAAAGCTCTCACACACACTACTGAAATGCTCTCACACACTACTGAAATGCTCTCACACACACTACTGAAAAGCTCTCACACACACTACTGAAATGCTCGTATACACACTACTGAAAATCTCTCACACATACTAGTGAAATGTGCTCATATACACAACTGAAATGCTCTTGCATAATATTGTGGAATATAACAGTTCAGTGGTGAATACGAGCATTACAATTAAAAAGGAAGGCCTTCCTTTCAACTGAAGGAAACAGGAAGTCCACACCAGGAAGTGCCTGTGCTTTTACTGGATTTGAAGTAGTACTTCAACCACAATGCATGTTCACCTGATCCTCTTTGTTTTTCACGTCCAAACTTTATTTTTTGAGGTGAGAGGCAATGAAGAGGATATTGTAAGTTTTTTTACTAGTGCTCTGCAATGCATTGAGTCATTGCAAAGTGAAGAGTCCAACACTTTCGGTCAGTAGAGGCTTTATAGAGAGCTTGGTGATCATACACGAACTCTATCTGCATTTCTTGCTGTGTCCAGATATTATCATGATGATAGTGATGTGAGTAATCTACTAGGATCATTGTATAGATGCTTTCGCAACTTGCTTTATGAACATGAGGCCAGACAGGGATCCAGTGATGTGACCAATTTGATACCCCCAACAATCTTGACTGGCCATCCAGGTCGGCCCCGATACAGCATAGCCGCCATACATTAATTGTAGACTAAGCTGAACATTTGTAAAGTTGTTGACTTTATATATATTTTTTAAATATTACTTCGGAGGCCTACGTACCCTAGCTACTTAACCAATATTAAACCTAACTACACAATGTTGGTAACGAACAGCCTTTACATGAGGTTACCCTGATGAAAACGAATGAAAATAAACCGATTGATCTGTTGAGCTGGCATGCCTGTAGTTGTTTTGTTTGTTTGAAACGAGTTGTCACGCGTTGCACACAACACACACGCATTCAGACACAGCCTACCGAGAGAGAACAACAACAACAAGTCGATTTCTAAAATCAGCGAGAAGTTCAAGGAGATGGATGACATCAAATTAATTCTCGAAGTTGAAAAGCACAGGGAGTTGTATGACCCCCAGCAACAATTTTACAAGGACAACGTAGGCTAGATAAGGATCAATGCTGGGATATAGCCAATGCCATGTTTATGTACCATGTCAGCGTAAAGGAAAGCTCAGAGTAGCTGAAAAGCTTGGTGACCGGCGCGGAGAAATGCGCGCTGGTGTGAACAGCTTTTGCTCAGTCGTAGCCGATCGTAGCCGATCGTGGCGCAGCCAGTGTCCCAGGCGTTAGACAGTGTTCTGATT
This sequence comes from Thaleichthys pacificus, assembly GCA_023658055.1. NCBI lineage: Eukaryota > Metazoa > Chordata > Actinopteri > Osmeriformes > Osmeridae > Thaleichthys > Thaleichthys pacificus. Next base: position 3,952,926 of record CM042865.1, read on the forward strand.
TAACTGAAATTTTCATGCGTGTATGAGAGCTTTTCATGTGTGTATGAGAGCTTTTCATATGTGTGTGTGAGAGCTTTTCAGTAGTGTGTGTGAGAGCTTTTCAGTAGTGTGTGTGAGAGCATTTCAGTGGTGTGTGTGAGCGTATAGCTTTTCAGTAGTGTGTGTAAGAGCATTTCAGTAGTGTGTGTGAGAGCATTTCAGTTGTGTGTGAGAGAGTTATTCTGAATAATGTCCCTCACGGCCCCTCAAAGAACAGTTTACCTTGCTACCGTACTACCAACGTTCATTACAATATTTTACGTGCAAACATTAAATTTCCGTTACCTCATAGTTTCACTTTCTTTTTCAGCACCAAGAGGAAAACGAGGTTGGAAAACCTTCTATGCTGTTCTCAAAGGAATGATTCTCTACTTGCAAAAGGTAAGACATTGACATAACCCTTATTTGTGAACTTAAATCCCATTTTCAAATTTGATTTTAATTGTTTCTTCCCTAAAGGATCTAAGACTAGACATACAGACGTGCTCAAATTTGTTGGTACTGTCAAGGAAGTCTTCCGACGACACTGTATACCTGGATTGATATGACTGCCGTATTAATACAAATTCTTTATTCGAATATTAAAGCACAAAACAGAGTTGCGTGTCTGTGTGGTTGCCACGGTGATGGCGCAGCTGTGATCGCTAACAAGCTGAGTAGAGAATAACATACATTTATCTAGCATCCACACCTCAAACAAGTTAACCTAGACGCAAAACTATACGTCCAATCCAGAAAATAAGGATATTTTCAGAGACCCAAGACTCTGCCGAAACCACAGATATCCTTTATTTGTCTGTGCGGTCTGAAATACGACTTTACCTGCAGTTTCAAAAACTTAACTTCTGCTTTCGCTGAGAAATTTGTCACCAGATTTGCATTGGTCTCTATGGGGCGAGAATTGGACTTTGTCTCACTTTCCTAAGGCTCTGAACAAATGTGTAAGTCTGTTGGATTCCACAGACAAATGTCTACGACCAGCACAATATTTCCTATCTATTGATCCAAAAATGAAGCATGAAGTCTTCATGCTTCAGAAGAGCAGTGGCGTAACTATAGGGAGTGCAGGGAGTGCAGCTGCACTAGGGCCCGTGGCGAAAGGGGGCCCATCCTCGATCTCATTGTAGAAGTGAAACAACCTTACCGGCCAAACCATCTGCTTTCACATTGGAGAACTGGCCGGGTCCCTCGCTACGCTCAAAACTTCGGAAGAAGTACATATGATCCAGTCCTCTCAATTCGCAAACATTTCTCAATTATGGTGTCAGTTATTCATAATTATGAGCTATCACCTGCCCAATAAACATTTTAACAATAGTCTTAACAACGAGCAAATAATTCATTTTACCTCATTTGCCTTTTGCTGAATGAAACGAATCTCGTTTTTATTAAGTAATATTGCCATCGAAAAATAGCAAGGATGTCTGGGTAATATTGTTGTCAAAGATTCTATAGCCCGCCCACCCACACATGTTGCGATAGTTTCCCATCCTGTTGTGTTATGTTGCATTGCGTTGCGTGTTGAGTAAGCGATAAGTAGGCTACCCCATGCCCTTCAAACACAAAAGTGGCTGCAGGAAGCGGCACGAACGCAAAGAGCAGGATGAAAGGGTGGCAAAGCTGGCAAAATTATCTTCATTTGGATTTGTGGCGAAGAGTGTTCAAGAGGACGCTACGTCTGACCCCCAGCCCAACAGCAATGAGTGTTGAAGGATTCTAAATCTTTAGTGTCTATTCCAATATGTAATGATGGTATTCAATGACACAAATCTGTGTTCTAGAAAGAGTGGTCTGGAGTCGCAGAGGTCCGATAATATCAGCTTTAATGCAGCAGTTGGAAATCAACAAGTACAGAGCTCTGGGGTTGTCTACGTTTCCCTACCCGCAACAGAGTTTGGGCTGGTTCACGAAGTCCAACTGGCTATCTGTCCCTGCCCCAGCATATATTATACAGTGCAGTAAAACAAAAAACACAAAAAGAGTGTTGAGCTTGTTCTCCTGTGCAGCAGGGAGTTGTTCTTGCCTACGTGTCCCACATGCTCGGGTGCCATCTCCACCCAGTTTCAAGGTTGTTTCTGAAAATTAAGAGATAAAGACACAAAGAACAGCCTGCTTCCCACACTCAGTGTGAGACCCAATGTTTAAGCCTGAGCACACTTCTAAGTTCATAAGACAGAACTTTAATAAGCCCAATGCATAACTTTAATAAGCACAATATATTCTTTAGTGTGAAACTCAGCCACCATGGTAGGCTAATCACATAACGTTTACTGTCTGGTATAGCCTAATTGAATGCATTTAGATATATAAAATGCACGTATAGGCCTATAGGCTAAGGCAGCAGCCAGGTTAGATAGGCTATTGTAAACTATGTGCAGGATGTAGTCGGAAAATAGCTAAAGCTAGATAGGCTAAACGTTACGCTAGCATATCTAACGAAAATAAAATCATTCACCATTAAAACAGTATTTTATTTTTAGACTAGCTCAACACTCAATAATTTCGCCTGACGATAGGTCGGTTAAGGGGCCCGTTGGTGACATCTGCACTCGGGCCCGCCAAGTCATTGTTACGCCAATTGTGGCAATGCTGGCAAACTAGAAACATTTCTTCAACCAGATTCCGAAGCTCCTCTTCACTCTAGGCTCTCACATACACACCCATGTAAATTTCAGAAACGGTTTGAAAAACTCATGAAACAATCAGTGATATTGAAAAAAATTGAATAGATATCAAAAAGCTGAAAAAAAAATAGTTTAGGGATTTGTCAACATTTGAAAGTTTAAATGGTGGCTCTAGCTGAAAGATTGAGGAAGAAGAAGGATTTGAAAAGAAATGCCATTGGAAAACCATGTAAAAAATATTATGAACATTGATTGATATTAATTCAAGCATAAGAGGTACAAAGCTGAAAAGTCATAGCAGTCATAGCCTGAAACTGCAGAATTTTTTGATAGCGTAACGGTTTTAATAGCTGAAGATTTGAAGGAGCTGAAAGGTGAAAATATGAAGAAGTTGAATAAATATTCGAAGAACAATAGTTGGAATGCTGAAGCAGCATTCCAACAATAATAAGAAGTATGCAGATTAACAACACACTAAATATATATGTGAGAGAACAATGGTTGTGCTCGCCGTGAGCACACCCAATTATTAACTAAAAAAGTCTGGTTCGCATAAAAGGCTACTTTGGAGTCTTTCACTGTTTCTCTGGTGAAATGTGGATTTGTCCGGGCAGCAAAGTTATCAGCAACGAGCCAGGCTAGCAAGGGAAGCTAGCCTTTTCACCCTGAGGTTTCCCTACCACGGTACGGAGCCACGAGTCAGGAAGGTAACATGAGGATAGCCTACCGAAGTTGAATTAGCCAATGTCGTTAGTGATGCTAGCTAACGTTAGTTTGCTAGCTGTATCATTTCACTGGGTCTTACAGCTGTGAAATGATTATGAAATGTTATGTTCTACTAGCCATTTGCCTACTTTACATTTAGTCATTTAGCAGATGCTCTTATCCAGAGCGACTTACAGTAAGTACAGGGACATTCCCCCGAGGCAAGTAGGTGAAGTGCCTTGCCCAGGGACACAACATCATTTTGCATGGCCAGAGACAAAGACAGAAGCAGAGCTGGTAGCAGAGCCAAGCCTGATGGAGTTTGTAGGAGGCTTACGCAGTTGGTGGAGGCTGATGCAGTTTGGTGGAGGCTGGTAGCAGAGCCGAGCCTGGGGTCCTGAGAGGACGAGTGTGAGATTGCTGGGATGCACAGGAATGAATGATGATATGAAAGGTGCATCCATATTTACCAGGCATTGAACTCGGGGTGTGGCTGAGAGTCCTAGTGGGTTACGGCCGAGCAAGAGCTCAAGCAGCTTGGATAGATGACAGGGGGAAGGGGCAGGGTGGGTTCGGTTGCATTCCTCCGTGCTTTAGCTGGGCTGATGTTGCTGCATGTACTCTTCCTTTACAGAGTGCATGCAGGACAATAGAAGTCCTGCCCCAATGGTGGTTTCTCAACACAGAGCCAATGAAACCAAAGGCTGCATGTTGTACACTGGATCTAAAGAGAAGCATGAAGTATATTGGTAATACAATACATTTGTAACAGAACTTAAGTTTGTACTTACCCAGTCATCATGCTCCTCTTTATTTATTTAGGAACTTTGGCTTGCAGTCCCACATGCTCGGCAAAGCTCTGACAAGTCCTCTAGATATAACACAAGTCTTCTTTGTCAATTTATCAATGATACCTTAACACATGTTTTCTGTCCAGGCCCGCCTGCGGGCCCGAAACACTGCCCCCTCCCCCCCCCAGTTACTACGCACTAAATGTTAATAAATATATTTTTTAGACTGCTACACATGTTGTACATCATTGGAAAGATACGATTCTTGTGCTTCCATTGAAATAAACCATTTCAAGATCAAGTCGCAACAGCAAGTACAGTCAACGTCTTTGTACGGTGACCATTATTTCAACAAAGCCAGAAGAAAAAGTTGTACTTACCTACCATTACTTCGGAATGGTCCAGGTATGCAAACAACCCATCAAAACCTCATCTGCTTACTTTCCCAAAGGTCCAAAGTATATAACCATGTCGAGTAGTTGTCCAAACAATGAATTATATCCACACATAGCCACGATCTTGTTGCTTCATTCTTCCTTCTCCAATTATTTTTATTTCAGTCTCTCACGCACTATCGCTCATAGGAGGAGATGTGGTTCGAGTACTTAGGAGTGGATGGTCTTAAAATGTCCGCTACACCCTTTCGACTGACACCTTGTTTGACCCAATAGGAGCTTCCATGCCCCGTTGACAGCCCTCTAAAGCCCCCCCCCCCCCCCCCCCCCCAACACACACACACACTCGTTCTAAACACATTTCTCGAACTGGCTTTGACGGGCTCTGAAATTAGCTCGTTAGCCTTGTAGCTGAGAGCTAGCTGAAAATGCTAATACCTCATATGCTATGTATCTGTGGAGCCTTCAAAATAAAAGTTGATTGCGCAATATGGTTGACAGAATCAGTGTTCTTTGTGCGCCAATCCTGGGAATCAGATAAAGCACTCCAATGTGTTCATGCTTCAGTTTTTGTGTTTCAGTAATACTAATTAGGGATTTAGCTATTGTATATGATAGTTCTAAGTACCACCTTTCATTAGAGATAACAATTATGAAAAATAATACCTTTTTATCCTAAGTATTTGACCTTGGTTCCAAAGCGTCATTTTGGAGTCTCCCATAGGCCCTTTTAGAAAACGCCTGGATGTACTCTTATAAAAACATGTGTCAAATATGAATATATTGTGGTATTATGTTTGACTTTTGATTTGAATTGGGTAAGGCTTCAACCTGTGGTCCAATTTTGTCTTCCAGCTAATACCTACCACCTCTAGGCCTCTTCAGGCCTCTGTTTTCAAAACAAAATCTAGGCGGAAATAGAAACTTTCACTTTCCTTGTGTTCAAGCTTCTATTACTCAACACTAGTAGGACTGACAGGTCCTACTAGTGTTGACAACAGGGGAAATAACAGTCCTGACAACAGGGGAAATAACTTCAGAGTGTCAGCTTTCAAAAGAGACCATTTACATGCATGTACTCCAAATGGTTCAAGAACAGCTATTTCTATCCTCAACCGAGTGATGGCATCCTCATCAGTCGGGAAATCCAGGCCCCCACCAGACAAAATTAGCTCTGCAAACTACACAAGACAAGTACAATTAATAATGTTCAATAGCTGTATTCAACAAATGGTCAGGTGTACTCATACCTTGCAGACAAATACCCCAGAGGATGTTGAGTCTTCCTGACATGGATGGCTTATTTTCTCACAAGCCCATCGTGAGATGTGGACGTTTTTGCGTCTCATGAAAGCTTATAGAACAGCAAAATTGTTGCTACTTGTAACCTACAACTTTTTATGATATTACCACTGGTTTATGACTTGCCTTGTGATATTCCTGCATTTGTTGATGTGGTCAGTGGTTTCACCTAGGGCAGCGTTCCCCAACCACCGGTCCGCGGACCGGTACCGGTCCGTGGGTCATTTGGTACCGGGCCGCACAGAAAAAACAATAATAACATTATTTCCTTTTAATTAGAGCCCGACCGATAAAGGATTTTTAAGGCCGATACCGATACAAATATTTGGTGATTTAAAAATCCGATATTCCGATATCGGCCGATATAAAAAAAATATTTTAAAAATCCAGAAACGCATAACAAAACAAACTGATTTCCTTAACTGTAGTTATTTGTAGTTTACATTTAGTCACTTTTAGCAGAAGTTCTTATCCAGAGCGACTAAGTCAGGGACATTCCCCGAGGCAAGCAGGGTTAATTGCCTTCCCCAAGGACACAACGTCATTTGACATGGCCGGGAATCGAACCAGCAACCTTCTGATTAATAGCCCGATTCCCTAACTGCTCAGCCATCTGACTCCTGTTATTATTTCCTCACTAAAATAATATGTTAATGCAGTTTCTGATAAATAAAATGTATAAAAATACAAACTTAAGATATGAAACTTAAAGTCCTTAAAAAAAACATTAATATTCATTTATCGCACATTATAAATGCCAATACCGATAGTTTGGAAAATGCCCAATATCGGCCGATAATATCGGGCCGCCGATATATATCGGTCGGCAGTGACGTGCGGTGATGTCAGTAAGAGGCTAGGCAATGAGTTATGAAACCCAGATTACCTAATTTATTGTTAGGCTAACATGTCAAAACAGTAAACGCAGTAAACAGTACAAGCAGTAGCTTACAGCCGCTGACTGTTAGCACAGCCAAATAGCCAATCTTTTCTTCCATACCAGTCTGTTTGAAACGATCGAAAACATGTTGTCCCTTTTGCTGCAGTAGTCCATCTAAGTCTGTCACGGATGCTGGCTGGCAGGTAGACCCAAATGCAGGACTCAGACCCAGGAGGTAAATTAAGAATTTATTTTACTTGAAAAAACAAAAGGCAGGACTGCGGTAACGGAGAATCCGGGGGGGATGCTGGAACGACGGGACAGACTGGGCCAAGCAGGGGTATGAACCGGGTCTAGAAAAAAGGCAGAAAAAACTGGTTAAAACAGAATACGATGCAAGAATGGCAAGGTAAATCAGACAGCCGACTGACGTGGACTATAATGACGACGTTGAACTGGCGAAGAGTGGATGGGAAACCGGGGTTGATATAGGAGATGATGATGATGAGTCAATGATCCGCAGATGTGCGTAGTTAACACGGAGCGTGTGGGCAGGAATGCAGGAGCCTGTAATTGAAATTAAAGGGACCGAAGCCAAAGAACAGAAGAGAGAACGAAAAGGGCAGGTCCAACCCAGGGACATGACAAAGTCTGGCGTAGACCTCCCTCTTGCTATGAACTCCTTTTTTGAATAAAATTGAGCTAGGAGAAATTCCTCAACTCTGTGATATCGGCAGACACCGCTGCTGTCATTTTGACTTGAATTTTGCGGGGATTACGCTTACAATTTAATGACGTTAGCTGCGCAAATGTCCAGTAATATCTCGATTGTAATTGGTCCATGTTTGATACGTAACGTAGATGATTACTGGCATAACATATTTACGTGCAAAGGCACAGCAGAGTTGTGCTTTTCGACATGCGCAACATGAGTTTTTCGCTTGTCGTCCGCAATGAATGGACAGTAAAAGCACTGCTTATTCTACCATTTTTGGGTATTTGATTATGCGTAACTGCTACATTTGTTATCGTAACGTCTAAACAATTGGAATAACACACATATTGCATATATAAATCACAAGAATAATCAGTAAAAATACAAGTTTATTAAATAAAATGATTTAATAAACATTTTTACGTTTGAATTTTGGCAGGGTAGGCAGTGCCTACCTTGCCTACCCTGACTGCACGTCACGGTCGGTCGACTCTACTTTTAATTGATTATCAGAGTCTGAAAGACGTTTTATTCTGAAAAAATACCGGATTCTCTCCTTCTCTGCGGGCCTTTTCCCCTGAGCAAAAAAGCTCTGCAAAGACATTTGTTTAATCATTTTTTTGCAAGTTTGTGGGCTTTATTGAGCGGTAACTATCACGCGCGTCTCTTCCTCTTGACACATGACACGTGATAGTTACCACTCAATGAAGCCTGTTTGAGACAACAACTCTGCCGGTGTTTTGGATGAAGGCTGAATATCCTGAGATCGCCACAAAAGCACTGAAAACCTTGCTTCCATTTCCAACATCCTTTGTGAAACGGGATTTTCTCCCGTGACAGCAATCAAACAAAATCACGGAATAAACTGGATATAAGGAACGCACTTCGGGTGTCACTGTCGTCTCGTTTACACACAAAAGTGGGACTGACAGATCGAAAGCTAGCTAGTAACAATATAACGATGGAAAACCAGGCTAAGAAACGTAAAGATGGGGCTGAAAGATTGAGACAAAAAGACATCACATTCATTAGACAAGGTTTTACCAATTGAAAAACGGCTATGTTTATTTTACATAAAGCTCAAAAAAAAAATTTCCGCTCAAATCAGCAAAAACAAAATTTGCGCGCGCTCGCATTAGATGTGGAAGTCGCTATCTAGGATCACATCAAACCCAGAATGTGCATGCATTAGCAGGGCAGCTGTGGTGGCGTAGGCCTATACGGGGGCCGGTTCTGGTGGGACAGTTTGAATCAAAGTCCATGGCCTATCTTTCCTCCCAGTCCGTCCCTGCCGGTCCATGAAAATATGTCTTGCATGAAACCGGTCCGTGGCGCAAAAAAGGTTGGGGACCGCTGACCTAGGGGGTCCATGTAAATAACCCTTTTCTGCTTTGGATAGATGACCTTTACAAGACATGAAGTCATGTTAAGAGGATGATTATAAACTTTTACATCAAGCACACCCATTTGAACCACCCATGGTTCTATACTTGCTCCTTGGTAGTGCATGTCAATTCTCACCACAAGAGTCCAGTGATGTTTGTCACAGACTGGTCCTATCAGTACATCATATGCCATTGGGCCAAGCTGAAAATGAACACTCATAATCAATGAATACTTGTGTGTATTGTAATGATACATGAAGAGATTTTGAAATACTCACCTTGGTTAATCCCCTGTATGATCCTTGCCACATCGCTGTCATTTGGAAGGGGTCAACAAGAAAAGCTAGCACATCTGGCGCCTAGGGCGCCAGATGTGCTAGGACCGGTACTGCTTACATTCCTTTGGAGTGACTGACATTGAGGATCTGTTGTCAGTTGAGTCGACCATCTTGCTGAGATCAGAGGACATGGGGTCTGTTCGTGGACTAGGTGTGAAAGTGGGTGATTGGGGAACTGTAACACAGCTGAAAGGGCTAAGCTTTGGTTCTGCAGGAGGAGTGGAAGCAGTGGCAATGGCAATCCATTTGGCTGGGATGCGTGGCTGTGGTTCCACATATTTTTTTAGGTGGTCAATGTTGATCTTTTCCATGATCTTTCCTTTATGGTTTTTAGATCAGCACTTTTGTCGTTGATTTTTGTTATTTCAAATGGACCCAGTAAGTCTGACTCCAATTTCCCCCCCTTTCTCCCCGTTCCTGACAAATGTTCTTTCTCAGCACTTTATCCCCCACCATAAAGCTGTCATCTTCCCCGTTCAAAAGCTTCCTCTTCCGCACCTTCTCTTGTCCCTCTTTGATGTTCGCCTCCACCCTAGGGTACACATCTTCCAGGTTAGATATCCAGCTGCAAAGATCCTCATTCTCCACTAGTGCATTTAAGTCACTTATCTGTAACATTGGTGTAGAAAAATTAAAACAAGCACACATTATAGCAGATACATAGATATGGTTGCCAAATCAGCTGCTACTGCAGGTAAATGCCATCATACCTGCCACTTGTCTGGAATTTGTGATGGATAATGGGCCTCTCTTCCATACATCAAAAAATACGGTGAATACTTAGTGGTCATTTCCTTCTTTGTCTGTAGTCCAAACACTGTAGGTTTGATGTACTTGTCCCAGTCGCTTGGGTGGTCCTGCACCATTTTTTTAAAAGCCCTGAAATTGGAAGACACAGTAATTCCTTACAATAATACATACAATATGAGATGATGTAGGTTATATTGGAAAAAAGCATGATTTACCCCTGAATGGTGCCATTGAGATTTTCAACCAAACCATTTGTTTGTGGGTGGTATGGTGCACAGAAGCTTCTGACAATACCAAGCTTTTCACACAAGTCCAAGTTGATCGAGAATATGCATTGGATATGAACATGAAAAATATAAATTTTCTGCGACACCATCTTGTTTCCCCCCTAGTGTTGCTGTGTACAAAAGTAGAATGTCATATCTCAGAATTCAACATACTTTGTTGACCTAATTCTTTGCCCCGGTCAGTGAGGATTCGTTTGGGTGTGCCATACCTATAAAAGAAATCCATAATACAATCCGTGACTTCCTCTGCCTTTTTGGTTTTTAATGGATATACTTCGATCCATTAGTAGCCTACTTTCGGATAGTGTCTATGATAACCAGTTATTTCAGAATAAGCCAAAACAAGATGTTACCTGAAGGCCAACAAAGTTAATAAATACCTAACGATTTAGCTCATCTTTCATGAGATAGAATAGCTCGCAGTGTACTGCAATGGCTTTGGTGTAATACGTAGGGAGTCAGGTGGCTGAGCGGTTAGGGAAGCGGCCTAGTAATCAGAAGGTTGCCAGTTCGATTCCCGCCAGTGCCAAATGACGTTGTGTCCTTGGGCAAGGCACTTCACCCTACTTGCCTCGGGGGGTATGTCCCTGTACTTACTGTAAGTTGCTCTGGATAAGAGCGTCTGCTAAATATGTAAATGTAAATACTAGTGCTGTCAGTTAAACGTGTTATTAACGGCGTTAACGCAAACCCATTTTAACGGCGTTCATTTTTTTATCGCGAGATTAACGCTCTTTTTGGCCTAGCAAACTTTGTAGTTTTTTTCACGTGCTGTTGCAACGACTACTGACGTTAGAAAAACACCACACCGGATATAGCTAGACCGGAAACAAAACAACAGGCACGCCGCACACACTTATTTGGGCTTGCGAGCCGGCTAAAGAGTAGTAGGCTAACGTTACGTTTTGAGTGGATAGCGAGCGCTAGAAGCCAAAATGGATGCCAATAAGATTCTGAATGGAAAGGTTACTTTCAAAAAGTTGCCAAACGGTTCCATTGACAAGACCAAATTGATCTGTGTGTTTTGTCGTTGTGAACTGAGCTAGCATAGCAGCACGTCCAGTCTGAAATACCACTTGATGGCCAAGCACACAGCTGATGCGAATTCTCCGCCACCTCGTCAAAGCCAGGCAATGTTGCAATGTTGTTTTCAATTTTAAAAAAACCCATTTGCACTAACTAAGCAATCCAATCCACTTTTCAGTGTTGATAAGAGCATTAAAATGAGAACAAATAATGGGACAAAAAGAAATCAAGGGACATTTAGAATAGATAAAAATGTGCGATTAATTGCGATTAATCGCGAGTTAACTATGACATTAATGCGATTAATCGCGATTAAATATTTTAATCGTTTGACAGCACTAGTAAATACGTGTTTTTGCTCTAGTGCGATCGAATCCCACTTCATGCGAGCCTGCAAATGTTTTATTTTGTCTCCATTTTGTTGTGAATGGATCTAATGTAGTGCGCACGTAGCCTATACTTTCATATTCGCCACAGCAAATATGAGATCCGACTTGAAAATCGGCAGTAATATGTTTGTGAATTTGTGACGAATCAGGTGATAGAGGAAGACTGATAGGTGACCGCACAGCTGGGGAACCAGTTAGTGTGGAAACCAGTTGGGCGATAGCACCGGTCTTGATTCCAGAGACAAGACTGAGACCTTCAAAATGTGGTCTTGAGACAGGTCTCGAGTACTACAACACTGACAGATGACACAATGTAATGACTTAAATGAAAAACATTTGGCCAAACATTTATTTGGAAAACCAAAATACAGCATTTCCAACCCAAGAACCTCATGCTGTAGGGGGTTAAATATTGGCCAAACAACCAAAATTAATTCCCCTATGGTTTATGGGAAACTGAACAGTGTATTAGCATGAACCAAATAATTCCAATACAAATAGAATCATAGCTTTTTGACTCAATGGGTTAAATCAGAGCTAGAATGGTCAAAGCAAGGTTAAATTAAATAAACATTTAATAACATTGCTAATGAATGAAATCAATTACAAGGCAAACATGTTACAAAATTAAGGTTAACTCTTACCTATGCTACCATAATTATTGTAAATCAGAGACAGAAAGCAAGATGTGAGGGTTAGAGTTAGAGTACAAGCCAGAGCTGAGGAGAATGTCTCAGGAGAGCAAGAATCCACAGAACAATGCATTACAATTCCTTTTATACACAAGAACAACCAATCAGACCAAATCTTTACACAATGGGGTGTGAGAGCCATCGAGTAGAGAGTCTGTCCAGAAACTCCAGACTTTAGCATATGAGAGGTGGGGGCAGGTTGACACCCACCCTTACAATCCTCCCTCTTGGACACAAAAGCACAGGCAAAAGCTGCAGTGTTCATCGTGTTTTAACCATGCACCCATAGGAGAGAGGAACTTGATCGCAGACAGGTCAGCATTGAGATTCTAATGATCATGGCTGTTTGCTCAGAGGATCACTTGGAAGAACCATTGTCTACTGGCATGCAGACGGGCCTTTGGTTAGCATATATTCCTGCTACTTAAGTCCTTGTCCTCTTGCAGCAGAACACACTTGAAGCACAGCACTTGGTTAACAATGAAAATTGTAAAGTTTGGCGTAAAGTTTGGAGTGGTCGGGTCTGAGAGAGTCGGATTGAATAAAAAATGGAAATTAGTGAGACAGTGTCCTAAAACTCAATAGAAAAAAATAGGTGAACAACAGTCCTCCCTTTTGATAGATGAGAGGTACACAAACATATCATCTAACATAGATTAAAATAGCAATTAAAACAAAACATTGGGCCTCATTCTCGAACGCAGTTAAGAAGAATTTAAGAAGGAATTTCTTCTGAATTGGATTTAGGAAAACATTTGGCAGTCATGAAAGTTTTCTCATCTGGGATTTGTTCTTAACTTCAGAAGACCGAACTCGAAATAGCAGTCGTAAATCGGCCAGAGTTGGCTCAAATGCGATTCCTTAAAAAACCACGAGGGGAATCGCATTTAAGAAAACTCTCCGTGTTAGAAGTGTTAATGAATTTGTGAGAAATCGTTGGTGATTGCGTTCACATCAACTCGACAGACATCCTCGGATTAAAATAATTATAATAATTGACCTTGCTTAGTGTGCACACTTGTTAGATCCAGTGGAGAACAATTCCACTGCTCATCTTACTGGTATGATGTTGTATGTGACAAATAAAACCTTTAACTTGCACTTGGACTTGAACATCATATAAATTCAACCAGGCCATCCAATTATCACTGATCACTCGACCTATTTTTAAAGGGACAAGTGTGCACCCTAGGCATACAATATGGCACAATTGCTCTTCGCTTGGACATAACGTGCGTTCCTGTTGCTTTCCTAATTGTGTCGATTCTGACTGCACACGTCACTGCTGTTGCGTGCCCTTATTAGGAGCTGTCGGGGAGTGTATGTATGCAAATTCAGGAGCACGAGGACGCGCTTTCAACTTAAGACAACTCTTCCTGGGGAGCACAGCTCAGAAAACTTCTGCTGCGTAGGAACACATTTTCAAGCGTTCATGAATTTGGCGGATGTCTTTTTCTTACGTTGTTTTTCTGAAGCCCGTAAGAAACATTTCAGAAGAAACTTCAGAAAATGTTCGAGAATGAGGCTCATTGGGCCTCATTCACCAATATCTTCTTAAGTTATTTCTTAAATTTGTTCTTAAGAAAGTTCCTAAGAAAAATCTACGTGTGATTCATGAAGTGTTCTTAAACAGCAGAATTGTTCGCAGGTGTGTTCTTAGAATGATGAATCCCAATATTTCGTAAGTTGAAAGCTCGTGCCCCATTGCTCCTATTTAGCATAGGTAAACGCCCCGTTAATTCCCATAAAAGGGCATGATATGGCAGGGCCGTGTGCACACAGAGAAATGTCAAAACGACCTGGTAAAGATGGTGGAGGCCTCGACAAAAGACAGAAAAACTTAATAATAATTCTGAAGTGGAGGTACAGCTGCAAGAAGTTAGCGACAAACGACACTTCATATTTAATAGCGTCAGCTGTGGATACAAAGCAGTAAATAAAACCGATGCATGGAATGCAATTACTGTGAACATACAGAACATACAGATACAGTGAACGCTGTATCTGGAGAAGTGCACAGAACTGATGAAGTGAACAAATAAATGGTTAAACTTTAATCTGAATTCTTAAGTAAAAAAACAGCCTAGAAATCAGTTGACTGTTACAAATATCCATGAGGACTGCTCTTGGCAGCCTAAAGCGTTCCAACAGGTAGCCTACTCCTCGCTCTCTGCAAATAAATCGGTATGCTCAAGGAAGATGTGTTCCCTCCTCAGGGGAACGATCTGCAACATTTTTCAGCAGCAATAAATACGCCATTGTGTGGTGTAGTCCTAGTGTGCGGAATAAGCCTACTTTGGGCCTATAAATACAATGATAAGTCACTTATTATTTGATGGCAAAGTTCCCTGTTAACATAATTGATTTGAATTGAAGGCAAAGCAAAGCAAGGCCAGTTTACAGTTTTTTACACTCGTTATGACAATCTTTTCAATACATCTAACAAGTTTCCTTGTTACTTGTTACTCTTACTCTTAATGCACCAACACACCTACCACACACAATTGGCAAAACTGTTAATTTCATGCTCAAAATCACACATTGTAAACTAAACTTAAACACTCATTTTCATAACACAAAAATACACTAACATTACACCATGTCTAACCCTAACCCATATAAGAAAACATTGGTGAATGCCAGAATCTTCGTGAAAACTGCGTAAGTGGGGTTTGAGAACAAATTTGTTCGTGAGAACATTTGGTGAATGAGGCCCATTGTTCTTGGGTCCAAAATAAACAAAACACAAATTAAACAGTAATAATAAAATACAAGTTCTACCAATCTACATTTACAGGTCATGATCCATTGTGAGTTTAGCTTAAGCCTAGAACATTTACCATCAACTCTATAAAACACACAAAGGTACATACTGATCCACAATACCCAATTCTCATCCACACAAACCAACATAGGAACCCATGGATGGACAAATAATATGCACTGTGCATATGCTAAAGGAACTGGCACAGCAACAAAATAAACTGACCACAACTGAATCTTTTAACTACATCAAAGACTAAACACGGGTAATACAGTAGGAATGTAGCAATCTCACAACTTGGACCTGAATTAAGGAAATGTAATAGATAGAATTGCACGTCGTAAGTCAAAGGTATTTTTGCCCGATGTATCCCCAGCGTTTGCTGCATGTAAAATGGAGGAGGCCTACCCTTTCCCAGATCCCAACATTTTGACTCAGTGTGACCACTTCGTAGACAAGCACGACAAAATCTAACTTTGTTGTTAGAATAAAACAAGCGTGTGAGGAATACTTCAGCCAAGATCCCAACATTGCATGTCGGTGTGTCCCTGTCTTTTACAGAAGTTACACTGTCTAGTAGTGGGCTGCTGGGGCTTGGTGTTTACCTCGGTCAACGGTGTTAGCGGTGTATTGCCTTGTGGCACAAAAAGGTGTCGCTGCTTTGAGGACAGAGTTGAGAAGACATTTGCCAATTATATGTACAGTAATCTTCAATATTAGTTTCTTTTCTGCTTTCTTTCTATGGACTCCTACAGTTCGCCAATGTTCAATTATTTCAGCTAGCGTAAAATCAGTTTTAAGATCGTTCTTGTCTTTCTTGCTCAATTCAGATAACGTTCAGTTAACGCTAACTTTTTCCCATAGGTTAAGTAATTTGTTAACTTCAGTTTCCCATTCAATTGTTTGTTCATTTTATGCAGGAGCTCCTCCTCCTCAATACCCAGGCAGCTTTGATCACTTATGGAGAGCCATGAATTGTCTCGTTCTAGAGAATTGTAGGAGTGTGTTTGGGTAGACTGTATGTCTGCGAGTTCTAAAGATAATGTCTACCGCAGAATGGTTTCAGGAAAAGGGAAATTGTTTTTTCAAATGGTGAAAGTCTATACCTCTTAACCAAATTGAACACTGTAACATGGCCTTAGGCTTGTTGGTCGGGCCACTCTGTACTATTGTTTAAGGTGCTCTACCTCAACAGTGCCATGCCTGCAACATGTATATGTTCACTCCCACAGGACGAATACAAGCCTGAGAAAGCACTCTCAGAGGAGGACCTGAAGAATGCCGTCAGTGTCCACCATTCTCTGTCAATCCAAGCTGTAGACTATGAGAAAAAGCCAAATGTGCTGAAGCTTAAGACAGCAGACTGGAGAGTCTTCCTCTTCCAGGCCCAGTAAGTGTTTGGGGGAGGCTCCTGGGGATATGCATAATTTACCACCACAAAACAAATCTAATTTCATGCTTGGGTTTAAGCACTGTCAAAACACATCTTGGCCATTAGTCTGTCCAATTTTGTTTTATACTTAACCCAGCATTCAAGCAAACCCTAAAAAAGGTCTTATCAATGAAGGTAGCAATAGTGAGTAAGTGCAGTGAATGGGAAAGCAATTTAAAAGGACAAAGTTGGGGATTTATATATTCTATTGTTAACCTTACTGTAGTTTACCGGGCATGTTAATCTTTTAAAGAATTCACACTTTCACAAAACTATCCATCCAATTATCCAGACACCTTTTAGAAAATTCTGAATGATTGCTTTACACAAATGATTATTTTTAATCTATATGTCTTCATTCAAAGGAAGTGTTTTTCTTGTCTGTCAGTAGTGTATATTTGTTTATTTTTCCTCCAGGAGCTCAGATGAAATGGACTCTTGGATTACAGTAGTCAATTCGGTGGCAGCCATGTTCTCTGCCCCATCATTCCCTGCTGCCATTGGCTCACAGAAGAAATTTAGCCGTCCATTGCTACCTGCAACCACGACAAGGATGTCACAGGTAAATAATGGCCAAAGTGGTGGAATGTTGCTTTATTAATTTATTCCTTTACACTTATTAGTTTTATTTTATTATTTTACATTTGTATTATCCTCTGTGTGCCTAACCATTACAGGAAGAGCAGTTAAAGTCTCACGAGGCAAAGCTGAAGCACATCTCCACAGAGTTGGCAGAACACAGGTGCTATCCTCCAGACAAAAAGGTCAAAGCCAAGGATGTTGATGAGTACAGACTCAAAGAGCACTACCTGGAGTTTGAGGTAAGCATTTTTTTGTGAGCATCAGAGAGGGGCACTGGGGTTGAAGCAGCTTGCGACTGGTCAGTTTTCTGTACCAGTGCATGCTTGTCTGTTATTCTACACAGCAAAATGAACATATACAGTATGTAACATGTATAAATGTTTTTGTTTCATTCAGCCCCTGCACTTTAATATGTGCTGGGCAAATGACCTTATGACCTGTAAGTCGTTCAAACTTATTGATATAGCATTTGGATGAATTATTGTCTTGTTTGATGAGTTCATGATGATGTCCAAGTTTTTAGTTTAGGTTTAGTTTTTCACAGGTTTTTAACATGCCCTTTAGGGTGTCCGTATGGGCAGGATTCCTGGGATTTTATTGTTTTCATAAGGCCAATTTTTTATGAGACAGTAAAAAGTAAACAATTTGCCTAAAGAACTCCGGAAAGGGTAGTTCAGTCAAGACAATCACGTATTAGATTTGAGCATTTATTGATACCATGACATGGACATAGATTATCCACTCCGCCAAAATCAAATCTAAGGGAAGCACTCCCTGCCTCCTCGATGTGACACATACATACATGACATATGAGGCAGGGAACAATAGACATAATCCCCCTGACGGATAGAACATACAGACAGCAAGGGGGAGAAGGGGATGGTGGAGGGCGGCAGCAGCACTGATCATACAACGGCCTTTTGAGGCTGTCTTATCGGACGTGGCCCAATGGGCTTGTGCTGGCTAACACACGTGTGGTAGTGAGCGGATGATGCGTGCTGCCCGATTGCCCTGCCTGAATTAGCTTCGCTCATTCATTATTCTCAAGAGAAAAGAAGAAATTCTCGATGGCAGTGATGTACTGTATTCTCTAGACTACATCTCTCAAAATGCATTTCGATTATGTTACGGCAAAGTGATGACAATACCGCCTCTAGAAAGCAGTGTACACATCAGTGTTAAATGCAAAGTTTAACTGGGTGAAGGCGAGCATGGTTTGAATGACAGCACTCTAATGCAGCCGGTTCTGCAGTGCAAACGTATCCCATGCGCATTTTCAGCCAAGGTCCTCGGGCATTCAACCCAAGTTGGTGTCGCTCTCGAACTTGGTTATACTCAGCCAAGCTAGCATGTTTCTGCTTCCCCTGTCGACAATTTGGAGCCAAAAATTATAAAGACATCACCTTCACTAGACAAGGTTTTTTACCAATTGGAAAACGGTAATGTTTATTTTACATAAAGCTCAAAAAGTTATTCTGCGCTCAATTGAAGGACAAAAATGTTTGCTCTCGCGCTATGCACGCTCGCATTAAGTGTTGAAGTCACTATCTAGCATCACAACATCCAGAATACGTCCTAGGTTTGGGCTAATCGCCAAATGTTTACAACGCCTGGCTCCGCGCCTGATTAACACTCGGATCGATAAGCAGTCTCAAAAATGGTAGGCCTGTCAATATAAAAAATTATACGATCTCCTTCCGTGATCATGATACCCCCAAAAAATGTTCACTGCACCCCCAGTCAAAGCAGGCTGCATCCGGCCATGGATGGAAGGCAGTTTCAATAAAGATGGGAAAGCGAATGTTTGTGCTTCAAGGAGAAAAAACTGTATGTATTTTGAGTTATAAGGCGATGTCGGTCGTTAAAGAGTAAGTAAGAGTAAGTAAGACTTTATTTATATAGCACATTTCATACAAGAATTGTAGCTCAAGGTGCTTTACATAAAATCAATAAAAACAATAATACAAGTGATCAAAGTAATAATTAAAATAGCAAATCTATAAAAACAATAATATAACTAATAAAAGTAGTAAAACCCTTCTGAGATAAAATTACTTAAATGCTTCGGTAAAAAGGTAGGTTTTAAAAATGTCTAGCGTGTTTGCTTCCCTAATATTTATGGGTAATTTGTTCCATAGTTTTGGGGCGTAATTGACAAAGGCCGAATCACCAATCTTCTTATGACTGCTTCTGGGGTCTCATTTACAAAGCTTGCGTACGCACAAAACGGGGCTGAAAATGTGCGTACGCCACTTTCCACGCAAAGGTTGTGATTTATAAAAAACAAACTTGACGGGAGAATGTGCGGTCCTCCACGCAAACTCTGACCCTCCCGTAGGCCTACGCACATTTTGGAAACAGTTGGAATTGGCGACGCAGATGACCGTACTGTAGTCAGACTGCAGAAAGTGAATGTGGGAAGAACATTACTCGTAATATTTATATATTTTGTTTTCCTCACACACGTTTTTCACTCGATTTCATCATTATCATGAAGATTAAATCCAGCAGTGTTATTTGCGCTTGTACTGAGTGATAATTGTTCCATAAACACCTTGTACAATCCAACTCAAATTTTAAATAAAAATTCAGCGCTGTATGTCTCACCATCAGATTGTCCACTACGGGATGTAGAAGGGGGAGATGCCCGAGCCCGACTGCATGGAATACAGGATAACATCACATATCCTACCTTTAGATAACTGCAGAACACATTGTATAACTAAATATATTTCTTTAATACTGTGCATATATCATCATATGTCAAAAACTGGAAATACAGTCGCTAAGCTCCCGCGCAATCGCTACACTCTACGTCCTCGTTATCAGTCCAGACTTCAATAGACTACTGTTCAATAACAAAACGCTTTTGTTTTCAAAATTGTATCTCGACTCGCGGTATCACTGGCACAGTTGACGCCACTCGCACTGTTTTTTTTATTGGTGATCCACCGGCCACCAAATAATGTGGTTTTCGGGCCTCCGCCAATAGGCTAACAGTGTCTGAGAAGTTGTCATGCACCATGATTCACCGTAAAGAAGAATCGCATGCCAGGGTCATTCATGAGGTGCTTTGCATTGACCATTTATGGTCAAAAATGGGCGTGTTTAGGGCGGGGTAAAATGCAGATTCACGTACGCACACTTGTGGGTAGTCTGTGATTTATAAAGGGAACATTGCTTACAGGTGTGCGTACGTACGGTTTTATAAATCAGATTTTTTGGGGGCGTACGCCATTTTAGGCTTTTGGGCACACGTACACTTTTAGTAAGAATCCTACGCACAGTTTTATAAATGAGACCCCTGGTGACCTCTAATAGGCCTGCATTTGATGATCGCAGTGTTCTAGCTGGTGTGTAGTTTATAAGGGAGTTAGCAATGTAGCTAGGTCCTTGTCCGTGTAGAGCTTTGTATGTGAGGAAAAGGACCTTAAAGTCAATTCTGAAGGTAACGGGGAGCCGGTGTAAAGTAGCTAGGACAGGACTAATGTGTTCTCTCCTTTTAGTTTTGCTTAATAATCTAGCTGCAGAATTTTTAATGAGCTGTAATCTTTCAGTGGTTTTCTTGGGAAGACCAGTGAAAAGTGCGTTACAGTAGTCCAGCCGGCTGGATATAAAAGCATGAATTAACTTCTCTGCATCACTTTGGTTTATGAATGGTCGTACCTTTGCTATATTCCTCAGGTGAAAGAAAGCTGTTTTGGTCACTTTATTAATGTGAGAGTTGAAATTCAAATCTGAGTCCAGGATTACACAGAGACTCGTCACCTCTGGTTTAAGACAGGGGGTTAAGCCTCCAAGATTCTTAGTAAGCATCTCTCTTTTGGATTTGGGGCCACATAGTAGGACTTTGGTTTTGTCTTCATTTAATTTAAGAAAGTTATCATTCATCCATTTGTTTATTGCCAACAGTTGGTAATGGAATTGATGGCCGTTGCATCGTTGGGTTCAGTGGATATATATAGTTGTGTGTCATCCGCATAGCTATGGAAATCTATGTTATGTTCTCTGATTATGTCGCCGAGTGGTAACATATAAAGAGAAAAAAGTAATGGACCTAAGCAGCTTCCTTGAGCAACCCCGTAGCAGTTCTCATCTCAGTTTCTTGGACCTATGGTCTCCTAAACTAACATAAAACTTCCTTCCTGTGATATATGATTTCATCCAGTTCAATACACTATCCGTGAACCCAATAAGCTTTTCCAGTCTATTGATTAGGATGTCATGATCAATGGTATCAAATGCTGCACTGAGATCTAACAGGATAAGGATAGAGACTTTATTTGCATCAGAGTTTAGTCTGAGGTCGCTAATTATTTTGGTGAGAGCAGTTTCAGTACTGTGATATTTCCTGAAACCTGACTGCGAGACTTCCAGGATGTTATTTTCTTCAAGAAAATAATTTAATTGGACTAAAACTATATTTTCCAATACTTTACTAATAAATGGAAGGTTTGATATTGGTCTGTAATTTGCAAGTAGACTGTTATCCAATTTGGGTTTCTTTAATAGGGGCTTTACAACAGCTGTTTTGAAGGCATCTGGGAAGACGCCAGTTCTAAGGGATGTGTTTATAATCTCTAGCACCGGACCTGAGACACTATCAAACACTCGCTTAAAGAATGTTGTGGGTATAGGATCAATATCTGAGGTTGTGGAGTTAGATTCGCTGACAATTTTGGAAATGTCACTAAGTGTGATACAGGTAAATGTGCTCATGGTTATGTTGCAGAATCTATTGATGTCAGTTTCAACCCCACTATTAATAATACTAGCTCTGATCAAAGTTATTTTGTTCTTGAAGAACAAAGCAAGCTCTTCACATTTAACTGCTGAGGATGGAGGTGGGGCAGGGACAGTGTTTAGCAGCTGGTCAATGGTGGAGAAAAGAACTATGGAATTTCTGGCATTTTCTGTAATAATGTTGGAGAAATATTCTCTCCTTGCTAGACGGATGGTTTTGTTATAGGTGGTTAGTGTATCTTTGTAGATATTGTAGTGGATAGTGATCTTTGTTTTCCTCCATTTTCTCTCTGCTGCACGGCATTTTCTTTTCGTTTCACTAACATTTTTATTTCTCAGCCATGGGGAGGGTCTGCTTGTGTACTTCTTTTTGGTTTTCAGTGGTGCAACAGAGTCTAACACAGATAATAGTGCATCATTGAGGTTCTCTACCATTTCATTCAGAGAGCAATCATGATTAGTCGGCTCATATAGAGCAAATTGTTCAGAAAATGTCATCATAGCTGTATCGTCTAAATATCTTCTATGGACTAAGAATTCTTTTTAGTTTTTTGTTAGGATAATTTCCACATTAAAAAGTATATAATGATGGTCTGAGAGGGGTAGATCAGTTATTGAAATATTATTGATATTTAGTCCAGTTGTTATCACTAGATCTAGTGTGTTTCCGTGCCGGTGTGTTGGGTCTGTTATGTGTTGTGTTAGATTGAAACTGTCGAGGAGATTTAAGAGCTCAATAGTTCTTGGGTCTGCTTTTTTATTTACTTGGATATTTAAGTCTCCGTTTAAAACTACTTTGTCATATCTAGTGACACATAGTGATAATAGTTCAGAGAATTCTTGTATGAATATTGGCGAGTGCTTGGGTGGCCGATATATAATAACAAAAAGTATTGATTCAGTTTTGAGCTCTATAGCAAGATATTCATATGATGTGAATTCACCTAGCTCAGTGATTTTGAACAACAGTTTAGAGGAGAAAATAGCTGCGACTCCTCCACCTTTTTTTGATTTCCTAGAAACTTGGTGAAAGCTGTAATCGGGCGGACACGCTTATATCAAAGTTGCTGTTCATTGCCGTGTCATTGTTTAGCCAGGTTTCTGTTAGACAGATGCAGTCTAAGTTGTTTTCTTTGACCAGAGGCCTGTTCCATAAAGCGAGTTTACCGAATAAGCCAGACTTCTGTCAGTTAGTCGGACTCATTTCTAGTTCATTCGTTTCCATAAAGCTAGCTCAACGTAGTTCGAACTCGGTTACTATGGCAACTTAGGCTGCGAAACTAGTCTGGTCAGGGTAAGGCTAACTGTCAGGCTTAGCGTGACTTGGTGCTTAACCAGACCTTCCTGTAACACTGACCCAACGGGAAAACGATTATTTACCACGTATATTCTCATTTTCTTATTCTCATCAGTTCAATATGTTCAACATTGATAGAACATCTACTTAAATAGCCTGCATAGGCTACAACATTTAGCCTAATGCATTAAGCGATGATGAACAATGATTTAATACACGCCAAGTTAAACGCATGGCTATATAGCCTAGTTTGGGATTTCAAATGTTTAGGTATCAGGCATAGGCCTATCTCAATCTAAATTATCCGAGTATAATTATCATGGCTATAGGCCTAGTTGTTAACAGTAGTCTACAATTGCAAAACTAACCTAAATCCATAAGCTACATCTATCCTCATTCCCGACACAACAACCATGTTATAAAGTTTGGCTACTGGGTAATGTATTGATTAATAGTAGGCTATTTATTTAAAACAATGTCAAAAAAGTCAATTTACATGTGTTTAGAGGGTGTCTGTTTTTTAATCAACGAAGTAAAGGTCTAAAAAAGGACCTTGACCTACGTAGCCTATCGTTCGCGTCAATCATGGCGTGTCGTTTCATTTTGATGAAGTGGTGGATGACGGAGCTGTCATAGTACAAAGCTTAAAGGGAACGTTCTTTCTGGAAGAAGTCACGTGGCCGTGTGCATTGCTTTTGCCGTGGTGGATTTTATGATCCATGTTTTACCTATGGGGCTGCTTAAGAATAGGGTGCACGTGCAATTAGCTTGACTACTTAAATCTGACTTGAATTAGTAGGACTGCGTGAGCTGAAATTGGCCTTTATGGAACCGCTTTAGCCCCGCTTGACTTGTTAAGCTAATTCAAGTCTGGTTTGGGACTTTAAGTCCAACTTATTTGAGCGGCCTTTATGGAACAGGCCCCAGATCATTAACTAGAAATGTTTTGTTATTTAGTGATCTAACATTTAGAAGGGCCAGTTTCATCTGTGGGGTATTAACAGATAAAACAGGGGTAGATTGAAGCATTTAGCCATTTAGCAGACGCTCTTATCCAGAGCGACTTACAGTAAGTACAGGGACATTCCCCCGAGGCAAGTTGGGTGAAGTACCCCCCCCCCCCCATAGATAAATCTGTTGGAAGAATATGGATAGTTCTGTGACTTCTAACACTAGTTTCAGGTTTGTAACCATGCATTTTACCATGCCATTTTCTGTTTGTGATGATGACCGGTATGTCTAATGAAATAGCATGGTGGCTGTCCTAGCGTAGCTTTTCTTTGGGAAAGTCTATTTCACTGAGCTGTTCCATCACAAGGGAATTCATCCGGGGGGTGCAGATCTGTGCAGGGCCCATGTCCTTGCAGGAGGCTGTTTGAATGTTCTTTTCTGTTCCATGGGAGGTTGTTTGGGATGCGTCAGTCAGCTTAGACACAACAGGGATAGGGAGAGAAACTTGATTTGTGGTCAGGAGCACGTGACTGATGTTTGCTGTTAGTAGTCGAGATCCTCTACGGTTTGGGTGGAGTCCATCAGCTTGAAAACGGTCTGCACAGTTCCAGAACACATTGAAATTATTGATAAATCTCAGTTTGTGTGTCAGACAGACAGATGCCAACCATGTGTTGAAAGATATTAGTCGACTGAAGGCTTCTTTTCCTCTGCGAAAGCATGCATTGCATCTGTCTTTGCCAGTTTAACATGTGCTGTCATGGCATCTCCAATCAAGATAGTGGCCATATGTGGTGTTGTGTTTGCATTTCTAACGTTTGCCTTATCAGTAGCTGCGGAGCCAGTTCTTATCTTATTTGGGTTAGCAATGATAGGACCTTGTGCTAGACCAAGGTTAGCCACTGTGTCAGTGCTAGCAGTAGATTCTATAGTGCTAGCAGCGTTAGCTCCTCTAAGTGTTGATGGGCTGTGGGTAGTCTTAGCATACCTTGGATCTTGATAATCCTGTGGTATTGTTGTCTGATTAGGCTTGATAGGGGGTCGAACAGCACCCCGAGTGGTCCGAGAGGGGCTTGGAGTGAAATGGGGGACTCCCGGTCGCAGCAGACGATGATGTGTTGGATGTTGTGTAGTAGCTACCATCATGGGGCCTTCATGTTTGTTAGCTGCGTGGCTAGCACTCCTGTGCCTCTTCGCCTTGGATTCCACACACAAGGGAGAGAGAGAGTTCCCAGTAGTTCGAATCTGTTTCTGAGTGTGACAGGAGGAGAGGTGATGCGGGAAGAGTTTCTGCCTCGCTTTTTTTGCTGTTTATCCTTGGTGACAGTCCCATCTCCGATGAAGGTAGAAGCAGCGCAAGGCCTCTTTGGTTTAGCGCTGAGAGCAGGTCATGACTCATCCGGTCCACCGGCCGGTGGAGAGAAAGCTGGTTCCAAGGGTGGCTCATTGGCCGGTAGCTTAGCCTCCGCGCTAGGTAGCATGGAATCTATAAAGTTTTCGGTCTCTCTGATATCTAAGAGGGTTCTGACTCTTAGCTCCAGTTCGACTATCCTCTGAGTAAGTTGTTTGCAGTCGTTGCAAGCCATAGTTCTGCAGGGAACAAGCTTTAGCTTGCTTGCCTGTGGTCAGTCTTGGAGAGCAGCCCAAAATACTTCTGTTCTCCTTGGGCTTCAGTCCTCTCAGGTTGTTCCTTTTTGTGGTTGTAGTCGATCCACTTTGCCCCTATCAGAAGTATTTGATTTTGAGTAATATCATCAAAAACTATCCAAATGATTGAAACTTCAGAGCATTTCTCTCAAATGAGTTGCTGAAAGCATGTGTAAAGCTCTAAAACTTTGTCGCACTGAAATGTGGAGTTAGACCGTTGAACAGTTTCTCACCCGTTTTCAGCTCAGGTTTTGTATAGGCGGGGCAAAACACAACCTATCTACGTCACAGCCACCTATCTACGTCAGATCACAGAAGGTTGCATTCTGTTACTCAGCTGGTACAATGCAAAGACAAAGTAATTAACACATAAAAAAGTAATAGATTGCAGTTAGGTCTTTTCTGATATCTGCAATTGATTTAGCTAGTGTTGCTCAATTCAATAATTTCAAGGGGGCTCAGCTTCAGGTGACACGCCCCCCCCCCCCCCCCCCCCCCCCCGAGTCTCAAAGCAGGGAAGACTGCTGATTTTCTCACAATTTCAAAGCCTAATTTAACATACTTGTCTGTGGGTTTTTTTCATTCGAATTTGGATGGGTAGTAACAACACATTCTTCTGTGGTGTGATGAATTTAAAACTTTACAGCATCTTTCATCAAAGGAGAAGGGAATATTTTGTTTTTCTTTCTGTGTACACAAGGGACAGAATAATATATGTCCTAATTTACCATGGGCACATTCATTGTAATTGAAATGTACAACTGTGTGGACACTTTTTAGGAATAATAATATTTGCCCACCTTAAGCCCTCTACTGCCTCCTTATTTGTTTGTTTTATTCAGCATTACTGTTTGTAGAGGCTATGACTTGGAATCAATATGAGAGGATCTCCCAGTGTGGGGTTCAAGCACAAAGAACAGGGCCCTCGGAACTGGTGTTAAGCTCTTAGGAATCAAGGTGTCAATCCTTATATCCATTGAACCAAAGTTATTCAATAAGCATTTTACTAGCTTTGCCTCAGAACTGACCTCATCAATACAGTTTTTAAGCAATGTATACAAAATGACTGCCAAATACCATGTTTCAGCCCCTCATCGTGTTTGGACCCATTTATTTCAAGCTTCTGAATGTGATCCCTGGACAAACTATATGATTGATCAGTAAAGGAATTGCTTCCGGGGGGATAAGGTTGATAGCCCTACAAATTCAGACTCTGCGGTTGAGTGATTAAAGACTGAGCTGCCAGCGGAATTTAAGACGATGATTGATAACTGCACTTTTATCTGTATCTTCCAATGTCATCACACACTAGTGAAACATGGTTTACAATCCAGATGTTCTTCTGCCTTTAAAAAGAAATAGAGTATCGGTGGTAGCAAAACATGAAAATGGTTCAGACAGTCGGTGGGGGAATTACTGTATGTCAAATAGTGCAGTGCCCGTTTGAATCGAATACTTTTGGGATCTTGCAAACGGGGTGGGTGTTGATCGTATCCTCCCACGCAGAAGGATACCTTATTGGAGTCATTCCTGGCTCAATTGGAAAGTGAAGCTCAAAATAGCAGCAAACGTTTGTATTTATTTTGTGCTTATCTAAACAATAATAAACACTGGGCCTTGGGTCCTGAGTAATAAACCTGCCGAGTTGCATCTTCATACAGTGCCCGGTTCTCGAGAGAATCAAACCACAGACACAGATTCCTGCTTTTATTGTTAGATGCTAAGATATTATAATGTCATGAGCATTTTGATTTAGTTGGAATTATAGTATAGGGTCTAACCTGCTTGCTAATTATGATGACATTGTCCCATCCATCGTCAACCGCTTATCTGGTTTCGGGTCGCGGGGGCAGCAGCTCCAGCAGGGGGCCCCAAACTTCCCTATCCTGAGCCACATTGACAAACTCTGACTGGGGAACCCCGAGTCGTTCCCAGGCCAGTGTGGAGATATCATCTCTCCACCTAGTCCGGGGTCTTCCCCGAGGCCTCTTCCCAGCTGGACTTGCCTGGAACACCTTCCTAGGGAGGCGCCATGGGGGCATCCTTACCAGGTGCCCAAACCACCTCAACTGGCTCTGACGTAAAGAAGCAGTGGCTCTACTCCGAGCTCCTCACGGATGACTGAGCTCCTCACCCTATCTCTAAGGGAGACGCCCGCCACCCTCCTGAGGAAACCCATTTCGGCCGCTTGTACTCGCGACCTCGTTCTTTCAATCATGACCCAACTTTCATGACCATAGGTGAGGGTAGGAACTCAAATTGACCGGAAGATCGAGAGCTTTGCCTTCCGGCTGAGCTCTCTTTTCATGACAACGGTGCAATACAGCGAATGCAATACCGCCCCCACTGCCCCAATTCTCCGGCCAACCTCCCGCTCCATTTTTCCCTCACTCGAACCGCAACCGTTCCCCACCCAGACTACGCCTCGCAGCTCTTGCAGAGACCAACCCCCACATGAACAAACTCGACTTTGTGCTGAGGACCCGGACACAACTCTCGCTTTGGGTGTACAGGGATTGGATCGCCCTAAGAAGGGCCCCACTCACCCCGTACTCCCGCAGCACCTCCCACAGTATCTCCCGGGGGACCCGGGCATACGCCTTCTCCAGATCCATTGTTCCTCTTGAATGGGGTGATTGACTGGGTTTTGGGGGTATTTCACACTGTTCCTTAAGGTCTCCGAATAGGGTATGTAACATTGGTTGGGCTGAAAATGGCCCGGGTGCTGTTCTATGCCCCCTGATACATCCAGTGAAATTTTCCCGGGAAAAAACACTAGGTTTTCTCCTTTTATGGTATGCTCATGAATATATAGATGAGCTGCGCGCTGATTGGTTGTTTTACAACGAGTGAAGCTGCGGAGCAAAGACGCAACACGGCCAACAGCACTCACTGAAACAACGAAGGTGGAGACTTGAAATAAAAACGAACAAATACATCTATTGTGTCTACACACTGTTTTCAACAGATTGACTAAATATCATTTGAAATTATTACGTTAGTTGTTTCCACTTCTGTTGTCGAAGCAAACAGGATTGCCTTAGGTGGGTAACGCACTACAGCTCAGCAAACAGCTCAGCAAACAAACTATCGTGATTCAACTCATCTTCAGTTAGCTCTAGCTATCTTGCTGAAAAATAGATCTGGACAAACATGCATCTTGAATTGTAGATTTACATGACAACACGGGTTATTTATTTGAATGAAACACAGTCAGGAACATGAAATTATCGTTAGCCCCATTGCCAATAAACTAGGCTAAATCATCACACATTCTACCTATGCTCTTGCCTTAGCAAGCTAAACTAGTTTACATGCCTACACTCTAGGTGTTTTCGCTATCTAGCTGTTCTTGCATTCCTTGCAAATCAGCGTTAATAAATAGGGATATTCCCATAGATAAACATCAGCCATGCCTGTCTAGTGTCTTGTTCTTTGGGAAGATGGTGAAAAGTGTCAGGATTCCCGGTACAGCCTGGAACACTGCATTTAAGGCGATCCATTTTCAATATCTTGAAAACGTATTAACTTTCTTATTTGTAATTCCTGTGGAAGTACAGAGCACCGCGCAGCTAGCTAAAAAAGTGTCGGAGATCTACGCAACCTCCGTTTATGTTCCTGGACCAAAAAACCAGAGGGCGGGTAAATGTAAATTTTGGGGCGTGACAAAGTTGATGCTGCAACTTGTGACGTCACAAGTTGCACTGTTTCAAAAGCTAGCGTTTGCAAGTTGCAGTTTCAAAATAGTAGTGAGAAGTGAAATTTTGATAGGAAAGAGGTTTCAATGGACTTTGAGGTTCACTGTATGTCTATTTTACACACCAAACTGTCATTTTTCAACTATGACAAGGTAAAATCGGTTTTGCAATCAATCGCCCCTTTAATCTGAGGTTCGACAATTGGCCGAACCCTCCTCTCCAGCACCTTAGAGTAAACTTTACCAGGGAGGCTGAAAAGTGTGATACCCTTGTAGTTGGCACACACTCTCTGGTCCCCCTTTTTAAAACCCCGTTCTGCCACTCCTTAGGCGCTGTCCCAGACTTCCATGCAATGTTGAAGAGGTGTGTCATCCACAACACCCCCTCCACATTCAAAGCTTTCAGCATGACATTGTGGCTATGCAGTTGTTTTAGTAGATGGTCAACAAGGCTTTCATATACTTTATTGTGTAACTATACTCAACAAAAATGTTGACACAACAAAAATGTTGACACAACATGTCAAGAGTTGGTGTAATCTTTCATAACCAAAACAAAAAGATTCATGCAGAAATGTATTTCTCTTGTGTAAAATCCTTACAGCCCAAGTTCATCTATTTCCATGAACTCATATCCACGGTAACTAAAATAAAAAGGAAATATATTTCTCACCTTCATTTTTCTTCTCTGTAGGAGAACCGGTACGAGATGTATGTGAAGCTGCTGAGGGAAGGTGTGAATGAGTTGCTCGCTGGCAAAGATGGTGAAGCTGGCCTGAAGAAGTCACAGTCCAGCCCTTCCCTCAACCAGGAAGGCCAGCCGGCCATGGCCAAAGTGAAGCGCAACACCTCAGAGAGGAAGGACTACAGGCCAGAGATGCCCAAGTTCACATAGGAAGCTTTCCCCTTTGACCTGTGAAAGAGCAATTAATACTCAACAAACGTGTGAATATATTTTATGTAATTTATTTATCTGGCCACTGTTTTGTTGTAACAAAAACAGTTGTGTAAAATGTAAATGATAATACATGTTCTTCTTAGACTGACTGGTGCTTGCATAGTGTTTTTCTTTTGTATTGCAAACATCACATGTATAATTGTGGTCCTTTTATTTTGGTGTTGCTGCCATTGCTGTTGTCATTATTGTATATCGATCGTAGCAATTTGTAGTGAAGCATTTGACTCTTTGCCACTTTACTCAAATGTCGCTGTTCCTGTAAATCTTTATTTGCCTTTCAGTAAAAAAATATATATCCTTGGCTTCAATTTAGGGTGTGTGTGTGTGTATATATACACCATATATATATACACATACATAGGTAAAGAGTACTCAGAAGTGTTTATTTTAATATGTAGTTTTAGTGAACGGTGAACACATCCTAAATAGTGAAACATTAAGAGTATTTTACATCAATATGGCTTCCAGTGAGATTCAGCAGGTTATTTGACGTATATTTTTTTCCCTGCCTTTCCTTGTATACCTTTACGGTTCATTTCCACTGGGAATGTTAATTTTTCATAAAGATAATTATTAAGATGTAAATAAGGGAAAGGGATCCAGTGTTGACTTTAAATGTGATTCTAGATCTTGAACATTTTGCCTCATATTTGAAACAAACATACTACTTGGCCCTTGGATAACAACTGGAAGGTTCTATGTTTTTGGAAGACTGCATTATATTGCAGTAGTTGAGAGCAGGTCAATTTATCTGGATCCTCATTTATCACAATGAACAAGTAGATGTATTTTACAATTTTGTTTCAACCAACAGAACAGGTATCTTTTCAGACTGCACTATGACTGAGATTCAACCTCAGATCAGACTTTTTGCAGCTGAGTATTTTTTTTATAATTTAAGGCAAATATAAAATTGTATTCTGCTTTTGGAGTAGTGTAAATGCCAATGCTCTTTTTTTTTGTTTTATAATCTTTTAACTTTTTATGGGTATTGAATTCTTAGTTGAAAGCTATTGTTGTAAAGATCAAATTCGTATTCATAGTGCACTTTATAAATGAGTTATTCTGAATATTATAGAGAGATTTATAAAGGCATCACAGGTTTTTCAGGCAGAACTCTTAAGGTACTGAGCTGTCTGTACAGTAAGAATCTGTTAACTCAAAACAAAATGTCTTTGTTTCCAGTCATTGGGTAGTTTTTGCTGTCTTAGGTAGTTTATTTAAGGACAAAGTTTCCTTTAGGGAGCTGTTTTCAGGCTGTAAATTGCAGTAATTGCCTTTTCCAATGCTGGTTATAATGAATCCATAGTCATATGCACATTTGTGTTAGACCCATTATTGTCATAACATTAGCATCTTGTATCTTGTAAGATATTGGCTTGCATGTCTACACCTCTGTAACAGCCTCCTACACACCAATTAGTTTAGTCCTTACCAAAATGTGCATGTTTCTATGTATAACACTAGGAAGGAATTTTACTTTTTATCATGATCAATTAATGATAGATTTGCAAAAGTGTTTAGGAACAAGTGTTGGTAGTTCAAAGTTTTATTCTTTAAATGTTTTTTTATTGACACTTTATCATTGTTACCATCTTTTTCCATCTATTGTCCCCCCCCCCCCTCCCCCTCCACAGGACACAAGATCTCTTGAACATAGATTAATATGACTGTAGCCGTGACCATTTATTTTGCCCTGAGTAGTAGCTGACATAATTGCTTGCTAGTGTGTATACTCTTTTTTCTATTTTCTCCTTGCTTCATAGCACTATTCTTCCAGTATTGTTATTATTGTGGTGCGGCTCTGTTTTGACATTGAAGCACTTAGAATGCATCTTACAAGTGACCAAGTTTCAGAGGTGTGAAGTGAATATATATGAAGTCTATATCACAAAGCATCCAACAGTTTGAAGTTGTTTAAATAATAATTTGGGTGTTCATATGAAGAGGTGTGCCCTTAATATCTCTATTTTTGATTCTTGTTCATTAATTCTTGATTTAAAGTATAAGACAATGGCTGGCCAATTGAAGACACATATTAGCCAGACCAATATTCCTATGATAGTCATTTCTTTCTTTGGTGAAGTGTTAAATACTACATTCATATTAATCGTGCCAATGCAGTACATTGCATTAGGCAAGGACATTATGAGAAACGTTTTTTGTTTTTATTAAGCTGTGCTTTTGAGAGTGAAATGATGGAACATACAATTTACATCCATATAATTAAATCACAAGATAAATTTGAACAAGTACTTCTGATACGATGTCGTCAAGTGGTGTGGGTTACTGCTCATGTGGAATGTCTTATCTGAAAGCACTGTCTAGCAAAACAACAAATTTAAATCACAGTAGTCAATCTTTTCCAAGAGCACTTTCATCTGACCTTTGTCCACAATATCTGACATGTAACTTCTGTTCTCCCCACCATTACTTGAGAATAAAGTCAATCCTGTTCCTTATTGTGTGCCAGTTAAAAACCAGATAACCGTCTGTCTGACCAGACCTCAGCTTGTTCTACCTTACCTATGGTAATGCACCTTAGCCTCCTCCAAAGTCTTTGTCTCTCCATGCATACAAAAACTGAAATATCTCTGAGAAGCTGTGATGCTATACAATCCTTTAACTGTAAATGCTGTTAAATGTTCCTGTCAGCCTGTGATTTTAAGCCTAGGATTGTTGGTTGTTCATCTGATCTCTTTTGACCTAGCGGGTGTCTTACGCGCTCAGGTCAATAATCAGCTGGTTGGTGATAATTCAAACTGTAGAGGGTTTCAATGAATAAAAAATATTAAATATTTGAATACAGCTTTATCTCTCTAATAATGTCAGGAATCTCTATGTATCTGTCTGTGTATCTGTGTACACATTGCAATGGGTTTAGTTTCCCACAATAAGCTCAAGAAGCTGCAAAGTTCATATTCTGCATGTGTCCTCTTTGTAAGTGCCAGTGCAGTGCCACAATTGACGTTGTTTAGATAGCATTTTGACATAAAATAATTACAAAATTATTTGCTGCCAATTTGGCTTGCTCTCTTCGCTCTGGACTCAGCCATCTTGAGTTGACTCGCACTAAGCTAGCTCTCGCGAGCCAGAACGATATGGATATAGCGAGCCGAAAACAGGCATAAGACATGAGCAATATTATTTATGTCAGTGTGATAGAGAAAATTCAAAGACAATTCTACCGATGAAATACTGGTTAGCTAACTAAGAAAAGGACTATATTTAAAGTGGGTGGTTAATTTCAGTAGGTGTAGCTGGAAGGCTATTATCTATTATTGTTGCTGTGTAGACTAATGGCTCTGGACGACAGTCACAACGGTTTAGCCTAGAAAGAAAACAGTGATTTTTATTGGTGGTGATTTTATTTATATTATTATTATTATTACGCATCTTCTTCTCCCATTGGAGTCTATGGTAGCCCCTAGAACCATATGGTAATTGTTTATTTTGTTGGAACACTCATTAAGTACAGTCCCCTCATTATTTTCACCAAGTTTAATGTCTCCCATTGGAGCACTCTAGTGCCACCAACGGGTCAAAGTTGGATGTGTGTTTACACCAGACCCTCGCCCCTCGGATTGAGGCAACGGCCCCGGTGGATGTAGGTGGTATTGCATTTCCGATTTGCTACCTGACTCGTCCGGTCGTTTTTATTTTAACTCCAGTCAACATATCTAAAACTATCTCCCCCAATAATTTTTGTTCGATTCTCGAACCTGGCTCATACTACTAGCTTTTTCATTGAATACTTTTTCCTGATTTTTGCTAAGTTTGAAACCAATCCGAAATGGGTAAACTAGCACCCCACTTATTTGCTTACGTCAAGAAATGTTGCCTGGAAACGTGCTCGCGGATACGAACAGGGGACGAGCACAAAAGGGAACATCAGCAAATCGCTGATTTACCTGAGCTGAATGAGAACAAGGAGAAAGGACTTGATGATATACAGTTGCCTGCCTTTATTGTAGCAAGTTTTACAAATGGTTGCACACATACATGACGGTTGTTTGTAGAGTTTATTTCCGTTATTTTAAAGCAGATTTAACCATTTTGGAAATGAACGCTATTCTCATGGCATGACAAACGTAACTAGAGAGGGTAGCAATTTCTGGGGAAATTGTAGGGTGTGCTTGCTTGCGTCGGTTGCACAGGGGTCCGTTTTTTAATGAAATTTTTACAACTGATATTTCTGTATATTTTAATATAAAAATGCATACTTATTATTTATAAAGATTACATAGATTTAAAAGCATCTTTTTTTTGCTGCTCATTTACAACTCAAAATACGAGTGAAGTGGGAATGATGATCAGCAGCCTCATAGTTGAATCAAAACGATTTGGCAGACCGGTGTAAAAATCGACCTAATAACTTTAACGTCCTTTAAAGTTTTTCCCTTCTGGTGATATTTTTAGGGATTTAGCCTACTCATATTACATTCATTCATTAATAAAGAACCCCCTTTGAAGATTATTCAACAACGTTACAGGTGTTGGACCGAATTCTTACTCCCCCGCAGAATCCCACTCCCCTACACGTGAACCATAGAGTTAATATAACTAGAGTAAGCTACTTTTGTCTTCCAAGATGGCGTCCCCATTCATTTCTATGAAAAGTGCGCAGTGAGGCAAGCGAGAGCGCGATACGGACGCGGCCATCTTTCCACTTCCGTGTCTTCCGGTCTAGCTTTAAACAGTGGCTCTTTTTTTCCCTAGCTCCGAGACCTCGTGCACGCTTGTAACTAGCTGTACACGTCATACTTTGCGACAACCAGTCGCGAGCATAGATTTATATGGTTACGAGCGTGTGAGCTAAGGCATTGCAGTTGCAGAATCTATGGGCAGAATGGGGTACAAGTCCGATAAGAATCAGACACATGATGCAAACTTAACGGAAATGTATTCTGTCACTGTATAGTATTCCTTTCACTTGTTTTTTAGAAATAGGCTATAGGGCTAAATATAGGGCTATTCTAGATGGAACTCATCACATATGTTGCTTTTTTTCTTCGTGATATGAGTATGATTTCCAACGCATTGTATCGGATGAAATAAACTGTTAACATGAACAGCTCCGTCGTTGTTCTCGCCAGGCAAAGAAAGCTTAATAGTTATTTTGGTAACCGAAATCTTCCATAATGCAGACTTACCATTGCTTACTGTCAACTTTATATTCAAACGAAATGCCACGAAATTCACACTGCCTTCAATTTCACATCAGTGTTGAAATGTGACCTGTGTTTTATATGTTCAACCTAGAAAACCAAACGTCTATTAATGGATATAATGTGATCTAACAAGACGTGTTAATAATGTAATAAATAAAAGCTCGAGAAGTGTGTCTAAAATATATTTTATTGAACGTCTTTGCTCCAGATAGACATGTCAACAATCTATGCTCACGCTTAACATAATATAATATTTGCCATATCTGTTTTAAAATAACGGGAATAAACTATATTAACCACATTTAATGTATGTGTGACAACCATTTGCTAAACTTGCTAGAACAGGGCAGGCAACTCAAGCCATTTCTCCCTGTGCTCATTCAATATAAGTCTATGGCTCATTCAGCTCCATGTAAATCGGCTATCGGCCAATGTGAACTTTTGTGCTCGTGCCCTGTTAGTATCCGCGAGCACATTTGCAGGCAACTTTTATTGACGTAGGCAAATAAATGGGGTGCTAGTTTACCCATTTCGGATTGGTTTCAAACAAAAATCAGGAAAAATTATTCTATGAAAAAGCTAGTAGTATGAGCCAGGTTCGAGAATCGAACAAAAATTATTGGGGGAGATAGTTTTGTAAATGTTGACTGGAGTTAATAGAATAAAAACGACCGGAAGACACGGGAACCTAACCGTAAATGCAATACCACCTACATCCACCGGGGCCATTGCTTCAAGCCGAGGGGCGAGGGGTGGGGGCTTGGGGGGGGGTGAAGCTTGCGATAGCTCGCCCCGGGGGCGACCAAATCTCACGCCAAGGTTTTTGGAATGGTTGGCAGCCCTGCTGTCCTATTATCGGAATGAGGGTAATATGTGAATTATGTTGTAGTTGCTGTTATGTCACTGTCTGGTAAAAGCGAGCATCCTTTGTATTCATTTGTACGAATCACTTTTAGTAGAACTATACACTTCTGATTCTTGATTACGTTGTACTTGCTGTTATAGGTATACTTACTAAATGCACTATATGCCAATTAATTGGCATATAATCGTCTGGTAAATGAGTATAGCTACATTATTTTACAAATGTAGGCTATATAAAAAGGCCCCTGCTCACAGGTCCCTCCTACCAGAATTCAACTTCTATTTCCCTCTCAGTAAACTACTTGCCACACAACTGTTTTGTGTTTACAATCATATCCATTTTATAGATCCTGCTTCCCGCAGCCTAGTTTGTGTCTTCTAACTTGCAATGTACAGTGCTTGGTTTTAGTACCTGATAAGCCAAGCCTGGACCTTCCCTTTGTGAATGGCTAGTGAAAAACATCTAATAAATGATGACATTTTGATTGGCAAAAACTGTCACTGTCACCTATAATAACATTACCACTTATACAAAGAAATACCAATGCTTCATTATAAATGTGTCTAGTAGTGAAAAAAGTATTGTATTCAATACCAGTTGACAAGCTATTACCCAGTTAGTGTCGCCATCCAGATTGTCCACATCCCCGCATTGTCGGGGTGTGTCAGATCTTATAGCCCCAAGATATGGGGGGGGGGGAGGATTTCGGCAGGTATGAAAAACAGTGTTGCCAAAATCCTACTTCCCTTCTAACTTTTACATTTATGCAACTAGTATCAAAAGCTTTTTATGGCACACTTTACAGGGCATGAGGAGCCACCAAAATAATTTTGGGATGTGTCAAATTTTATAATCCCAAGATATGAGGGGGGGAGGATTTCGGCAGGTAGGATGTTATCCACCATCATCCCTGTGCCCAAAAAGCCAAGACCAACAGGACATAATGACTACAGACCCGTCGCCCTGACCTCTGTTGTAATGAAGTATTTTGAGCGCCTGGTGCTGGCACACCTCAAATCCATCACAGACCCCCTCCTGGACCCCCTGCAGTTTGCCTACAGAGCCAACAGGTCTGTGGACGACGCAGTTAACATGGCCCTCCACTTCACCCTACAGCACCTGGACTCCCCAGCATCCTACGCCAGGGTCCTGTTTGTGGACATCCCCGCCCTGCTTCAGGACCAAGCTCTCCCAGCTGAACGTGCCTGATTCCACCTGCAGCTGGATCACAGACTTCCTGTCTGACAGGAAGCAGTGTGTTAAGCTGGGAACACACGTCTCTGACTCCCGGTCCATCAGCACCAGATCTCCTCAGGGCTGCGTCCTTTCCCCTCTGCTCTTCTCCCTGTACACCAACAGCTGCACTTCCAGTCATCCATCCGTCAAACTCGAAGTTGGCGGATGACACCACCCTCATTGGGCTCATCTCTGACGGGGACGAGTCTGATTACAGCTAGGAAGCTGACAACCTGGTGCAGCCAGAACAACTTAGAGCTCAATGCTCTTAAGACAGTGGAGATGGTTGTGGACTTCAGGAAGAATACAGCCCCATTCACCCCCATCACCCTGTGCGACTCCCCAGTCAACACTGTGGAGTCCTTCCGCTTCCTGGGCACTATCCTCTCCCAGGACCTCAAGTGGGAACTGAACATCAGCTCCCTCACCAAGAAAGCACAACAGAGGATGTACTTCCTACGGCAGCTGAAGAAATTCAACCTGCCAAAGACAATGATGGTGCACTTCTACACAGCCATCATTGAGTCCATCCTCACCTCCTCCATCACCATCTGGTACGCTGCTGCCAAGGACAAGAGCAGACTGCATCGTATCATCCGCACTGCTGAGAAAGTGATCGGCTGCAATCTGCCTACCCTCAAAGACCTGCACACCTAGAGGACCCTGAGGCGAGCAAGGACGATTGTGAACACACTCTGTTTTAGCCACTCCCCTCTGGCAGAAGGCTGCGGTCCATCAGGACCAATACCACACGCCACAAAAACAGTTTCTTCCCATCCGCTGTTGGCCTCTTCAACAAGGTTAAGGGCTCACACTGACTTAAATGACTTTAATCAAAATCTGCACAATGACACCTTGCCACATTGCAATTTGCACTATATTACACAATTTGTATCTTTTGTACTATTTATATTTTTTGTATTTTTATATTGTAAATTATGGCTACTTTATATTTTATCCTAAATCCCCTTAGTATTAGCTAGACTTTGTACCTTTTGTATAGGTAGACCACATATTTAAGTTTTAAGGTTCCTATATGTTTAATGTATGCACCTTCCTGCCAAAGTAAATTCCTTGTCTGTGCGAACTTTCATGGCAATTAAAACCCTTTCTGATTCTGATGAAAAACAGTGTTGCCAAAATCCTACTCCCCCAGTAAGTTGAAAAGAAATACTGAATTGCTGCATCATTAAATAGTTGATTAGAGTAGCAGTTGGTTTTTAGGATTGTTAAATTGGTAAGGTAGCGTGTGAGATAAAGAGAACTCATACACAGTAGCCTACTGCAATGCATACAAGGTGAAAA
Organism: Thaleichthys pacificus; assembly: GCA_023658055.1. Lineage (NCBI taxonomy): Eukaryota > Metazoa > Chordata > Actinopteri > Osmeriformes > Osmeridae > Thaleichthys > Thaleichthys pacificus. Next base: position 3,991,892 of record CM042865.1, read on the forward strand.
TAATGGGGCATTAAGTTGTATTAAACAGTCGCAGAAAACCAGTTGCTTAAGTCTGGGTTGAACGAATTTGAAGGTAAGAGGACAACACTGGAATGACTTGAACTTGCTGGAAAAACGTAGCAACCGTTGGTCATTGGCAACAGACTGGCAACATTTCTAACCTAGAATCTAGGTTTCAGGTTCAAGACGAAGGAGAAACTAATCATGTGTGCCTGCACACCCAGTCCTGTTCAGACACTTAATTTAAGATGACATCAAAATAATAATTCATAGTGCAGGGTTGCCAATGTTGACGTTGTCCCTGGTGAGTTTTTTATACTTAAATAATAAGATCATGCTACATCTAACCAGCGGATCATTTCTTGCAAGTGTGTCAAAGTGGTATTTTTACAGACTGTATTAACACCGTAGGCTTGAATAATAACCGAAGGCGTGAAGCTAGAGAGAGGATGCAATGGAAAATGTCCTACATAAGCTAGATCTACTGCTTCAAATTGAAAACGGAGACCATCTTTTGATTAAAGACAAGTTCCTTAACCTCTGTTGTCAATATCGCCAATAAAAAGTAAATACTCTCCAGTTATGAAGCATTTGTTTGTAGCTAGGTAATGAATGAGTTATTAGACCGTATGTGACCTGGTTTCGCCGTTCTATTAGCAGCCATGATGACAGTAGCGTCACTAGAATGGCCATAACCAGGGACGGACTGGGAGTAAAAATAGGCCCTGGACTTTGATCCCAACCCCCCCCCCCGGAGCGCAAATCCGAGGCGCCCCCACTCCCCGGTGCCCTCTGCTGCTGGTGCGGGACGGTTAATTAATGGACGCAATTCGGAATTTGGCGCCCCCTCTTCATATAGCAAACGCCGGCCCTGCATGGATGTACAAACACGACCACGCTCTAATACAACTAGTTAGCAGCATCACAACCATTTATCATTATTGCAATACTACTTTAAAAAGGCTGCAGAACACACACTGCACATTGTTATACAACCTCTACAGAACACACATTGTATTTGTCATGATTGAACTACCTCACATCACATGAAGCCTACAGTGAAAAAGATGTGCTAAAATATCCATAATACTCACTGAGAGATAGAGCTGTCTAACTGCTGCTCAGGGTCAGCTGGTTGGCTTAAAGTCGTGGGAGAACAGAACTGGTTGAACACCTCTCCAAACATAGAACATAAACGTAACCTGTAAGAGAGCAGCACAACCTATCATGAGTCATGACTGAAGTACATCACAGCACCTGAAGCCTAGAGTGAAAGAGATATCATATCCACAATACTCACTGAGACATAGAACTGTCTAACTGCTGCTCAGGGTCAGCTGACTGGCTTCACTCTGTCAAATTACTGGACAGCAATATTTCAGACAGGAACGAGACATTAGAATTGTAGGAGTAAAATAATGGTAAGCAAGTTGTAGGAAATATGTGACAACCACCTTATTGGAGGAGCAATTTTTTCAACAGCTCGCTTTTCTCTGCAACTCTATCGATCACTGTGTCAGTATCCAGAGCCATTAGGATGTCCTTCTCGGTAGCCATCAGCATGAACGCCTGTAGGTGTTCTTGTGAGAGAGTGCTTCTGAGTCTGCTCTTGATATACTTTAAGGTAGAGAAACTTCGCTCACAAGCTACCTGGGTAACTGAGAGGGTGAGTAGGAACTTGTATCCAAGGCCAAGGATATGGTATGCATCAGTCAGCAGGTTGTACCGTCTCAGCATCTGGTAACAACACAGTGGACATTCTTTACATGATGAGTAGCATTTATTCTTTATTTCCACCTCATCTTCATTTCCTTCAGGGCCATCCTCCACTGTCCTGGTCATGTATTCCTCTAATCCTGAACTTTTCAGTCTTTTCCACTGTAAAGCAAGGCTCCCCAGCTCACACTGCAAATTGTCAACAGTTGCTTGGCTATCAAATCGAAGCAAACATTTGCTGAGCTCTTTGAGGGCTGTCTCTGGAAGACCATTCGATGTGATTTGGGAGAAGTTTCTAGGGTCTAGAAGGGCTAGGTCAGCATATAGAGTGCCATGAGACAGAAATCGCCTGTGGATACTATCTGTGATTGTATCCATAATTTGATTGTGGACTTGAACTTTATAGGCACTCTCTGCCTCTGTAAAAGCTTCATCTTGAGCCATCTCTCCAGACATGACTTTCTTCTTTCTTGCCCTTTTCTGTGGCAGAGTGGCTTCCACCTCTTCCAGCTCTGTGTCCTCATCCTGTTCTTTGATTTTGTTATTTTCAAACTGAACAAATGTGTCTGCAGCTGCTTTAATGGAGTCAAAGTCTCTTGACATGCCTTTAAGGATTTCCTGTGTAGCCAGGACCATTCGATGGGCCGACAGGATGTCCATCCCACTTGTCTGCAGGTATCTGGACAGTGGTGACGTGTTATCAAATATTCTGAGAAATATTTGAGCTGTCAGTATGGTCTCATACCGTAGAAGAGCCTCAGTAAATCCTGCTGCCTTCACCCGAACAGTTGTCTTCATGTTGGCCTGTCCTTGTCTGGCTGATAGTGTGAGGAGTACTTCAACATAGAGACCCTGGTCTGGTTTTCCAAAGGATCCAAAGACCTTCTTCAAAGCACTATCCTTAGCCCACCAGCGTGTTTCTCCGATTGGAGATAGGCGTCTGTGTCGTGTGTCCTGGCTCTTCTTCTCCCACACATCCATCCTTTGGTAGGATTCACGGAGTAACACAGCAATGTCGTTAAGGAGAGCAAACAGTGACCCACTTGCTATGACAATTTCAGTTGTGTCAGACAAAACCAGATTAAGGACATGTGCATAGCACCATACATGCACTTGATTGGGGGACTTTGAGGATAACAGAGTAGAGAAGCCCTTATATGTGCCCTGCATATTGGATGCTCCATCCGTAGCATTACCAATGCACTTGCTCATGTCTCATTTGAGTTTATCCACCACATCTGTCAACAACTGGACGAAGTATTGTCCAGTGGATGCCTCACACTTCACAACAGCCACAAGCCTCTCTTGTACAACATCAGTCACATATCTCACAATGACAGAGCACTGGTCTTGAGAAGTTATATCCTGAGTTGTGTCAATCTGGACAGAGAACATTCCAGCTTGCTCAATTTCACTTGACATGGTCTCTTGGATAATGCTCTGAATTGTGTGAATTACAGTGTTGACAGTATTTTTTGAAAGCAGTGTGATTTGAGAACCTCTGCCTTTTGTCCCAGACTGATGTAAGATCTTGCTTTTCTCAACGCATTCAGTGAGATGTTCTTTCAAGCGGACATCATACTTTCCCAGCAGTATTATCATCTCCAAGAAATTACCGTGATCAATACTGGGGTCGTCTAATGTATATGCAGCCTCAGACTGCATCCCCCTGTAACTGAGCCCCCTCTTGCCAATTACTTTCACTATGTCTACGACACGTTCCAGCACCTGCCTTCTCTTGCGTACCTACTCTCTGTGGGCAGACATCTGACTGCCACTGAGCAGACTTTGAATGTCTGCTTTAGAGGACCTTAAAAAGTATGCCTCAGCACTACTTCTGTGCATGTTAGTTTTCTCATGTTCTTCTAACCTTTGGTGAACATGTTTCCAATCAGTCATTCCACTCATAAAACTATTGCTGTCAGTAGGTTTTGCAAAAGCCATACAAATGGAACAGTATAATGCATGGCTTTCTTCATTGTATGACAGCCATTTACGATTAGTGCCGTTTTTTGCACAGAAAACCCTCTGTACGACTGAGTTTTTTTATTTCTGCATTGGGTGGAAACAAAAGAAAACGTCTAGGTCTTCTGACTTGGGTCTCTGAAAATAATCAAAAGTTGGTTTGGCATCCTGGCCTACCCTGACTCTCTCTTCCACTGAACTGGGCCTGTCATCAACCTCAATGCTGTCTTCCACTAACACTGGACTGGGCCTGTCATCAACCTGGAGATGAATATTACAATGTATTTATTATTATTACAATTTAAGAGGCAAATTACCGTAGCCATATATTCTCGCACAAAATATGAATTTGAGAGGTGAAGGACTTGATTGGATTTTACAATATCTATACTATTTCCACTACTTAGTAAGTGTCTAAATGTGTTACAAATACAACATGTTATATCCGAATTTATGAGTGAAATGCTAATACTATTGGTCAGCTACTGCTAGGTATCTACCTCAGCTGCACTATCGTTGGCTTCGCTCAGTTCGCTGTCTACTCTTTTTGTGGCATCTTCCTCCTGACGGTCTAGCACTTCGACGTTAGTGTCGGTGGCACTGCCACTGGTAGAAGTACTACTACTACCGAATAATTCGGTGAGTTTTTTACAATGTATTGCATTTGTTTTGAGTTTTTTCACTTTTCTGTCTCTTAACTTTTCGGCCCCATCCTTACGTTTCTTCTGGTTGTCCATCGTTGTCTCTACTAGCTTGCTTTCGATCAGTGTCACTGTGTAAGCAAGACAAAGGGGGCGGGGCTGAGGGCTGCATAGACGTTCATTTGGAATAGACCAACCGGCCTGGGGGAAAGGGGGGCCGGCAAACCGTGTCGCTCAATCTTGATGGCTTCACAGAGGCTTGAGAACCCTGTTTATTTATTCATTTTTACGTTTCATTACGCCTATTTGGATGGAACCGTGTATCTGCATCATCGTATTTAAAAGAACGTTAATAATAGTAGGCTAGCCGTTTGTCCCTGTCTTAATGCGATGTTGTGCAAACCAAAACAACGTTTACAAACGTGAATTGATCATACTCTGTACTAGCACTCGATGGTCTCTTCAAAAATCGCCTGATATCTATGGCTAATTTACATTTACATTTAGTCATTTAGCAGACGCTCTTATCCAGAGCGACTTACAGTAAGTACAGGGACATTCCCCCCGAGGCAAGTAGGGTGAAGTGTCTTGCCCAAGGACACAACGTCATTTGACGCAGCCGGGAATCGAACTTGCAACCTTCAGATTAGCCATCTGACTTCCCTTTTTAATTAATCCATTTCGAACAGGTAGACTAATCCACAACGTGTATGTGTGTACATACTTCGTGGATCCTGATTGGTGTCGCCCCCGCAGCCGAAACGCATTGATTGGAGGGTCACAGACCATACAGCGCAAATGAAATTATTCAGACTACAGCGTTTAGGCCTATATGTTAAACAACATGAAATTTAGTCTTTGGTGTTTTCAAATTAAACCAAATTTATTTCGGATTATTCCAACGGGAGAATACGAGGCGCAGGGAATTTAGATGTGCGTAAACGCGCATAAACGCTATTTAGAGGTGGATAAACGCAATTTCTGCAATTAAGAGGTGGATAAACGCTATTTCCGAATTTCGGGAGGTGCGTAAACGGCGTTTACGTGCGTTTAGCCCCCACTACATCCCTGCTTACAATACTAGCAACGGCATTTCTTACCAATGCGGTACAAAATCTCGACTGCAGGATCCCCACGATACTCGCAATCTTCAATTCGGTAGAAACCAACAATGTGAAGCTTATTATTTAACTGTTGTTTGAATGTTTTTTCTAAATTAATCTATCTGTTCGCCAGCGTGGCTGCTCTCATCCTCGTCTTGGTATGAAAGAAAGAAGAAGGGAAGTCAGGTGGCTGAGCGGAGAGGGAGTCGGGCTAGTAATCAGAAGGTCGCTGGTTCGATTTCCGGCCGTGCAAAATGACGTTGTGTCCTTGGGCAAGGCACTTCACCCTACTTGCCTCGGGGGGAATGTCCCTGTACTTACTGTAAGTCGCTCTGGATAAGAGCGTCTGCTAAATGACTAAATGTAAATATAAGAACGAGCACACGCGATGTTTGGGGCTATCTCGTTGTTATGATCAGTGACCTATGCTCTCTCTTGGAAGTCGCTTTGGATAAAAGCGTCTGCTAAATGCATAAATGTAAAATGTAAAATAAGTATTTTTATTTATTTTCTTTTAAAAGAAAATCAAACCATCACTCCACTTTAGGCTAACATCAAAAACAAAGTGTAAAACAAATCCATGAATTTTATATTTTAACCTGGGTTACACAACTCCAAAACATAACTGAGCCTCCATGTTTTTCTGTAGGTAGGTTCTTTTCTTTGAAAGCAGCATTTTTATTCTGCAAATGTAGAGATGATGTGACTTGCCAAAAAGCACAAGTTTTGACCCATCTGTGCAAAGGACATTCTCCCGAAAGATTGTGACCTGTCAATATGCATTTTAGCTAATTCCAGTCTGACTTTTTAATGTTTTTCGTAATTTATTTTGGTCTGGATCTTCTTTTATGGAGGCACCTTTCGGTCAAAAACTATGGATGGTGTGATCAGAAACTGACATACCTTCACCTTGAAGTTCAGCTTATATCCCTTTGGCAGTTATCCTTTACCTACCATCTTTCTGTTCAATCTGGGTTCGATTTTCATTTCATGTTCAGTGTGGCACACTGAACTGACACACGTTCAAGTTCACGTTTTCTATTGTCAGGTGCACAGAACAACACAAGGTCAGACTGGGCACTGAAATTCTTTGGACAAGACAATGCAAGCAACCTGGCATAACATAACATATAAGTACTAGTAACATAGATTACATCGATGATAAGCTGAAATAGAAAATAGTGAAACCTAAATATACAAAATAGTATGCAATATACAATACAATATACGAGACCTCTAATACACATAATGACCTATGCTAACCTTACAGACCTAACTAACCTAAGACAAGTGAGGTAAGTTAAGCAATAGTGCAATAATGAACTGAAAGTGTGTTAAGGGGCTAGTGAGAAATGTATCAATGTAAAGTGACCAGTGAGAAATGTATCAACGTCCATATATCAGTGTCCATTTAGAAGCCTGATGACCCTTGGATAGAAACTATTGTCCAGCCTGCTAGTGCGAGACCGAATGCTACGGTAGCGCCTGCCAGAAGGCAACGGGATAAAGAGACTGAAGAATGGGTGGTAACAGTCTCTTAGGATCCTTCCTGCTTTCCTGAGGCATCGTGTGGTAGGTGTCCTGTAGGGCTGGGAGCTTCCTGCCAATGATGAACTCAGCAGACCGGACCACACTACGTAGGGCCTTGCGGTCCCTGTCTGTGTAGCTCCCATACCACACTGTGATGCAACCAGTCAGAATGCTCTCTATAGTGCATCTGTAAAAGTTAGTGAGGATGACTGAGTCCATGCCAAAACTTCTTCAGTCTCCTCAAGAAGAAAAAGCGTTTCCGGGCCGCTTTGACCACCTTGTCCGTGTGAGCAGACCAGGTGAGGTCATTGCTGATGTTCACCTCGAGGAACCTGAAGCAGCTGACCTTTTCCACTTTGGATCCGTTGATGTGAAGGGGTGCATGCTCCTCCTGCTGCCGCCTTCTATAGTCCACAATCATCTCCTTGGTATTGCTGATGTTGGGAGAGAGGTTATTGTCCTGACACCATGATGTCAGGGTATCGACCTCCTCTCTGTAGGCTGACTCACTCATCACTGCCAGAGATGAGGCCCACGATGGTTGTGTCGTCAGCAAACTTAACAAGGAGGTTGGAGCTGTGCGTTGCCGCACAGTCGTGCGTGAACAAGGAGAACAGGAGAGGGCTGAGCACACAGCCCTGGGGGGTGCCTGTGTTGGTGAAGCAAAGAAGGTGATACTATGATACTAAATAGCACAGTGACTGCTTTCCTCCATTTAAATAGTCTGAATGACTGATCACAAGATTAGAGATGTGTGATACTAATTAAAGAAACTAATTGGTTTGGAAAATCACTATAATCAAATTATTTATTATCTGTGTGTCCAGGTCATTTTAGAATATCTTTGTAGAATAAGCAATGATTCAGCTCTTTTCACAGCTTCTTTGCTTTTCTTTATGACATACCAAAGGTATGCAAGTATACATATACAGCTTTCATCATTTTTCAGGAGGAATGAAGCATTATTTCAATGAGCTGTAAGGGTACCAACAAATTTGAGCATGTCTGTATTTCCTATTGTAAAACTTCTCTTGATGACCTATAATCGATCATTGGCAAACCATCAGTAATTATGTATAAAGTCTTAGACTGATTAGATTTAAGTAATTGAACCGGCTGAATAATTTATACACTTCAATTCAAACAAAACCCATTTATTGATTCATGTTATGTTCTATAGGCGCCTGCTAGCCCTCGTCCTGTGGCACCACAAACACCTCTGACACACCCTTGGGGAATTTGGTCCAATTTGTAAAATTGTCCTATTATTGTTCTATGGTAATAAAGGTTTTTGACAACTTGTCTATGTGCTTTACTGACAATGACTTCTGTCGGCCTACACTTACCAAGTAGGAAATAGCATTTTGGCCAATTGGTCCTTGTTCACCCATGCTGTGGATGCAAATCTCAAGTTTGCTCATTTAACTCTTCATCACATTGTCTACAGCCGCACAGTGTATCCTTTGTAATATTGTAGGTAAACATTATCCTAGATGCTACTGCAAATTCAGGTAGGTGTTTGTGATTGAGAACCACAGTTGGGGAGAAGCACCGTAAGCCTGGATGCATCAGCACAGAGCACTTATGCATTTACACTGATAATTTCAAGTTACGCTTGACGTCAAGCTCACATTGCCCTTGACCTTTTTGTTCCCTCCTCCCTCCTCAAGCTCTTGATCACATCAAGAGCTTGTCTGTGTTGGTTTCCAAGCAACTGCCAACAATTCTTTATGGTGCACTTATTACATAACTTTGGGATAAAACCCCACGTAAAGTTAAAAAATATATTTTTAGCAGGTATTGTTTGGCAAGGTACTGACATCTAGGTAACTGGTTAATGCTATCATTCAAAATAAAAAAATAATTAAAAAATCTAGAATCTACGACTGTGAAAGCCAGTTTACCAAAAACACAAATCTGAAGAGAAAAAAAAATAATACAATAGTTGGTCATTGTGGCTGTTGCGTGGCTCACGTAGAGAAAGATCATCTCTTTGTGGTAGTGAGAGGAGCAAGCTGCCTTCACCTCCTACTCAGTCATTTATTTTCAGTGTTCGTATTGACTAGGGACCATGGATACCACCACAGACTACAAATTACCCTCTCCTCCTTTGTCTTACATTCTAAAAGGGCCCATTCTCATTGTACCATCTGCCCTGCCAAACGGCCACAGCCTATAAGTCTATACCAGAGACAATTTTTTTACCGTGTAAGAGCCACATCCCTTCCTCACTCTCTCACACACACACAGACAGAGAGAGACCTTCATTGTATGGCCTTTTAGCTCGTGCAATGTTCCAAGCCAGTTGATACGATGCAAGCGTTACGGTCTCTGAGTGCTTCGTACATTTTTGCAACAACTGTAGCCTATCTGCTTCTCTGCCTGATTTTGAAGTGAAGGCAGAATAGCTTGCCATTACGTTCAACAAAAAAATATAAACTCTCCCACTATGTTAAAAACGGCCTGTGTTCATCTTCAAATTTTCGTTTTGCTGAGAATTCTTCCCTGCCATTTTCAGAGCGAACTTGACACCAATTGTTTCTTCAACAATAAAGGCCGATATATGCTTCTCCGTTTTCCAAAAAATGGACACATGGGAACGCCCTCCTCTACGGGGAACGCCCTCTCCGAGCTCGACGTGCACCTCCTGAATTTTCTAACTATCCGTCGTAATTTTGGATAGTTACGGATACCCCCTTGGCTGTGATTGGTCAGTATTAAGAACCGCTTGCGTCAGGGGCGGGGTTGCCGTGATAAACAAGACGAACAGAATCCTTTGACCGCCATTGCTGTAAGTTTTTACAATTCATATTTCAGCTAAACAGTACATGTAAATCAGCATCTGAATTAAAATGTGACGAGAAATGGGCAGTGTAGTTGCTGAAAATGTGCGTATTTTATTGATGAAACGGCTAATTTGTAAATTTGCTCCGACTTCTCGATAACCTAGGTAAATAAACCAAGGGCGTAGGTTTGGTCCCAGCTTTGGTAGGGACACTGAATGCCCCCCCCCCCCCCCCATAAAAAAAATGGACTTCTGAGCAATGAAATCATTATTTATATTTGGGCATCCCAATTTATAGGACCTTTTTACTACCTACAAGTATAAGTATGAATGATAACATTCATGGGTAACATTGTCTAAACATCCCTTAAAAAACAGCAATTTAATGCAATCTTTACCAAAATTGACAAATTCAACTTCTCACCTGAACCCTTGATGCTGATTCATCACCAGCCTGCTCTACATCTGCTTCAGAGTGCTGTTTTTCCTGCACAGTAATTCATCAATTTAATACAGACACTAACCATGCTTAGTTGACTGCTGACATTGGTCGAGATTACAGGGATATTACTATCCAAGGGATCATATAGGCCTACTTATTACCAGTTAATATCACTTTTGAGTTGCTAGCCTGCTGGTACTAGGCTAAACTAGCACGGTCCAGCTGCTGCTAACACACTGGTCGAAAGATTGCAGACGCTAGGGATACATTTAATACAAGCAAAAGTTACATGATCTACTACACTAACAACTTTCAAACATAATTTTTTTTTTTACATATTTCCATTGTAGAGGTATTGGGTGGCGATGTAAGGCTAGCAGGTTTGCACTGTATGGGTAGTTTTCCTACTAGCTAACTAACAACGACCTTGCTAGCTACTTACTCTCTGGGTGGTGAAAAAACTTCTGATACATTTCTTCTTTTTGGATGACATTTTCCTATCTACAAAGCACAAAAGGGTCAAAAATATCAATGCTGAGACCAAAAGAAATACTAATGAGGCTTTATTATTTCCTGGCGTATTTAGTAGTTTACCGTGTCAGACTACTGACAGCTCTCTTTCTGCAAGTCAAGATTCACGAAGTGTTTCTGATTCTGGCACTTCAGCCAATTAAATGACATCTTGTCTCGCAGGCTCGAGGGCGCATTGGTTCACTTTTTTCACTTTTACGGGCGACGCACAATAAAAGGAAATGAGTTTTGCAAATATATTGTGCAAAATATTTTTTCGGAATCGATCCAAATTGCAGCACAAAGGAGTTCACTAAAATATTGGTGGGGACAATTTTGTCATTTTCAAATGTTGGTGGGGACAAGTACCTAGCGTCCCCCCCTAAATCTACGCCCATGAAATAAACACTCGACGACGACTTACAAAAAAACGTTGCGCCACCTACTCTTGAATTGTTTTCAGCACCCACAGCCTACGGAGAACCATAAACGCAGTCTATCTGTCCGTATCCGTCCGTATCCGTAAAGGCCGATTTATACTACTGCGTATCCGTTACGGACAGACGCACAGAGGGAGTCGGACGGATAGGTTGAATTTATACTACTCCGAAGGCTCTGGGTGCTGAAAACACTTCACTGCCAGAAGAGTAGGTGGCGCTGCACTGCGATGCTACCTAGGTCATCGAAAAGTCGGAGCAAATTTACAAATTAACCGTTTCATCAATAAAATAAGCACATTTTCAGCAACTACACTGCCCATTTCTCGTCACATTTTAATTCAGATGCTGATTTACATGTACTGTTTAGCTGAAATCAAATCAAATCAAATCAAATTTATTTGTATAGCCCTTTTTACACGAAAGCATGTCACAGAGGGCTTCACATACGCCCCTAGAACTGCCCCTCAACCAACCTAAACCCTCAAGGAAGACAAGGAAAAACTCCCAGAAAAACTCTCAGCAGGAGAAAAAATGGAAGAAACCTTGGGAGGAGCAATTCAGAGAGGGATCCCCTCCTCCAGAGACGGTATGGAAATATGAATTATAAAAACGTACAGCAATGGCGGTCAAAGGATTCTGTTCGTCTTGTTGGTCACGGCAACCCCACCCCCGCCCCTGACGCAAGCGGTTCTTAATACGGACCAATCACAGCCAAGGGGTATCCGTAAAATGACGGACGGACAGACGGATAGGTAGGAAAATCAGGAGGTGCACGTAGAGCTCTCCGAGGGACACGGAGAGGACACGGAGAGGGCGTTCCTCGTTGGAGAGGGCGTTCCCTGTCTCCGTGTCCGTAAAAACGCAGTAGTATAAATCGGCCTTAAGCCCGCCCATCCGTAAACGGAGTCGGAGAAGCATATTGCGGCCTTAAGCTTTTCCCTTCCCCCAAGTTGAGCTCTGAGTTTTATGTTGGTCCACACCAAACGCGTTTCGCTCGTCTATTTTAGATACAAAGTGAATATACAGATGCGATCACGCGAAAATTCGCGTCAAACGCGCATTTGTGTGAGATGAAAATAATGTACTCAAGCGAACACGCATACACAAAAAATTCAAAAACACAAAATTTGATATGAATGTAAGAGCCGCATGCGGCTCGGGAGCCGCGGGTTGGCCAGGCCTGGTCTATACCATTGGTATTCAGATAGATACTGACATTTTTTCATATACATGGACTTCTAGCCCAGCCCATCATTCAGGTCATACAACAGTTGAGCTGTGAGTACAACAAACATGCTGCGTACTGTTTGCATTCTTTGAAGCTACTTTGATTTATTTTATTATTTACAGAAGTTTAAAGATATTGGGGGTGTAATATTGTGTTCACACTTACACCCATTAATTAAAATGTGTATCAAAACTACCCTGGTTTTCAATCATTTTCACAGAGGAAAATAGTAGATAGCATTTCCATAAATTGTTGTGAAAAGGGCATAGACTAGACCGGGGTAAACTCGTTAATTCCTTGATTTCTTACTTTGTACCCTTCTCTATCTCTTGTACTTTCTTATTGATAAGACATATCCAATCCTTTCCTCATGGGTGCCACAGGCTCCCATTTCTTATCCATTATTGGGATAGGAAATATAAACCTTTCTGTAATGCTGTTTTAGAAGCTTCTAAATCTCCTCATTACTCTACATTAAAGTTGTCCTTAAGGAACATTGTGAAATACCCAAAAAACCCAGTCAATCACCCCTTTAACCCTTGTGTTATCTTCGGGTCATTCTGACCCATCAGTCATTGTGACCCACCGTCGTATTGCGACAACTTTACCGCATACAAAAACAAAGTGAAGCATTTTCTTTTAACCGTTGGGCTGTCTCAGACCCCCTCATTGCGAAGGTTAAAATATATTTTTTTTGTTTTTGTATTGGGTAAAATTGGGTAAACACAACGATGGTTCGTTATGACCCTTTGGGTCATGTGACCCGAAGGCAGCACAAGGGTTAAGGTCTCCGAATAGGGTATGTAACATTGGTTGGACTGAAAATGGCCCGGGTGCTGTTCTATGCATGCTCATGCTTCTTGTGAATTTGTCCCGTGAAAAAACGCTAGGGTTTCTCCTTTTATGGTATGCTCATGAATATATAGATGAGCTGCGTGCTGATTGGTTGGTTTACAACGAGTGAAGCTACGGAGCAAAAAAACACGGCCAACAGCACTCACTGAAACAAGAAGGTGGAGACTTGAAATAAAAACTAACAAATAAATCTATTGTGTCTACACAACACTGTTTACAACAGATTGACTAGATAACATTTGAAATGATTACGTTAGTTGTTTCCACTTCTGTTGTCGAAGCAAACAGGATCAACTTTGGTGGGTAACGTTAGCACTACAGCTTAGCAAACAAACCATCGTGATTCAACTCAGCTTCAGTTAGCTCTAGCTATCTTGCTGAAAAATAGATATGGACAAACATGCATCTTGAATTGTAGATTTACATGACAACACGGGTTATTTATTTGAATGAAACGCAGTCAGGAACATGAAATAACATTAGCCCCATTGCCAATAAACAAAATAATCACACATTCTACCGATGCTAGATACAGGCAGGATACGTTAGCATTGCTAATAACTGTTAGCGACAACATCATACTACAGCTTGCGGTTGTGATGAACATAAGGTCGGAACAGCACTTCTTTTCAGCAACAGCTTCATAGCAAATCCTGCTTTACATTGTCCCAGGTTTTCAAAACTGTCCTCTGGTGGTTTTTGGTGGTCACCAATGACTGTAACTGTTAGCTGTAGTGCTAACGTTACCCACCAAAGTTGATCCTGTTTGCTTCGACAACAGAAGTGGAAACAACTAACGTAATCATTTCAAATGTTATCTAGTCAATCTGTTGTAAACAGTGTTGTGTAGACACAATAGATTTATTTGTTAGTTTTTATTTCAAGTCTCCACCTTCTTGTTTCAGTGAGTGCTGTTGGCCGTGTTTTTTTGCTCCTGGCTTCACTCGTTGTAAAACAACCAATCAGCGCGCAGCTCATCTATATATTCATGAGCATACCATAAAAGGAGAAAACCTCTTGTTTTTTCACAGGGCTATTTCACAGGATGCATCAGGGCTCATAGAACAGCACCCGGGCCATTTTCAGCCCAACCAATGTTACATACCCTATTCAGAGACCTTAAGGAACAGTGTGAAATACCCCAAAAACCCAGTCAATGACCCCTTTAACAAAATCAAAGCTGTCATCCACTCTACGACAGATTTGATGCAAACAGATGATAATTCTTCTATTGTAAGATCACAACTGGGAAAGTTAATAATATTGTTTGAGGATGTAACCCTACAACAAACCACAGTGATTCCCTTACTTCCTGAAGAAGAAAAGGAAAAACAAAGGGAATGGTTTGCACGCATCAATGAACGCACCGCTGGGTTTATTCACAATGCAAAGAGATGGTTATTCAAACTGTGGAGACTTTTTCCTGACGACATGAATGTAAAGACAGCTCTACACGGTATGAGCGGAGAAGATCAACAGGTTCAGGATGGAACTCACACCTCTGCTGTCAAAGTGCCTGATACTGTGCAACAGGAAACACAAGAGGATATAACACCAAGTGACAGTGTCTCAAATGTCGGAAGTGGAAATTCAGGAAGACAACCTTCTGCAAGGAGCAGAAGCCACGGACAATCAAGCTCTATTGGCAGGAGGTCAAATTATTCAACTACCTCTTCAGCGTGCATTAAAGCTGAGGCTGACATGGCTGCGCTCATGGCACGGCAACATATATTGGAGCTGCTACGGAAAAGGCAAGAGCAGCTTACACTTCAAGTTGAAATTGCAGCAGCCAGGGCTAAAGTGAATGTGCTCAGAGGGTCTTCTAACCCAAGTGTTGTATCTGATGGCATGGAATCATATTTTGAGAGAGGAAGACATGAAACAAAAGCTCTCAATGCTGAAGCTGATTAATTTTTTTCCTCTAAGCATTCAATGGGCTGGAGAAGGCAGGTGGCAACGCTGACCCTCACTTGACGGGAGCAAGACCTAAGGATGGACATGGAAAACGTAGACCTAAATCCACATTACTTGGCCACACTGAGCCACAGGGTACTTCGAAACGCGGAACGTTGTTCATCAAATGTAACCTCACACAATGCAGCTGCAGCGTCAAGACGTAGCGAACAAGATCCCGTGTTATGAAACATGGAAAAACTAAATGAAATAACGGCTTTTTTAGCTCAGCAACAGTGTCTCTCACTTTGCCTAAAAGAGAGATTGAGGTATTTGATGGTGATCCTCTACGATATCAAACTTTCATAAGAGCATTTGAGCAAAGCATTGAAAGCAAAACTAACAATACAAGAGACTGCTTACACTTCCTTGAGCAGTACACCACGGGACAGCCAAGAGAGCTTGTCAGAAGCTGTCAGCATATGGCCTCTGATAGAGGACATGCCAAGGCCAAAGCTTTGTTACAAGAGCATTTTGGAAACAAACAGAAGATGGCGACAGCCTAAATGTAAAGGTTCTTTCATGGACATCAATAAAATCTGATGATACAAAGGCTCTACAAGTATACAGTCTCTTTCTCAGAGGATGCTGCAACGCTATGGAAGAAATCCAGTACATGTCTGAGTTGGATATGCCCCCCTACAAGCTAAGGGACAGATGTCGCCTGTGAGCTGCAGGAAAGGCACAACCTCAGAGCTACATTTGCAGACATCATCAACTTTATCGGAAAACAAGTGAGGATTGAATCCAATCCAGTGTTTGGGGATGTAAAATATACTCTAGCGTTTACGGCGAACAAGGACGTGACAAAATTCAAGTCACAGCCGCATTATAAGGTGCAGAAGAGTAGCTTCGCAACTACTATGTCGGCTGTGGAGAAGAAAGAGGATACAATAACTACAAAGGAGAGTGGATCATTTACTGAGAAGAAATGTTTGTTCTGTGATGGTGGACATGCATTGGAGTTGTGCCCTCTATTGCAGAAGAGGGCACATAGCGAGAAGATTGGCTTCTTAAAGGAAGGTGGTGTGTGTTTCGGCTGCCTGTGCATTGGGCACATCAGCAAAGACTGTAGGAGGCGCCTCACATGTAAAGTATGCAGACTTTCCTGAAAGTGATCAAGAGGAACAGCAGGGGTTATCGAGAGAGGACTGCCAGTTTATGGACCTTGTAGGTCAGCTAACCTAGTTGATGGCCATTATGAAATTGGCTTACCTTTGAGGAACAAGGAAATAAACATGCCTATCAATCGTAGGATGGCGGAACTGCATGCTTTAAACCTAAGGAGGAGGTTTAAAAAAGATGCCTCGTTTCACATGGATTACTCTGTCTTTATAGATGATATGGTATCAAAGGGTTATGCACAGAAAATTCCAGCTGAAGACTTGGAACACAGTGATAGAGTGTGGTATCTACCACATCATGGAGTTACCCGAAGAAAATGACACTTCGGGTGGTATTTGACTGTACAGCAACATTCCAGGGGACATCTTTGAACGATCAACTTCTGCAGGGCCCCGGATCTCACTAACCCATTGATTGGAGTCATGACTAGATTCAGCCACCTGGGAGTCAGGTGGCTGAGCGGTTAGGGAATCGGGCTAGTAATCTGAAGGTTGCCAGTTCGATTCCTGGCTGTGTCAAATAATGTTGTGTCCTTGGGCAAGGCACTTCACCCTACTTGCCTCGGGGGGAATGTCCTTGTACTTACTGTAAGTCGCTCTGGATAAGAGTGTCTGCTAAATGACTACATGTAAATGTAGATTCAGGAAAGAACCTGTTGCAATCATCGCGGACATTGAAGCTGATGTTTCATCAGGTAAAAGTACCACATGAAGAACTAGACCTCCTAAGATTTCTCTGGTGGCCCAATGGAGCCTTACAGTCAGGACTTGGAGGAGTACAGGATGAATGTTCATCTGTTCGGGGCTACTTCATCACCCAGTTGTGCAAACTTCACCCTCAGGAAAGGTGCAGAAGATAACAAAGAGGTTTTCGGAGACAAAGTCGTCAACACCATTCTGCACAATTTCTATGTCGATGACTGCCTGGCTTCAGTTGCTACAGAGGAGGAGGCAGTATCTCTCTATCACGACCTGAGAGCCATTTGTTCTAATGGGGGTTTTGTACTCGCGAAGTGGATGAGTAACAGTCGTCATGTGTTGGCTGCTATACCTGAAGAGCAAAAAGCAAAGGAGATGAAGGACTTGGATTTGGACTATGATCGACTTCCTGTGGAAAGGGTGTTGGGTGTACAGTGGTGTGTCCAATCTGATACATTCAAATTCAAGATAACATTCCAAGATAGACCTCCTACCAGAAGGGGGATCCTCTCCACAGACAGTTTGATTTATGATCCCTTAGGAATCCTTGCTCCTGTAGTTCTCTCTGCCAAGAAGATCTTACAAGAGATATGTAGAAAGGAGCTTGGTTGGGATGACACTTTACCAGCATCAATTGCTCAAAGACTTCAGAGTAGCTAGATGTTTGAAACCTGCAGGGTTTGGAGAAGAAACTTCTGCTCAACTACACCATTTTGCAGATGCAGGTGAAGGGGGCTATGGAACAGTGACTTATCTGTTGTTGCAAAACAGTCATCAACAGGTGCACAGTGTAATGGTAAAGTCCAGAGTTGCCCCATTGAAGCCAATTACGATCCCTCGTATGTAGTGTTGCTTTCGTCAACGAAAATTATGACTAAATATCGTCGTCAACGAACCTTTATCAAGTGACGAAAACGAGACGAGACGCAACGTAAATGCTGGTCATGTGACGATGACTATAATTAAATGTATAATGCAATATCGTTGACGAATAAAAACGAGACGAAATGTTATAACGTTATTTCATTTCGTTTAGTCGCGTTATTATTATTAGCTAACTCATGAGGCTGTGCTTAATGTGTCTCATTTTAACGTTAGCTTTAGACGTTAGCTTTAGACGTTAGCTACTGAGCTGAAACCGACTGAGAGTCTGAGACAAACGTGTGTGACTAGCGTATGTGTGTTTGTGAGAGAGTGTAAAGTGGGTTACCATGTGTGACTAGTGTGTGTACTGTGTGTGTGCGTGTGTATTTTTATGAGACAGTGTAAAGTGGGTTCTTAGTTCCTACCTGACTGACTGCATGTGTACTAAGCATCCCTTGTTGGCCAAATACTGTAGCTAGTTTTGTCATTCACATAGCAATCACACTGAACTGAATTTGGCAT
Organism: Thaleichthys pacificus; assembly: GCA_023658055.1. Lineage (NCBI taxonomy): Eukaryota > Metazoa > Chordata > Actinopteri > Osmeriformes > Osmeridae > Thaleichthys > Thaleichthys pacificus. The sequence goes on from CM042865.1 coordinate 4,010,269, forward strand.
CAACAACATGACTTTGAATACCTTATTCAATCTAGACCAATACATTAAACAAATGGTTCTGGCAGGAGGACTCAGTATAGTATTACTTGATATACTTTATTTCACACGGTACAACACATGATTGTAACAATTGATTTGGCATTATGGTTCTGCTTGCATCGGCTCCCTGCCGCACCCAACGGAGACACCGTCTCAACCTCCGAGCAGAGAGCAGCGACGCATTCCCCCCTACGACAGGAAACAGAACCAAGGGTGGAGGCCGGGGAGGCGGAGGCAGCAGATTAAACAGAAGCAACCTGTGTCGCACTAACAAGCAGAGTGCAGCGATAGCCTGATTGAATAGCCCGCCCTGCTAGGGTGTGCCCCTACTGCGTGATATGACGCGCTGCTAGTGACGCGCTGCTAATGAGCGCTATGTCTCGCGTCCCCCTGCATGAACCAGCTCCGCTTGATTTTGGCATTAACATGCCTCTGCTTAGACTACTTATGTTTTGATTAAAAAGACACTAAAATACAATTTTCATTGACTTAAACTAGACTAAATGTCATCAGTTTTCCTCGACTAAAACTAGACTAAAATGTCATCAGTTTTCGTCGACTAAAACTAGACGAAAATAGTCATGGATAAGTCTGACTAAAATAAGACAGGCCGCCAAAAACAGGCCGCCAAAAACAACACTACTCGTATGGAGCTTACGGCTGCCACGGTTGCAAGTCGTATGGACACGATGTGGAGGAAGGAGCTGCAAATGCAACTTCAAGACTACATTTTTTGGACCACTTCTGTTTTGAAGTATATCAACAATGAGACCTCAAGGTTTCGAACATTTGTGGCAAACAGGGTTTCGGCGATCCATAAAGTGTGAAGACCATCGCAGTGGAGGTATGCGAACACTTCAATTAACCCTGTATATTTGGCCTCTAGGGGGTTGAAGGTGGAATCCTTCCTGAAGAATCAGACATGGGTGTCTGGGCTTCAGTTTTTCGTCTGGCCTAGGGAGGAGTGGCCTGTAAACCCTTATGGTTCGCAAGAAATCTTGCAAGAGGACCCTGAAGTTAAAAGGAGTGTCACAGTGAATACTATACAGACTGCAGTTGAGGATGATCTACTTCAGCATAATAATGCACTTAAAATACAAACGTGAGCAAAGGCAGCAATCGCTATCGAATCAACAGACGTGCAATTTAGCTAGCCCGGGGAAGAATACAAACAACGAAAATCACCAGTTAACTTGAATTCAAATTAGCAAGAACTATAGACTTAATACAATAACAGGCTTAAATGAACTGACAACATAAGTTTATACGACTTACAGTTCTCAAGGACGCACACACGCAATCTCAACTGCGGTGTGAAGCGCGTGTCCGTGCTATTCTCCGACGTGCACTCTAACAATAACTGCTGATAGACGGCCTACAATTTTGTACAGCCTTATTTCTGATACAGTGGCGGCAGAAATGTTGCCATGGCGGGCCGCCACGGCAAAATCAACATAGAGGAAACACTGTGATGCAGTAACACGAATGTAACAACTACTTCTCGTCTTGGAGTCACTTGAAAGGGATAGTATGTTGGATCCTTAGGTTCAAGGATCTGCTTTTGTGTCTTAGTCAGAAGAGGAAGCAAAAAGGTCTTGAAGTTGCTCAATCTGGCATTGATGAAGCCCGACAAAGGCAATCTCTGGAAAAGGAGATCCAGAGTATCAAAGCTCGAGCTAATGGTGGTTACCTCTCAATAGAGGAACTAAGGAAAGCTGAGTGGGAGATAATCCGCTTCTGTCAGAAAATAAGATTTCCAGCTGAGATCTATAGTTTGGAGAAGCTGTAAAAAGAAACAGCCACATTTACAAGCTGAACCCAGTACTCAAAGATGGTGTCTTAAGGGTTGGTAGACGGCTCAGTAGGGCAGCCATGCCTGAAGACTCAAACACCCTGTCATTCTGTCAAAAGATCTTCACATCTCCGACATCATTCTTCGACATATACATCATTAGATAACATTGTGGTCGTAACCACATGTTATCCATGATGCGACAAAGATATTGGATTCCAAGTGTGGCCATAAGGAAAACCCTGTCCAAATGTGTTGTCGGTCGGAGGTTACATGCTGCTCCAGGGCGCCAGCAGATGGCAGACTTGCCTACTAGTTTCCCCAGACAAACCTCCATTCACACATGTTGGAGTGGACTATTTTGGACCCTTCGAAGTAAAGCGTGGAAGGAGCGTATTGAAGAGATATGGAGTACTTTTCACTTGCTTATCTATAAGGGCTGTCCACATTGAGGTTGCATCATCGTTGGATACGGATTCCTTCACCAATGCTCTTCGACGGTTCATAGCAAGACGTGGACAAGTGTCAGAGCTGCGCTCGGATAATGGCACCAACTTTGTTGGTGAGTTAAGGGAAGCCATCAAAAACTGGAATCTTGCTCGGATCCATGACACCCTTCTCCAAAAGGAAATAAAGTGGGTTTTCAATCCCCCATCTGGTTCACACCACGAAGGTGTATGGGAGACATTGATCAGATCTGTGCGAAAGGTCCTGAACTCAACACTGAAGATGCAGTGTCTGGACGAGGAAAGTCTTCACATCAACCTCTGGGAAGTGGAAGGTTATCGTTAACAGCCGTCCCATAACCAAAGCATTCATTGATCTTAATGACCTTGAAGCACTAACCCCTAACCATCTTTTACTTCTGAAAACCTTGCCATCTCTGCTGCCAGGACTGTTCCTAAAGGAGGACGTATATGCCCGTCGTAGATGGAGACATGTGCAGTATGTCCAATCTATTTTGGAAAAGATGGATTGTGGAATATCTGCCGCAACTACTGGAGCGTCAAAAGTGGTCAGGTGTAAAACGGAACTTCATTCCTGGAGATATCGTCATCATAGTTGATGATTCAGCTCCTCGCAACTCATGGTTGACTGGTAGGATAATTCACACTATACCAGACAAAAAAGGACTTGGTACGAATGGTACGGATTAAAACCAAGACCAGCTGTCTGGACAGGCTCATCACCAAAGTTTGCCTCCTGCAGGAGGCGGAAGCCTCGTGAGAAGGTGCAGCTGATTCTCTGACCTATTGACTTTTACGCACTGGCTTTCCATGACGGGACTAAACAGAACGAGTGGCGGTAAAGACCACTCTCACAGGACAGAAGAAAATGACATACTACATCAACTCGTCTCCTATGTTGTGTATTAATGATCATTTCTGTATAATAATTAGGGTCTGGAATATAGAAGCCATGCATATTATGTTCATAGGAGCCAGGTATATTTATGTTTGTTTCTGGTTTATTTTACCTATACGTCATTGTAGGACGTCACGGGGGGTTGGTCAGACAATTAGTATTTAAACACCTGTGTACCTGCACGACGGGAGGGAGAGAGGGGGTGAGTTGGGGTTTTTGGATTTTCTGTTGACTGCAGTTTTCCCGTAGTTTCATTTGACCATATCCACGTTCATATTTACGCAGTATTTTTGTCATGCAACTGGATTTTGTTTCGATTGTTTTTTCAATGGACAATTCAATGGACAATAAATCTTTGAACGTTTATCACGGAGTGGAACTGACTTACTCAAACAGCGTGTCATACAAGTGATGTGCCCTGACTCAGCCTCTTGGCGACTTATAGCGGTTGCAAAGAAGTTGATACAGTACCGTAAAGATACATTTTTGTACTTTTAAGGGAACATTTGCTAAGTTTGTACCTTAGGGAACAAAAATGGACCTGTATTGTACCTCTTTTTCTGACAGTGTATAGCAAGTAAACTGAGAAAAAGACAACTTTGTTTTATGATGCTTTATTTTAGTTAATCTTTATTTTAATCCACATGTATAGCAGTCCGTCAAACACGATAGTCTGCTGCATTCATTGCATTGTCATCATCATTATAGGGTCATAAAAAAAAGTTTCCTCCACACAGACCCATCCCCCAAACACATTCTCACCCCTTCTTGCAGCCTTCATTGCCATGAATTACCTTGTTCTACCCTGCAGCATGGATACACCAACAATAGGTGGCTCTAAATATATATAATTCGACATACTCTTGGGAGTGTGGTTCAGATCACATACTTCTTAATGCAATCCACACCTTATCTGCTACCCTCTATTTCATCCAAAGCTGATTTGTATGTGTGTGTGTCTGAGAGAGAAATTAGATAGATAGATGGATAGATAGAGAGAATCAAAACAGTCTAATTGGCAAGAAATAAGCAGTTCTCCAAAATGCTTTAAAATACTTGGTATAAAGTAAAGTCTGAGCAGAAATTCCATAGTCACTTTTTTTCTCTTAAGAAACACAGGCCACCAAGAAAATGGAAATCAGCACAGCTCCTTTAAACATTCATTTTAGGGAAACACTTCAGACCTTTCAATGTGAGTTTTCTGTAAATACTAATTCACAAGGGTCTTGGTTTAGATTATTTTAAGAATTGTGAATTATTACACATGTATGTATGCATTATTGGCAACATTGGTTATCACTTAGGCCTACACATGCCAAATATGCTTTCACAACTTGAAACAGTGAACAGGATATGACTGTTACTGTGTTCAGCCACCAAACAAAGGAGTCTGTTTAGGGAAAACCATACTCCAGCCTTCTTGCTGTATGCTTTTGGAGACAAGGGATGGTTTGTCTGTCCTTGTGTATTTCACTACTCCATCTAGAGAAATGTTGCATAACCTTTACCCCTTAACAATGAACATGAAACCACTGCCAGTCACCTACACTGAATAGAAACCCCTGTCTCTCAGAGAAAACCAGTGAGATATTGGTTTAAGAACTTGTCAGGATAAATTGTTCATAGCCTACATTTTAACTTTCCTGAAGAAACTGTCTTGTTTGAATATGTTGATACAAACTGAACTCAAAACGTTAAATGTAGACTAGAGACTAAGCTATTGTTAACTGTACAATGCTGTAAAATGCATATAACTTTTGTAAAATGCTTTCACTAGGCTATAGCCTCCCGACGATTTTTCTGATTTATAGATCTCTACATACTTAGTAAAATAATATTATTACTAGATGTGACAGTAGGGAAGTTGGGACAGTAGGGAAGTGACAGCAACTTGAATCAGAATCAGCATAATAGCCAATATTAACAGGCTGTCGTATGTGCCTACCGAGTAGGCTAGTTGAGTTGAGAGCATCAAGAGCCTCGGGGGAATCGACTAGCTTCCCTGTTTGGCTACACGCACCTTCCACCCCTATCTCTGTAGATATTAGCGAGACAGGATTTTTGAATTCAATCTTAGCAGCCGCCATGCTGGGAGCAACAAACTTGTCAAGCTACTACGCTAGTGCAGCACTCTGCTAACGACCGGGACAAAGAAGAATCTTACCAAGTGAGTTAAAGCGATGCCTCGTCAAGTTTTGAAATGAATGCACTTCATAACGATGGCATCATAGCTAACTGATCGGTGTGTAGCAGATGTTAAACCTTTAACTTGAGTTGCTGTAGTTGGATGGCGATCAAGCATGTGTGTTCTCTTTAGTTTTACTCTTGACTAAGACGAACTAGTTTATGCATTTGTTACATTGTAACAACAAATGTTCGTATTAATTATATATTTTGTTCACGTTATAGAAATCAGTTCCATGCAATTGTAGAAGGCTTTCCTAGATTTGACCATATCTGCAAATAACGTAGCCTACAACAAACCATGTCGCAGTGTAAACGTGGGCAACGTCAGGAGCAAACTGATTTTAGTGCATTATTCTCATGTATAGCCTACGTGAAAGTAAACTAAATTTTAAGTGATTAAAACGTCTTAGACATTTTAAATGTCTGTCTGGCCCTCGGGGGTTGCTTTTCGCGGAATGCATATAAATCAAGCTGGGTGCTCTTTCATTTGTAAGAAGGGTCTTATTAAATGGAAGAATGAAACCAAACCGACACCTAACCAGTTTATGGGGATACTATACGGTGGCTGGACTCGTATCTACGCGCGAATGGTCAAGTTTAATCACCGCCATTTGTTCACCAGTCTACCTGTAGCTCTCAAACCAAAAAGCAAAGCTTTTATGTCAAGGTTGTGTTCTGGAGTGAGTGACTTTCTACAGTGCATTTGGGAAGTGTACCAAGCAGCTGGAGCTCATCAGTGTCACGTCATGTAGTAGTGTCACCTGTGTCGTGTATTTCTAGGACCTTAGAAGGCTGCTGTATATCTCACACTAAGCTAAAGTCTTTCGAGGAGAAGCAGTTCTGACTGTTAAAAGATACGATGTCATATAGAATATGGTAAGTGAAAAGCATGATACTTTTGACAGTTTGACTGTGTTCCGTTCTAAAAGCCCAGTCTGTCATCAATCTCACGTTGAATCGTGGCCATGCCATTGTGGGGATGTTTTGAGGAACTGACCCAGATAAATGATTGCAAAGTATCAGGTGTCAATTTTGTGCTTAAAAATAGCCCAGTGGGAGAAAAGTAGTCTTACGTGTGTTGAACCACACACTACCATCATCCTTACTTCATTCGTTCTAGCATTGTATTCTCTGCTTAGTCAATGCCTCACCAACTGTACTGGAGTTTTGATAGTCTATTTGTCTCCCCCTGGACCTCAATAAGTATCTGCCTCATCAAATTAGATTCATGCCCCGTGCAGTGTCAGAGCTGGCATGGCTGCCATCCGGACCTTGTCAATATAACAGGCCAGCCCCTCACCCTGGCCTCACACAGTCAAAACCATTTCAGCCAGTGCCTCTGGCCTCTTATGGTGAAACAAGAGAGGATCATGCAGTGAACATTCACCAGCAGCTGACAATCATGAATTGTGCAAAAGTGGTGTTTCCATGTAGCCTTGGTTGCTTGTTTACCTGCGGATCAAGGCCATTCAATTGGCCAACAACTTTCACATTAGTAGGGCTTCAGTTATTGATCTTGTAGCTTTAAGATGACAGCTTCCTAGACATTGAAATGCTTAGCTTTAAATGACCTATGAGTCGCATCAAAGCAACGCAATGCATACAATAAGGACTAGACGGGAGATTTGATAAAGGCAGGAATGGGAAATGGTGTCGTCTTTGTTTTTGTTCATCTTTTTCCGTGCTTTTGTTCTTTTTTTTATTATAAAGAAATTGTACTTGATTTCACTTAAGTATGTAGCCTATGTCTATATTGCTTTATACTCTCTGAACTACAGAATGAGATACAGAAGGAAAGATTGTCAGACAGAAGGGCTTTTAAATTTGACTTGGCCAAAAATCTTTCCCTTGGTGCTTGACTTTTATTCCCGTTAATGTGACTTGCTGCACTATATAGGTTTGTCTGTTGCACACAATACAAACTTTCAGGTCTTTTAATCAATAATTGATTTTCAGTTAGTGGTATCTAAACACAATTTACGGGCAAACTCCTTTCCTGAATAAGAGTTTTGTTTTAAGTAGAAGTCCTTTCAATGTCACTCGTGAAATCAGAATGAAGTTTAATCGACGAGTAGTTTATACAACAAGGAATTTACTTTGGTGGGCATGTGCATACAGTAAACATCATATAAGAAGCAGTCCTTGAATATAAAAGGTAAGAAATGTAAATAATTTACAACAAAAGACTAACACAATGGACACAATGAAGCTCAAGTCACCATTGGCTAGTAAATGTAGTATTTTACTTGCCAGACCTTTGACATGGAATGCAACTGGGGGGGAAAAACTTTACTTTATCTGTCTGAATTATTATAGTGCACAATGCCCGTGATGCAGTCGGTGATTAAGATGTCAGTGAAACACACAAATACAGATTCCTTGAACTATAGATAGTGCCAGTGGTAAAATTGGTGGCACAGACCCACAGATTCCCAGGAATTATATACAGTGCCTGCAATGATGTCAGTGACACACACAGATTTCTGGAGTTATTGATAGAACGGGCAGTGCCTGTGATGACAGTTCTTCCCAGTGGTTTTGGTACCTATATTTCTCAGATCACAATTGAAATTCTCGGTCATCTCTGAAGTACTTGTTCAACCTCCACATCTATTATAGTCAAATTGACAATGCTGTGGTAGCCTACATCCATGCAAATGATTATGTAGCCTACATTTGTCTGATGTTATAAATTGCTTATGTTATGTTGATCAAAATGTACTATATTGGTTCTCTGTTAAATTGTCTTACCACCACAAACATCTAAACATTTAATTAATAACAAAAGTCAATATAGCTGCAGGCAGCAATGGCGGGTTCCTCCTCAACATTGCAAACCATTTCAAAATTGACTTGCCACAGACATGTATTTCCATAGCTCTTGTGGTTCCAAACTAGCATAACTGCATATGTGGCCTACACATACATACCGAATTTTAAGTCAATTGGAGTCATGGTTCATAAGAAGATGTTTGTATGTTTTTCAAAATGTTCGCCGTACATGGCGGACTGTATGGGTCACAACTGTATGGTTTCCCATGATAAATAAGCATGTATAGCAAGTTTTAGACATTTTGGACTTATGGGGTGGAAATGCCATCACTTTTAAAATGGACAATTGGGGCGAGGCTTGTAGCGCCACCTATGGGCAATGGTGGGCCATTTGTGGTGTGGTAGTTCCTCATTGCCTATACTTTCAATGTTTTAGAATTTGGAGAACTCTGTACTTTGTATACAAAATCTGAAATGCAATACCACCAATATCCACCAGGGCTTTTTCTTCAATCCAAAGAGTGAAGGGTGGGAGCTTGGTCAGCCCACCCTTTCCAGAAAGCCTCGAATGTGTGTGCGTCGGGGTGTGGCCTGTAGCGCCACCATGGGCAATGGTGGACTATTTGTGGTATGGTAGTTACTCATGGCCTATACTATCAATGTTTCAGGATTTTTAGAACTTATTACCATTGCATACAAAATCGGAAATGCAATTACACCAAGGTCCACAAGGGTCTATGCTAAAAACTAAGGAGTGTGGGTGGGGGCATGGTCAGCCCACCCTTAAAAAAAAAGCTTGGATGTGTGTGTGTCTTACCAAGCTTGCGCGTGTGTCAAGGGGCCAGAATGTGTGTGTGTGAGAATTTGGAGCGTGCGCTGAGGAGCAGAGGGAGAGAGGATTTGGGGGGGAAAAGGCCTAGCAATTATCCAAGCATGCATATTTCAAATATTCAGAATAAATCTACTTTTCATCTTACATTCAACTATTTCTCAGATTTGTGTACAAAACATTGCCAAGAGTTTTCATATGAACTTGTGATTGAATCAGAGTATCAGTTTTTGACCGGTGGATGTGTAAAGCATTATTTTAGCGTTAGCAATAAATTTGATTTCCTTTAATTCCATAATTTTTGGAGATATTAAGTTGCCTTTGCACATGGTAACATGTTGTAGTGTCTTCCCCGTGTGTGGAACAGATCAAGCCCCTAGAGCAATGTGGCACTTATTTATGGACACATGAAATATGTGCCACAGGTGCAAATTCACCCTTATGTTAATAATTTGGCCATTTTGTAATATATTCCTTAGTGCTTATCACCCTATACAAAAACATATATCTTACAACTCAGTTTTGTATTTCAAGTCAATCGGAGCTACGGTTCAATTTGAGAAGAATTTTTTCATTTTGGACAAATCTAAGTAAGAAAAATCCAATATGGCGGCCATATGGGTTCTTTTTTTGTTCCTCATGAGAAATAAGGCATATACACTAAATATCAGAATTTTGGGACCTTCAGGCTGCCAATTAGCCTGGCTCTGCCGTCCTACGTACTTCCGCTCAAATTTATTTGCTTCTGTACATAGGTCTGGCCATGAGGTCCGTAAGTCAGATTCTGCAGGTTGATTTCTATATTCCAATAAGCGAACAGAGGGAGTGGCTGAGAACGATGACGTTGGTGTCGTGTGCTAGTTTGTGTTGTAGTTCCGTAATGGCGGCGGAGAAATATGCGAGGAAAGCCATTCGGTCCGTTGTGGCAACGCTGCCGAATATCCAACAGCTAAAGCCGGAGCAAGAACAAGTTTTGCTGAGTTTTGTTGGTGGCCATGATGTTGTGGCCCTCCTCCCCACAGGGTTCGGGAAAAGTTTGATTTTCCAGCTACGGCAGCTAGCTCTGTTACAGTAGTGGTGAAGGAATTGGCTAAGGCGAACGCTAGCGATTGGTTATGGCAGATCAGAGTGGCTCTGGGCAGATCCAATAGTTTTAAACTTCAACAGAGTACCCGCCTACAAGGAAGTCAACGCTTTGTACATGGAGCGAGGCCAGACTCTCTGTACAAATGAAATGTACTGAGAGTCTGGTTAGGACCAGGCTAGCTGCCAATGGCATCACTTTGAAAATCTTAAAATTTGGGCGTGGCCTGTAGCGCCACCTCTTGTCTCACGTGACCCATGTTTGGTATGGTAGTTACTAATGCTCCGCAGTTTTAACATGCCAAATTTTTCTCAACGTTTTACAGTATTGGTCTAGGGCAGGGGTGGCGAACCTGCGGCTCGCAAGCCGCATGCGGCTCTTTGCCTGCTCCTGTGAGGCTCTTACTGAGCGGCTGGGGGAATAAAAGGAATACAAAAGATATATACTGTATATATATATATATATATATATATATGGACCCTTTCGCATTTCGTGTCGCGTATCACATCATTGTTTAAGACTTAAACAAACCACACAGAGCTGTCGCAGGGGGGGTGCGAGGCCCTGTGCGAACTTAACATGCAAGGCCCTGCTTATTGACATACACGTGACGCACGCGCAAGAATCACTTTCAACCCGCACAGGGACTGTCCATAATTCCGACAGCTATTATCCTGGGCGCGCGGAGCCACACCATTTCTGCAAGACGTGCGGACAAATTTATCCAGCGATCCTCGAATCGACTTGTGAAATTCTTGCTTCCTTTTAGTTGTATTCCTCTTCTCAGCACCCGACTCATGTTTGCAAAATCGGTCTCGCTCTCCTGTAGGTGACGTTTGTTTCTCCCGGCCGTCTCCTTCCTTCTCGCACTCTCACAGGGCGTGCACTAACGCCCTGTGGTGTAACGTAAATCATGAACGAAAAAATACATGAGATTTTTTGACAAACGGGAATTTCATTTTAGAGCACATCGAGTCAAGAAAAGGAATACAAAAATATTGAAAGTAAAAAAAAAAACTTGCAATTGCAAACTTGGATTACAAACCAGGCAGGCGCGAGGCCCCCGGTGACGCAAGGCCCTGTGCGGTCGTGTGCGGGGGTTTAACGTTTGTTCTGAAGAACAAGAGGTTGTCATTGCCGAAGCTAGCTAGCTATGCCTATGGTGGTTGTGCACAATAGTTGTCCATGCTTTATCTGTTTCAATACGAAATGTGTTATGTTAATACCATTAGACGTGTCTAATTCAAAGTTCACTTGGGAGCAGTGGCGGATGCTGGTCTTTCACAGAGGGGAAGCTAATTTTCGGCCTACATCATAAAATGTTTCCATTTATTTGGCTAGTTCACTGAGATTTATTTATACCAGGGGTGCCAAACTCATTTTCGGTTTCCGGATTGGAAAACCAAATGACCTTTTGTTAAAACCATTAGTGTACCACTTAGTGTAAACAATTGCCAAGAAAACTGGAAAAACACACTGCTCTTAAATTCAAGTTCAATTTTATTTATTTAGCACATTTAAAAACAGCCACACAGCTGGCCAAAGTGCTTCACAGTGCAATTGACCTTACACATACACACGTACACAATGAAAGAGTTCAAAAAGCTCAAATAGGCATTATTAGAAAGAGGCATTATTAAAAAGAGTAGACAAAATAAAATAACCAGTTTAAAATATAGACAAACATAAACCCCAGAGCAGTCATGGAAAGGCTAGAGAGAATAGGTGGGTCTTTAGCCTGGTCTTAAAACTAAAAATTGAGGGTGCCATCCTAATCTCTAGTGGTAGGGAATTCCATAGTCTAGGGCCGGCCACAGAAAAGGCACGCTCTCCTCTACGCTTGAGCCGTGCACGGGGGACCACTAACATAGCCTGGTCAGATGAGCGAAGACTTCTAATAGGAGAGTAGTGATGAAGAAGTTCAGACAGGTAGAGAAAAGCGGTGTTATGGAAAGACTTCTAGACAAAGAGTAACATTTTAAAATCTATTCTCTGAAAAAACGGCAGCCAGTGTAGAGATCTGAGAATGGGAGTAATGTGTTCATGTTTGCGACAGCCAGAGAGAAATCTGGCAGCAGCATTTTGAACGAGCTGGAGACGCGTAATCTGAGTTTTAGATATACCGCAATATAAAGAATTACAGTAATCTAAGCGAGAAGTTACGAATGCATGGACGGCCATTTCTAGAGTCTTACGGGTAAGAAAGTGTTTAATTTTCTAGAGAATCCGCAGTTGGTAGAAGCTAGACCCAATAACAGACGAGATGTGTTTGTCAAATTTTAAGTGCTGATCTGATTCTGATTCTCACACATTGACTGACTTTCTTTTTTCCCCTTTTTATTTCCTTTCCTTGTGTCAGAATGTTTTCAGAATAAGCACCCCTATTTCCACCAGCTAAGGCTTACACTGAGACCAGAGAAAAAAGCTACTGACTCCTTGGTGTTTTCAAAAGTCTGCAAGAGTTGAGTGGCTGGAAATTGGGGGTGAATTGGGGAAACCACATACAGGACATTCTGTCTCTGGGGTGCCCAGAGCTTTATGGCAGAGGGACACACTGAAGCAGCCAATATACAAATCTTTCACATGTAGACTTGTAAACGGCCCTTTAAATATTTTCCCTCCTTATAATTATTTTGTTAATATTTCTTCCAGAGCAGTTAGGTATTTGCATTGCATTTGTACAGTGCTTGGGAACCCCCATCTTGATCCCAAAACAACAACAAGCCATTGCCCGGGGAGGAAATGTCACACACATGCACACAAACGAGTATAGAGTACATAAGCATCTCCAGCAAAGTCATTGCTGCTCAGCACTGAAAGAGGACATCTGGATGGCTGATGTCTATTCACCCTGTCAAAAGAGAGCAAAAAGGTTCCCAATAAACAATAGACACATTCTCTCACATTGTAGGCCCTTCCCCCACATTTATCCCCATCCGCCCATCTGCAGGAGCTGTGTATATTGAAAATTGATGCATTCCAGAGGCTAAATATCTGCGCAGTTGCTCCCCAGGAACCTTAGCTTTGCCACAGTGAGAGGGAGAAGGCAGGTCCGGTAGGCTAGCTAGGTTACATCCTATTGTCTGAGACTCCCCCACCATGCATTGGGTGATTCAGATTGTGTTTTAAGTCCCCTCTTCCTCCTCTTCAAAATATTCTGTCGCATTTTTGGGAAGAGCGGAATTTATTATTTATCATTAAGAAGAAGGTAGAGAGCGAGTGAGGGGAGTCGGAGAGTGAAGGAGGGAAGTATGGATGAGAGGAGGGAATTGGCTTTGGTGATGGAGTATACAGTGTTTATTCATTTTTATCCCTGCAGTGAGCACCAGCCCAGCGTAGTGGTCATGACACCTTTGCAGGGTGTTTTTGAAGAGACAAGTCACTCACTTTTCATTCTTTCTGGATTATAATAGTGTAGCGCCCTCTACCCTGGTATATCCAATGGCCGGGCACCCGAGTTCCTATGTGTGCCTCTCGGTGAATGACCTATAACGTCACTGTGTCCAATCCCGACCGGTTTTTAGCTAACATTCTGATAAAAGGCCACTTCAAATATTGATAAAAATGATTGTATCACGTTTTCAGCTGATTTACTGACTTCACGTTAAGCTTTAACTTCTTACCTTTCGAGCTAAATATTGTTAAAAAAATTAGAATTAGCTTAGCCTTTACTACAGCCGGTAAAATGACGCTGGCGCCGGTAAATTAGCCGTGCGCCACCTTGTCCAAACCCGACCGCACTTCTAAACACTGGCCGCTGCTGTTTTTACGGGGATATTAACTTGATCCAGGGTCACCAAACTGACCATCAATGCTGTCAACATATCCGGGGACGTAGTTATGTCCTCCACAATAAGATATCACGCTTCAACATCTCCAAACTATGCGATAAAATCTCAATTTGAATACCACCACCTGCTGGATGTTTTGTTGAACTCTTCTCAAAGTTTGCTAGCCCCCATCCCTTCCTCCCCTCGACTACAGATCACATCACACATGATCGTGTATTTTCATTGGCTAGACAAAGTAGTGTTAAGCTAGCGTTGAAATACACTCATATGCTAACCCATAGTAGCAGTACGATGACAACACAGACACACTTGTCAGAGTAAAGATCATCGCCCAAGCGTCGCCCGAGTGTCGCCGAGTGGTCTTTCGGCCAAAGTAACTTTCCTATATTATTTAGACATGTAAACGTCCATATATGTTCATGCAATTTGACATGTAGATTGTTTGGTATGCCTAAAATAATACTACTTACACTTTGCTGGCGATAGCCCCGTTCGGGTTTGGACAATAGTAGTTTACAGCGGTCGGGATTGGACACAGTGACGTTAAATCCCCTCCTGTGTCCCATTTAGGGGTGTCACGATACCAAAAGTGCAGTAGTCGGTGCCAATACCAGTAAAATAACACGATTCTCGATGCCGATTTCGATACTACGTAAAAAAAAAAGTTTTTTCTAAGATTCCATGTACTTGAACTTCTTTTTTAACCCGTAAAGGAGTAGCGTCGCACATATGTGATCGTTCGAATGCGGGTCTCACAACGTAACGTCTCACATATGCGATTTCGAACATTCCAACAGAATATTTTCCGATAGACAAAAACTATGCGACAAACGCTTTAGTATGGCTTCAAAATGTACTAATGAGAAGGCTAACAAGTAGCATGGTAGTAGCATTGCTACGAGTATTATCACGCTAGCTAATTTAGCCAGGAAGCTAACGAAAGCTAGCTAGCTACTGTTTTGGATAAATACATTTATATAATATTTAGAACTCACACGTCTAAAATACTTGAAAAATATCAAAATGTCATAACAAGACATAAAAACGTGCAATATAGCATAGAACAACATAATAAAGTGCAATTAATGCTCATAGTGCAACAAGTACTGGAACACTGAAGCGTATGCTGCTCCCATCAGTTCCGGAAGAGGCGCAGCACCGATGCTGCTAACACTGGCATCGTCGCTAGCCGAGTCTGACTGAGGTCAAAACTAACGTCAAAACAAGCCGCGGTGTCACTCAAATTCCAAGTTTTACACAAATCACAAAAATATGCTGACCCGCTGGCTGTCTTCGCAATCGCCATATCTTTAAAACACTGCCCTCCTTCTGATTTTTGATGTAGAATTGACCCTGGTACGAAATTAAGAAAATACTCATCAGAGATCGACAACAGCTGACGCAATCGTCAACGGCAACCTACATTAAAATCTCACCATCTGGCTGTCTTCACAATAGTCATATCGTCATAACATTGCCCTCCTTCTGTTTTTTGGTGTAGAATTGACCGAACTATAAAATTACGAAAATACTAGACTACTATGACGCTTGCATGGCTGCCGCCTAGGCAGTCTCACGGCCGACCCGCACTCGCTCAAATTACAAAGACTTTCACGACCGAAATCAAAAATCCGAGATGGCAGTTCCACTCGAAATTGCTTTCTCAACAAAGCCCAATGGTTGGTAATTTTGGGGGTTGGCATTTTTCACTCATAATCCAAGCTCCAATTTTCGTGCTAGAACGTCTCTATCACGTTGTATCCATGCGTCGTTGCTAACGTGTGCTGACGTAGTGACGTAGGCTAGCACTGAGTACCCTCAGTGACAGAAGGCACTTTTTGGCACAAAAACCCAATTTCTACTTAAACCATGCAACGGAACATAAATAAAAATACAAGCAACTCAATCGCTAACAAGACGAAACTTTTGACACCTCCGTTGTCTATGTAGTCCAAATATTGACTGATCCTTAGGGGGGCGAAAATAAACAATAATAAAAATAATATATATGTGAGAGAACAACGTTGTGCTCTCGCCGAAGGCTTGAGCACACCCAATAATTTTCTTTACTTTATACACTTTACAGTGTTTCCCCTACCATTGTTTTGGAGGGCCCCCCAAAACGACCTCCCGCTCCCCAAAAAGAATGACTGGAGATTACAATTTCTGGGCAAATTGTGAGGTGTGCTTGCATCGGTTGCAGATGGGTCTGTCTTTTTACTGACATTTTTTACTGATATTTCAGTATATTATAAATACATATGCATACTTATTATTTATGAAGATGGCATAGACAAAACACTTGTAATCCGTTACTCCCCAACCCTGGTTATATTAGGCAGTTTTCCAGAAATACATTTCAAGCTTATTTATGTTTTGGGGGGCATTTTTTCAGTTTGCAAAGGGTACTGTTTGAATTGCGATTCCAGCTAACCAAAACTGTACTGTACTGTTCCTATTGGTACATGCCAGCGCTTCCACTGGCACGTGACAGTGGCTAGTGGTACGTACCACCGCTGCCAGTGGTACGTGACAGTGCCTCTACTGGCACATGAGTCAACTGGCACAATGAACACATTTGATATGTCCCCCCCCCCCCTTTCTAAGGGACTAAAAGTAATCAGCTGTTCCCTGACCAGTTCCTTGTTCCTTGTTATTTCATTTACAAGGAGCAGATAAAAGGCCTAGAGATCATTTCAAGTGTGGAATTTGTGTTTGGAATCTGTTGCTGTCAACTCTCAATATAAAGTCCAAAGAGCTGTCACTATCAGTGAAGCAAGCCATCATTAGGCTCAAAAATCAAAACAAACCCATCAGAGAGATAGCAGAAACATTAGGTGTGACCAAATCAACTGTTTGGTACATTCTTAAAAAGAAAGAACGCACTGGTGAGCTCAGCAACACCAAAGGACCCGGAAAACCACGGAAAACAACTGTGGTGGATGACAGAAGAATTATTTCCTTGGTGAAGAAAAACCCCTTCACAACAGTTGGTCAGATCAAGAACACTCTCCCGGAGGTAGGTGTATCTGTGTCAAAGTCAACAATCAAGAGAAGACTTCACCAGCGTAAATACAGAGGGTTCACCACAAGATGTAAACCATTGGTGAGCCTCAAAAACAGGAAGACCAGATTAGAGTTTGCCAAAAAACATAAAAGAGCCTGTGCAGTTCTGGAACAACATCCTATGGACAGATGAGGCAATTGGTACAATTGTACCAGAATGATCGGAAGAGAAGAGTATGGAGAAGGGAAGGAACTGCTCATGATCCAAAGCATACCACCTCATCAGTGAAGCATGGTGGAAGTAGTGTTATGGCGTGGGCATTTATGGCTGCCAATGGAACTGGTTCCCTTGTATTTATTGGGTGTGCTCACGCCTTCGGCGAGCACAACCATTGTTCTCTCACATATATCTTATTATTATTATTTTCCCACCCCTAAGGATCAGTCAATATTTGGACTACATAGAAAACGGCGGTGTCAAAATGTTCATCTTGGTCTCGATTGCGTTGCTTCTATTGAGATTTACGTTCCGTTGCACGGTTTAGGCTGAACTTAAGTTTTTGTGGCAAAAAGTGCCTTTTGTCAACAAAGGGTACTCAGTGCTAGCCTACGTCACAGCGTCAGCACACGTTAGCAACGACGCATGGATACAACGTGCATAGATGTTGCACGATACAGCGAGTATCATGCCGTGGTGTACTAACTAGGGATGGGTATCGAGAACCGGTTCTGTAAGGACCCGGTTCCAAATTTCTCAAAACCCGAATATCAATAAGGTCCGAGCTTATCGATACCGCTATCGAGACTAAGTAATATAATGTAACGTTGACTTATGTCTCGAGAAATAAGTAATGTCATTTAAATCAAATCACTGGTGCACAAACATACAACGTTTGACTAATAAAATGACTAAATTCAATTGAATGGCCTGCCAACCGCCTTTAAACTAAACGAAGAAGAATTTAATTGCCTCACGCGCTACTTCGCTTCATTTCTCATTTTGTTGCTCGATGGCAGAACGCACAAAACGGTCAAAGGCTTGGCTACATTTCATTAAAGCCAAAGATAAAGACGAAGCAAAGTGCAATATATGTTCTAAAGTAATTTCTTGTAAGGGGGGGAACACAACTGCGATGAACAAGCACCTCAACGTTGTGCATCAGATAAAGATAAAATGCAGTACCTTCGACTTAGCCTGACGTTGTCATACTCATAATTCTAGTCAGAATATGAGTCTGAAACTGCTCCGTTGGGCTGTGAGTATGGGGCGTGTTTCAACCGAACCCGGAAAAAAATGCCTCTTCGCTAACTTGGATAGACCTACAACCAATCAGAGCAACGTAATATGTTGTTTGTTGAAAACCCAAGAGCTCTTTGGTGACGTGGTTGATTACGTTACTGTTGATCATCTGTCCATCATCATATAAAGCCCGCCCTGACAATTTGATTGGTCCGAACAGCTCCTGTTTGGACATAGTTGTTCCCCAACCGAGCTACCCCAGACCCAACTTCCCGACCACATTCTTTTGTGGGCGGGCTAAATTTGGCTGGCACCCAGGCTAACCCCAGACCCAACTTCCCGACCAAATTGTTTTGTGGGCGGGGCTAAGTTGGGCTGGCAGCCAGGCTTCCTTCGACTGTCTTCGAGTCGCAACGGTGCCAACTCCAGCTGCAGTTGCAGGACAATGCTCTGGTGAGTGCACCCCAACTTCGTAGCAAGTCTCCATCGTTGACAATAATAAGCCAATTCAGGGCTCAACAGTGCAACTATTTCACTCGCATATGCCCCTAAAATTTGATGTGTGCAAGGCAGACATGCAAATCTTTCTGCAGAAAAACCACTGTTAAGAAGAGCTGTCAATTATTTTTTTATTTTTTGTTGTGTAAAGCATAATATTTATTTAATTTATGTATATTATTTATTTTCTTTGTTGTTGGAAAAAACATGTTGGACATTTTGCTGCTGATATTATTTTACTGTAGTTATACGTTATGTTGAAATCGGAAATTAAAGACTCCCAGTTTTTGCAATAATAGCAATAACAGTTCTGTTAAGAATTTATTGTCTCGTCTTTCTTTCCACCAAATAGAAAAGTATCGATAGTGGTATCGATAAAGACTCGAATCGTTAAGCAGTCTCGAAAATGGTATCGATATCGATAAAAATTTACGATACCCATCCCTAGTACTAACAGCATCATACATGTACATTTAAGCAAATCAAGACTTGCATGTACAGTAATGTAACATTAAATAATGTATTAAACTCAAGCTTGTGTGGTGCGTCGCTGGCTTCAGTGCCACAGCCTAAACTTTATGTCAAAAGAAACGTTCTCATTTCCGGCGCTTTCAAACAATCCCCTCACAGTTTGGCTAGCCACCACAACTAGCTTGCTCGTAGCAAACCTCTTTTGAATTAGCCAATTCTCCCTAAATAGATGTCAAGCTTATTTACGTTTTTGTGGGCATATTTTCAGTAGGCAGATGGTACTGTTTGAATCGCGATTCCATCTGAAATACTGCCGGTGACAGCGTTGTTACAGTCGTTTGTTTCAAAGTTTTTTTTTAATGAATTACGCAATATGAGTGGGCTAAATGCTTGAAAAATTTCACGAGAAGAGAAAAACTTGAAGGGACGGACCCACCTGCAACCGACACAAGCAAGCACACCCTACAATTTCCCCAGAAATTGTACCCTCTCTAGTTGATGATGTGACTGCTGACAAAAGCAGCAGGATGAATTCTGAAGTGTTTCGGGCAATATTATCTGTTCATATTCAGCCAAATACTTCAGAACTCATTGGACGGCGCTTCACAGTGCAGATGGACAATGACCCGAAGCATACTGCGAAAGCAACCAGTAGTTACTAGAGTTTTTTAAGGCAAAGAAGTGGAATGTTCTGCAATGGCCAAGTCAATCAGCCGACCTCAATCCAATTTGAGCATGCATTTAACTTGCTGAAGACAAGACTGAAGGGAAAATGCCACAAGAACAAGCAGGAACTGAAGACACTTGCAGTAGAGGCATGGCAGAGCATCACCAGGGACGAAACCCAGCATCTGCTGATGTCTATGGGTTCCAGACTTCATGCTGTCATTGACTGCAAAGGATTTGCAACCAAGTATTAAAAGTGACAATTAGATTTATGATTATGTTAGTTTGTCCAATTACTTTTGGTCCCTTAAAAAGGGGGGGACACATACAAATTGTTGTAATTCCTGCACCGTTCACCTGATTTAGATGTAAATACCCTCAAATTAAAGCTGAAAGTATGCACTTATTGTTTCATTTAAAATCCATTGTGGTGGTGTATAGAGCCAAAATGATAAATTGTGTCAATGTAAAAATATTTATGGTACAAGGAATTATCATTGGTAGGTGTTGCATAACAATAAACATAGTAAGTTGAAATATGGAGATAAAGCAAGTACTGTAGTAGAAGGCATACATATTAAATAGAGTAATTGACAAAAAGGTCACAATTATTTATTGAATAATATAAAATCTGTGCAATTTTACTGTTACTTAAATAAATGAAGAGCCATACAGTTGTGCAGGGAATTATAAAAATTCACAGTATGAAGTTAAGATTATGCAATGTGCATAATGGGCCTTGGAGGTAGACTAGACTGGGAATTGGAACCATGTCATCAGCCAAACTGAAAGGTGAAAAAACTCGACCCAGCCTGCATGTAGGTACAGTGGGGATGATTTTGAATAAGCTCTTGGATGAAGAAATCTATTCCATATCTAATCGTTGTAAATTTTCTGAATATGATTTCACATCAGATATTTTCCCTTCCATGACGTATAATGCTACTGATGAGATGTAAAATATTCAAGGTTTTCTTGGACACTATTCAGAAAAAACATGAATCGAAGCTGCAGCCTTTGTACTGCGGACATGTATGCTGATAATGTGCCATAGGTAAATGCCATCAACGGCACTTTGAGAATAGTCATCCAAGTCATCACTCCATGCGATTTCCTGCTGGCACTGATTTGGTGCAGGGTAGTAAATTGCTTTCTGTCCTTCCACCTGTCATTTTTTCTGCCAGGATGCTCGCTGGTGGGTGGCTTGATGTGCTTAATTTATGCTCAGTGGCTGCCTAGGTTGCCATGGTAACAATATCCCCCACAAAGTTGGTGAAGACCAAGCCTCCCTGGCTAATTGTGAGCAACTCCGGCATGGGAGCAACTTCTCTCAGCCTGTTCACATGCCTTTGTCCGCTATAGTGTAGCATTTAGTGTTCCAGTGAACTTCGTGAAACAAATGAAAGATAAAGCTGAATACCATATTCCCTCCTAAAGACAGTCCCAGCTGTCTGCTCTGTTTACCATGTTTGCTGGTTTAAAGGCAGGGTACCTATCTAATGTGTTTTTTTGTCATACCGTATTTCTTCGATTAAACGACGCCCTCAAATAAACGCTGCACCAAAAATGAACATTTTGTAATAAACCCCGCCCTTGATTAAACGCTGCACCCAAAAAATCTGAAAACATACCTTATACCAGGTAGTTCATCGACGCGAGGTAGCTGACTTCGCCACTCGCAAATTCGCATTTCATCAACCCCAAGTTCGTGTGCTACAGATCTGTTGCTGCTGGTAAATGCACTGCACAGCTTTCTGTTTGAAAGCTAAAGTGTAAGAACGTTTCGGCATGCTGCTTCAGATCAGAATGCGCGGCTTCAATTTTACACTAGGCTTTATGTTTGACCTCCTTGTCTATTCTTTATTTATCTATGGCCGCACTGCAGCTACAATTCACTGAGGCTGAATCCCAATACTCTGTCTTACCCGTACCCCTTAGTTTACCCCTAGCCTGGAGTTTAGTTAAAACTGTAGACATGCATGGAGTCCATTCAAGGCTAGTCCCAGAAATGTATGCAAACGTAGCCTATGTATGCAATCAGCAATGTAACGTTAGCGTAGCAAACTAGCGATTTTTTAAAACTTTTCAATTAAGAACATGGTTGCAAATATATATGTACAGGACTGTGTAGAGCACAAAACAAGACTTTTGTAATTTTGAAATCAATTATTTAAGCTGAAAATATTACATTTATGGGACTCTCTGGATGGTCTTGCCGCCATTGTTGCCGGTTGCGCAGTATTCACATACCCCTTGGTTTCAAGTAAGCTCCCGAAAACACTTTGTTTTAAGGGGTATGTACCCCTTATCCCTACCCCTCAGTTTTGGGACACCCCTTACTCTCTCGTAAACGTGCAAAACTAAGGGGTAGGGGTAAGACAGAGAATTGAGATTCGGCCTAAATCTCTCTTACTAATTAAACGCCGCCCTCGAATAAACGCTGCACCAAAAATTTACATTGTGGAATAAACGCTGCAGTGTTTAATCGAAGAAATATGGTATTTGCTTCACATCTTGATAGCAACCAATACATATAAAGGTTATATAATAACCGGTAATATGAAATCAATCCGACATCTGTGGGCATCGCAAGACTGTAATAAACAGAACCAATCATTAACCTGTACCCTGACTAATGATTGGACGGGCTGTCTGTCTGACTACCTACCTACGCATACTCTGCCCCTGCACTCAATGCGCGTTACTGTAGTTTTGTGTGAGTGGCTTTGAAGGGAGGGGGTGGGATATTTAGATTAGAATCGTGTCAAACAGAATCTAAAATAGCTAGCTTCGCAAAACTTGCCTAACCAAGCTTTAATATATATGTTTTATTTCACTACGATGCCTAAAATTAGGCTTAGAGCATGAGTAACAAATTAGGGTTTGAATATGTTTGCTTTAAACAACAGAAAATTCCTCTCTCTCCTTCACAGACCACTGTCGAACCATCCTCAGGCCATCCCAGATCGACGAAGAAGGGCGTTTTCATTAATCTATATTCTCTCATTGAAGCCATGACAGACAAGTAAGTGTTTGTCTGCACGTGTGTCTGCATGTGTGCGTTCACCAGGAAAGGTCCACAGTGTCTCAACTGTTGTCCTGCATGAAGTCAAGACGGTGTCATCTCAATACTGCGCCTTCTTGGATGACGTTCACCAGTCACCGTGGAGATGGGGGACCGACAGACAGACAAGGATAAAGGGAGACGCTGGTACAAAGAGTCAGTCTGTTTTGCCCCTGAAGATACAATTTGCATCGGGCTCGATTTGCATCCTAGTTGGCTGTGGTGTGTTGTGTTAAATGTTGCTACTTGCCTGGGTCTACCCCTGTACTTCCTCCCCTCACTTTGTCTCTGTCTGCCTGAGTCAGCCTCTCTGTCTATCGTACTTCATCTTTTTGCCTTTGCTTTCTTCTGCTCTGTTTCCCTCTCCTACCACTTTCTCTCCCCCTCTCTTCGTAACTCATCACCATATCTCTCCACCCCCATCCACCAAAAGCAGACAACTTGGCAACTGATAGCAAAACATCTGCTGGAAACTATACAGTAGAGAACTGATTGTCTTAGCCTAACATCATAGTTATGGGGCGTTTCCTTGAGCCATGCATGTTGTCTGAGCACATTAGTCTCATGTGGCTGGGGGATGGACTGGAGTGATGCAGTTTGCCTCTTAGCGCTGCCCTATGCAATGGTTAGCTGTGATCAGTCCTGTCAGCACAGGCTGTGTACAGACACTGACACACAGACTGAGCTGCACCTGTTCACCCTTACTGAGAGTGTTAACTCATGAGGGAGAACATTGTTTTGCTGTAAGGCATCAAAGACACTGAAGTCCGTTTGTGCGTTTTTAGTGTGAGTTAATCCAGTCAATTGCTCGGTCAGCAATTAATTAAGACTGCAGTAGCATATTATTTACTCAGTGGATCTCAGTGGATGTAAGAAAAAAAAATTACAAATTGGATGATGAGTTGTAAGTAAGTGATGAGCTTGTTGACAAGTGGTCCAGATGATCGTAGGATCAAGGGATTGTTGCAACCAGTGCAGTGGGTGCAGGGAGTACTCAGATTTAGTTGTCCATTGTTCTGCCTGTACTAGTCAGTGTTGTCGCACAATTGTTAATAGGAAAGAATGATAAATGTTCCTGCCAAAATAAAGTGAAGGAAGAGTGGGAGACTGACCCTCCACCCCATCAGTGGCAGGGAACAAAGCTCCCCTCAACATAAGACTACTTAAAATTCATGCAACTCAGATTGCGGAATTTTGCAGTTTGCGCCCTTCTTCACATCCCCTTACATTCTTTATTTGGCATGGCAGCACACTCTGGATATCAGGACATTCCAATAGATCTGTGCTCTCAAATTGTTCTTAAAACTCGGCATCCTAGAGGCACAAATAGGTTCATTTTCCTATAATATGGTGGATATTTCATGGTGTGAATTGTATCTCCAGATAAATGTATCTATTAGTCTTCTATTCCCAATATGACTCCCTGAGGGTTAGTAGATCATAGTTAACTTTAAAGAACGTGGAAGGCCGTGGAAGCTGTTTGAAAACAGCAGTCTATTGTGCAGGATTTACTCTGTTGTTGATGATTCCAAATCCAGATTTGGGCTCTAATACTTGTAGACAGGGATTCTTTCTGTTGAAAAACAAGCCTCCCTAATCCTCCTCTCCAGTTCACAATGCAAGAGTGTGTGTGTAGTCCTACCTCATGTTGGTAAACGCACTGGAATTTCACCCTTTTTTTTGTCTCTGCCGAAAAGGTTTTACTTTGGTGGGCTGCCGTGCCCTGATAGAGAAACTAGGACAAAAAGGCTTAGGTGATTACCCCAAATGTACATAGTGCACACTGGTATTGCTAGCATGAGAATACAGATTTAAATCCTGAATGGCCTGACCTCAAATAGCTTACATCTAAGATGTCAAGCTCATAGCTAGCTCATGCAACAGTTAAATATGTAATCAGGCTTTGAACCTGCCTTTCTTTTTACATAATTATAATTTTTACATGATCATTGCACAGTTCATCCGGAAAGTATTCACAGCGCTTCACTTTTTCCATATTTTAATTTGTTACAGCCTTATTCCAAAATTGATTCAATTTTTTTCCCCTCAAAATTCTACACACAATACCCAATAATGACTTGTGAAAAAAGTTTCATATTTTTTTATAGATTTGCAAAAATGGATGTACATAAGCATTCACAGCCGTTGCTCAATACTTTGTTCTAGCACCTTTAGCAGCCTAAAGTCTTTTTGAGTATGATGCTACAAGCTTGGCACACCCGTTTTGGGGCAGTTTCTCCCATTCTTCTTTGCAGGACCTTCCAAGCTCCATCAGGTTGGATGGAGTTCCTGCCGCTGAAAAACATCCCCACAGCATGATGCTGCCACCACCATGCTTCACTATAGGGATGGTATTGGCCAGGTGATGAGCAGTGCCTGGTTTCCTTCAGACATGACACTTGGCATTCAGGCCAAAGAGTTCAATCTTTGTTTCATCAGACCAGATCATTTTGTTTCTCTTGGTCTGAGAGTCCTTCAGGTGCCTTTTGGCCAACTCCAGGCGGGTTGTCATGTGCCTTTTACTGAGGAGTGGCTTCCGTCTGGCCACTCTAGCATACAAGCCTGATTGGTGGAGTGCTGCAGAGATGGTTGTCCTTCTGGAAGGGACCATCGGGTTCTTGGGTCACCTCCTTGACTAAGGCCCTTCTACCCCGATCGCTCAGTTTGACCAGGTGGCCAACTCTAGGAAGGGTCCTGGTGGTTCCAAACTTCTTCCATTTACGGATGATGGAGGTCACTGTGCTCACTGGGACCTTCAATGCTGCAGAAATCTTTCTGTACCCTTGCCCAAATCTGTGCCTCGATACAATCCTGTCTCGGAGGTCCACAGACAATTCCTTGGACTTCATGGCTTGGTTTGTGCTCTGACATGCACTTTCAACTGTGGGACCTTATATAGTCAGGTGTGCCTTTCCAAATCATGTCCAATTAACTGAATTTACCACAGGTGGACTCCAATCAAGTTGTAGAAACATCTCAAGGATGATCAGTGGAAACAGGAAAGTGTTTCCCATACATCAATTCATTAGTGGCGGCCCACCACAATAAAAAATTTACCATATTTTTTTTACTGTTTAAACTGCTTAATTGAAGAGATCATTGATTCGGTCAGCCCCTTCTCTCTTTCACTACAACGGACCCGTCTGTGAATAGCCCCCTGTCTCCTTACATTTACATTTATGCATTTAGCAGACGCTCTTATCCAGAACGACTTACAGGGACATTCCCTCCCGAAGCAAGTAGGGTGAAGTGTCTTGCCCAAGGACACAACGTCATTTGGCACTAGGGGTGCACCGATCCGATACTAAGATCGGATATCGGCCCTGTAAGTCTGTAAGGGCTTAGGGCTGTTCCACTGTCAAATCATCAAGTGCACAAGGGCTCTTTTGCAGACATTTTGAGCCCTTGATGCACCCTTTTTGTAAGTTTGCATTTTTGCCACAAGGGTTACCAGAGGAAGCCCAGTAGTGAGAGAAAAGTCCTGGCAAATCTGCCTTATAAAACAAGAAAGAAGAACGGCAAACAAACATGGCATCGAAGGAGCAACTTACCCTGACGCAAATATAGTTAGAAAATATAGCTGCAAGCAGCAATGGCGGATTCCTCCTTCAAAATGGCAAAATGTTGTAACATTTACATAATAGATAGTTACACTGGGATTAACCAGAAGACTTGAAACTGTAATTTCTGTAAAAAAAAATCTAACAATATCTTTGCCTGGATTAGAACCTACCACCCTTCGCACATCAGCACTGCGTCTCATCCTACTAAGCCATTCGCAGACTTAGAGAATTGGTTGTTCAGTTTTTGTATCAGGAAATACGACATTTCTCCAATGGCAAGCATTGTCAGATTTCGTTAAAGTTCAAACAGCTGTAATTTAGTCCTATTTGAATATGGGACATAAAAATGGGACAACGGGATGACTGGGTTGCTGCTGTAAAGAATAGCTTACTCGTAGTGCTTTAAAAAGGTTGTTTGGGGTGCCATAACTTGTCATGGAAGGGAATTTCAAATCATGCCTAGCATCAGTGGCGATTTGTCCTGGCTTAGGTTACTGAAATGAATTTGTGCAACAGGCAAGGGATCCACCTGAACAATCAATATACTTCATTAAAGCTAACTCGGTTGTGAATCTGACACTACCATGCATAAACTCCAAGTAGCTAGCACCTGTGGTAAACCTGTCTTGTTTTGCAGTGGTTTACACAGTCTCGCTAAACAGATGATCGGAGTGTTGTTATTGGCTCAAATAAACACTCATTGCTATGTTTTACAATCCTCCGGTTGTAAAACAGCAATGTTCAGCAGTTCAGCCGTTTCTCCAATGGCGAGCATTGTCAGATTTGGTCCAAGTTCAAACAGCTGTAATTCAGTCATATTTTGACATATCAAGGTGAAACTTTGCATGGTACTTCAGGGGCGTGTCACCTTAAAGCCTATTAGGTTTGAACCATCCTTCAAAAATACATTTGATTTAGTGACACAAACATATTGAGGCAATGTGTACATTTACATAAATACACCCCTTTCAGCCATTTTGTATTTGATTCAATTGTCTTAACCCTTGTTATCTTCGGGTCATTCTGACACATCAGTCATTATGACCCACCATCGTATTGCGACAACTTTACCGCATACAAAAACTAAGTGAAGCATTTTCTTTTAACCGTTGGGCTGTCTCAGACCCCCCACATTGCAAAGGTTAAAATACAATTATTTGTATTTGTTTTTGTATTGTGTAAAATTGGGTAAACACAACGATGGTTCATTATGAACCTTTGGGTCATGTGACCCGAAGGCAGCACAAGGGTTAAGTAACGTTTTTAAATACGTCAATGATACATATCTGTACAAAATTTCAAGTCAATTAGAACTTTGGTTCAAGAGAAGAGGAATTTTTAAGGTTTTCTAAAATTATCACTGTACAGGAAAATCCATCATGGCGGACCTTATGGGTCCTTGAGGCTTTTTTGTTCCTCATGAAAAATGAGGCATGCACACCAAGTTTCAGAAGAATTGGAGTAACGGGGTGGGAATCCCATCACTTTGTAAATTTGACATTTGGGCGTGGCCTGTGGCGCCCCCTATGGTCCGATGTGGCCCATATTTAGTGTGGGGGTACCCACTTGGATTTAGTATCAATGTGCCAAATTAGAAAATTTATACCAGGGACTTTTTGAGATATTAGGGTGCAAGGAGAAGAAAAATAATAAGAATAAGAATACTAACAAAAACAATAGGTTCCCTCCTATCGGAGGAATCCTAATAAAAGTTAACATGTAAGTTTAAACACAAAGCTCACTGATGGTTAATATAGTCAGAACTGTGTGTAGTTTGTCCTTTGATGATATATTCAGGGATTAGGGTTTAGGGGGGACATTGTGATTGGGCCTTAGTATCATAATTCCCTTGTCAAATTTGTACAAAACTGATATTTAATTTAAGTTAAATATAATAAGCATAGTTAAATACATTCGGCAAATATAACAATATGAGTCCAACTTAATGTTTAGATTACATAAAGCTAAAAATATTGCTTGTTGAAGCCCTTATGTACACTCACATCAAACCGATACTAGGACCTAGGTTTGTGTATGCAAATTCCTCCCATTCATTTCTATCAACAGAAAATGCGTCTATATCATACGCAGAACATCATCAACTCTTTATCAATTATGCGTCATCATCCAGAGTCGGATTTTAGCCCGACACAGAGTCGGACGTACATTTATGCATTTAGCAGACGCTTTTATCCAAAGCACTTCCAAGAGAGAGCTTTACAAAAGAGCATAGGTTACTGATCATAACAACGAGATAGCCCCAAACATTGCGAGCAGCCAAAACATGAAGCATACATTGTGAAAAAACAAATAAGTGCCAAAGGGAAAAACCATAAGAGCATGCAGTTAAACAAGTTACAATTAAACAACATGAAACTCAAAAAGTGCAAGAGTGTACCTGTAGAAAAAACAATCAACAGTAAAATATTTCACAGCAAGTACAAGAATTTAAAACCGTTACAACTAACCAACAAGAGCAACAAGTCTCTCAATACGAGTAATTGTGATCCTGGAGGAAACTAACATCAGGTCCAGCCAAGCATTCCTAAGTGCCGTTGTACTCCCGGAACAAGTGCGTCTTCAGCCTTTTCTTGAAGGTGGGGAGACAGTCAGTGTCCCTGATGGAGGTGGGGAGTTGATTCCACCATTGGGGGGCCAGACAGGAGAAGAGCTTGTGTTGGGACCAGGCGCTCTTGAGCGGTGGGACCACTAGACGGTTGTCAGAAGAAGACCGTAGGTGGCGCGGGGGGGTGTAAGGCTGGAGGAGAGACTTGATGTAGTCGGGTGCAGTCCCGTTCACCGCTCGGAAGGTCAGTACCAGAGTTTTGAATCTGATACGGGCCGTGATGGGAAGCCAGTGGAGGGAGATGAGGAGCGGGGTAACATGGGAGCGTCTGGGTAGATTGAAGACCAGACGGGCTGCCGCGTTCTGAATCCTCTGGAGAGGGCGGGTTGTGAATGCTGGGAGACCGGCGAGCAGCGAGTTGCAGTAGTCCAACTTTGAGAGGACAAGTGCTTGGACTAGCAGCTGGGTGGAATGCTCAGACACGTATCTCCTGATCTTCTGGATGTTGTAGAGGGTGAATCTACACGACCGGGAGACTGCAGCAATGTGGGCTGTGAGGGAGAGCTCGTCATCCATGGTCACCCCGAGGTTCCTGGCAGAGGATGAAGGGGTCACCGTTGCCGATCCCAGGGTGATTGAGAGATCGTGGGAGATGGAGGGTTTGGCCGGGATGATGAGGAGTTCTGTTTTGGCGAGGTTCAGCTGGAGGTGGTGCTCGGTCATCCAGGCGGAGATGTCTGTGAGGCAAGCCTCGATCCTAGCTGAGATCCCCGGATCAGTCGGGGGGAACGACTGGTACAGCTGCGTGTCGTCAGCATAGCAGTGGTAGGAGAAGCCATGGGTGGTGATGATTGGTCCAAGCGAGGTGGTGTAGAGGTGTGGAGGGGTCCAAGGACGGAGCCCTGTGGGTGCACGTAGGTGGTAAATATTGAGATGATAGTTGTCTCGAGTTATACAGAGTTAAATCAGAATTAAAAAAAAAAGAATCTCCATAATTTATCCCCATAATTGCCCACTCAGGATATGTGCCAGACCGCCCTTCCATAGCTGGCAAGAACCAGGCCTGTATACAGCCTAAATATATTGCCTGTGTGTGATCTTTTTTCTTATTTTTATTTACAAGAATGCAGCTTGGTGTTTGTGGCAAATAATAATTGCTGTTTGTTATTTGAAGGTGTTTGAGGTGAAAATTCCCCCACAAAAAAAGTATATAAAAAATAATAATAATACATTTTATTTCCAAGGCGCCTTTCTCGGCACTCAAGGACACCGCACAGAGATACAAAAAACATTAAAAGCAGCAGAAAAAAAAGAATACAACAAAATTAAAAACAACAGAAGGAAGCAGTGCAATTGACATTAAGTGGAATAAGCAGTTTTAAACAGTGTTTTGAGTTGTGATTTGAAATGGGGAAATTAATCGATATTTCTAATTTGGGGTGGTAATGAGTTCCAGAAACAGGGAGCAGAGCGGCTGAATGCTCTACTCCCCATGGTAGTGAGGTGGGCAGAGGGGACAGACAGGTGTATGGAGGAAGAGGATCTGAGGGAGCGGGAGGTAGTGGGACCCTGGAGGAGATCAGACAAATATGAGGGGGGTGAGGTTGTGGATGGCCTTGAATGTAAACGGGAGGATCTTGAATTGTATACAAAACTGGACCGGGAGCCAGTGGAGCTGTTGAAGGACAGGAGTGATGTGGTGAATAGAGGGGGTTCGACTTATGATGCGGGCAGCTGAGTTCTGGACCAGTTGAAGTTTATGGAGAGATTTGTGAGGGAGGCCAAAAAGAAGAGAGTTACAATAATCCAGACGGGAAGTGACGAGACTGTGGACAAGAATGGCGGCAGTGTGGGGGGTAAGGGAGGGGCGGAGACGATTGATGTTTCGGAGATGAAAGTAGGCGGAGGATAGTATGCTGTCAATGATGACATGCAGACTCTTAACCTTGGGGGATGGAGAAACAGAGGAGTTATCAATAATAACAGAAAAACTGTCTGACTGTTTTGGATAAAGTGGATTTGGTGCCAATGAGGAGAACCTCGGTTTTATTACTGTTCAATTTGAGGAAGTTTTGGGTGAACCAGATTCTTATTTCAGAGATGCAATCAGTAAGGGAGGTGGGCGGGAGAGTGGACGAGGGTTGGATTTGTAGTGAGGTCAGCAAGACCACACGGAGCCAACATCTTGCCACACCTGAAAAGTGATTCAATCACATCAGACAAACCTAATCAGCCCTTGTGACACCCTCAGTATGCTGATTACCCACCAAACGCCAATGCAAAGGAACCATAGAATTGGGGGAGGACCTCCCAAATCTACCTAATCAGCCCTCCTGCTAGCTTGCAAGCTTCAAAGGGCCTGCTCGAGACAACACGTCTCCAGCAACCATTTTCTATCCGTTTCGGCAGCGATTTGAACAAAGAACATACCTTGATCAGAACTTCTGAGGAAAGTTCTTGAGACTTCACCTTTACCACAAGAGTACAAGGTGGAGAATTATGAGAGGGATATTTGTGTCATGTTTGTTACTTTGTTTTAATGTTGTGTTCACTGAAATCTTGATTCTAGTAACAACTCCTTCTTCCTGAAAGATAACCACGTCATTCTTGGTATCTACACAAAGCTATCATAATAAAACAATCATTCAACTATATTTTGTAACTGTACCAAGATGTCCAGAACAATATTTGAACAATCTTATGAACCAGCCAGAGATCAGATCACACCTTTGGTAGGTGTGAAGGAAGGAGGGGGGAGTTGAGAACCCAGCTTCCCCCAATCAACGTCTGATCCCAGACAGGTCTTCCCTCGAACTCTGAACTGTATAAAGCCCTAAAATGACCATCAATCTAAGACTCCAGCGAAAACCAACCATGGCATGAACGCCATCAGGATTGGCGTTCCAAAGAACGTCGCCAAGCTTCTCCTGAGATTCAACTTTATAGTGAACGCGTTACTATCTGGACGTTTCAACAGAAGAACCAAAAACGCAATTCTAATTGCGACTTGACTGAGATCCCGCAGACTCAGTCACATGACCCAGCGCAGCAGCACTTTGACTTCAGATTCTTCAAATGGACCTTTGGCGAAAACCGCCCTCAACCTCATTGATCAACCCCTGATCAAACGTAACTATGGCTAACGCTCTTTCCTCCCCGACATGGCATTGGCGTGAGCTCTGTTTAAGATTTGTAAGGATGTAATCATTGACTGTACAATTTATGTCTTTCTTTAAGTTAGACCATTTCATTCTGTTCATTGAAACCAATCTCTCATATCAAACCCATAATCTAACTTGTTCATAAGATCTGTATACCTTACTTGAATAAATTCATTGTAAAGATATTTTGACGTGCGTGTTCACTAATGTTACGATTGGCTCTACACTTAGAACGAATTCATTCCTAAAGATGAGACGGATTATTACATATTAAACATAGGATTCCCTAATGTCCTAAACCAATATTAGAGTGGTGCCCCGAGACTTTATGATAAATTAAGTATTTCCATCTTTAAACGAGCAAACCCCGCTACAGATTATACATTTGGAAGCTTCGATATCATGAATCTCCGTAAAATCAGAATATGGATGATGATGTATAATTGATGAAGAGTTGATGACGTTCTGCGTGTGATATAGACACATTTTCTGTTGATAGAAATGAACGGGAGGAATTTGCGCATAAACTGCACGCAAAACAGGGATTTGTCATATATACGGCACGCGAAATAGAAGTGTAAACCCGTGTCATAGATACACAGAAGAATGAGACTGGGTTGGCCTACCACCACAAATAGAATCTAATTCTGTGCACCTAAGCTCAAGTTTGAGTGTCATGGCAAAGGCTGTGAATACTTATGTACATGTGATTTGTAAATAAATGTTTTTTATAGATTTGCAAAAATAAAATAAAAATTCTGAAGATTTTTATTTATTTAGTAAATTTTGGAATACAGCTGTAACATAACATGGAAAAATTGAAGCGCTGTGAATACTTTCCGGATTGCACTGTCCCTTTTCACTCCCTCTATACTGTCATCCCATAATCTGCCTTCCCCTTTCTCAAGCCCTCTCCTCAGTTTCTCTCTTTTACCCTCTTTATCCCCTCCCTCAGCCTGGCCCCCAGGCTTGCTGACAGGCCTGCCAGAGTGTTGGGATGTTAATAGATGGACCGTAAGCAGGTCTGGACTGGGACTGAAAAACAGCCCGGGACTTTGAAACGCAGGCCGGCCCAAGGCCGTGTATTATTATTATTATTATATATATATCTGTATTATGCCGCGGCCGTTTGACCGGCCGTTCAGGAAATCTCCCGACTCCCCCGACTGCCAGTCCGACCCTGACCGTAAGCGTAACAGGGCAGATCGGAATGTGGACCAGGGGTAGATGACTGTCTTTACCGGAAAGGCCACGTAGCCAGGCATGAGTGGTGTTTCCCACGCTGTGTCCCTGTGTATTTATGTGTCTTATCATAAGACTCTTATGGGACCAGTATGAGACAGGTTGGTATGAGACCATATTGAACTACATATTATAAAAGAGCATGATTCACAATGTCCCTTGAGGGCATTGGTTCACTTATTTGCGAAGAAGGCCAGTCAATGAATTGTAGGACATCTTACGCACACTTGAACCCGTATGCCGGAACCTACAAAATTGAATTTAAATCAGGTGTCACGGTTTAGTTATCCTCTTGGTTGCCCTGTCAGTATGTTTACCATACATTTGTGAAGCACACTATTTATCTCAGCCCAATGGCCCTCATTCATTGTCAGTCATCAATTCAGAAACTCAAACCTGTGACATCTCCACTTCCTCTCTGTCCATCGTGTCACAAGGGCATGGTCGTGTACGGGGTGCCCATCAAACAGGCCTCAATTAAGACATGTCGAAAGCTTGTGTCAATGTTTTTTTGTAGGAGTCAAGTGAAGCCAAATCAGACTGTTCCTTAGTATGTCAAGGAGGATGTGACCTCTCAACTTTAGCTCATCAATCTGGTCCTTTGTCAACTTTTCAAAGACAGTCATGCTGTCAGGACAGAGAAAGAGGAGGGCAGGGGGTTGTTTGTGGAGGGGTGCAAGAGGGGCAGGATTGCATGGCCTCAACTTTCCTGGAGGCCACTTGTCTTTGTAGTGACTGTCTGGTAAGACCAGAGATTCTCACCTAGACAAGAGATTCCCACCAACCGATATATCTCCTGACCTTGGTCTAAATATCCCAAATTGAAAGCCCAGTACCCTTGAAAGCAATATTTGTGCTGAATGATGTATTGATACAACCTTCAGTCCTCTTAGTATGCAAATTCAGAGTTAATGCATTAATTTGAAATGTGTAAGAAATGTATAAATGTGATCAATTTAAAGTTATTTTAGACAAGTATTGCAGAACCTTTTTTTCTGATTATAAAGCTGGGAATCTCAGTACGTGTGTCTGTCTGTGGCTCAGTTATCTCGAGAACCAGGCGTTGTATGAAGTTGAGCACAGAGACCCACCCGTCTGCCACATCACTAAAGTATTTCATTCAAACGGACACTGCATTAGTTGTATATAATTGACCTTAACAGTAGTTAGGGTACAGTTGCTCACCCCCCACCCCTCCAAAGTTGTTTATTAATTCAGTGTTTGGGTTATTTCAGTGACCTAAATTCAATTGTTCATTTCAATTATATGCTGTCCACTGATTATGGATTAATTGTTTGTTGCATTGCCTCAAGCTCCTCAAGATAGATTGAGCTGTATTTGACAAAACCTAGTTTCCTTGGTATTGTTTGCAAAAGAACAATAGGTGGGGGGTGGGGTGGTTGGGCAGGCGTGGGGTGGGGTGGGGTGGGGGGGTGCTAGCCTACCAAATGTCACCCAACAAAAAACCTGACCTAGATGTGTAGCAAGGCCAGAGTATACAAATCAATTTACAATTTGCTATAAATGTTGTCTTCCTTCAAACTAAATAACAAATCACATTAACCTTTAACCATTTTAGCCAGAGCAAAACTTGTAACACAATGCCTATGCTAACCACAGTGTTTACCACACAGACTAATTTGTGGCGGTGCGCCACAGAATCAACACCGGCCGCCACATATTGCTTTTCGTTATTCTTAAAAAAAAATTTTTTTTCACGCAGCGTATTCGTTCAGCTGCATTTTCTTTCCCTGCTCTCCCTTAGTCTCTCGGTCACTCACGCGTCTCTCTCACATACAGACACACAGTCACAACGTCAGCACTACGTTAGCAACAACGCATAGATACGCCGTTCTAGACAGACAGCGATATCAGCGAGTCCTCAGCATTAGTACCATAGCTTAAAGTCTAGGAAAGTTGAGGTTACTTTTCGCTAGGTACCTATGAATTGACAGAGAAGTTCAAGGATTTTATAAATTATATTACTCTCTACATTAGGCTAAGTGTGACAGGTAAGAATAAAGTGATGAGTTTATATAACGTTATAATAGCCTAACGTTAGACCGTTTCCCAGGAGGTAACGCTAGCTCTACACATTACAACGTTAGCCTACAGTACATACACAAATAAGTTATCAATGAAATATATGAATTCAACAAATTAATTTAAGAAGCTCATTTTAATTTACTGTCATATCCATATAAATCATTATTCTGGTTTCTATGGCTAGGACTTGCAGTTCCTAGAAGGAATTAAGTTTACTAGCCTACTACTAGACAAAAACAACTTTAAAGTTAGCAGGTGCATAAGATTACGCTACCGACAAAATTTACCTGTCAGGGTCTTTGGGAAAGCGATGAAAGGCATAAATACTGTCACATTGGTAGTTGTTGCAGTTGATTGCCGAACACTGCATTCTTTGAGTCCACTTGGACTTCGTTGTCATATTGTGTCTCTTTCTGTGTAACTGTTATAACTAGCTAGTATGTAACTTTGTTACTATTAGTCCAGGCAAAGTAGCGTTTTACGACAGACTAATTGTAAAAAAAAAATTTGCAGCTTAGATCATTTCTATGAGGTGTCCAGAACAACATACTAAAAGTCCTAAGAAATCCTCGTTGAGGAAATATGTTAAATTCTCATCAATCCGAGATGTGTGCCAATAAGGCCAGGCAACATTACACCCCAATGGGGCTATTTTCTTCCTTTACTCCTGTAAAAATGAAACTTTACACACTGAAACTACCCATGACAAGTAACATTTGTTGTATTACAAGTTTCTTTGAAAATGAATGTTAATATGCAAATGAGCTATACACTAATCAAATATGCCCAAAATACACCCAAATAGGCTTAATTTTTTCCTTTACTCCTACCACAATAAAACTTAACATAGTAAAAGTATACATGAAAAGTAACTTTGTTTGTATTACAAGTTTCTTTTGAAATTAATTTGAATATGCACATGAGCTCCACGCTTATTGAATATGCTCTAATTTGAATAGGCAGAAACACCATTCATACAACAAATTCGGCCCAATCTTCATCCAATCATCCTTCTGCCAATGACCTGATGGTCATTATTGGCATAAATCTCCCATCCAAAACATGCCACCCCCAGTCTTTTGGTCCATACGTTCACTTCCCCCTTTCCACTCCATCATTTGGTAAAAGACCCGAAGACTATGGAACATTGCAGCTGTTGACGTTGGAGGGATAGTTACATTTATGCATTTAGCAGACGCTTTTATCCAAAGCGACTTCCAAGAGAGAGCTTTACAAAAGTGCATAGGTCACTGATCATAACAACGGGATAGCCCCAAACATTGCGGGTAGCCAAAACATGAAGCATACATTGTGAAAAACCAAATAAGTCCCAAAGGGAAGAACCATAAGAGCATGTTTAGACAAGTTACAATTAAACAACATGAACTTCAGAAGTGCAAGAGTGTACCTGTAGAAAAAGCAAGCAACAATAATAGAATTCACAGCGAGTACAATAACTTTAAGTCAGTTACAACTAACCAACAAGAGCAACAAGTCTCTCAATAAGAGTCATTGTGATCCTGGAGGGAAAACTAACATCAGGTCCAGCCAATCATTCCTAAGTACCGGAACAAGTGCGTCTTGAGCCTTTTCTTGAACGTGGGGAGACAGTCAGTGTCTCTGATGGAGGTGGGGAATTGATTCCACCATTGGGGGGCCAGACAGGAGAAGAGCTTGTGTTGGGACCGGGCGCTCTTGAGCGGTGGGACCACTAGACGGTTGTCAGAAGAAGACCGTAGTTGGCGGGTGGGGGTGTAAGGCTGGAGGAGAGACTTGATGTAGTCGGGTGCAGTCCCATTTACCGCTCGGAAAATAAACTGAGTCTCCACTATATTACGCTGCACCTCAAAATGCTTCTGACCTTAGACCACAATACTTTCTTTTAGCAATTTAAATTTGTTATTGCTGCATACATAGCCTAACTCTTACATACATACAGTACATTTGCCTCAACCCTTACTGCAGTTCTAGGCTTGTGCTATTGTTGTTCAGTTTCTGTGCAGGCATGAACAGGGGGGACAACCTGGATATTGAGCTCTGAGTAATGAGCTGTCTGAAAGAGCAGTGCAGCAATGTCATTACACACTGCTGTGCCAGCTTTGCACGAACACTGACTGGAGGTCATGATGACCTAGGTTCTGAATCACGTAGCACTATCTGTGTAGAATACACAAAGAGACAATTAGACAAACATTGATACTGATGTATCCTTTGAAGTGTTTTTGAAGTGAATTTTGCTACTATTCAGATACCGCTGAATTAAGAATTGGCCTAGTAAAGTTGCTGGGGTAAGTTTGTTGACAAGGGGTTTCCTACAAGTCTATTACAATACGAGGTGAGGTATACCATACCAAATATGTTGCAATAGAAAGATTTACTGTCAATCAACTTTGCCCCAATTACCTTACTTCTCCACTAACAGGTAGACTATTAGTAATGTTGTTAGCGATGCTAGCGTTATTTTGCTAGCTAGCCTAACCTATAACATTTCACTGGGTTTGCAGCTGTTTGGTTAACTGAAATTATTATGAAATGTTATGTTCTACTAGCCATTTGCCTACTTTAGCAAGTCACTGTATTTCCAAGCCCTGATAGTGTAACTGAGAAAACAGTAAATAATTCCTCCTAATAAGCCCCTGTTCAAGTGTTGAGCATAAAATTAGCTGCACGGTCTGTAGAGATCTTGACAGAAGGCACTTTTTTTGTTCTAAAACCGGACTATAAGCCGCTTCGAAATATAAGCCGCACAAGCACAAGAAAACTGTAAAATCGGAGTACAAGCCGCGGCTTATTTTCCGTAAAATACGGTAATTATTAGAGAGTCAGATGGCTGAGCGGTGAGGGAGTCTGGCTAGTAATCTGAAGGTCGCCAGTTCGATTCCCCGGCCGTGCCAAATGACGTTGTGTCCTTGGGCAAGGCACTTCACCCTACTTGCTTTGGGGGTAATGTCCCTGTGCTTACTGTAAGTCGCTCAGGATAAGAGCGTCTGCTAAATGACTAAATGTAAATGTAATTATGTAGCCTTCATTTGTCTGCTGTTTCCTACATTATCCAGACCCTCCAGGAATTTGCGATGTTGCAATCGCACCAATTCACGCGAATTCAACGATTCAGCGCGACGTTGCAATTTTAACCGTAATTTTCCCGCAATTTTGACCAATCTTCGTCGTCTCCCACAACTCTCTCCAGTAGGGGTTAAATCCAGTGTTGCGCCTGAACGTGTTCATTGAACGAAAGTTCATGAACTTGTTGATAATTTTGGTGAACGTGAACTGAACGTACTGTATTACTGCCTGATAAACGATACTGTGAACGCGTTCATTCTGGTGTCTGTGAACTCTTTCACTCTTTTTAATTTTGTTCAATAAGGTGCCAGATTTCTAGAGACTTCCAGGCGAAAAACACACCGTTAACACTCCTGTATCCAGGGTTGCCCAACCAGTCAATTGCTGCGTGTGCTTTCTTCTACTGTCTATGCCTGGCATGCGTGAGAGTGCCGAGTTGCGTAGAGGCCGAGAGCGGTATTGCAGACAGAGATTTCAATCTTTTTTGTTAAAAAAAGGGAGATTCCTCCCTTCAATGCATGCGAATGTAAATCCTGGTTGGATAAAGATTAAAAATGGGATATGATGAAAATTGGCATGTTGGTAAGGTTATTTAGGGGACCATTTCTCAGTGGTTTTATTCTTTGATGAATGTTTGTTAATTACTTAATTTTCAACCAATAACTCAATTAAAATTACAAAGAGGGAAATTCGCAACTTTTTATCGCAACTTTCACTTGCTCCCGCAATTTAATCGCAACAAACACATAAAAAACACCGCAACTTTCATCGCAACTTTTTGGAAAAGCTCCCACGAAATCAGGAATTTTAGCCCGCAACTATCACAAAAAAGGCCCGCAAAATCCTGAGGGGACTGATTATCAATTGCTTATGTTATGTTGATCAAAATTTATTATATTGGTTCTTTGTCTTACCACCACAAATCTAGACATTTAGTTCATAACAGAAGCCATTAAATGCACAATGGTTGAGACAGTTGTCATAATTATGGTAAGACAATTTAAGAGAGAACCAATATAGTGCAACTTATATTCACAAATAAGTGAACCAATTTTTCTTTCAGTTTGAATACAATTTAGATTAAATAGTGGAATTATTTTTTATAAATTATACATTAAATTTTTCACTTTTATATATGTTTTAAGTTCCACTTTTCATGTTTTCAGATTCTAAACAAAAAAATGTACGGCCTCAAATCTTTTTTTCCAGTTTCAGATCTGTTTTTCAATTTCAGATCTGTTTTTCAGTTTCAGACTTTTGGCCCCAATTTTGCGTAGGGGGTGTGGCTTCAACTCAGAGGGGCATGGAATTATGAGTGACAGCCTAACAAAGAAGGCAGAAGACTTTCCTCAGTCATGCTGCCTTCAGGAAATGGTGTTACTGCGAGAACTATGACTGAATGCTCCTCCCGAAACGGTTGGTGAAAGAGAGGTGCAGAACACAGGCTAAACATAGTCATTCAACAGGGAAGTGTCAATGGGTGTTGAAACACCAAAATCCAGTGTTCAACTTGGGTCAGAGTTGGTAAATGTCAGTTTAAGGGTAGCCACAGGGCTGGGGGACTGTGATCGGCGCAGCATCACAGGCAGGTGGATGAGGGAAGGGACTAGGAACTCGCTGTTGTCCGTCAGGGAGTCCGATGTCCACTTGGCGACTAGATCCAGCTTTGGCAGACTGTCACAGATCGATGTCCACTGGCGACCAAGTCCAACGTTGGCAGACCGATGACCAGGCAGATGCTGACAGCTCAGACCCCCCACACCACAGGGGATGTGTGGAGGGGGGACAGAGAGAGGAGAGCAGGAATTAGAGAATGCAAGGAGAAACTAACAGTTACAGTAATATTAAAAATGAGGTCCCCACTGGTCAAGTGTGGACTAGTGCAGCAATTTGGCAGACCAAAAAGGGTATTTGATGCATCCCTAAACACTAAGACAGCGCCAGCCCCCCTCGATTGGAACACAAAATATGTTCCAGGGAAGAGAAACTCTAAAATACGAATAAGAATGCCCCGTCCCCCCCAACTACATTTACATTTAGTAATTTAGCAGACGCTCTTATCCAGAGCGACTTACAGTAAGTACAGGGACATTCTCCCCGAGGCAAGTAGGGTGAAGTGCCTTGCCCAAGGACACAACGTAATTTGACACGGCCAGGAATCGAACCAGCGACCTTCTGATTACTAGCCCGATTCTCTAACCGCTCAGCCACCTGACTCCCCCCAACTAGCAACAGCAGGGGAGTTTCTACACGGGGGCCTACAGGGGCCAGTGCCCCTGTAAAAATGTCCCTGGCCCCCCCTGTGGCCCCCCCTGAGCAGACTGAATAAAAAGAAAAAAAATTTTTTTCCACATTTACTTCTTCTAGTAGTCATCATGAAACGAGGAAGGGACATTGCAGCCTTTTTTGCCCCAGTAAATAAAAAAGTTAGAGAAACATATCAAGGTATTGAGAGAGCTGAGGAGCTGGAAGAGGGAGAGCCAGAGCCGTTTGTATGATTTTAATGTAAAGCTAAATTAAAGTATTTCTGTTTTTAATGTACCCTTCTGATTAAACACTGGCCCCCCCAGTAAAATTTGTCTAGAACCGCCACTGAGCAACAGAAACAAT
Source organism: Thaleichthys pacificus (assembly GCA_023658055.1). Taxonomy (NCBI): domain Eukaryota; kingdom Metazoa; phylum Chordata; class Actinopteri; order Osmeriformes; family Osmeridae; genus Thaleichthys; species Thaleichthys pacificus. Next base: position 4,051,327 of record CM042865.1, read on the forward strand.
AACAGTAACAATATACAGTAACAGGTTTACTTTATTTGTAAATTAAAGTTATATGATACCTATGTAAGCGTTCTTAAAGCTGATAGATTCATCAAAACCCACCAGTTGCCTTCTCGACCCCCTTCCTGCAAAACTTCGTAAAGAACTTCTCCCTAGTTTCGACATTCAAAGTTAGGTTAAAAACATTTTGGATTAGTCAGTTCTACGGCTGCTAAAGTGTGTTTGTGTGTGTACATTTAATGCAAACCTGAAGTGTGTGTTTGTCTGTATATATATCATATAGAACTTTTAAATTACAAATAAAGCATCTATATGTCTGCGTAGAGATAGGGTTGAAGTGGGTGTTCATGGCCATTTGGCCAGAGCTGGTCTGTAGTTTGTCCCTAATTGCATAGATTTTGTGTTCGAAGAATTCTAGAAAATCATTGGGAGAGAGATCTGTACTAACACTGTGTGTACTTAGTGAGTTTTGCAATGGTATCAAATAGGAATTTAGCATTGTGCTGGTTCTTATTTATCAACTTAGAGAAGTATTCTGATCTGGACCTGATGAGGACTTGCTTGTGCTCCAGTAGGCTGTCCTTCCAGGCCAGGCGGAAAACCTCCAATTTAGTGGTACACCACTTATGTTCTAGTTTTCTAGTGGACTGTGAGGACTGGACTTTGAGAGTGGGGGTTTCCTCTGAATACCATGGAGCCAATTTCTTATCCTTTCTTTTCCTAGGTTTGAGTGGGGCAAGAGAGTCTAGCGATAGCTGAAGAACCAAATTAAAATCCCAAGTTTTAGCATTTAGTGATTTATTTGGGACGTTAAGTGCAACAGTGGATGCAAAAAACTGCTTGCCACGACAATGCTCCCAGAATCATCAAACAATCTCCGTAATGATAAGCTTCTGGCGCTTCACAGGAGTTAATTAGACTAGACTTGGTGGTACAGGTTGTGGGTGTAATGGCAGGTTTCCGCATGCTTGTAATGGCACATCATTGTATAGGCGTTTTTCTTTTTTTACGCTACTTCTGCCAAGCTGACAATTGATCTAAAGTGGTTCCTCCATGTCTGCCCATCCTGATGGGCTTGACTGTTCTCAGCTTCACAGCTGTGCTAACGTAATGACTGTCATTCCTCATCTATTGTCTCTCCCTTCCTCCTCCCCTCCCTATAGCTTGAGGAGTTTGTAGCACTCCCCAGAAGAAGAGCCTCTCATCTGGTAGGACAGCGTTGAGGAGCCACAGGTCAGAAATCTCCCTTCCTCTTTGCTGCCATTAAGCCCACAGCAGATGTGTGCTTGCATGCTGGTACTTGCATGCTGCATGCTCCCCCTGCTCCCCAGCTGAGCCTGCTTATCACCTTCTGCATGAGACAGGGTGAAGTTACATAGCTTCTACCTTTGCTTTAAAACTGACATGCACTACTCTTACTACTTCAAATCAAGTGATTTTATTTTATAAAAACAATTTGATTCCCCTTTCTCCAGTGGGCTGAATATGACTGTGATCCCCCTCAATCCCTGTAAAATGGTGCCCTTCCCACACCCACTTTAATGTCATGTGTGTTCCTGCTTAAAACGTGCTGGTGTTGTATGACCTAACAACTGTTGATTCAGCAAGTGATTTTTCTCACTGAATTTTTTGTTGTTGTATTTATCAGAAAAAGTGTACTTCTCCTGATCAATTAGAAGAGAAGGGGTACATAGGAGGATCAGAGCAGTAGGAGAAAGGGGACTGGTATATATATACATATATACCTCTACATATATATACAATATAAATACTATGTATTTATATTGTATTGTAATATTTTTTGCCTGGACCCCAGGAAGAATAGTCTCCACCATGGTGTAGACTAATGGGGATCCTTAATAAACATAAACTGGCTCTGCACCAGTCTTTTACCCTCAGCCCTGTTGGCATGACTGATGATGGGGCACCTGCCCCTGGCAATCACCAGCAAAAGAACCAGCACCATAAGCACCACCAGAGAACCACAAGGCCTAAGGACAGCTCTTTTACAGCTCCTAAAATAGTCCTGGTTTACGCCCCAAGCCCTGGGCAACAGATCACATTTGCCTCAAGGAAGTAGAAAATACATCCTCCTAAAAGGTTTGTTGCCACTAGTGGTTACATCTTATGTAGATATAGGGCTAATAAAAAAAAAATCCACATTATAGTCAGGACTATTCATGACTATATGCAATGGCTGTCTCCTCTCTATTCTGACATTGACAGTTTGTCAGTAGCATCATGTCCATCCCATGGGAGGACAATGTAAACATTAGTGGCAGCATCTAAATCATTGTTAAAAGGCACAGGAGTAATAGGGGCAGCTCATGTTACTAAACGCAATACTATTTACACATGGAGGTGTGAGTGAAACTGACATATCCTACATTATCTAACCGAGAAAAACAACAAAGCAGTAACCCGGTTTCTCTTTCTCATCGTTAATCACGGATATCATTCAAAATTTGCAGTCACAGATGGAGGTAGTCAGACACCGTCATTTCATTTTACAATTTCACTACAAAAGTGTATCAATTGGTTGACAGGGAGCCATGTTCCAACACAACTGCGGGAGCCACTTCATTCACCATTTGTTTATAGTCTTTTTAAATATTCTGTCAGCCCATGTGACCTGGGAAGGGTGTGTTGTTTTGAAAAATCTCTCCATCCCAGACTAAATACACCCTTTGCTAGGGCTGACCCTTCATTCGCCTTTAATGTGGTCTTTTTAGGTTAGCTAAGCAAGGGACCCTGAAAGTAATTATATAGCAGGGTAGCTGTTTTTTTTTGTTCAGTGTTCCATTTATAAAATCTCTCCCTTTCAAATTTGCACACCCTAATTTTAAATAGTCACACACGTTCTTTTGCTTTCAAATGAATATTTTGGGGTGTTTTCTGTTTCAACTAGCGCACAGTGCCAGTGATGCAGTCGGTTATTAAGATGCCAGTGAAACACACAAACACAGATTACTTAAACTACAGATAGTGTACAGTGCCTGTGATATTGTGAAATTGGTGGCTCACACACACACAGATTCCTGGAATTATAGATGGGGCACAATTCCTGTGCTAATGTTGATGACACACATATTTCTGGAATTATAGATAGATGGTGCAGTGCCAGTGATACAGCTGGTGATGATAGTTCTTCTCAGTGGCTTTGGTATATTTCTCAGATCACAATTTAAATCTGTCATCTTTGAAGCACTTGTTCATACTCCACATCATCTATTGTAGTCACTTATGCACGTCATCAAAGCAATTTCTCATTATTTTAAACAAAGTGCGAATGCTCTGGTACATTCATGCAAATGATTATGTAGCCTAAGGGGTGTTTGCCATGTTTATATTAACGTTTGTATTTTTTTCCTTTGTGCAATGCAATACTGTAAAATAGTCTTGCATTTTCTGTTTTGCATTCTCATAAATATGACACGACAAGACACGACAACTGACCGAGGACACTTAATTTGTACGAACATTGTTCCTGTCGCTATATCCATGCCTTAAAAAACCGACCAAGGAGGCTAAAGTGGTAGGAATAGTGCCCATGTCTGTGATGCGCGCTGGTGATTATAATGTAGTAGTTAATTTGCTGCCAGATATTCATGACAACATAAGCTAAAAGCACATCTAATTGGTTAAGGGGTTACTGAGCGGGAATAATAAATGTATCGTCAGCAAAGTCAGCCATCTTTTGCCTAAGCGAAGCCAAAGAGGATACCATGGGAGATTTCCTACAGTGTTAGATTTACCACTTCAAATTATGGATGCACCGATCCGACTTTTTCAGTTCCGATAACGATGCCTGGGCTTTGTGTATCTGTCGATACTAGGGTGACCAGAAGCATGACCCCAAAAAGGAGGACAAAGGGTCAAAAATGAGGACAATCCCAAAAAGTTGTTGACCGGGGGGGGGGGGTCTTAATTAATTTGTCATTTTAGTGAGTCAACATTTGTAGTTTGAATACAAATTCAATACTTCAATACAAGTGCACTGATTTTCTGTGGTCTTAGGTGAGACAAGTTTAGTCAAAAGATAAATAAGAAAATAATAGAGTACCATTCCCAAAACTATTTCAATTGTAATAGTAATTAAAATATATAATTAGGTCAGCTCAGCAGCGGTTTTATCACCCGCTGGTGTTGTGTTTGGAGCAAAAAATTATGTTAAGGAAGAATGCCTGGAAGAACTAGCATTATCCTTGTGCCGTTGTGTTGTGCAGGCATGCCGCTTTAAAGCCCCTTTCCCCCTACTACTCACGTCTATATCAATGCGACAGAAGGCATGATATTGATTTTTGCTGCCCTTAGTGGCAAAGTGGAGTTATTGTATTGTGGATGTATTGAATGTATTGTTCTTATTTATTTGTTATTCAAAAAATTATTGTGCATTCAAATCGAAAATAGAAAGTGATCAAACTTACATACATTAAAATAAATAAAATGTAGCAGTAGAAACAAAAGTGTATTGGTCAAACATACAATAGTAATCAAACAGTTACCAAACATTGCAAACGTGCATTCCAATTTAAAACAGAACGTAATCAAACTTCTTAAATTAAAATAAATAAAATGTAGCCGCAGAAACAAAACAGACTAACAACAAAAAATATTAAGTGCAAAGTCCTGCAAACAGGAATTCAAAATAAAACATAGCAGCTGAACCTGAGAATAAACTAATAAAAATGTGGTCAAACAACAACTTGGTCACACATACAAATAATAACCAAACATTGTAAACATGTAGTGCAGTGTCACACCATTCATGACCTGTGAATCAATGCTCACTTAACCTGTGAATGCTCAATCAGCAATGGCAAATTCTTTCTCATGAAGACAAGCATTTATGCTCTCCCTGGTGTAAGTCTATTTCACTTTTCATCCACAATGTTGGAAACTGTGCTGAACACTCTCTCGCTTTCTACCCTAGTGCAGGGGGCACAGAGGTATTTTGTGGCAGTGGCAGCAAGAAAAGGTCATCGGTATTTGTTGACTCCCCAGTATTGGTATGGGTTGTCTGAGGCAGTGATGGTTTTCTCTGTAAGATATCCATGCAGTTGGACTGCAGGGCTTGAGCTGCTTGCTGCACCGGGATCTTCACACTCCTCCACAATTTGGTCAAACTCTAGCATAATAAAGCTGCTCTTACTTGGTGCTGCTGCTGCTTCCACCCAAGGGGCCTTTTCTTATGGCTCTGCCGCCTCTGATGCTCCAGCTATGCTGCTCCTCAAGTCTTCCTCTAGTTCCCGTCAGTGCATCTTTTGCACACTTTGCATATTGTGCACTTGTAAAGTATCTGAAACAGAAATAAAACATAGGTTAGGCTAAATATGAAAAGAATTTATGTTCTACATGTTTAAAAAATGTACAGCATGGCATCTCATCAATTACAGTAGTGTAATTGATGAGTAAAACATCATATCGTCTATATTATAGATTGTAAAACAATCTATAATATAGACCTAATATAATTAGTTAGTTTACAATCTTACCTGTCTTTATATCTCAGGTCCAGCAGGGTGGCAAGTGCAGGGTTTTTCCTGGGTCAAAATGGGTCTTCGGTGCTCAAAAAAAACAAAAAACACTAGCGATAGCTGAAGAACCAAATTCAAATCCCTAGTTTTAGCATTTAGTGATTTATTTGGGACGTTAAGTGCAACAGCGGATGCAAAAAACTATCTATGTTTTTTTTACCATTTCATAAATAATGGAGGCTATGCTTGAGGAAATAATTTTGCTTCCACTTTAGATTAAAATAGATAGGCTAATAGATTGACAATAGTCCAAGCCCAGAGGTGCTATCGTTCAAAGATTATCAAGGTTTACCTCTTCATATATATATGCAAACTACTGAAATGTATATCAATAGAATCTAGAACTAACCAGTGGTCAGAAATGGAACACACAAATTATGAAATTCAAGTTTATATTCATTTTTATTATACAAACTAAGCTAAGGGGAGGCAGTCAGTTTCAGAGGTCACAACCAGCTTGTGAACATTTCACCCTCCGCTTTTTGTTGACCCCCTGGTAGAAGGATCTGACAAGGCCATGATAGTCGATGTCATTAGCGTCTGGTCTGTCGATGGCCACCCTGCAGCACACATCCATTCCATAATCATGCACCAGAATATATTACAGACATGCTCTGTACAGACAGGTACACACCCAGTAGATCCCTGAGGTCCTCCGGTACTGAACTCCTAACAGTTCCAAAAGCCAGGACAAAGAGACATGGGGAAGCAGCTTTTAGTTTCTATGCTCCCAGCCTTTGGAACACTCTGCCAGAATACCTTAGAATGGCTGAAACGGTTGAAACTTTTAAACATACACTTAAGACATACCTCTTTGATCTCGCTTATCACTCACTGTAAAATGTATTTATTTAACATGTATGGAACATTTATTTATTTATGTGTCTTTTAACTTTTTTTCCTTCCTACTGTGAGGCGCATTGTGTTACCTCCGTGTATGAAATGCGCCGTACAAATACATTTTGATTGATTGATTGACATCAAGGTGGTCGTCCTTGAGGCGGTTCCTCAGTGGTGTTTTCACCTGTTGAAAACGTAATGGAGAATGCAATGATAATAAAATGATAAGTGCTATAAACAAATCATATCAACAACCCTTTAACGTTTTGGGATGTGGCATATACTGTATAGCTGATTACACATCATAGTATTCCTATTCACCAGCTTGAGGGCAAAGAACAACTGCTCAACATCTGCAGTCTGGACAGGTGCAGTGAGGGCAACAGCGGCTGCCAAGCTCAGGGAGGGATACATGACAGAGGCCTCAGGAGACACCAGCCAGAGGAGAACCTCCTCCAGGGATTTAGACTGCAAGCACATAAAAACAATGGATAATTAACATTTTTGTATGAAGAATATTAGTAATTATTAAATGTACTGAACATTTTCACTGACCCTTAGGTCTGGGATATTGACCTCTCTGTGAAGGTGTCCCACTCTTGGAGTAGAACAGACTCCTTCAGTCTGGGGATCTGAATGTAGGCCTCGTTTTAAAAGTTACACTTGCAAAGTAACTTCACCAACACTGCATCTAGGTACACTTTGTATATATTTTATGTATATTGTAGATAGAAAACAAGTTGAATTTAATAGAAATAACTTACCACACTCAGTTTTCTGTCTCCAAAAAGTACCACAATTACCGCCAACTGATGAAGTCAGGATTCCGCAGGTTGATAATTGGGTGCTTGCTTAGAAGCAAGCTATTGTTCACGGACATCACAGTTGCGTCTTGATCAGACAAGAAGACACACTCGATCTTTCTATCAACGCGATTACTATTGATCAAAACAGAACGAGGGTTCGGCTGTACTTGAAAAATACTATTAAACATATTCGCGGACATGCACTGCACGAGTGATTAATTGCGATGACGGCTCCAATAGAAGTTATAGCGAGCACATAGAACTTTATATTTTCTAATCAATGTATTTATTCCCAGGTGTTTTGCAATTTCCTTTTATTTTCTTCGTGCCTACACTATATATTATCATTCCAGGTTAAGAATACTGTAGCAGGGTATACACATTTAAGATTAGGATTAGGTTTTATACAGGGGGGTATCCATGTGAAGGTGAACTCAGTCATTGGTCAGTTATTCCCCACCTGGGCGTCATCCTGAGATTTGCCTAGAGGTGTGAAGTGGCTGCTAGCTTTGTGTTCCGTTGTTTCAAATGTCCATGGAATGCTTAAACTTCAGAATACAACATTCATAAATGGTTTTGTTAGTATGACACAATTATTTTGGATCTAAAATTGACTAACGTAACTCTTCCTGAAGGGAAGTTATAATCAAACATCAATTAAACAACGTTCTAAGTAAATGAGAAAAGCACAAATTATAACACATCAACAACTGTCATTGAAATAGTGTCCATGAGCCATGTAGTCCTTGAGAATATGTTTGTAAATCCACAAAAGAAAGTTCTTCCTTAGAAATCCTTTGTCTGATACTATGAGGCCGTGTGGCCTCTGTTCCTGACCCCATGCTGGGCCAGAAGCTTTGAAGCTTTGATAAGAACGGGGGAAACCCCCTTTCTCCTTGTCGGGGGAAGGGGAAAGGTGTGATGGCATGTGGTTTGTTGGTGACTCTGCTACAATACCAATGGAGGCTGCGTTGGAAATCGTTAATCAAACTTTTGTCAGCATTTTGAGTGGAAATTTCATTTTCATTTGTACAGGTGTATTCGTGCACGTCGGGCTGGCCCTCGCAGCGGAACAACAGTTTACTGGCCGCTCTGTCCATTCGCGCACCTCACAGTTGCGTATTGATCAGACAAGAAGACACGCTTATCAACTCGATTACTATTGATCAAAACAGAACGAGGGTTCGGCTGTAGCCTACTTGAAACATACTATTGAGAACATATTCGCTGACATGCATTGCACGCGTGATGAACAGTTTTTTTTTTTTCATCGCAGACTTTTTTTTTGCCTTAGGCGCTCGGGATTTATCATAGGCGCTCGGGAAAACGGCTAACCCTAACCCAGATAGGGGTTCATCTTCCACAGTGTCGAAGCGTTTGTTGACAGCTTGAAGCAGGTTTTATTGGGTGTGCTTTGCCTTCGGCAAGGGCACAACCTTTGTTCTCTCACATATATCTTCTTATTCTTATTATTTTCCCACCCCTAAAACTCAGTCAATATTTGGCCTACATAGACAACCTAGGTGTCAAAAGTTTCGTCTTGGTCTCGATTGCGTTGCTTCTATTGGGATTTACGTTCCGTTGCACGGTTTAGGCTGAGCTCAAGTTTTTGGGGCGAAAAGTGTCTTCTGTCAACGAAGGGTAGCAGTGCTAGCCTACGTCACTACGTCAGCACACGTTAGCAACGACGCATGGATACAACGTGATAGAGACGTTCTAGCACGCAAATTGGAGCTTGGATTATGAGTGAAAAATGCCAACCCCCAAAATTACCAACCATTGGGTTTTGTTGAGAAAGCAATTTCGAGTGGAACTGCCATCTCGGATTTTTTATTTAGGTTCTGAAAGTCTTTGTAATTTGAGCGAGTGCGGGTCGCCCGTGAGACTGCCTAGGCGGCAGCCATGCAAGCGTCATAGTAGTTTAGTATTTTCGTATTTTTATAGTTCGGTCAATTCTACACCACAAAACAGAAGGAGGGCAATGTTATGACGATATGACTATTGTGAAGACAGCCAGATGGTGAGATTTTAATGTAGGTTGCTGTAAAAACTTGGATTGGTTTGCTACGTGAGAGCCCCGTCAGCCTCCGTTGACGATTGCGTCAGCTGTTGTCGGTCTTTGATGAGTATTTTCTTAATTTCGTACCAACGTCAATTCTACATCAAAAATCAGAAGGAGGGCAGTGTTATAAAGATATGGCGATTGCGAAGACAGCCAGCGCGTCAGCATATTTTTGTGATTTGTGTAAAACTTGGAATTTGAGTGACACCACAGCTTGTTTTGACGTTAGCCTCAGTCAGACTCGGCTCACCCACTGGCAGTGTGTAGGGACAGTAGTACTGTCTTCAATGCCACAGCTAAACTTTATGTCAAAAGAAACGTTCTCATTTCCGGCGCTTTCAAACAATCAGTGAAATGTGGAGCAACAGCAGCTAGCTTGCCTCTAGCAAACTTATTTTGAATTAGCCATTTCCCCCTACATTAATGTCAAACTTATTTACGTTTTGGGGCATATTTTCAGTTAGCAGACGGTACTGTTTGAATCGCGATTCCATACTGCCAGTGACAACGTTGTTACAGTAGCTTGTTTCAAAGGGGGTTTGCAGCTGTTTCAAAGGGTGTTCTTAATGAAATATGCAATATGAGTAGGCTAAATGCTTGAAAATATCACTAGAAGGAAAAAACGTACAACCGACGCAAGCAAGCACACCCTACAATTTCCCCAGAAATTGTAACCTCTCTAGTTTTCATTGTTTTGATGCCAGCATCTGCATCGCCTTCTTTAGCCAGGATGCGTTTGAGGACGGTGACAGCTGGAATGACGTCAGCGGTGGAGGCAGTCAATGAGCTTACTTTCCTTGTTAGCTCTTCAAATGGTGCTAGAACAATGCTCGTTTTTCTTAGCAAAGCCCACTGGTTAGCGGTCAGTGTACTGGGCAGGTCATGGTCAGCAAATGTAAGCACAGAGGACTCGCTTCTGTTCCAGAAGACTTTGTATCATCAAGTAGGTACTATTCCACCTTATTTTGACGTCTTGTTGCAGGCGTTCAGGTTGCATTTGCATCTGGAGCTGGATATCTTGCAGCCGTGAATATGCAAGTGGAGAATTTGTCTACCGATTGCAATTGGCATCGCTCACACTCCGTTGTGACAGTAGTCCCTCATTGACTACAAGCTGCAATGTGTGAGCAAAGCAGCCTAAGTTCCGCACCCCCATGTTGTCCATGGCCTTTTTCATGTTACTTGCATTGTCCCTGAGTATGACATGCACTTTATTAAAAGGAATGTGATACTGGTCAAGCATCTCCTTAATTGCAGCCGAAATGGTATCGCTGGTGTGTGGACGTTTTTAGCTTGAAGCATTGCACTGTGCGGTGTAGAGCTTGTGTCCAACCAGTGGACAGTTAAACTTAAAAGCGACATTGGACACACAGCAGAGCTCCATATATCTATAGTGAAGCTCATTGCCTTTATATCTTAATCTCTTTTGAAATGTTCGCACACTTTTTTGTACTGTTCTGGCAGTGCGTTCTCGGAAAAATACTTGCGTGATGGAAGAGAGTACCAATTGGCTTTAATGAAGTATTCCAGTAGGCGATGGAATCCCTCATCTTCAACAACTGACTTTCTGTGTTATTGCCAATGCTTTCAAGCTTTCCGTCTGAAACTTTTTGCGTCGTTGAAGTGCATCTGCCAAAGTTAGTTGCTGGCATGGGCGTCGCCACAATATAACCTGGGGGGGGTCACGTCCCCCCCACTTAAAAAAAAGGTTGTTTGGACCCCCCCACATTTGCTATCAAAATATTAGTGCATGACGACAGGTCTACTAATCCAGCGTTTTTTCCATTGCTTCACAATCAAATCCGTTCCACTTTATCAGTAGGGGGAATACCCATAGCAATAGTAATCCATTCCGCATTTTCCTGGTTCCTACACAAACAGACTCATCAGGCACGCAGATTCATACTCTTTGATCGAAGCAGCTAGCACTCCAGGTATCAGCTGTTCGAGATGGACATCATTTTTTGTCGGAAGAGAAAAGTAAGTCAGAGTTGCCCAAATTTTCCCTTCAGTGGCCAAAGCACCTTTATGAGACATTCTCTGACTATATAGCATGAAGTCACAAAGATCCTTCTGCAAACATTATGATTATAGCTAGCCTAGCTAGCTATTTACGTACAACTAGCACTAGGCAATACCATACTTTATTTACCCATTACAAGTGGAACAGCATTTGTTGATTTCTTAATCTAGGTTAAACAGAAAACTCAACTACATCAATAAATGTATAATGTGTAAATCCTCCTTTTAAGTCTTTTGCTCTCATTAAATGGAGAATAAAGTGCCAAAGTTTTCAGTGTCAGTCCTCCTACATTATCCTGGCTATCACCAGACCAAGCTCAATCTTATTTAAGATTGCAGATCGAATGGGTTTACCCAGTCTACCAGAACATAATAGTAGCCAGTAATTGCAGACCATGCCGACTCCAAGGAAAAACAATGAAAGAGATATGCACCAGAATGCGGGAAATTGCATCTACATCTTTAAAAACAAATTATGGTGGAGAAACCCCCAGACTCCCCGGCAAAATGTGTCCCCCCCACTTTCAAAATGCTGCTGACGCCCATGGTTGCTGGGCTGTATTGTCTCCTGCTTCTTTGGTTTTGTTGAGCTGCAGGAATTTGGTATGCTCCTTAGCATGGTGCTTTTGGATGTGCTTGATTAAATTGGTAGTATTGTACTTTGCAGTACTACCACCACCCCTCGAAACATTTACTTTGCAGACATTGCAAACAGCCGACGAACTACTTGGCGTGGAAAGCGTGAAATATCTCCACACAGCCGACTCTTTGGCTCGCGGCTTTGCTTAGGGATAACTTGTCCCGCTCTATACAATTAATGGACGAGGCGCAGGCATACAGATGTAAGTTTCTATAGAGCGAGTGGAAGATTAGCCGACAAAGTTGAATGTGCTTTTACCTACTTACAACGTGGATAGCCGGTCACATGAGCGCCGAGTCTTCAGACCAGGGATGTTGTTACTGTCAAGTATCACTTCCAGTAAACTTGTTATATCAGTCTTCTCTGCTTGATAGGGGGGGGGGGGGGCAACAACTAGCTAAATCAATTGCAGATATCAGAACAGCCCTACCTACAGTCTCTGAATGTTTTATGTGTTAATTACTTTGTCTTTGCATCGTACCAGCTGAGTAACAGAATGCAGTTTATATAAACCGTCTGTGATCTGACGTAGATAGGTAGCTGTGACCAGGGGCGCCGCCAGGAATTTTGGGCCCCATGACAAAAAAATCTAATTGGGCCCCCTCTGCGCAGCTGTTGTCACCACAAATCTAGGATCTAACTGTCCCATCAAAAGCTTTACATAACTCTAATTAAAGGCGTGCAACTGTCTTGCTTCTTGTAGTTCAATACTAGTACAATATTTACTGCTGGTGATTTGTACATGCAAGTCTGCATGTGTACATCATCATCATCTCTGCTGGCCAGTGCCCTCACAAAAGCCAGGGAGTCCCTGTCAGTCAAACCTGCTGGCCACAAACCTGGGTCAACATCCTTTTTATGACTTCTGTCTTCTTCCACCATGCATCTCTCATCCTCATCATCACTGTAACTTTCTTTCCCTTCTTCCTGTGCTTCCACACTTCTTCCTCCTTCTAGATCTACCTGAGAGGGCCCTGGCTCTGTTGGATGTACACAATGCATGTGATATATACATATATACTGTGATATTTACAGTATATATAAAAATATGCCATAAACCAATAAATGACACTAATACTACAGAACATTGACCCAAATTACCTACAGTTCTGTATCACCACCACTTGATTACATACATTAGATCCAATAGATTTTTTGGTGTGTGGGTGTGCAAGCTTCTCAAATAAATTCCCCTTCATGATGGGAATAATAAAGTCTGTATCTATAGATGCCATTTAACGGCCATAATTCAATCTAAATGAACGTATCAAACTGGATTATTTTAATATTGTCTGTAAGTTACATGCAGGCTGAGGTAAGCTACTCACTGTTTCCAACTGTCCATCATCCAGTACAGACAGTAGTTTATTTTTTATTATTTCATAATGATCATTATGTGAGAACATAATTAGTTTGAATTTCTGTCATTAATAAATATTTTTATTTTTTGTTATGGTAAAAAGAGCAAGAGAGACAGAGAAATCCCCACAGACTCCCTGGAATGATGCTAACTGGTATGTCGTTAACACAATGTTGCTCACCGTCTTCACTGGGACAGGGAGGTGTACAGTTATGGGGAGACTGGGGTGCTGCTGACTCATCTGTTGTTAAGTCTGCTAAAAGGGGCAGGGAGTCGGGACAATGATTTAATATGAATATCTTGCTAAACGTTTCCCTGTACTGATTAAATGTTCATGAAATGTAGGCTAACACTAGTCTGTAGCTAGCTAGCTTATTTCACTATGGACATAAGCCAACAGGTTAATACCACAGACTACTGGCTACCCACCTTTCTTGGTGAAAAACTGGGTTACAGATTGAAAACCTCTCCTTTGTCTTTCCTCTCTCTCTTTTTTCTCTGAACTTTTTTGAAAACCTGATTTATATTTACTAGGCGACATTGTGATCACTATTTCTGGCGACTAGCACGTCTACTGACTGCACCTAAACATCGTCAGTGATAAGTGCGCTAAGGCAGGAACAAACCATTTCATGCCGATACAGGGGGGTGGTGGGTCAATATGGATGTTTACTTTTTGGTCAATGGGGATATTTAACTTTTATTGCCAAACACAAGTAAAAACAAAGAGATCATTAATTGTATTATTATATTAGAAATATATATATACTTGATGATGGTATATATGGATATATAGGAAGACAGATATATTATAGGGAGTCAGATGGCTGAGCGGTGAGAGAGTTGGGCTAGTAATCTGAAGGTTGCCAGTTTGATTCCCAGCCGTGCCAAATTACGTTGTGTCCTTGGGCAAGGCACTTCACCCTACCTGCCTCGGGGGGAATGTCCCTGTACTTACTGTAAGTCGCTCTGGATAAGAGCGTCTGCTAAATGACTAAATGTAATGTAAATATGATATTTAATAACATGTAATTTCATATGAGTTTTTACCTATTTTTGTCAGTCAGGGGCCCTTAGAATCGTCCTAACTTTTCCCCCCTATACGGCGCCCCTGGCTGTGACGTAGATAGGTTGGGTTTTGCCCCGCCCAAACAAAACCTGAGCTGAAAACGGGTGAGAAACTGTTCAACGGTCTAACTCCACATTTCAGTGCTACAAAGTTTTAGCGCTTGCACATGCTTTCAGCAACTCATTTCACACGTATATAATGTACTGAGAAGCAAATCATGGAATTTGCTTTACAGCACCTTTAAGGGACGTTTAAGTCATTGAGGTAAGGACCATTTTTACACAAGATTGCCCAATTTCTTCGTTTTGATGCAACTTTTCAACTATGTGAGGCTGCTCATTGTAAATGCTCATTGTAAATGAGCAGCAACAAATGTATTCTTTTAAATCTATGCAATCTTCATAAATAATAAGTATGCAATTTTATATAAAATATACAGAAATATAAGTTGTAAAATTTCAGTTAAAAAAACAGACCCAAAAATTTCCCCAGAAATGGTACCCTCTCTAGTTTATTTGTGTTGTTCACAAATGTAAAAATGTCTGTGCAAAACGGTGGGGGTTGACTAAAGTCCCTGTAAAGATACAATAAAATATGTATTTTGAGTTTGTCACACCACAGAAAAATGTGTTCCTAACCACCCAGCCAAATTTGAATGATTTAAAAAATCACCAAATAACTCAATTTAATTATCTAAATCTTGAAAAAAATTGCTGTTTTCTCAGATCTCAGAGTATCCGCTGAGGTTGCTGAAACCACGCCCACTCTCGGGAAAACTGCTCCTCTCTCAACTGTCAAATACCGCTACAACAAAAGGGTTAGACTCTACAACAAAAATCAGCAACTCTATTTCAAAAATGAAAGAAAGGATTGGATTTACACAGCCATATAAGTTTGAGCCTCCAGAGCCAAAACCAAATTCAGAGGACATTGACCAGCTACCCGGGATCAATCTTGTCCATCTCCCTTTTATGCACGTTAGCAAGCTAGAGTAGCATGTTATCAATATGTAACTAGCATAACATTAGGCTATCAATAAATAACAGTTCCAGGATCAATACGTTAAAGTATGATTTGCCAGCAGAGGAGAGAAAAGTTGGGAGGGGATTGGAGTCATTGGCAAGTACTGAAGTACCCTTCTCTCTCTATACCCCCCCCCCCCCTCCACACACACACACTTAGCAGTACAGTGCTGAGCAAACAGAGTCCCAGAGCAGGTGTCAAACTCTGTTTCTCCAAAGGATCTGGAGGAAGACAATAAGCTCAAAGAGATCTGCCAGCAGGGCCAAAGTCTTGAATCTCGCAGGCCGGTACGGTTACTGTCTACAGTCTCACAGCTTGGACAAATAAACTGCTAACCCTGCTGACCTTTTGTATTCATATTTTTTTTAATATCGTAACACACTGGCTTTCAAATGGTTGAAGCTGGTTTCAAAGTCTCTGATGTGAGAGTCTCTGTATAAGTGTTGGGGAAGGTTAATTCAGCCTCTTACATTGTTGTCCATCTGTCTGTAAAATGTTTGTGTCAGTAAGTCTCTCAGTGACTGTCCCAGTCAGTCTCTCTCATGGTGATGTTATCCCAGGAAATCTCTCACTAGATCGTCCCCTTCTTGATCCAGCTCTCAGGGCCTTGAGTCCTTGAGACTTTGACTCAGGGTTCCGCTAATCTTGTCTGGCATTTCGATTGGCATGGCTGGTAGAGTGTCGGCAGAGGAAATAGGCGTTTGTTTATTGTGTTTCATTGTTCTGCTAATGTGATGCTCTTTGGTGAATGGTGGCTGGCGCGCATGGAGGGGGGGGGGGTCACCCTTGTCCTTTGAATACAATAGGACTCTGTTTGTTTGACCCCCTTTACCACCCTGGCCTGTGACGATGGTGGAATCTGGGTGACACAATATTTGAAAGCCCAGACTAAACCCAGGGGGGTGGGGGGCAGGGGCAGGCATCCTTCAACTTCCAGGGTATGTGTGTGTCCTATAGTCTGGAATATTGTCCCTGGAAAAGGATTTTCAAATCAAATCGAGGATCAATATGTTTTTCTAGTTGTAGTCAATAGGCATGGATTACAGTACATGTGGTGTTTTCTGATCCCCTCCCCCATCCCATTATTAGAGCATTTCTCTAATAATGCCAGGGGCCTGTTCCATAAAGGCCAGTGTTTTCAGTGGCGGCCCACCACGGCTAAATTTCTGCCGCCACGGTATCAGAAATCGGGCTGTACACAATGTTTGGCCGTCTATCAGCAGTGAATGTTAGAGTGCATGTCGCAGAATAGCGGACACACGCTTCATATCGCAGTTGAGATTGCGTGTGTGCGTCCTTGAGAACTGTAAGTCGTATAACTTATGTTGTCAGTTCATTATTTTTTTTTGTTCGGACAGACCTGCCCCCACTGCTAAAACACTGAAGGCCGCTCAAAAAAATTGGGATTAAAGTCCCAAACCTGACTTGAATTAGCCGAGCAAGTCAGTCGGGGCTAAAGCAGTTCTATAAAGGCCAATTCTAGTTCACGCAATCCAACTTATTCGACTAGATTCAAGTAGTCAAGATAATTGCAGGTGCAGCATATTCTTAAGCACTCCGAGAGCTAGAACATGGATCATATCGATACGCCATGGCAAAACGCAATGTTCACGGCCACATACCTTCTCGCTGAATGAACATTCTCTTTAGGTGCATGTCCCTTTCAAAAGGGTGGCATTTTGACCCTGTCAGGCCAAGATGTCTGAAAGTTGGTACGCATGCCTTATTGCTCATGGGGAACAAAAGAGTCTTAAAGATCCTGTAAAGTAAATTCCATGTTTTGCTTCCAAGTACATTATATACGTGTGAAATGAGTTCCTGAAAGCATGTGCAAAGCGCTAAAACTTTGTCACACTGAAATGTGGAGTTAAACCGAAGAACAGTTTCTCTTCCGTTTTCAGATCAGGTTTTAATGGGCGGAGCCAAAAAATGCCCTATCTACGTCATTTTGCCCTAACTACGTCAGATCACTGAATGGCTCCTCCTGCTGTACTGTTATTGTAGCCTACATCAGCTAGCTAGCTAGCTTCAGGATGTCTCCCACCACCCGCAACTGCATCTTCCCTGGATGCAAGAACTCCAGCTGCGCTGCAACGCCATTTAAGTTCCCTATTGATAATGAAAGGAAAAATAGGTGGATAGATTTTGTGAAGAGCCACGCTCATGGAAAGCTTCGGATAAACTCCAACAGCCGCCTCTGCACTGACCATTTCACGGCGGACAGTTTTAACATGGACCAGAGACCGACGGGGTTCACCAACACACGGCTTCTCTTGCAGCGCGGAGCCGTACCGAGCATCGCCCCTCCGGCCGTTCATCCTCCGGTCGCACCTGGACCATCCACCGCCGCCAGCAGTTCATCACTCAGTTCTGTGTGCTTGTTATAATTATACTAGATAACTTTTCCAGAGGTATCTCTGCTATGAGTTAGCGCAAACCGCTAAATTGATATTAGGCTACTTGGTGTAGAATGATGGTATTTTGGTGAAATGGTAGCTAATGTGTTAGAAGTAGCCTAGTTGAGAGCTCAGCTGTCTGCTGTCTCTGGTGTCCATTTTTACTGTTACAGCTCAGGGGAACATTTCATTTATATGCATCTGTATGTTTCACTCATTGAACAAATAAATTCTAATTCTATACGGTTTTGTTCGGCTTGACATAGCGTCCATTATCTGGGTCGGAGGTAGGCACTAGGCAGCGAGGGGCGGAGCTTCAGCTCCTTCAGGCGACACGCCCCCCCAGTCTCAAGCAGAGAAGACTGCTGATTTTTTCACGATTTCAAAGCCTAATTTAACATACTTGTCGGTGTTGTTTTTTCATTCGAATTTGGATGGGTAGTTAATAACACATTATTCTGTGGTGTGGCGAACTTAAAACTCGTTTCCAGGTCCACTTTACAGGATCTTTAAGAACGCATAATGTCAGCAGCATGGATTTGTCTCTACAGTGACAATTTGTGAAGAATTTAAAAAAATGCCTTGAAATCAGCCATTGATCCAATTGTCTTGAAATGTTGTGTACATGTATGAAACACATGTCTGTGTCATGTCAATTTTGTAATGGGTTGAAATGTTGAGGGGGAACCCGCCATTGCTGCCTGCAGCTATATTTAGGGTTCCTCCGGTAGGAGGGAACCTATTGTTTGTGTTAGTATTCTTATAATTCTTATTAGGGTTCCTCCGGTAGGAGGAGACTTGTGTTCCCAGAGACTTGTCAGAGACTTGTGTTCCCAGCTTAACGCACTGCTTCCTGTCAGACAGGAAGTCTGTGATCCACCTGCAGGTGGAATCAGGCACGTTCAGCTGGGAGAGCTTGTCCTGAAGCAGGGCGGGGATGATTGTATTGAAGGCAGAGCTGTAGTCCACAAACAGGATCCTGGCATAGGATGTTGGGGAGTCCAGGTGCTGTAGGGTGAAATGGAGGGCCATGTTAACTGCATCGTCCACAGACCTGTTGGCTCTGTAGGCAAACTGCAGGGGGTCCAGTAGAGGGTCTGTGATGGATTTAAGGTGTGCCAGCACCAGGTGCTCGAAAGACTTCATTACCACAGAGGTCAGGGCGACGGGTCTGTAGTCATTATGTCCTGTTGGCCTTGGCTTTTTGGGCACAGGGATGATGGTGGAGGACTTGAGACAGGCTGGCACATGGCATGTCTCAAGGGAGGTGTTAAAGATGTAGGTAAACACCGGAGACAGCTGATCAGCACAGTGCTTGAGGGTGGCTGGAGAGACAGAGTCCGGCCCAGCTGCTTTGCGGGGATTCTGCCTCTTGAAAAGTCTGTTAACTTCACCCTCCTGAATAGAGAGAGTCGTCACTGTAGAGGGGGAGAGGGGGGAGGCCTCCTGGGTGAGAAGGGTTAGTTCAGGACTGTCCAATTGTCTTTCAAATCTGCAGTAGAACTCATTCAGGTTGTTGGCCAGACAGGTCTCTGGGCTTGAAGTTGGTAATCTGCCTGAGCCCTCTCCAGACAGAAGCAGAGTCGTTTGCAGAGAATTGGTGTTTTAGTCTCTCCGATTACAGTCGTTTAGCCTCCCTCACCGCCTTGCTAAACCTGTTCTTCGACTCCTTGAAACTGTTTCTGTCCCCACTCCTAAACGCGGCCTCTTTCTCTGACCTCAACCTTCTGAGTTTAGCTGTAAACCATGGTTTGTCGTTGTAGTAGCTCACCCTGGTGCGTGTTGGTATACAGCAGTCCTCACAGAAGCTGATGTATGATGTCACAGCCTCTGTGAGCTCGTCCAGACTATTGGTAGCAGTCGTGAACATGTCCCAGTCAGTGCAGTCCAAGCACGCTCGTAGATCCTCCATAGCTTCACTGGTCCACTGTTTCAATGTCCTCACAGCAGGCTTACAGCGCTTTAGCTTCTGCCTGTATGCAGGAATCAGGTGGACCATGGCGTGGTCAGAGTGACCCAGTGCTGCTCGGGGGACCGCATGGTATGCTTTGCTGATTGTAGAGTAGCAGTGATCCAAGGTGTTTCTTTCTCTGGTAGGGCATTTGATGAATTGTCTGTATTTGGGGAGTTCTTGAGTGAGATTGCCTTTGTTAAAGTCGCCTAGCACAATAACCAAGGAATCCGGATTTTCATACTCCACACTCAGTATCTGTCTGGCGAGCACACGTTGAGCCTCGTTGACGCTAGCCTGCGGAGGCATGTAGACGCCGACCAGAATGAATGATGCAAACTCACGTGGTGAGTAAAAAGATCTACAGTTAATAAAAAATTATTCCAAATCAGGAGAACAGTGCTGCAGAATCAGTCACATCTTCACACCAGCCACTGTTAATGTAAAAACAAATACCACCGCCTTTCATTTGCCAGAAAACACAGGGTCACGATCCGCTCTCAGCAGTTTGAAACCTGCTAGCTGTAGTTCAGAGTCTGGGATCAGTTCACTCAGCCATGTCTCCGTAAAGCACAAAACGGAAGATGAATGAAAGTCTCTGTTTTTCCACACCAGTAGCTGAAGTTCATCCAGTTTGTTGCTCAGTGAACGCACGTTGGAGAGAAATATCCCCGGTAACGCTGTGCGTGCCCCATGCCGATGGAGTCGCAGCAGTGCACCGGCTCGTTTGCCTCTCCTACGACGCTTCGCTGCTAGGACAAAGCCGAGGGTGGCTTTGACTAAATTACTAACACTGTATCACTAATCATTACTTATCACTAATTCTGCCGTTGGAAGCAGAAAAGTGGGAAATAAATCCACAGGAGTTTTAGTCCTGATGTTTAGAAGTACTTCTCTTGTTAAGAGAACCCCGGAAATCTTAGCAGAACACTGAAATGATGTGTAGCAGAGAGGCTGACTTGCAACCTCATGCTCTTGAGTTTGAATCTCCATTCAGCCTGTTGTTGTTGGTCAACATGAAGTAATTTTGCTCTCTTGTTGGCCAACTCTTGATCTTCTACAATGTAAATTTGTATAATATTTTTCAATTTTGCGGAGGAACCCGCATCGCTGCTTGCAGCTATATTTAGGGGCCAAGCAGCGAAGCTGCGAGGCACCTATTGTAATTGGGTGTGCTTTGCCTTCGGCAAGGGCACAACCTTTGTTCTCTCACATATATCTTATTATTATTTTTATTATTCTTTTCCCACCCCTAAAACTCAGTCAATATTTGGCCTACATAGACAACCTAGGTGTCAAAAGTTTCGTCTTGGTCTCGATTGCGTTGCTTCTATTGGGATTTACGTTCCGTTGCACGGTTTAGGCTGAGCTCAAGTTTTTGGGGCGAAAAGTGTCTTCTGTCAACGAAGGGTAGCAGTGCTAGCCTACGTCACTACGTCAGCACACGTTAGCAACGACGCATGGATACAACGTGATAGAGACGTTCTAGCACGCAAATTGGAGCTTGGATTATGAGTGAAAAATGCCAACCCCCAAAATTACCAACCATTGGGTTTTGTTGAGAAAGCAATTTCGAGTGGAACTGCCATCTCGGATTTTTTATTTAGGTTGTGAAAGTCTTTGTAATTTGAGCGAGTGCGGGTCGCCCGTGAGACTGCCTAGGCGGCAGCCATGCAAGCGTCATAGTAGTTTAGTATTTTCGTATTTTTATAGTTCGGTCAATTCTACACCACAAAACAGAAGGAGGGCAATGTTATGACGATATGACTATTGTGAAGACAGCCAGATGGTGAGATTTTAATGTAGGTTGCTGTAAAAACTTTGATTGGTTTGCTACGTGAGAGCCCCGTCAGCCTCCGTTGACGATTGCGTCAGCTGTTGTCGATCTTTGATGAGTATTTTCTTAATTTCGTACCAGGGTCAATTCTACATCAAAAATCAGAAGGAGGGCAGTGTTATAAAGATATGGCGATTGCGTAGACAGCCAGCGCGTCAGCATATTTTTGTGATTTGTGTAAAACTTGGAATTTGAGTGACACCACGGCTTGTTTTGACGTTAGCCTCAGTCAGACTCGGCTCACCCACTGGCAGTGTGTACAGTAGTACTGTCTTCAATGCCACAGCTAAACTTTGTCAAAAGAAACGTTCTCATTTCCGGCGCTTTCAAACAATCAGTGAAATGTGGAGCAACAGCAGCTAGCTTGCCTCTAGCAAACTTATTTTGAATTAGCCATTTCCCCCTACATTAATGTCAAACTTATTTACGTTTTGGGGGGCATATTTTCAGTTAGCAGACGGTACTGTTTGAATCGCGATTCCATACTGCCAGTGACAACGTTGTTACAGTAGCTTGTTTCAAAGGGGGTTTGCAGCTGTTTCAAAGGGTGTTCTTAATGAAATATGCAATATGAGTAGGCTAAATGCTTGAAAATATCACTAGAAGGGAAAAACTTACAACCGACGCAAGCAGGCACACCCTACAATTTCCCCAGAAATTGTACCCTCTCTAGTTGGTGGTATTATTATTATTCTTCTTCCGTCATGGGTGTCTATGGCAGCCCCCATAAGCGCTTGGTCGAAAGTTGTGAAATTTGGCACACTCATTGGGGACAGTCCCCTGGTCCAATTCACAAAGTGTCATGTCTCATACCTGGGCACTCTAGCGCCACCAATGGGTCAAAGTTGGACTTGTGTTTACACACGCAACTTTTGAACCGCATATCCGATTGTCAAAAATGAGGTATCGATGGAGTCCTTGGATCAAGCCGAGTTCAACGCACACCATGGCGTCAATTTCCGGTTATATAGAATTTCCGCAATTTCCGGTTTTATCAAAACCCTTTGAAAGCCTACTCCTCCTACAATTTTTGTCAAATCTTCGTCAAAATTACCAGAGATAATCTTCAGACCAAGCCTCACAAAAGTTATCGAAAAGAATTTTGATCCTCACAACCGTTTGTTCGGTACAGCCAATCAAATTCAGCAGAAAAGCCGCCAAACAGGAAGTGAAGTCATATATCAGCAAATCTTTGAGATATCAACACCAACCTTGGTATGATGACTCGGAACCCTCTTATGAGGATGTCCACACAATTTGGTGTCATGTGATCACTGGGCGTGGCCGCAGGAAGCAAAAATGTGTTTTGGCCAATAACTATTGATTTGTTTGCCTTTATTAAGTGATTCCTTTGTCTCATGATATCTTGGGACATCCCGTGTGTGACACATGATAACTTGTGATAAAAGCCGAATTGATGCGGCCACCATTTTGAATTAATTGAAAAAGTTTTTTTCTCTACTCCTCCTACAATTGTTGTCATATCTTCTTCAAAATGACCAGAGATGATCGTCAGACCAAGCCTCACAAAAGTTATCGAAAATAATTTTGATCATCACAACCGTTTGTCCGTGACAGCCAATCAAATTCAGCAGAAAAGCTGCCAAACAGGAAGTGAAGTCATATCTCAGCAGTTCTTTGATGCAGTGACACCAAATTTGTTACGCCTAATCGGAACCTTATTCTGAGGATGTCCTCCAAAAATGGTGTCATGTGACTACAAGGGGGCGTGGCCGGAAGCATAAACGTGTTTTGGCTAATAACTGTTGAAGTTTTTAGCTTAATAAAGTATTTTCTTTGTCTCTTGATGTCTTCTGAGATCCCAAGCCTGACCTTCGATAATATTTCATAACAACCGAATTGACGCGGCCGCCATTTTGGATTTCATGGAAAAGTGTAAAAACCTTTTTCACGCCCCAATGATTACCAAATTTGGCACAGATTATCTTCAGACCCAGCTGCACAAAAGGTATCAGATGTATTTTCCATTTTCAAAAACGTTTGTTCGGTAGAGCCGATCAAAGGCTGGCGGCAAGGCCGCCAAACGAGACGTGAGAGCGTAACTCAGCAACCATTTGTCCGATTGTCACCAAACTTCGGTTCCTTTGTTCCCACGAGGAGCAGAGGAGGCCTGCGGTGTTATACCAGAAAAAAACACTTTGAACACTCGGTACTCTTGAACGCAAACAGATATTTCAACCAAACTTGGTGTGTTGCATGAGTGCAACAGGTTGTTGTGACTTAATTGTTGCACAAGTGCTATGGAGGCCATGTCCTGCTCTGGACTGCTTGGCCCCTCCATTGCTGCTTGCAGCTATATTTATTATTATTTTTCTTCTCCTTGCGCCCCAATATCTCAAAAAGTCCCTGGTCATGAATTTTCAAATTTGGCACATTGATACTACATCCAAGTGCTTACCCCCACACCAAATATGGGACACATTCGACTGTAGGGGGCGCAACAGGCCACGCCCTAAAGTCAGATTTTCAAAGTGATGGCATTTCCACCCCATTGCTCCATTCTTCTGAAACTTGACGTACATGCCTTATTTCTCATGGAGAACAAAAAAGCCTCAAGGACCCATAAGGTCCACCATGATGGATTTTCCTGTACAGTGAAAACTTGGGGAAATCTTTCAAATTCATCTCCTCTTAAACCAAAGGTCCAATTGACCTGACATTTTGTACAGATGTGTAGAATTTATGTCTTTATATAGGGTGACATGGAATAAGAAAATGCAATACAAAATGGCTGAAAGGGGTGTATGTAAATGTCCACATTGCCTCAATATCTTTGTGTCAATAAATCAAATATAATTTTGACTGATGGTTTTTCAAACCAAATTGGGTTCAAGATGACATCACTCTGACGTACCATAAACAATTTCACCTTGGTATGTCAAAATATGATTGAATTACATCTGTTTAAACTTTGACCGAATCTATTATACCGATACTGATTATTTGTTTAGTTAAGCTGGATGAAATCATTCTGAAGTACCATGCGCAATTTCACCTTGATATGTCAAAAGATCATTGAATTACATCTGTTTAAACTTTGGCGGAATCTAACAATGCTTGCCACGGGAGAAACAGATTACTTTTTTATACAGTAACTGACCGAAGGAGTTGCCAACACTGAGAATAGCTCAATGGTCTGAGACAGTGCACTGCAATGTGCATGGTCACAGGTTCGAATTCAGCCACAGCCTTTGGGCCTGTCATGATACTGATTATTTGTTTAGTTAAACAGGATGACATCATTCTGAAGTACCATAAACAATTTCACCTTGATATGTCAAAAGATGACTGAATTACAGCTGCTTAAACTTAGTCCAAAAGCTGACCAAAGCTAATACTCTGCCCTTTCTATTCATAAAATCTCAACAGTTGGTGTGTTGCAGAGAGGATAGAGAGGCTGACTTGTAACCTTATGCTCATTAGTTCTAATCCCCATTCAGCCTATTGTTGTTGGCCAAACATGAAGTAGTTTTGCTGTCTTGTTGTCCAACTCTTGACCTTCTACAATGTACATTTTTATAATATGTTGCCATTTTGCGGAGGAATCGCATCGCCGCTTGAAGCTACATTTATTATTATTTATCTTCCCACCCCTAGAAAAACTTGGTCCCGATTGAGTTGCTTGTATTTGCGCGAATGTTCCGTTTGACGGTTTATGCTTGAATTAAGTTTGTGTGGCAAAAAGTGCCTTGTGTGCACAAAGGGAACTCAGTGCTAGCCTGACGTCACAACGTCATCACACGTTAGCAACGACGCATACTAGATGACATTCTAGTAAGACAGACAGCGATATCAGCGAGCCCTCAGCGTTAGTCTCATAGACAAACATCACCAAGATGGCAGCATAGTAAAGCAAAGTATTTATTTAATACATTTGCAAACTTTATTTTATAAAGAGCATGAGGATATCTTCCCCTGGATCTTCTAATTAGGATAGAAACTGTTCCAAGTTTTATGAATCCATCTCTCCAACTCTTCTGGGCCTCGAAGATTTCCTGGGATTTAGTCTCCACCTGCCTGGCTTTTCCACCTGACCACACTTCGGCATCTCCTCCTCTGTCCCCGTATCCACGGCTCTACCTGCGGCCTGCTGTGCACGCGCTTTCACACATACAATCTCTGGACAGAGGCAATGGCGTTTCTCGTGACTTTACTTTGCGCGTTGTCTGTGTGGGACTTACGAGCAAGCGATCATTCCTTGGTGAGTACATCGAACAAGGTGTATTGCCCGCTGGACATTGCTTATGGATGCATTTGCTCTATGGCTGTCGTACAATCTGTGCAAACCCCGAAGCAGTTGGCACAGGACATGAACTTGGCATGGAATTTACCCAGAAACTTACCCCGCCTTCAAAGCCTTCTGGCTTTATATAATTACTTTGCGTTCAATGAGAGATCTCGTTCGGATTTATCATATCAAATGTCGAAGGAATTGTCATGTAATGTTGTTAAACAGAGATGGTTGATTGTTTTACCATTACTCATATCTATACATTACATAGTATTCACCTCAATGTGCGCTGCTTGCTATCCAAAATGGATATGATTAGAATATGGGTTAAATCAACAGATGCAGACATTATTGTAATATCCGAAACTTGGCTAACAAAGTCAGTTATCGATGAAGATATTAACATGGATGGATATATTATTTGTCGTGCTGACAGACCTACGAAAGGTGGCGGTGTTGCTATTTATGTAAAATCTAAGTGTTACGTCAGGGTAGTTCTGTCTGAATCAATTTGCAAACAATTGGAATTTCTGGCAGTGAATGTGGAAATTGCTAAGGGCCTCTGTATAACTGTTGTAGGGTGTTATAGGCCTCCATCTGCCTTAAACGATGCATTGCACGTCAGTCTTTTAATTTCGTATCATTCTCTATTCAGGAAGTTCATAAAGCCCTAAAAACCTTAGTTTCATAAAGCCCTAGAAAACCCTCAGGACCTGATTTTATTGATCCTTACTTTTTGAAATTGGCAGCTGATTTTGTAGCAGGGCCTCTTGCATATCTTTTTAACCTTACAGTGGAGAATAAGGAAATTCCTAGGATATGGAAATCTGCTTTTGTTCTCCCTTTATTAAAAGGGGGTGACTCAGCTATTTTAAACAACTATAGGCCAATATCAAATTTATCGGTATTTGCTAAAATTCTTGAAGCTCTTGTGAGTGATCAATTAAAGGAGTTTCTATACACAAATGCCATTTTGTCAACATATCAATCAGGTTTTAGAAAAAAACATAGTATCATCACAGCTGCACTGAAGGTGGTAAATTACATTTCTGTTGCACTGGACAAGAGGCAACATTGTGCATCACTCTTTATTGATCTGTCTATAGTGTTCGACACAGTTGATCATGATGTTTTAAGACTTCTTAACTCAGGACTCTCGGAGCAAGCAGTAGCTTGGTTCTCAAACTACCTAAGTAATAGGTCTCAGTGCATTAAATATGATGGTCTATGTTCTGATATTGCATCCATCTACAAGGGTGTTCCACAGGGCTCTGTATTAGGTCCACTTTTATTCACTATTTATATAAATAATCTGGGTCAAAACGTGTCAGATGCTAATCTTCATTTTTATGCTGATGACACTGTTATATACTGCCGTGCGTCAACTCTTGTAAAGGCCACTGAAAACTTGCGAAATGCTTTTATTATTTATAATTCCCTACTTCAGCTGAAACTCGTTCTAAATGCAGATAAGACTAAATGTATGTTGTTTACCAACTCTAGGAACAGGCCACTAAATATCGCTTCGGTAGTCACTCTTGAGGGAAGTGAAATAGAGTTTGTTAACTCTTATAAATACCTGGGTATTTTGATTGATGACTCCCTCACTTTTAAGCCACATGTTCTGTACCTGGTGAAAAAGCTGAGGCTAAAACTGGGTTTTTATTTTCGAAATAAGTTGCACGGTCACATTCCCCTCATTCCCTCATCGCCTGCAAATTGCAGGCGATGAGCGAATTAATGTGACCAATATCTTCAAAATTGGTTGGAGACAGGGCCGGAGTGGGGCCACTTTTCAGCCCGGGAGTTTCACCTTTTTTGTATACCAAACAGGGCCGGATGCAGCCTGCTTTGACTGGGGGTGCAGTGAACTTTTCTGGGGGGTATCATGATTACAGAAAGGGATCGTATTATTTTTTATATTAATAACATTTTTGAGACTGCTTAACGATTCGAGTGTTAACCAGACGTTGTAAACATTAGGAGCTTTGCCCCAACCTAGGACGTATGGGTTTGATGCAAGGTAGGGACTTCTACAGTTAATGCGAGCGCGCACAGCGCGCAAGCCAAGATTTTTGGCCATTATTTGACCGCAAAATAGTTTTTTGAGCTTTATGTAAAATAAACTGACATTTTTCAATTGGTAAAACCTTGTCTAGCGATGCCATCACTCCGGCCCTGCTCCCATCCATCCTCCCTGGCGCGTATCGTTACGGTAGGGCCGCCCGTCCCAGCTGTCGGTAGCCGATCTGAGGAAAACCTTTTGGAAAAGACGAGCTATGGACCCGACCAGGCTGAGGTGTCAGAATGCGGAACGTGTGTAGCCTACTTTAAGAGAATATAGACTAACGTGACAAATGTCAACAACAAAAAAATCCTCGACCGGCCCAAAAGTGAGGCGGCCCACCGGCCCAAATGTGAAGCGGCCCACCGGGAACTCTCCCAATTACCCACCCCGGCCTGGTTGGAGATATAGAAG
This sequence comes from Thaleichthys pacificus, assembly GCA_023658055.1. Lineage (NCBI taxonomy): Eukaryota > Metazoa > Chordata > Actinopteri > Osmeriformes > Osmeridae > Thaleichthys > Thaleichthys pacificus. The sequence goes on from CM042865.1 coordinate 4,079,601, forward strand.
GGGGCGCAAAAAAAAAAAGCCCAGACAGCAGAGAGGTTGGGTAAACCCAAACTGCGGGTCGGCAGTCGGGACAGGCAGGGTGGAGGAGGTGGATAGGAGGGAGCGGATGGTGTCAACCTTTTCTCTGAAAAAGGAGATAACATTGTTGCACCTTTTCTCTGTGTCTTCAAGATGAGAGACAGTTTGTGGTTTCAGGATGTGGTTTATAGTTGAGAAACGTTGTTTGGAGTTTCCAGGGCTATTGTTGATAATGTTGGAGTAGTACTGTGACCGTACTTCTCTCAGGGACCTTGCATAGGCCTTCTGGTGGTCTCTATAGGCTTGCCTATAGACAGTGAGTCCTGAGGCCTTGAGGCGCCATTATGATGTGATAACCCTTGATGTGTTCAGGTACATTGCCAGTACAAGCTCTCTAGAAACTGGTCTAACTGTGTTTTTTGTAAGGATATGTTTTCCTTTTAGAAAACAAGAAGCACAGACCAGCGTGCAATGAGTAAATCAGCATCTGTCATATGTCTAACAGTGAAGTTCTTATTACTTAACTACAGCTTGTGTAATTACACAGTCTATTTAGGTCTTTCCACTGTTTTTCTTACACTATTTTCTCTCTCTCTCTCTCTCTCTCTCTCTCTCTCTCTCTCTCTCTCTCTCTCTCTCTCTCTCTCTCTCTCTCTCTCAGGAGTACTTAAATTCAAACAATGAATGGAAAGGGGAGAGAATAGGGCTTTGTGCAGGCCACCGAATAACCACTTTAGAACCACTGCCTTTTCCACACAGTGCAATAGAAAGAAAGAAATAATTAAGCCTTGAAAGTGACATTACAGCAGTTCATTACTTTGACTAATGGTTTTCAATCTTAACAAGTGTTGTGGTGGAAAACTCAGTGTATCGCCCTCTTTGCCAGTTAGAATGAATGAGTTTGACAATCAAATTGAACAAAAGTTCATGTGTTGTGTTTTGTGTGTTCGTTGCTCAGAATTTGGCAGATTTATAATAATGTATAATCCGGATTGACAAGTAAATTGATTTTGAGATTTATTTCCATATTTCAGTTATAGCTTTGAGGGCTTGCTTATTCAACAGTTTTATGGTTTTGGTTGGCCCAGTTTGACCTATAAACAGTTTTTTATTTATTTATTAAGGAGATATTAGACTATGTTGTCAGACAAATTATCCAGGATTCTCCTAATTTTCCTCAACTCTGTAGTTGGTCCATGAGCCTGTCGTCGCACACAGTCTCTACGCCTTTTCCCTCCTCCTTAGTTCCCTCCTCTTTAGTTCCCCACCCTACCTAAACCTCTTGGCCTAACTTCCTAATATCAAGCAAACATATCTGTTCATTTGCAAGATAGGATACTTTAGAGATTAAAAAGGCTGATCTGCTTTCAGCACGATCAAGAGCCAGCAGTGTTCAGCTTTTTTTCATTTTTAGTTCATGTAGGCTAGCATTCTTATGCTTAACAAATGAGACAAACCAAAGAGGATGATGCGCTGATGCCAGTTCTCATATTGAGAAAAAAGGAAGTGGCTTCAGTGGCTCTCTCTCAGCTCTCTTTAAATGCAGCACACTTGTCTGTTTGCTCGCAATGCTCTTCCAGTTAAGGAACCACAGACAAACGATCATCTTTTTCACAGTTCCATCTTCAAGGTTGGTACTCATTCCGTTTGTTGTTTTCTTTCAGAGGAAACGTTACGGTTTCAAAGTTACCGGAATCGAACATGGCATTCGGTGTCCTTGGTGTGTTCCTGGGCCTGCTGCTGGAGGTCTCCACCCACAGTCCTTCAAGTGCCCCAAGGACCTCCTGGAAACATGAAGGTACTGTAGAACCCACTGCTCGTCATCCCTCCAGCACCTTAACTGACAATTACTAAACTACAGCAGTCAGCATATTGACTGGAGATTGACCTTATATTTGACTTTATATTTGGGCAAAAAATATAAGACGTTAAAGTAGAGCTTGGCGGTATGGCCTAAAATGTATATCACGGTATAATTTTGAAGCACGGATGGTAACGGTATGTATTGTGATATATTTGGTTTTCTTAAAATTTCATTACAGTGCCATCTGCACCGCTGCAGCTAATCTACCGCAATCTGACATATTTAGATGGCGTATTGCAGGTGTGTTGCCATGGGAGAAGAGCTCATATTTAGCTTTCAACAGTACGTTTATGGTATCACAAGAAAACTTCAATATTTGTAGAGCTAGTGAGCTAGCTATAACAAATTATTACTTGGTGGAATACTCAATTTTGTTGGCCTACAATAAACAATTCACAATTCTAACCAACCTGGCATAATTGCTTGCATGGCTACACTCTTCTATGCTGATTTTTTCATGTTTTTTTTGTCTCTGTAAACGTCGGAAGTTGTGTTATACTAGTGCACTGTGGCCCTATGTATAATTCCAGGAATGTGTGTGTGCCACCAATTTTATCACAGGCACTATCTATTCTTAAAGGAATCTGTATTTGTGTGTTTCACTAACATCTTAATCTGAGTGCATAACAGGGACGGTGCACTAGTGCAATAAATGATGGTGTGCCCTCTAGAGAGAAAAAAACATATATAACATGTCTTAGTGAGTGCCCTTATAGTGGAGGACATTTGATGCAGTGCCCTATAAGGTGCCCTTACAATGGTCTAAACTTGACTGTTCTTGTGTCCTTCCTTCCAATGGAAAAGGGTGCTGTTATTAAGTGCCCTTTATGCTGCCCCTACATGACACAGTGTCCGAAATGGTGCCCTTTCCAAAGGAGAAAACGAGATGCTGTGCCCTACAGTCTCCCCTACAATGTGCCCATTAGGGCATGCTTTTCCAAGTGAGGCCGTGAGCTCACATTCCCATTGTTACACTGGTGGGGGCCCCATGTCATGCAGTTGGAGCCCTTTAAATTGTTCCACCCCTGCCCTTCAAACAGCCAGAGTCTGCCACTGTCCAGGACTTATCTGGACCTGTGGAGGAAGACTGTTAATTGGAAATCTACAGGTGTACATTTAGGCTATGGGGCAGCTGTCCATACACTGCCAGGCAGAATAGTCATAATTGGATTTGGATTAAATGTGCACATGTAATAGATCAAATTATATATTCTCATGCTACGCGATTTTAAATGAATGTTCTGCCAAGCAAAGTGTGCCACACTTTTGGTCACCTTCTAATCTGTGATGGAAGTCTGTGCTCGATCTGGATCTAAACTCAGCATTTAGCTTAAGTAATTTATTGGGTGTGCTTTGCCTTCGGCAAGGGCACAACCTTTGTTCTCTCACATATATATTATTATTATTATTCTTTTTGCCCCCCTAAAACTCTATTGTATACTCTAATATTTGGCCTACATAGACAACCTAGGTGTGAAAAGTTTCTTCTTGGTAGCGATTGAGTTGCTTGTATTTTTATTTACGTTCCGTTGCACGGTTTAAGTAGAAATTGGGTTTTTGTGTCGAAAAGTGAAGCTAACGGTGGCTAACTTGCTAGCCACAGTCAATGACGCTACTTACGTCACTAACGTCACGAAAACTCGCGTGACTACCTCTAGCAGAACATTAGTTTAGCAGCTCGTTAACTTCTGGGAGATAGCTAGGCTAACTGCTTTACTGCAAGGCAGCTGCAGAAACACCACAAGCAAAGAAGCCAGGGTGATAACTATTTACTAATTTTACTTTGTGACATGACACACAATTGTGATGTGTAATGTACAATATAAGCTGATATTATTAAGGAAGTACATCTACTTTCGGAAACAGTAGTCTACTATTTCAATGAAGTATTCGCATCATGACATTAGCCTGTGTTGCCCGGGCAACACATACTACAGTGGTCTATGATGTATCTGTTTTCAACCGTTAAAATAAACATTCCTCACAAATACATTTTCGTTGTAGGATTTATTATGACATTAGTAAACGATTTGTTGGTGAAATTACCATTACCTGTGGTTTCAAACCAGTGTAGCTCACTGCAACGCTGTAGCCTACCCGAGACACTAGTGAGTAGCTAACAAAAACATCTCCACAGCTGTTTAGGAAGTCAAACGGCGACAGAACATGTTCGGCACTCCCCTTACTCAAAAGTCTTTCAATAGGTGAAACTATCTGACTACTAACCTGAACTTCATTGCCACAGCCTAAACTTTGTCAATCTGTTCATTAAAATAATTAATTTCAGCCTAAACCGTACAACGGAACTTAAATCCAATTCAACCAACGCAATCGCTACCAAGACAAACACAGCAGTACTGTAGTCTAGTAGCTAGCTAGTAACGTCACTGTGTCGAATCCCGACCGCCGTAAACTCCTATTGTCCAAACCCGAACGGGGTTTGGACACTCAGTTTCCAGTCTTTTTGCCAGCATTTTCTTTTGCGATTGCCAGCAAAGTGTAAGTAGTATTATTTTAGGCATACCAAACAATCTACATGTCAAATTGCATGAACATATATGGACGTTTACATGTCTAAATAATATAGGAAAGTTACTTTGGCCGAAAGACCACTCGGCGACACTCGGGCGACGCTTGGGCGATGATCTTTACTCTGACAAGTGTGTCTGTGTTGTCATCGTACTGCTACTATGGGTTAGCATATGAGTTTATTTCAACGCTAGCTTAACACTACTTTGTCTAGCCAATGAAAATACACGATCATGTGTGACGTGATCTGTAGTCGAGGGGAGGAAGGGATGGGGGCTAGCAAACTTTGAGAAGAGTTCAACAAAACATCCAGCAGGTGGTGGTATACAGTCAAATTGAGATTTTATCGCATAGTTTGGAGATGTTGAAGCGTGATATCTTATTGTAGAGGACATAACTACATCCCCGGATATGTTGACAGCATTGATGGTCAGTTTGGTGACCCTGGATCAAGTTAATATCCCCGTAAAAACTGCAGCGGCGAGTGTTTACTACGAGGATAGAAGTGCGGTCGGGTTTGGACAAGGGTAGCGCACGGCTAATTTACCGGCGCCAGCGTCTTTTTACCGGCTCTAGTAAAGGCTAAGCTAACTCTACATTTTTTTACAATATTTAGCTCGAAAGGTAAGAAGTTAAAGCTTAACATGAAATCAGTAAATCAGCTGAAAACGTGATACGATCATTTTTATCAATATTTGAAGTGGCATTTTATCAGAATGTTAGCTAAAAACCGGTCGGGATTGGACACAGTGACGTTAGTACAATTTACCGGGGCAGCTTCTCCACACAGGGCTGTATCGCATTTTGCGTTGTTACTGACAATGATCGCTAGCAGTGAGTTTTTTATGAATGAGCGATTTTCCACTAAATAAATGTCAAGCTTGTTTACGTTTTGGGGGGCATATTTTCAGTTAGCAGATGGTACTGTTAGAATCGCGATTCCTTCTGAGATAGCTACTGCCGGTAACGTCGTGGTTAGAATAATCTTCAAAGGGGGTTCTTTATTAATGAATGAATGTAATATGGTAGGCTAAATGCCTGAAAATATCACCAGAAGGGAAAAACTTAAAAGGACGTTTAAGTTATTAGGTCCATTTTTACACCGGTCTGCCAAATCTATTCGTTTTGATTCAACTATGAGGCTGCTGATCATCATTCCCTCTTGCAGGGGAAATGAGAAGACAACTATTTCATTCTACACTTCACTCTTAGTATTTTGAGTTGTAAATGAGCAGCACAAAAATTATGCTTTTAAAACTATGTAATCTAAGTATGCATTTTTATATAAAATATACAGAAATATCAGTTGGAAAAATGTCATTAAAAAATGTAGCCCTCTGCAACCGACGCAAGCAAGCACACCCTACAATTTCCCCAGAAATTGTACCCTCTCTAGTTTAAATAGCAATGCATTTTTCAAATGGCAATTCAATGTACAAAGTGGTGTAGGGGGTTTAATATTGGCCAAACAAAACTATTGCCCTATGTTTGAAGGAAGAGGGGAAACTGAACAGTGTATTAACATTAACCAAATAATGCCAATACCAATGGAATTACAGTTATTTGACTCTATGGGTTAAATCAGAGCAAGAATGGTCAAAGTAAGGTTAAATTAAATATACTTTTAATAACATTGCAAATGAGTGAAATCAATTACAAGGCAAACATGTTACAAAATGAAGGTTTTAAATATTACCAACTCTACCTTGATTATTGTAAACCAGAGAGAGAAAGCAAGAGGTGAGGAAGGAGAAGGAGTAGGACAAGCCAGAGCTGAGGAGAAGGCCTCAGGAAGAATCCACAGAACAATGCTTCACAATTCCCTGTATACCCAAGAACAACCCACATATTGACCCTTACTTATCAACATAGCAATGTAGCAATGGTCCAGTATTTTACGCTTACTAGCAATGCTACAGTAAGGTGTAAGAGCCATCAAGTAGAGACTCCGTCCAGCAACTCCAGATTTTAGCATATGAGAGGTGGGGGCAGGGTGACACACAGCCGTTAGTGAAGAGGCGGACTAAAACCCTTTTTTCCCCCAAAAGATTATTCAATTAAACTGTTTGGTCCGGATTTGAGCGTTGGCGAAACTGAAGGTGTCAGAATAATTACAAAACACGCGTCAAAGTTGTCCTGTGTGAGTCTGGCCAATCATGAAATAGCTGTGTCGTCATTAGAACCCTTGCAGTTGCTCTTGAGAAAATGCGCTCGGCTACACAGCCGGCAGTTCTCGAATCGATCTCACGGTACTTTGATGGCTACGTCACAGTGACCTAGCCTCGGCGCTGTCTCAAGTCAGACAAAAAGTCTAACCAGAATTCACTGTTTCAAGTCAGCCGCCTGCAGCCGGCTGCAGCGCTGCATGAAGTCAGTTCATGTCGAACGCACCTAGTGTTTTGCATGTGATACACTGCGGCTGCAAAAGTGCGTGTGAGACAGGCAGATGTTCCTGTTTTTCGCTAGGACTGTGTTGCACAGACTTATGTCGTTGTTGTAATTGTGCCAACACAAAAGAAACTGAGGAACTGGAAGATAACTGTCCTGACACTGACAGTGAATCTGTTATTCCTTATTCTGTTTTGTACAGTTTTATATATCATATTTCATACTTTTCATAAAGATTGTTTTTATGGTGGATCAGTGTTGTTTTCATTCATGGAAGAATGAATGAATGAATTACATTACATTTATGCATTTAGCAGACGCTTTTATCCAAAGCGACTTCCAAGAGAGAGTTTTACAAAAGTGCATATAGGTCACTGATCATAACAATGAGATAGCCCCAAACATTGCGGGTAGCCAAACATGAAGCATACATTGTGAAACCAAATAAGTCCCAAAGGGAAGAACAATAAGAGCATGTAGTTAGACAAGTTACAATTGAGCAGCAAGAACCTCAAAAGTGCAAGAGTGTACCTGTGGAAAAAGCAAGCAACAATAATATATTTCAGAGCGAGTACAATCATTTTAAGACAGTTACAACAAACCAACAAGAGCAAAGTCTCTCAATAAGAGTCATTGTGATCCTGGCGGAAACTAACATCAGGTCCAGCCAATCATTCCTACGTGCCGTTGTACTAAGTGAATTGAATGTTACAACAACGACATAAGTCTGTGCAACACAGTCCTAGCGAAAAACAGGAACATCTGCCTGTCTCACAGGCACTTTTGCAGCCGCAGTGTATCACATGCAAAAAACACTGTCAGGGGACGAATTTCTGGTCATCCAGGTGACGTGCAAGGTCCCATCCTCTATTTGCCAACCATATCCATCCATATGGACAAAAAGCAGCTACCTTATTGGTGTATAACGATCACGTGTCGAACCGTGCCACCAAAATCCTATTACGCTCTGAAGAAACTAGTTCTGCATAAAACATAGACGCATCGACAATCGACTGGAATGTTAGCAACAAACTTTTTTCTGGTAGCTAAGCATGAGCTAAAGATTGTGTAGATGCCAGACTGTGGAGCGGGAATCATTTTCTAAAATACTTTTCGTGGTTCACCTTGCGGCCTAATACTATCCACAAACGAATTGTGTTACACAATGCTGTAAGATCGCCTATACTCGTGCATTGCTCTTGGTACCCAGAATGCCCTGCGGCAAGCTGAAAAGCTACTAAGTTAAGGGCATTAGCTTAGTTAAATAAGCATTGTTAGGAGTTCTATTGTTGTGTTCGTTATGTGTAATGCTATGGTCTATAGTTTAGATAATTTGAGTGTTCACCGTGATTGGGAATGTTGTCTAGTTAGATCGCTATCCAAGCTGTCCACAGCTAAAGCATGAACGTGCAAGTGATACCGTTGCGTGATGGTCCACGCAACGGTAACATTGTTTGCTTATAAAGTGTGGCTTGTATTCCGGTGCGGCTTATACTCAAATTTACAAACGCAAAGTGCTCATTCTGGGGGGGTGTGGCTTGTACACGATGCGGCTTATTTTCCGTAAAATACGGTAGTAAATGCATGCATTTTGATTCTTTTGCTACAGAAATTCAGTACAAAAAATGATTAACCCATCCCAAACAGAATTGCTGCAGTAAAGGCTTTATTTGCAACAGGACATTACTGCAAGATATACAATATAGCTGCCATTTATATTATGTGAAAATACTACGTAAATATACAAACAGAAAAAGCCCCCCCCCCCCAAATAAATAAATCTACTGTGTAATCTAATATGCCCGGTCTTCTGCTTTTGGCCACATGCTCTCATACACATCACACCTGATGTGTATTCTTTGGCAAGGCATCTTTGGAAAAATCTTTTGGCATGCCTTATCCACCAATGGCAGTGTTCAGCTGTGATGTCTTGGCATGCAGCATCCATTGCATCCAGGAGGGACATTTGGTCCTGTAGACGATGGTTAAAAACCTTCCATCTCCAGGCTGAGAAAAACTTCTCAATGGGGTTGAGGAAAGGTGAGTAAGGGTCAAGGAAAAGGGACATTATCCTCGGATGGGCGTCAAATCAGGCTGTAACTGCACGGGAATGGTGAAATGCCACATTGTCCCATGTGATCACATATGTTGGCAAGTGGTCTCCCACCTGTCCCCTCTCTACCTTTGGCACCAGTCTTTGGTGCAGGTCTTCTAAAAACAGGAGAAGGCGGTCGGTGTTGTAGAGGCCAATCTCACATTTACTGTACAGTATGCAGGAGTGCACCGTTGTTGGAGATAGCGGCGCACATGGTGATGTTGGCTCCTCTCTGGCCCAGCACGGTAACTGTGGCCCTTTTGCCAATTATGTTTCTTCCGCGCCGACGCCTTTTCAAAGTTGAAGCCAGCCTCTTCAACGTAGATCATTTCATGTGGAACTTCATTGGCCTCCAACTCCATGACTCTGAAAGTAAATGCTCTGCTGTATACATACTATATGTCTTACTGTGTTCCAGGTTTATAGAGTAGTTTACTGCAAAATACACTATGTATGTTCCCAAAGACAAGATTGTCCTCTACAACTCTGGACTGAATGTCCTTCAGTTTTATTTAATTGTCAGCAATCACCATGTCGACAATAGCAAGTTCCTGTTCTTCATTTAGGAGCTTTCCTCTGCCCCGAGGGAGGTAGACGTTGAATCCTTAGAGAGACAAAATACAGTTACATATTAGAGACCGGAGGCATACAGTCACTGTAATACATTGTAAACTTACAGTATTTACACTTATACAATATCCTACCTGTGGGTTTTTCGAAAAATCCGGACAATGGATGCCACTGTGTCCCGGCTGAGATTTGACTGTACTCGTTCACCTGCTTCTCTGTATGATAGCCCGTGGTTTATGACATGGGCTATGATAGTAGCTCTTATTTTGTCAGTTACCCTATCTCTGGCCCTTCTTTGAACGCCACCACGCATTCTAACTCCTCTTCCTTGCCCATGTCCCACTCCTCTCCCTTGTCCTGGTACTTGTCTTCCTCTCCCTCGTGCAGGCATTTTTCTTACTTTCTTCTTCTTTGCTCTATATTGTTCTTTTTCCCCACAAGATCAGCCCAAAGAGGTCATGCGATTGAAAGAACCTCAACACAGTGTGTTTCCTAGATGGGAATCAGCTGTGTTGTTTTCCAATTCACTGAACAAGGAAGTGACGTCCTAAAGGCTGAATTATACTACTCCATTTTCCAAAAAACTGACACATGGGAATGCCCTCGTCTACGTGGAACGCCCTCTACGAGCTCTCCGAGAGCCCTCAGAGTGTCCCGGAGAGCTCGACGTGCACCTCCTGAATTTCCTAATTATCCGTCGTAATTTCGGATAGTTACGGATACCCCCTTGGCTGTGATTTGTCAGTATTAAGAACCAGGCAGGGTTGCCGTGATCAACAAGACGAACAGAATCCTTTGACCGCCATTGCTGTAAGTTTTTACAAATATTACATATTTCAGCTAAACAGTACATGTAAATCAGAATCTGAATTAAAATGTGACGAGAAATGGGCAGTGTAGTTGCTGAAAATGTGCTTATTTTATTGATGAAACGGCTAATTTGTAAATTTGCTCCGACTTTTCGATAACCTAGCTAGCATCGTAGTGCAGCGCCACCTACTCTTCTGGCAGTGAATTGTTCTCAGCACCCACAGCCTACGGAGAACCATAAACAAAGTCTATCCGTCCGTATCCGTCTGCCCGCCCATCAGTGAACGGAGTCGAAGTAGCATATTTCGGCCTTAACTGTAGACGTCACTTGACGAGTCACTGACAGATTGCATTCCCATTTGAATTTTGCACCAAAAAGAGTGTGGTGACAAGTAAATGTTAATGCAATAGAATGGAGGCGCTGTCTCTCTGCCACATTGAATTGTCCCATTTGAATAAAGAGTTTAAAAAACCTTGCCAACATGAAATGCAATGTATTAGGCTTTCCTTAAAACATTTATTCAAAATAATACAAACTGAATGGAGGATTGCATTTTCATTTTCACATTGAATAGCCATTTGACAACTGCTTTGCCATTGGAATTGCGGATTGCATTACCACTTAGCACATTGAATTGCCCTTTGAAAAATGCATTTCCATTTGAATAAAGAGTCTAATAAACTTCCATAAAAATGGGAAACTGACTTTTCGGTTCCAGAACAGCTGATTTAAATTAATTAAATCAACTTGGAGTATGTCCACTCTGAGTTAAGCGTCGGCATGAGTACTATAAAAAGCCAACATCAATGGAACTCCGACACCGTTCACCTGGCGACTAAAAAGGTCCTCCTACTTAACCCCACTTCAGTTAGAAGTGTTAATACGTGTTTATGGTGAATTTGAGCATATCATTTAGAAAGGGTGACCACCTGTTCCGCTTTGAGTATATCACAGCATTTTCACCCCTAGTCCTGTACGTCGCATATTGAAAATGCTGTGCGATACAACGCAAAGCGGGACAGGTGATCACCCTACTGTAGCAGCGAAGAAGAGGACCATTTCTGGATGGGTCACTGCATACATTTGAATGCAGTAGCCAGTCCACACATTGAACATATAACCACACTGTCCGTTAATATTGCAGGTGAAAAAGTGGTGGGATGTATAAAATATCATGTTCACGTAGGTGCATCCACAGGTGCAAAGTGGCTTAAAAATAAATATACAAACATACTACGAACAGGTAAGGCAAATTTTGCTTAGGTTTATAAGCTCATAGGTTTATGAGCTTAGGTTTATAAACCTTGGCTTTAATTATATTTACATTTACATTTAGTCATTCATCAGACGCTCTTATCCAGAGCGACTTACAGTAAGTACAGGGACATTCCCCCGAGGCAAGTAGGGTGAAGTGCCTTGCCCAAGGACACAACGTCATTTTGCACGGCGGGGAATCGGCAACCTTCTTATTACTAGCCCGATTCCCTAACCGCTCAGCCACCTGACTCCCTATATTTGACATGATACAATGTAAATATCAGTTAGTGCCTTTTTCAACTTGTAGTAGCAGCAGTAACCCCGAACAGAATGCTTTTCATCACAGGATGATGATTATGATGATGAAGAGATGTTGACTGCTGCAGCAGAGAGGGATGCTGAGAGGCCTACATGTGTGGTAGCTACTGGTAGTTCTCTCCCCATGAACCTTTATTTACAGTATTGTGTGGAATTGTCCATTTTAAATCCTGATCCTGTTGAAAAGGGAATGGAGGGGCATTGCCAGGATAGCGGGGTCCATCAGCTTGCATAGCTGCACTCTGTGAGATGTTTTTTTTTTAGTCATTTTTAGCAGACGCTCTTATCCAGAGCGACTTACAGTAAGTACAGGGACATTCCCCCCGAAGCAAGTAGGGTGAAGTGTCTTGCCCAAGGACACAACATCATTTGGCACGGCCGGGAATCGATCCGACAACCTTCTGATTACTAGACCGATTCCCTAACCGCTCAGCCACCTGACCCCCCATGGGTGGGGGGTCAGGTGGCTGAGCGGTGATGTTAAGGTGATGTTAAGATGTTAAGTTAATGGCAGTTGAATTCTGCATGTATCTAATGTATTCCCAGTTACCAGTAAAGGAGTGGTACAAACTGCATCTCATGAAGCAAGTGCAAAAAACTGACCAAGAGATGGTGTAGTTAGGGCAGAAGATTAAGAAGGCTGATCTTGAAATTGATTTGCTAGAACACCAGTTACAGATGGGTGCATGGTCACAGGTGAATACATCTTAATTTTAGGAACAATATATAAATCCTCATTGTTGGATTTCTATTTGTAGGCAATAACATTGATCAAATTCAATTTAAATGATTTGTCTTTATTTAAGTACAAAAAAGCATTTGGTTGGTTCTGAGTGCATGTCCACGGTGTGTAACATTAGCGATGTAAGCGCTATCTGGAGAGGTCTCAGGCAGATTACCAACTACAAGCCCAGAGCCCCCCACTCCACTAATGACTCCCGCCTGGCCAACGACCTAAATGAGTTCTACCGCAGATTTGAAAGACAATTGGACTGTCCTGAACTACCCCTTCTCACCCATGAGGCCTCCCCCCTCTACAGTGACGACTCTCTCCATTCAGGAGGGTTAAGTTAACAGACTTTTCAAGAGGCAGAATCCCCGCAAAGCAGCTGGGCCGGACTCTGTCTCTCCAGCCACCCTCAAGCACTGTGCTGACCAGCTGTCTCCGGTGTTTACCTACATCTTTAACACCTCCCTTGAGACATGCCATGTGCCAGCCTGTCTCAAGTCCTCCACCATCATCCCTGTGCCCAAAAAGCCAAGGCCAACAGGACTTATTGACTACAGACCCATCGCCCTGACCTCTGTGGTAATGAAGTCTTTTGAGCGCCTGGTGCTGGCACACCTCAAAGCCATCACAGACCCTTTCCTGGACCCCCTGCAGTTTGCCTACAGGGCCAACAGGTCTGTGGACGACGCAGTTAACATGGCCCTCCACTTCACCCTACAGCACCTGGACTCCCCAGCATCCTACGCCAGGATCCTGTTTGTGGACTTCAGCTCTGCCCTCAACACCATCATCCCCGCCCTGCTTCAGGAGAAGCTCTCCCAGCTGAACGTGCCCGACTCCACCTGCAGGTGGATCACAGACTTCCTGTCTGAAAGGAAGCAGTGCGTTAAGTTTTGAACACAACTCTCTGACTCCCGGTCCATCAGCACCGGATCTCCTCAGGGCTGCATCCTTTCCCCTCTGCTCTTATCCCTGTACACAAACAGCTGCACTTCCAGTCATCCGTCCGTCAAACTTCTGAAGTTTGCGGACAACACCACCCTCATTGGGCTCATCTCTGGCGGGGATGAGTCTGACTACAGGTGGGAAGCTGACAACCTGTTGACCTGGTGTAGCCAGAACAACTTAGAGCTCAATGCTCTTAAGACAGTGGAGATGGTTGTGGACTTCAGGAAGAATACAGCCCCACTCACCCCCATCACCCTGTGCGACTCCCCAGTCAACACTGTTGAGTCCTTCCGCTTCCTGGGCACCATCCTCCCCCAGGACCTCAAGTGGGAGCTGAACATAGGGAGTCAGGTGGCTGAGCGGTTAGGGAGTCGGACTCGTAATCTGAAGGTTACCGGTGCAAAATGACGTTGTGTCCTTGGGCAAGGCACTTCACCCTACTTGCCTGTACTTACTGTAAGTCGCTCTGGATAAGAGCGTCTGCTAAATGACTAAATGTAAATGTAATGTAAATGTAACATCAGCTCCCTCACCAAGAAAGCACAACAGAGGATGTACTTCCTACGGCAGCTGAAGAAATTCAACCTGCCAAGGTCAATGATGGTGCACTTCAGCCATCATTGAGTCCATCCTCACCTCCTCCATCACCATCTGGTACGCTGCTGCCAAGGACAAGAGCAGACTGCAGCGTATCATCCGCACTGCTGAGAATGTTACCCTCGGCTGCAATCTGCCTACCCTCGAGGACCCTGAGGAGAGCGAGGAAGATTGTGGCCGACTGCCTCCCACGCTGGACACTCCCTGTTCCAGCTATTCCCCTCTGGCAGAAGGCTGTCGTCCATAAGGACAAAAAACTCACGCCATAAGAACAGTTTCTTTCCATCTGCTACTGGCCTCTTTAACAAGGCCAAGGACTCCCACTGACATTAACTATGCACTACGCACAAGCCACCTTTTGCCCACTCATGCTGCTCATTCAAATTCTTATTCTTATATATATATTTTATATAATATTTTCTTATGTTTTATCTTTAAATTGTTTAGTTCTTAGAATTAGTTTAACTATTGTACTTTTTTTACTTAATTTAAGATCTGTATATGTTTATTGTCTGCACCTTCCTGCCACAGTAAACTCCATGTTTGTGTAACATACATGGCGAATAAACCGAATTCTGATTCTGATTCTAATAATTAATCTAATCTAATAACCTTCCAGCTACACCTACTGAAATAAACCATCCACTTTAAATATAGTATTTTTCTTAGTTAGCTAGCCAATATTTCATCAGCAAAATTATCTTGGATTTTCTGTATGGCATGTCTTATGCCTGTTTTCGGCTCACTATATCCATATCGTTTCGGGTCGCGAGCTAGCTTAGTGCAGCTTGGTCAACTCAAGATGGCCTGAGTCTAGAGTAAAGAGAGCAAGCCAAATTGGCAGTGAATAATTGTCAAATGATTTTATGTCGAAATGCTTATTGCTTAGCGCAGTGGCGGCTGGTGAAAATTATTCTAGGTGGGGCTGTGAAATATTCAGTCAATTCAGTAACCATCCTAATACAATTGAACACAAACTGCAGGATACAAGTGCTCTGTGAAACATTAATTATTTAAATTAATGCACACAGCTATAGGCAAAAGTCCACATTAGTGGACAATAAATATTGTCATTACACTCAGTTCAGAAATATTGAAAACCACAGACATCTGGGTACTTGAGCCACTCTCCCTGGTAATATTAAACACAACACAACTATTACTGCAAGACTAAATATTAAGGATTTATAGATTAATTTAACACAATCAATTATCTTTGATAGAAAGTGCCTGTTCTTATCTAACTGGGTTAGTTGCAAACAGGTCAGTAACATGATTGGGTAATTAAAGAGTATCTTAGAGAGGCAGAGGGCCTCATGTACGTACATTTGCAAACAGTAACGTTATTAGCGCCATGGCCAACACACAGAAAGCGCATGCTGTGATACTTCAGTTTACGTCGTATTTACAAAACCTGCAGGTCATCGGGTAATCAGCGCCTTTCTCCGCCCACTGTACCGTACATTGCGAGCATTTAAACACGCAATTGAATGGGCCTCCTTCTCTCTTTCTATCATGGATCAGTCAAAACAGCGATGACTGTTTGAAATGATCCTGATGCCGATATTTGTAATGTAGCGAGGAGTTTAACAACTGCTGTAATGGAATGTGAACGCTGAGTCTGAGATTCGATGTAATCTTTGATTTCTTCCAGTAACTGTAATATTGCATGGCTGCTTAATCTGTAACGCGTAATGATTTTGTGTTCACTCAACTCAAAAAGTGTGATCCTTGTGGCAAAAATCCTTTGGCCTAAGTCTTCGTCTTGCTTGGGTTACTGCTGCCATTTCACCAAGAGGCATATGCACATCCTGGTTTACGCCTGCTTTTAACAGGCGGAGAATTTTCACCGCAAAATAGAGGTGCGCTTTCACAGGCGTTTTTTGCACATACCGCGGAATACATAATTAGGCGCACTTTACGCATCCCCTCCCATCTCTTTATGGGAAATTCCCACTTTCCCCTGACCCTCCCGTGAATGCATATGCGTGACACGGAAAAGCGCAATTTGCCATTTTCAGTTCCCGCGACAGGCAGTCTGCGCTTTTACCTCAGTGCGGCATGCGTACATACCTCGCCATGCTTTTATGCACACGTTGCCATCAAATACGTCTCCCGGTCGTGTAGATTCACCCTCTACAACATCCGGAAGATCAGGCGATACCTGTCTGAGCATTCCACCCAGCTGCTAGGCCAAGCACTTGTCCTCTCAAAGTTAGACTACTGCTGCTCGCCGGTCTCCCAGCATGCGCATCCCACCCTCTCCAGAGGATTCAGAACGCGGCGGCCCGTCTGGTCTTCAATCTACCCAGACGCTCTCATGTTACCCCGCTCCTCATCTCCCTCCACTGGCTTCCCATCACGGCCCGTATCAGATTCAAGACTCTGGTACTGACCTTCCGAGCAGTGAACGGGACTGCACCCGACTACATCAAGTATCTCCTCCAGCCTTACACCCCCCCCCCCCCCCCCCACCGCCACCTCCGGTCTTCTTCCAACAACCGTCTGGTGGTCCCACCGCTCAAGAGCGCCCGGTCCCAACACAAGCTCTTCTCCTGTCTGGCCCCCCAATGGTGGAATGAACTCCCCACCTCCATCAGGGACACTGACTGTCTCCCCACCTTCAAGAAAAGGCTCAAGACGCACTTGTTCCGGGAGTACAACGGCACTTAGGAATGCTTGGCTGGACCTGATGTTAGTTTCCTCCAGGATCACAATGACTCTTATTGAGAGACTTGTTGCTCTTGTTGGCAGGGCTGGACTGGGACATAAAAATCGGCCCTGGCATTTTTGGCCCAGGCGGCCCACACCCACCGTGACTGGTCAGACACATTCCCTGCAGACAGTCCTTAAAATATGCGTGCATTCTATAATATGAGTTGCCTAGTGTTCTGCGTTCATGTGATAGTTTTGGATCCTTCAAGAAGGGTCTCAAGACTTATCTGTTGATCTTACACTTAAATAATGAATTAATTCTTAGAGTTATGATTTGTATATGGTATTAAAAAATATATACATATTGATATTTGATATTGTATTATTACTGGGCCATTCCACCAAATGGGTGACATTTCTGTCCCCTGGACATTATATGTATAAAAATGCATGAAAATTAACTCTAAAATACATTTTATTATTAAGCAAAGTGTCCTGCACATTAAGCTAAATGCAAATTTAAAATGTATAATTAAAAACATTAATAAAAACGACATAGAACACTAACTAAATGCATTTGTTGCATGTCCCCCCTCTCTATCTCTATACGTTATCATGAAATATAATGATTAAAAACCTTCAGAAATCTTATTTGTTTTGCATTGTTGTGTGACTTTATATCCAATCTATGCTTTAAAAAGTTTTTTTTTCATGAGAAACCCATAATATTTTATATAAAATACACATTTTAGTCGTGTCCCCGTGTTTTCACTCAGTTCCTGTTACCCTAAAACATTTTTCCTGCCAATAACTTGGAACATACCACAAGACCCATTTTCAACAGGAAGTTGAATCATCTGAAACTTCTGAAGGCAATGGGAAGACCAAAAGTAAGTGCTCTCATTTTATTTTCTGTAAATTTGATGATATTGCAGCTATGTCTGAGAAGGTCAATCTCAACGTACTGTCCTGTTACCTAAATTATTTGTTAGATGTTATTTGTTTATTTTAATTATATACATTTTAGGTTAATCACTAGAATTTGCTCAGTATCCTCATGCTATTAGAATTTATACCATGGTCTGGGTGAATACTCGATTCTGATTGGCTGCAGGGGTGTCCATTCGGGTGATAACGGACACCTACTACGTAATTGCAGCAAAACTGTCTTTTCACCGTTCTAAATTATTCCGCTGGCTACATAGTATATGAGCCTGTACAAAGTGTCTGAAATAAGTAACCATAACAACAGGGACGGAGTCAAAGCCTCCATTTACAATTTTGAAAGACTTTAACAAGCTAACTTGTATTTACAACAATGAGTGACTTGAATATTTATTTTAACCTATTTGAAAAATGTTAGTTTTCTGAATCTACTATGTCAGTGTCACGCTCATTTCACATCCATTCGCTATTCACCTCGCTAGTCAATCTACTTCAGACAGGCTGCGGCCAACACGATAGTAGCCGCAACTCGACACATGGCCGATTATTTTCTTCTTAAAAATCTTGATATTGATTTTGGGACAGTGACATGGCTGGTTAGCTAGCAAATCTTCTTGTCAAACATACTGTAAAATTATATTTACTGTTTGTCAACCGTACACAATGTTATTGCCTTTTAATCTTGCTAGCATAACGTTAGCTTTCGGGCTAATAGCTCATCCAAAGGAAAGCCGGTGTTGGTTCTACGAGTTGAGCGGACTAGAAATATCAGAGTTGGCTAACGTTAAAAAACGTTAGATTTTCTTTTGCAAAACGCATGAAAACATTAATTTATGTTGGGAAAAAAAATCGTTGGCATGTGACCTCCGCTGCGCGTCGGACGGTTCACGCCTCCGCATCGTCCATTATCAGGTGATATTGGACACCTCGTCGGGCATTATCCCTTATGGTTTATATGAGTAACAGGACTGAAGGTAACAGGACTGAGATTTTAGCATAGAATTTGCATATACATGAAATATAGCCACATGGCATATGAACAGGACTGAGTAACAGTAACAGGAGTGAGTAGCATCCTCTGGTGTATTGATTTATTAGTGTGAATATTAGTTTATGCAATACAATTTACTTGACTTTTACGTTTTACAGTTACTTAAGTTGTACACATCAGTTTTACAATGTGAATACCATGCTTACAGGGAGCCAATCCACCACTAAGTGCTGCAGAAAAGCAGCGACTCTATCGCGCCCGACGCGATGCAGACCCAGAGAGGAGCCAGAAATATTTAGACAAGGAATGCAAAAAATACAGGGAGAACCTCGAGTCAGGCAGGAAGAAACTGATCAATGACCTTAGTCAGAGAGAAAAGCGCAGATGTCGCAGAAAGTGGAGGGAGACTTACCATAGGACCAAGAACAGAAAAGAAGCCCTCCAGCTATCACCAGAGCAAGCTGTACATCCACAGCCAAGCACTTCCAGGTCTACTTTATGAACTGAATCATGTGACAAAGACAATGGCTGTGTCTACTACCGCGCACTTGTGCACTTCGAGCACTGACTTTCAGTGCTTAGGGCGCTTACACTCACAAAACCAGCAGAATTCAGGGCACTGAAAGTACCCGGATGGCGCTCTGCAAACAGTCAAAAAATGCAGTGTACAACGATGGACACTACTCGCCCTAAACGGGCGCCATA
Organism: Thaleichthys pacificus; assembly: GCA_023658055.1. NCBI lineage: Eukaryota > Metazoa > Chordata > Actinopteri > Osmeriformes > Osmeridae > Thaleichthys > Thaleichthys pacificus. The sequence goes on from CM042865.1 coordinate 4,099,022, forward strand.
TTGGCTACGTAGTGGAAGAGGAGGAGCCCTTTCGGCAGCTTTTCATTTCATTTCTAAAATAATGGCGGACGAAATGACTCGCGAGCAGATTTGAGTCCGTCACTTCCGCCTTAGATTCGCGGGTGCCGCGAGCAGATTTGCGTCCGTCACTTCTGCCAAGTGTTCCATTTGAGACAGCACAAATCAGCGACGGAGTGCACTACAGATGTCAGTGCACTGTATTGCAGTGCACTGTATTGCAGTGCACTGTATTGCAGTGCACTGTATTGCAGTGCACTGTATTGCAGTGCACTGTATTGCAGTGCACTGTATTGCAGTGCACTGTATTGCAGTGCACTGTATTGCAGTGCACTGTATTGCAGTGCACTTCGTAAAGTGTTCAGTAATAGACACACCCAATGTTCTAGAGCAGGGGTTCCCAATCCTGGTCCTCGGGCCTCTCTGTCCTGCATGTTTTAGTCGTTCACAGGAATGGTCGAAGCCTGATAACGACCATTCATTTGAATCAGGTGTGTAACGACCATTCATTTGAATCAGGTGTGTTTGAGCAGGGAAACATCTAAAACATGCAGGGCAGGGAGGCCCGAGGATCAGGATTGGGAACCCCTGTTCTAGAGGGATTAGGGTTAATAAAAAGATACATGATTGTGTGTGCATCTTCAGACAAAACATATTTTAAGATATGTTAGTGCAAGTTACTTTCAGTTAAAACAGCTCAAAAATGCATTTTAGTCTGGGACTAGCTTAAGCGTTGTTCAGTCAAGACACTCACGTTATTTATTTCATCATTTATTCATACACATGACAAATGGTTTAACATTGGCGGAATGGATGTACATGGGGAAGCGCTCCCTGCCTTCACTGCAGCATGCATGACATACAGACAGAAAACATGGGGGAGAAGGGGATGGCGGTGGGTGGCAGCAGCGCAGAACACAAGGGTAATCGAGGACGCGTGTACGTGCATGTGTGCGACTTTATAGCGCCGCCTATCAAGCTAAGCCTATGGGCTGAGAACACGGCGATGGGTGATATGGCGCGTGCTGCCCGAGTTCCATGCCTGAACTAGCTCCACCCATTCTGTGAAACCGGGGGTATGAATTTAGCCATTAGGTCATAGAGGTTCAATTAACAATGTAACAGTACGTTTTCCTGACTATTGCAATGTGTAATTTATTGTGATGCATGTGTTTTTTTAGGCAACATAATCAAGGGCAGAGAAGAATCCGAAAAACACGAAAGAAGCTTCATAAACAAATACAAGAACTAAAGGTTCTGTTGAAAAAAGAACCACAAAAAACACAAAAGTACAAGAAAAAACTCCAGCGCATTAAAAAGAAAAATGCATCTCCACGCACAAAGGTAAACAAACAGTTGAGACAGCTTCCAAATGTGGCCATTCGGAAGACTCTTTTGTTTCATGAAGCTCTGGTGGAGGAAATCTGTACAAAAATGCACAGGGGGAGAGGGAAAAGCAAATTATTTCAAAAGTGATAATAGGAAAAGTTCTGAAAAAGTACAGAATGCAACGCTTTGCTCTAAATTCATTGGGCTTTTCAACTAAAAGATGAAAAAATGAGAAGACTAAGGTCAACTACATATACCAACGGAAGCGGAACAACAGAGGTGCGGATGGTCTGATAAGCAGAATGAGGGATTTTTACTCAAGGGATGACATGAGTCGCATCACAACTGGGAAGAGGCAGACCCTCACTCAGAAGAAAAACAAAAAGCAAAAACGGTTCCTTTTGGATACCATGAAAAATGTGCACAGGAAGTTTTTGGCTGAAGAACAAAGCTCCATCTCTTACTCACTCTTCTGTAAGCTCAGACCTTTTTGGGTTGTTCATCCGACTCTGAGTGATCGGGAAACGTGCATGTGCAAGATGCATGAGAATCTGGGTTTTCTTGTGCAGAAGCTACACTACTTGAAAGTAATCAGCACCGTCAACCTGGATGACCTCGTAAAAGAGATATGTGAGACAGAAAACATAAAGTGCATGTATGGAGAATGTTCTGAGTGCAAGGACCTCTCTTGTCCAGTCTCTACAGAGTACAATCCAGAGAATGAAGTGTGTTTTATCCAGTGGGTAGTTGAGGACAAGCAGCACAAGAATGACCCAGATGGCAAAACATCTAAAATCACAATCAAAAAAGAGTTCCAGACCACTCAAGAAAAACTGCTGGAACAGCTCAACCTGCTGCTGCACAGGTTTAAGAGCCACACTTTTAACATAAAAAATCAGTTTACCCACTACAGGGCATTGAGACAAAACTTAAAAGCACATGAATGCGTAATTCATGTTGACTTTTCAGAAAATTATCTCTGCAAGTACAACACAGAAATACAGGTAGTCCACTTTGGAGCATCACATCAGCAGGCAACCTTGCACACAGGTGTGCTTTATGTGCATGCAACCCCTCGCCCAATGTCCTTCTGCACAGTATCACCCTCAAGAATAAAGGGCCCACCAGCAATCTGGCAGCACTTATCACCAGTGCTTGATCATGTGCAGAGTGCACATCCAGAGGTCTCTACTATACATTTTTACAGTGATGGGCCTTACACGCAGTACAAACAAGGTAATTTTTTTCTTGTTTTGTACTGAGCTGTTCATGCGAGGATTCACTGCCGGGACATGGAACCTTTTTGAGGCGAGCCACGGGAAGGGTGCCCCGGATGGTGTGGGAGGGGCCCTGAAGAGGAGGTCTGACGGTCTAGTCAGCCAAGGAAGAGACATTCCGGATGCTGCAGAGCTGTTTGCTGTGTTGCAAGAGACAAACACAAAAATCAAGCTGTTTTTTGTCAGCGAAGAAGCAGTTGATAAAGCAGTTTCTGAGATGCCCAATGATGTGCCACCAGTTCCGTCCACTATGAGGATCCATCAGGTAGTGTCCCAAGCCCATGGAGAACTGATATACAGGGACGTCAGCTGCTTGTGCACAGCAACCCAAAATCTGAACTGGTTCTTTAATGCAAAGCATTTCAAGTTCAGCAATAAGCAGACAGCTCCCATGGCTCCCACAGTGACAGAAGTTTAGTCCTGAAGTTGTTGGCAAATGGTGTGTGCTGAAGTACGATGGTGATATGTACCCTGGTGTCATCACAGATACAAGTGAAACACATGTTGAGGTCCGTTGTATGCAGAAGATTGGGGTCAACATATTTTTCTGGCCAGCCCGCGACGACATCCTTTGGTACTTGTTTGAGGACATTGTGTGCATCATCCCACCCACACGGTCGGGCAGTCACAGGTCGTCACATGGAAATTGAGAGCGAAGTCTGGGCCAAACTAGAGGCAGCTTTTTAGAAAAGGTCAGGCAAGTGGTTTTCATTAATTGAGTGCAATTCTAGCTAAAACACTGTTGGATGTAGTTTCTGCAAATGATATATGTTTTGTTTTGTACATGGAGATGGAGAGAAACCAGGATCCAGACACACCCACCATGGCATGCTGACGGGGAAGGAGATACACCCGCCACTCTCTCTATCTCCATTCTCTCTGTTTCTCCTTCTTTCTCTTTCCATCTTTTTTGCTGTGACGAACCACAAGCACATTCCTCCAGAAATCTCTCTCACACACATAAGCTATGCACACTCACAGACAGACACACACACATATATATGCACACTCACAGACACACAAACACACTCACTCAGACATACACACTCTCTCTTTCACTCACACAGACACACACACATTCCTGTTACACAATGTTCATTCCTGTTACGCAATGTTCATTCCTGTTATTAAATTGTTTTTCTCAAAAAAATTAAGTTAAACCATTGTTTTTCTAAATTGTGTTATGTCCATAATTTATCCAATAGTTTAATTAATTACATGACAACTAGTGCTGTCAAACGATTAAAATATTTAATCGCGATTAATCGCATTAATGTCATAGTTAACTCGAGATTAATCGCAATTAATCGCACATTTTTATCTATTCTAAATGTCCCTTGATTTCTTTGTCCCGTTATTTTTTCTCATTTTGATGCTCTTATGAACATGGAAAAGTGGATCGGATTGCTTAATGCAAATGTTTTGTGAAAAGTTGATCGCCTGGCTTTGACGAGGGGGCAGAGAATTTGCATCAGCTGTGTGCTTGCCATGTGGTATTTCAGACTGGACGTGCTGCGATGATAGCTCAGTTCACAACGACAAAACACACAGATCACTTTGGTCTTGTCAATGGAACCATTTGGCAACTTTTTAAAAGTAAACTTTCCATTCAGAATCTTATTGGCATCCATTTCGGCGTCTCGCGCTCGCCATCCACTCAAAACGTAAAGTTAGCCTACTACTCTTTAGCCAGCTCGCAAGCCCAAACAAGTGTGTATGGCATGCCTGTTGTTTTGTTTCCGGTCTAGCTAGATCCGGTGTGGTGTTGTAGTTTTTCTAACGTCAGCAGTTGTTGCAACAGCATGGGAAAAAAACGACAAAGTTTGCTAGGCCAAAAAGAAAGTTAATCGCGCAATAAAAAAATTTACGCCGTTAATTTGGGTTTGCGTTAACGCCGTTAATAACGCATTAAACTGACAGCACTAATGACAAAAAAAAAATTACATTCAGGTTTGGGTCTCCTTTAAAATGAAAAAATGGCTTGGCATTTTGTTTTTTTTACACCTTGTGCGCAGATATAGTGATTTTTTTAGACAAAAATAAATTATTTGAAACTGCAACAAACCCTATCTTTAAAATAAACAGCAAATGTTTACTCCTCGACAGGTCTGCAAACGCCTTTGTAAACCGAGATTTGTTAAAACGTTTGTTAACCGAGACCGCAGGTCGAGGACCATATATTGCATATAATATGCAAAAACCATATTTGGTAGTTTTAGTTTTTTTGGGGGCAATTTAGGCTACTTTGTTGCCGAGCAGATGCCACGTTGTTAAGGTCAATGGCTACATCTTCAAGGCAACCGCTTGTTGCTAGGTCCGTAAAAACGTTTATTTACCTCTGCAAACTTTCAGGAGGTATATAAACTGATTTATTAACTTTTGAGAATGTCTTCTGGACCAATAGGAACAGCGTATTGGTCCAATTATTACACTAGTATATAAGAAACTCTATTATATAAGTCAGATAATATGATTGGTTTCACTCATGTTTACAAAACATATTTGCATTTTACAATTAAAATGATTGTTCCCGCTATGTCATGACATAGCGGGAACAATTGAATTGAGCTTACCAGTCAACACACAAACGCCCATGTGAAGCTAATGCACTTCATAGAATTCACTTTGTAGAAACCTTTGGCTGAATGACATACTTGTGCAAGCCCTTGCGACATCTTCTGATAGAAAGGCAAATTACAGCCTTGAAAGGCAGAATTTTTTTTTGCAGAATGCACAATTAAGCTAAAACATGAGCAAAATAGCCTTAAATTAGCTTTCCCTGGTGTGATTTGGAAACATTTTAAATACTGGGTGATAAAACACATATCTAGAAAAAATCAAGAAAGCAGGGTCCAGGAATTTGATTGAGTGCAAAGATAACATTTTCTTTCTCTTCACTGGCGCTTCTAGTGTTAAAAACATAATCCTTATAAATTGTATTTACATTTTATATTTAAGGAAGATGGTTAGTCAATTCTAGACAGAGATGTTCAAAAATAAGGTTACTGGGCTTTGGAGGTCATGTGGGTGCCTCAATCTACAAGTTTCATTTAAAACAAAATAAAATATATTTCCTATTCACGGTTTAAAGAGAGTTCATCAACACTTTCAATCATCAGTCAGAGCCCTCTCACCCTGATGTCTCAGCATAGTGTAAGGCTGGGTGTCACCCCTGCTCCCACCTCTCATGTGCTAAAGACTGGAGTTCCTAGATGGAGTCTTTGCTTTATGGGTCTCACACCTCATTGTGTGACTTACTGTTGCATTTGTAGGCATATGTTGTTAAGTAAGGGTCAAGATGTGATCTGATTGGTTGTTCTACAGATAATAGTTGGGTATGATGGGAATTGTGCTCTAGCTGCTCCTTCTCCTACCTCACCTCTCACTCTTTCTCTCCGATTTACAATAATCATGATACAGTGGCCAATGTCAAACCCAGTCCTTCCTAAAAGCAACATAGGCAGCCGCCTAGGTCGGCATGAAGAGGGGGGGGGATTTTCCCAAGTGCATCCCAAGTGCGCACAACCACCAGAGGGCGCCAACAGCGCCACGTCATATCTCCGTGTTGCCTTTGGGGGTGGGGGGGGGGTGCTGTTGATACATTTTGCGTAGGGCGCCAGATGTGCTAGGACCGGTACTGGTCAAACCCTTTACAAAAGCCTAGGAATGCATATCTCAAGCTGGAAAGGAAGATAAGTTGATACATTATTAACTAGAAATAGCTTGAGGAGCTAAGTATATGATCGCCCAATGTGATTACCTCAAAAATAAAATGTTGGCTCAGAGAGGGTATTGGCTTTGAATGTCCAGGAGTTAATGCTCACACCTGGCATGGGAATTGCCAGACAGTTCGCCTAATGCAAACCCGCTGCCAAGTTCTGCCAGATCTCATTCATCACACTGTCACTTTCTGAGATGGCATAGCCAGACTCACAGACTGCACACCAACATATTCTAAGTAGAGAGGCATAGACTGCAAGCTCACATACGCACCCTGAGGATCAATGTGTTTTTTTTTCCCACAGAGATCAATTTGATAGAGTTCTCTGAGCCTGGAGTTTTCAACTATTCCACCCTACTAATGAGCGAAGAAAAAGAAGTTCTCTACGTTGGGGCCAGGGAGGCCATATTTGAGCTGAGCATAAGAAACGTGTCCATCAGAAACAACAAGGTACTGTACCATCATCCTGTTCAATGCTGACAGTCCCAACACATGTGAATGCATTGTTTGCAGTACCAGAGCTAGCGGAGGAGTGGATTGAAATGAGGTACGTGAGCTTGAAAAGATTTCCTTGAATAGCACAGTGTTCATTTATTGCTTTTGTAATCACGGTGCAGGTTCAATGGACAGTTCCACAAACCCCAATGATGATGTGCACGGCAAAAGGAAAATCTAAAGAGGTGCGTTTACTACAGTGCATCCGGAAAGTATTCACAACTCTTCACTTTTTCCACATGCTGTTATGTTACAGTCTTATTCCAAAATTTACTAAATACTTTTTTTCCATACAAATTCTACACACCATACCCCATAATGATAATGTGAAACTTTTTTTTTTAATCACATGAACATGTACGCTCCCCATCCAACCTGATGGTGCTTTAGAGGTCCTGCAAAGAATAATGGGAGAAACTGCAAAAAATAGGTATGCGAACCTTGTAGCATCATACTCAAAGACTTGAGGCTGTAAATGCTACCAAAGGGGCTTCAACAAAGTATTGAGCAAAGGCTGTGAATACTTATGTACATGTTATATTCTATTCTTAATTTTTGCAAATCTATAAAAAATATTAAACAAACATTTTTCACTTAGTCATTATGAGGAATTGTGTGTAGAATTATGAGGGGAAAATGTATTGACTCCATTTTGGAATAAGGCTGTAACATACAAAATGTGGAAAAAGTGAAGCACTGTGAATACTTTCCGGATAAACTGTATCTCACCACAGTATGGTTTGTTATAAAAAACATAACTTTTATGTCAACCTGTTATCCGGATCGCCCTCGATCTCCACATTGCTCTCTGTCTGTCAGGAACCTGTCAGATTGCTGTCTCAGGCAAGTTTCAATGTTTTATGCAATGTGTGTTTGCAGACTGACTGTCTGAACTACATAAGAGTGCTCCAGGTGTTGGATGACGACCGTCTGTATGTCTGTGGGACGCACGCTTTTCAACCACTGTGTGACTATTTGGTAGGTGTAGTAAGAGTGCTCATGACCATCTCTCCCAAAAATGTCCTAATAATTGAGGTGTCTGAGATTAAGCCTGGTCAGAGGAATGGAATTATCTGTAAAAGAAAAAAAATGAAAACATTTACGTTTTGTATTTGAAAGTATTGGAAAGATTGTGTTTTTTCTCTCTCAGTCTCTCAAAGACTTCTCTCTGGAGGGGCGAGCAGAGGACGGACGAGGGAAGTGTTCTTTTGACCCCTCTCAGAGCTTTACTACCGTCATGGTCGGTGAGTGACCCCAATTTCGCAAACAGCATCTGTTTCCTTTGTTCAAAGCCCTAAACACATTCTTAATTCAGATTTGATCATGTTTTTGGAAACTTTTAACAGAAACCTGGTTTAGGAGGATAACCCATGCTGACATCATGATTTAATCAGATTTGTTATTATATTTCCTTGTTATTCAGATGGAGAACTGTATTCTGGGACAGCTTATAACTTCTTGGGAAGTGAACCCATTATTTCTCGATATTCCTTGTCACAGAGTCTGTTGAGAACCGAATATTCCACATCGTGGTTAAATGGTAAGATGGGACACTAATTCCCCTTAAAATTGAGTCTGTCAGTTTGCGCAAGTTTATATCACACCATCTCTAGCTTTTGCCATACACCAATACAATTATATCTCCTTGTGACTCCACACAGAGCCTAGTTTTGTCTTTGCCGATGTCATCCGGGAGGGAAAGAACAGCGCAGATGGTGAGGATGATAAGATATACTACTTCTTCACAGAGGTGTCGGTGGAGTACGAGTTCTATGGAAAGCTGCTGATCCCTAGAGTAGCTCGTGTCTGCAAGGTCAGGACCACGTCACGCACCGCCCTTCTTTCTCTTTCTCACACTCTCTTTCTTGTATGTTTGTCTCTGTACCAGCCCTCCATCTACCCCAGCATTCATTTAATTGACAGTTAATAAACAGCTCATGTACAGCCAGAAGTTTCCTCAGACCAGGTCAGCACATGGCTTGGCGTTTCTGTGTGCTTTTATTTGCTTACAGGGGGACCTTGGAGGCCAGAGGACTTTGCAGAAGAAGTGGACCTCCTTCCTGAAGGCCAAGCTGGTGTGCTCTATGCCCGAACTCAACTTTGTCTTCAATGTGGTCCACGACGTGTTCATCCTCAAGACTCCCGACTGGAGGGAGACAGTCATCTACGGGGTCTTCACCTCCCAGTGGTGAGTCAGCAGAGAATGGAGGGGGTTCCAGAGGGAGTTTGGTCTGGAAAGGTTTCCTTACCTATACTGCGGGACATACCTCCAGGACATCATCCAGCCATACATAGACACAGGTGCTTCACTCAGTGACATTGTGTTGTATTGCAACCCCTGATTAAATAAAGATGAATACTCCCACCATGCAGTGCTTCCCCTTCCATGTTCCACAGTACATTTACATTTAGTCATTTAGCAGACGCTCTTATCCAGAGCGACTTACAGTAAGTACAGGGACATTCTCCCCGAGGCAAGTAGGGTGAAGTGCCTTGCCCAAGGACACAACGTCATTTGGCACGGCCGGGAATCGAACTGGCAACCTTCAGATTACTAGCCCGACTCCCTCACCGCTCAGCCATCTGACTCCCAGTAGTGTGACCTCTGTGTTCAACTATACACTTTTCCATCCCTACGGTCCCTCCAACAGGGTCTCAAGATGCCCTTCTTCACCAAGCTTCACCAAGACTAATTAGTTCAGTGCACCAAAAGCAGCGTACCCTTCTCTGCATGTTGTATTTGAGTTCATACCACTGTCTAGCAAGAGACAGCAGCACCGACAACATGTTTATGTTGCACTACAATATGACTACTAGGCCTATGATATTTTGCTGCTCTGTACTATGCATTTGTAATTGAGATGTTATTGTTGGACTGTAGTTAGGAAATTATTATTAGTGTTCACCGTGCCTGATAGGTGAGATGTGGTTACTTTGCTCGGTGGCTAGTAAATAAGGCTGTTCCCTGACTGACCACCAAAATACTGTTCATCTGTTTTCGTCAGTACTTCTGAACCTTGATCTTCTGCTGTGCTTTCTATATGCACTATTTGTATGCTGCTTTAGATAAAGCATCTGCTAAATGAACAAAATGTGAAGAGTCATGGTGATGTATCTGTCTTTGTCTGCCCCAGGGCGAACGTAGGTCTATCGGCAGTGTGTGCCTACAACATGACCTCGGTGGAGGAGGTCTTCTCCAAGGGGAAGTACATGCAGAAGGCCACTGTGGAGCAGTCCCACACCAAGTGGGTGAGGTACAATGGTATCACGCCAATGCCACGCCCCGGAGCGGTAAGAACCATTGCCTACCTCATGACCTGATGTTGATGATGATGCCTGAAAGTTCTACAGATTGAAAAGTGACTTGGATCTAATGCTTTGAATGTTTTTTATTGATACTGAATGTGTCCCCAGGCAACACTTTACATTAACTACCATATAACTACAGAGCAATTCCTATAGTAACAACATAGTAGTTACATAGAAACTGTATGTACTTTCACTTTATTACGGTTATTATCAGGCTTGGTAACACAACATTCAACTCCCCATTTACAACATCCACTTACCCCTTATGTGATGTGCTTCCATTACCTTTCAATAGGCTACACTCTTTATCGCGACGCTAGCAACAAAACGACACGCTTTATCAATAGCTAGCATTAGCAATAACCATGGGCGCATAGCAAATTATTATAAACATGAAATATTAACAACTTATTAACATACATATTAATCAAACAAACCTTGTTCCCTCATCAACCAGTTGCTAAATATTAATGCTAATTAATGATCTTCTCCGTATTTATTACACTTAATTCTTCTGCTCTATGAATGCGCTATCTTTACATACTTCTTCTTCGGCTTCTTCGGCTTCTTCTGCAGGTACGTCCGATCACAGCACCTAGCAGCAGCATGTTGCGCAATCATTTCAAAATAAAAGTAAATATCATATAAAACGGGAAAACAGGAAACAAAGCACATAAACATTTGCAACAGTACAACATTTTTGTTAAGTCATTTACACCCATAACCGCTTACTGCTAACACTTAATGCAATTTTATTATATAGAAATTCCTATGAACCTACAATATTTTTACTACAAGGTAATGCTATGCAGTTACATGGTAGTTAATGTACCTTAATGTAAAGTGTTGCCCTTTCCCACATTCAAAGTTGAAATAGCTAGGTTCATTTTCACCCAAACCAATAAAAGTCGTTTACACAAGTCGCCCACAAAGCCATGTCTCCTTAAGAGGATTCCGAGACACGTGCCATTGCCTTCATCTTTTTCCTCCCTTCCGTCCATCACACAGTGCATCAACAACCAGAACCGCCTCCGGAACATCACCAGCTCGCTCCACCTGCCCGACAAGACCCTGCAGTTTGTCAAAGACCACCCCCTGCTGGAGGACCCTGTGCTTCCCATTGGCAATGGGCCTCAGCTCATCACCAAGGATGTGAACTACACCCAGATTGTAGTTGAGAGGGTGCGGGCACTGAACAACAACGTCTATGACATAATCTTCACTGGAACTGGTAGGGAACCAGACTGGAGCTTAGGCCCAATGCCTTCTAGAACCCTCATAGGTGTTTACCATTGTGTGAAATTAAATGGTATATAGTATATACATTTCACATAATGGAAAGCACATTGTTTGTATGTTTCTTTGCACCATAGTTTGTAAGTGTCTTGTGCAGATATATACATAGCTGTATAAAACGCCTTTATTGTGTTTGTATGTAATAAAACCTTTTCCTGTCCCCTCCTTCCATCAAACACAAATGACTAAATGTCTAAATGCAAACACACACGCACCATATAGATAAAGGAGTACTGCACAAGTCTGTAGTATATGAAGGAGAGGTCCACACTGTGGAGGAGATCCAACTGCTTCAGAATTCTGAACCCATTCAGAACCTGCTGCTATCATCACATGGGGTAAGAGAGACAGAACAGGCAGAAATGCTATGGATAAATGTTATTCAACAGGATCAAAACTATATGAATTTCAATATTATTAATCCGGTTTTCCAGGCTAGACCACTTCCAGGACTAGACCCACATTGTGGTATGTTTTTAGCCTAAATCCTTAGCTGAAGGCCTCATCTGTTTATAGGATGCAGAATAGACTGACATAGCATATACTATGTCTGCCTTTTTAGGCTGTGTCAACAAATTGGACCTACTCACACAGTCTCCTTTATTAAAACTATGCCTGTCTCTGAGGCAAATGTCTGAAATGATTTTTCGACGGTGAGTCCAAAGGTAAATACATTTTCCAATTAGTCTATCATTGTTTCCTATTCGCCAGTGTAAGTAAGTAAGTAAGACTTTATTTATATAGCACATTTCATACAAGAATTGTAGCTCACGGTGCTTTACATAAAATCAATAAAAACAATGATACAAGTGATAAAAGTAATAATTAAAATAGCAAATCTATAAAAACAATAATATAACTAATAAAAGTAGTAAAACCCTTCTGAGATAAAATTACTTAAATGCTTCAGTAAAAAGGTAGGTTTTAAGCTGTCTTTTAAAAAATTAAAAAATCTAGCGTGTTTGCTTCCCTAATATTTATGGGTAATTTGTTCCATAGTTTTGGGGCGTAATTGACAAAGGCCGAATCACCAATCTTCTTTTGACTGCTTCTGGGGACCTCCAATAGGCCTGCATTTGATGATCGCAGTGTTCTAGCTGGTGTGTAGTTTATAAGGGAGTTAGCAATGTAGCTAGGTCCTTGTCCGTGTAGAGCTTTGTATGTGAGGAAAAGGACCTTAAAGTCAATTCTGAAGGTAACGGGGAGCCTGTGTAAAGTAGCTAGGACAGGACTAATGTGTTCTCTCCTTTTAGTTTTGGTTTAAGTGTCAGTGGTCTGACATATTAGCTGTAATGCAGACATTGAATGCAGTAAAGCTCGGTGGTAGAGCATTAGACTGCAGATCAAGAGGTCCCAGGTTCAAATTCCCCTGTACGCTGCTTTGCATAAAGGTGTCTGCTAAATGAATACATTACTATTGTGTTTGCTAATGTGAGACTGTGTGTGTGTGTGGATGCGTGTGTCCTTGTGTGTGTGGGCATTTGTATGTGTATACACGTTCACAGACTAGGTCTATCTACGCCGGCTCCAACTCGGGCATAGTTCAGTCTCCAACAGCCTTCTGTGAGAAGTACACATCCTGCGAAGACTGTATCTTGGCCAGAGACCCGTACTGTGCCTGGAACCCAGACACTGCAGTCTGCATCAACATCTTCCATACCTCAACCAAAACACACCGGTAAACACCATTCACCGTCAAGTTATCAACACAATGCAAAACCAACACCTTTGTCTTCATTTTTGACAAATGTTTGCCTTTTTTGTCTGCAAGCTGAGATTCTTTCTCTCTGACTTAGGACAAACCTTTGTCTTCTCTGAATACGTGATTATGTAAAGTCTGCTGGTTTTTACTTTTTTCAGGAACTTAATCCAGAGTCTCAATGGAGATGCAGACAAGTGTCCTTCAGGTAAGTTTAAGGATGTCCCGTGTGGGCAGTAGGAAACACTCCAGGAACTCTGGTGACTTGTTAACAATTGGCTGATGAAGAAAAGTTACATGTCAGCACTCACTAGAGGTAGCACAGTGCAAGTTGGTGGCACCTGTTTGGGCGGTAAATGCTAGGACTGATGAAGGACTGACTACGACCAGAGATCCCGCTTGATGGCATCCGAAGCGGAATCAGAATCAGAATGTGAAAAGTGGATTTTGAGGGGTATAGCTCCATAGACCTCCATTCAGTCGCACTCGCTCGTTAGTGCCCTCACATGGAACCAGAGTGGAACTGCAACCAGTTCAGAACCAGGAAGTTTCCAGAGAGTCGCAGCAAAGCCTGTTTAAGGAGAGCCTGTCCACTCCCTATTAAGCCATTAAGCCCCATTGTACCGAATTTGGTTGCAGTTCCACCAGAGTTCCACTGGGGTTGATCGCGAGCGAGTGCATGCATTAGTTAATGGGAGTCTATGGAGCTAAACGGCTAAATTTGTCTCTTTCGCCTGATTGTCGTTGAGAAATCTCAGATTTTATTGTAGTTTTTGCATGTTCAACATGGATTATAGGTCGAAAGTTGAATGAACGAGTACTTATGTCCTTTCGATTTCTTACAGGGTGAGTCATTGTTGCCCATATCACGCTAGCATTCTGCTAATGAATGCTGATTGGTTAGTGAAGGACTGACTACGACCAGAGATCCCGCTTGATGGCATCCAAAGCAGAATCAGAATGTCAGAGCATTAGCAACATTAGCAACAACATTAGCAAGCCAAAACTCTTTATAGCATGTGTATTGACAGGGAGTGACCAGAGCTTGCTGTAAAGCAGTATCTCTGGTCGTACGATGTTTATGACGTCATTGACATTTTAAAAGGCTTTTTAGAACAGAAAGGCGACTTTAAAAAAATTATACACCCAGCAGTGTGTATTATTTTTGCTTCCCCTTTCGAATTCAGTATTCAAATTACTAGACAAAAAATTAGAGGTGTATAGCTCCATAGACCTCCATTTAATCTGCACTCGCTCGTTAGTGCCCTCATATGGAACCAGAGTGGAACTGCAACCAGTTCAGAAACAGGAAGTTTCCCGAGAGTGACAGTTCTCCCTATATTAGACAATAGGTGCGTTCGACATGGACTGGGCTGCATGAAACGACCGGCGAGAGTAGCCGCTTGCAGTCGGGGAGTTAAAAACGTCTCTGTGAAGTCGGACATTCCAGCATCTCGTGGTTTGTTGCATTGACGTCAGTCATGGCCGATCAAGCGCTGTTTGCTTACTTTACTTTATTGATAATTAAACTTAGTCTTTCCGTTAGTGAAGAGGCGGACTAAAACCCTTTCTTCAACACATTTTTTATTCAATTAAACTTTTTTGTCCGGATTTGAGCATTGGCAAAACTGAAGGTGTCAGAATAATTACAAAACACGCGTCAAAGTTGTCGTGTGTGAGTCTGGCCAATCATGAAATAGCTGTGTCGTCATTAGAACCCGTGCAGTTGCTCTTGAGAAAATGCGCTCGGCTACACAGCCGGAAGTTCTGGAATCGATCTCACGGTACTTTGATTGCGACGTCACAGTGACCTAGCCTCGGCGCCATCTCAAGTCGGACAAAAAGTCTAACCAGAATTCACTGTTTCAAGTCAGCCGCCTGCAGCCGGCTGCGGCGCTGCATGAAGTCAGTCCATGTCGAACACACCTATTCTCTGGTCGCAGTTCTCCCCATATTAAACATTCTCTGGACAGGCTCTCCGTAGACGGGCTCTGACAGCCCTCACTGACTTCACGTAACGATGCGTTCACACTGCAGCGGAGCGGGTGGCGCGGGGCGTCGGCTTCCAATTCATTTTCAATGAAACCAGGCGTTGACGCTCGCGTAGGGCATTGTGGGAAGGCGAGCGGAGCGGAGAGTTGCAAGTTGGATTTTCTCAATTTTATGTAAATGAGGAGCGTGAAAACGCTAGCGTTGGACAATCGGATTGGTTTCTTGTTTCTTGTAACGTAGCAACTGTTGCTCATGGTAAACATTTCTAGGTTTTACAATTTCACTCTGCTACAGTAGGCTATCCTCAGGATTTGCAAGCTAGCTAAACTTATACTATATCTAAAAATATTTTTGTAGACATAACAATGGATTTTGCCACTAAATGAGTGACTTGGCTTTATTTCTGGACATACTATCCACAACAGAAGTTAATGGCATTAGCTTAGTTATATAAGCATTGTTCGGAGTTCTATTGTGTTTGTTCTGTTTTGATATGTGTAATGCTATGGTCTGTAGTTAAGATAATTTGAGTGTTCACCCTGATTGTGAATGTTGTCTAGTTAGATGGCTATACAAGCTGTCCAATGTGAAAGGGGTCCTGGGTAAATAAACATTCGGCCTATATTCCAGTGTGGCCTAGACTCAGATTTACAAAAGAAAAATGGCAATTCTGGTGGGATACGGCTTATAGAAAATGCGGCAAGTCATGCATTCTCACTGTCATGCTCTCCTCCCTCCAGCTCTATCTCTCTCTGTGGATGAGTACCAATCTGTGACTGTGAAGCTATGGAGCTCAGTGGAGCTGCCCTGCACAGTGCGCTCTAACCTTGCCCAGACCTTGTGGATGGTGAACGGCAGTGCCCTCACCGAGGGCTCAAGGGGTTTCCACCTGCTGGGGGACACGGGTCTGCTTATCTACAGCGTGGCCCCCGAGGACCAGGGGTTTTACGAGTGCTGGTCCCTAGAGACAGCGGCTGGAAAGAACTTCACCCGCTTACTGGCCGGTTACATACTGAGTCTGGGGAAGGCCCCTTCCCAGTCCAGTCACTCCACGGTCCCTCTCAGCTCCAGGCTCTCCACCCTGAACCACACTGAAGGTAATCGTCACGGTAACACTGTCCCACTAACATCAGCCCCTCCTGGCTTTACCGGCTTCAACTCACCCTCACTCAGCGCTTCATCACTAACTTTGCCCCCTGGCACGATCAACAGCAGCAGCACAACCAAGTTCCTGCCAAAGCATCTCACCCCCAGCTCCAGCACACCCCGCCTAGAGACGCCCGGCGACCCTGCCACAGAGTACCTGCAGCGTGACAACAGCACCGCCCTCCTCTTCCTCTTTCTGCTTTTCTTCCTGCTCTTCCTGGCGGTGCTGGCCTACAACTGCTACATGCAGTACCTGCCGGAGCCGTGCCTGCGACTCCGCGCCGCCATGCTGGGGAGCACCAAAAAGCCCCAGCCAGTGTATGTGGCCTGCGAGGCCGGCCATGGGCTCATGGAGCAGGGCGCAGGAGAGAAGCTGGACCTGACCGAGCAGCAGCACCACACCCATCCTACCCAGAATGGGAAGCAGAACCAAAATCAGCTGAGAGCTCTGAGGGACACCGGATATGAGACAGAACCCGAGTATGGTAATGGCAGGGTCCCTTCCCACAGCTATGCTGACGAGAGTCCGGGGAAGGAAAAGCCCTTTGACGTGGACTGTGTGTCCCAACCAATAGAATATGCTGATGCAGACGAGCCCTTCTGCTAGACTTCATAGTCTTCCTTTTTATATAGTAGTTCATAGTTTTTCGTTTTTTAAGGCTTAAGGTTTGTCCTTTTCTGATACTGTATGCGCCTTCTATCTTTCCTAAACCCAAACTGAGTTTTGTGTTTGGGAAGCGCAGATGCAGATGACTTTAGATTAGGTTTGTACACAACTCTTCTCTTCTGTTTTTGTCTGGCCCAAAGCAAATCTACTATGTATTTCAGACAATGTCTTCCTGCGGTCTAGCACATTTTTGTCAAGAAAAGTTTATTCCAAATTGGAAACATTGTTTTATCAAATTGGTAAGTTAACTTGATGTTTTCCACATTGGAGTTGCTTGTAGCTTAATAATTATTTTTGTATAATGAATTTTAAGGCTGTTTTTTCATAATTTTGTTCTGTAAATAAGGCTTTTGGATGTGAGTCGGCTGCTTTCCATCATCTTCAACATGCTAGTACATTATTTTATCCTCAGGGACTGTTTTCTGGTTCTCTCTTGTTCGTATCTTGCTTGAGTAGCATCACACACGGCCTGGTGCATTCTCTCACAGCGGGGATTTAAAACAAAGGGTACAGAGCTCAACATACAAACAAGCACCATTGACTGTGAAGGGTTGTGTACTTTTGTGTAAAAGAGCCAAGATTAATAACTTAAATGTTAATATTACCATATTAATTGTGTAGCAGTATTGGAAAAAGTAAGGCCTTTACATCAGAGGTTTTTATCAATCAGAACCTTTTTTTTTACTGGAAAAAAATATACCATGGGACAAAGATCGAATGGGCCCCACTTTTCTGGAAAATGCTGTAAATCAACTCTCAGACCACACTCTGAAGCACACAGGCATCAGAATGTTTCCTATATGTGTCTCTGTGTCTCCCTTCTTCTTGTGTACATTTCTAACGTTCTGAGATTAACTCTGGGAACAGGGCTCATACTCAACACATCACTAACCTGTGGCCAGTGTCACCTCACATGTTGAACTGTATAAATGTTCTATATCTAAGAAGTGAAAGTATGAACATTTCAGTTTTCTTTGTATTCAACATGTGCCCTGAAAGCAACCAGATATTTTATGTTTTTATATTTTATTTGATGAAGCTTTGTTTTAGAATCTTTATTATTTAAGTGTTGAAGAACACACTGCATTAGAACCTTACATCTTTGTTTCATTCTTTGCATTGTTTTGGTCCATTTCACTGAATTCAAGGAGTACTTTGTAGTTCAACCCTAGACTCCCCTTCTTTTTACTCCCTGCATCTTTCATACCTGTCACTTCCTGTCTGGCTATGGTCCTCAGAGAATTCTTTCTCTCCATCACTCCCTTCCCGTCTTCCCTTTCTCACAGCTTCCACCACTGCTGCTCCTCTTTGTCCTGTCGACACCTCATCATCCCTGTCCTCTGGAAGTAGTAGTCCTTCTGTCCCCTCTTCCACCTCCTCCTCCTCTTCCTCCTCCACCACCACCTCCTCCAATGGGTCTGGGGGTGCAAAGGGTTGGGGGGCTAGTGTGAGGCTGCTGCCTCCTCTGCTGAAGGACCAGGCCTGGGGGGTTCAGGCCCAGGAGGCCTTCCTGCTCTTCTGCCTGGCCTTGGGTGAGTGGTGCCTGTGACTATGCCACTTCTTTGTCTCTGTCTCTCTACCTCTTATTCTTTCTGCACCTGCATGTGCACCCCCCCCCCCCCCCCCCCCCACCACCACCACCACCACCCACCCATATCCATCCCCTACCAATCAACGTCATCTAACCCTAACTTGAAATGTGTGAAGTGACTCAGAGCCAGCTTGTGTCTTTGAGCTGTATGTTCTGTAGTATATGAATATTATAGTATATTAAGTTCTCATTAACAGCAGGTACAAAACTGAGTAATTCAGTTATGGAAAACATAGAGGAAATAGTTTTCCTCAAACTCTGAGTTTAATTAACCAGATCTTCTCAAAGGTCTCAGTTCCATCGATTTAGATATTTGCACGTTTTTTGTATTTTTTATTAATAATTTTGTGTTTTATAATTGAAAAACCTGAAACCTGTGATTTTATTATTATTAAGTGGCTTCCTCAACACAAGCCTAGAGATGGAGAAGGATGTCTCTTCAGGAGAAAGGGCTTTTTGTATGATATTCTTGTAGACCTGTAGAATTGTGTCACTTTTGAAGCATCGTTACTGTTTTGTGTGCCTATATAGTGTAAATACATTTGTAAATATAGAATATTCTGAGATGTACATTTGATGTACAGACATTTTTGGTCTATCTGTTGGTAGGGAGGTTAAATAAACCTTAATTTCAAATGTTACTTGAACATACTTGTTTGTTTATTCTGCTGACTGATGTTGGTTAAAATGCCATGGAAAGAATGTACATAAATACATGGCAAAGTAACTGAGGGGACAATCATTTTAAATAAAGGTAAGCTTTGACTCAAGGACGTTTTGAACCCAAACCTGGACATCAAACTGTTATTTATAAAGGATGTTTACAGAGACAAAACTTCCATCTTGAGTACACAACAGAGGCTCGATCTCAGTCCATAAATGTTCACAACTTCAGGGACCAAGCCAGGGGAGGATGAATCCAAATCGCATTGGTAATTTACATAATTTTATTTTTTTAGCAAGTCACTGGAGGTGAGGCCATAGGGTTACAATATATACAGTATCGTATTTTCACAATTTTGCTTCTAACATGTAAACCTTCTTTGTCATAAAACAAACTGAAACACCTTGTCTATTCTTCCCAGTGCAAATATTTAGTGTCAGAACATGGTAACTGATTTGCAAGTTTAATTACTCTTGTGATCAACATAGAATTATGTCAAACAAATAATATGTTAAGCAAACTGACCCACAGCCTAAATGCCAACGTGATATGTGTGTATGTCTTTTCCACTAAAATGTCTGAGGTCCATATGAAGTCCCATTTTACTCTCCAGGTCCCAGTGACATCCACATTCACTGGCAGGTGAACGGGCAGAGGCTAGAGACCCCCATCACTGAGCACCGACATCCGCTGAGCCAGAGAGAGGTGCTGCTCAGCAGCTGGGTCCGAGAGGAATCTCTTGGCAAAGAATCCCACTACCGGTGTGAAGCCACAGCAGGAGATGCAGGAAATGACACTTCTGAGATACATCTCCGCCTTACCAACAGAGGTAGAGGTCTATGGCTTAAGTACTAGAGGAATCGAGAATAAAACCTTTTTTTTCCAGATAACTTGATTAATAAATCTTCCCACTGTATATAATGTACTGTTATAGTAAAGTGTTGAGCTTATTGACAGACGAAGACAGCACAGCTTCCAAAGACATGAGCCAGTGGATGGGGGCATTAACGGAACATGAAAAACTGCTAAAGAGATGGAAGAAGGCTTGGGTAGGTTTGCGTTTACTTGAGTCATATATGC
This sequence comes from Thaleichthys pacificus, assembly GCA_023658055.1. Classification (NCBI taxonomy): domain Eukaryota; kingdom Metazoa; phylum Chordata; class Actinopteri; order Osmeriformes; family Osmeridae; genus Thaleichthys; species Thaleichthys pacificus. The sequence goes on from CM042865.1 coordinate 4,119,306, forward strand.
TCCTAACACATGTTCTAATCAAAATGTTCTCAAACTCAAGCAATACCTTGTACAGAACCGGAAAAAACATATTGTTTAAATTGAATTGCATATGCATTAGCTACGACTGCAGAAGCTGCAGTGAATTCATGCCAGCTTTGAACCTTGAGTGGCTGGAAATTACTTGGTCTAGTTACTAGTGGTCTAGTTATGTTTAAATTGAATGCTACAGAGAGGTGCAAGGTTTATCTATACTTCAGTTCAAGCAAGACATTGACTGCAAATTAACAACTTTACTGTTACTTGTTTTTTGAGTTCACTTGAAATACAGTGTACTGTATCAACAATAACGTTTAACTGAGGTAACTTCAAATTGATGACCAGTCTCAAAGAGTAACTATGTCTAAGGTGTTTTATATTTCGCCTTGTTCTGGTTTCTGTTTCTCCCTCCACAGGAGAGCTGTGATGGCCAACGCGTTGTCTGAGGACTGGGCAACTTCCTCATTCATTGTCTCAGTATTAGGCCTTGGTGGACCTGACCCTGGGTCACACAAGAATGTTGCAGACTATCACATGACATGATGGTGTGCTAACATTGCTGTCGAGACACCTAAAGCATGTCATCCTTGACATGTGGCTAGTATTCACCTGGTAGTCACAGTGGTTTATGCCTCTCCTACCTAACAGGGGACATGGCTGATTAGCTGGTTGCCTCAAGTTGAGGAAGGGTCTGCCTCACGAGTTGTGTTAAAGTGTGTAACTAAAAGTGACGGACTGGATCGAATTCTGATAATAGCCTACCACCATGCAGTGACAGGCTGCTTAAGTTTTGCACTTATTCTCCACTGTTTATTTTGTTTTTAACTTGTGTGTCTCAAGCACTGCGTGAACAACCACAAACAACAAGTTTTGGATTATTTATTTATTGTTTTTAGAAAATCAATTGTGATGAGCAATTGTTTTGTCTATGCTCTGTGGTTTAATAAATAATACAAATAAAACTAATAAAGGAATTAATGTATTTACGGTGCACAGAGGAGTTTGACCAGTATTTCCCCCAGCGCACAGAATGTTAAATTCTGGTTTTTATTACAGTTTATACCAGGGATCCCCAAACTACGGCCTGCATTTGGACCGGCCCTCTGAACAATGCCAGACATAATATAAATAATAATAATTCATTTCAATAGCAATGATTATGAAAAAAGGTCATTACGATAGGGTCACGAACCCGGCTCGGGGGTTGAGACAAACAAAGGGGAAGACATGCGCGAGGACTAATGCTGTGGTAATTTATTAAAGAATATTAATATAACATAACAAAAGTGAGGTATGTAATTCAGTAAATCAGTGGTGTACATGTGGGTGCGTGTCTCATGATAGTGAGCGGTGTTGAAGGGTGTAAAAACAACTCAAAACCAAACGTGCTGCGGACAAACGGAGGGATTGTCTCTCTCTCCTGATGTCCTCTTAAAGGGGAGGAAACCACCAGGCCCAGGTGTAGCCACTTGACGGCTGAGGAGGCCGTCACACGCCCCCCCAGAAGACGGGGACATAGGGTGTCACCGAAACCCAAACCTGGCCCAATCAGCATCAGCAGCCCCCAGCGCCTGGAATAGGAAAAAAAAAGGAGGGGGGGAAACAGGCAAAAGCAGCAAAAACAGCCAGCGCACCCACAGCAAACCCCTGCCTAGCCTCCCAACAACCACGAACCCACGGGCAAACCACGACCAACGGGAAAGCAACGACCAACGAACCTACGGGCTACCAACGACCAACGAACCTACGGGCAATCAACGACCAACGGGCAAGCAACGACCAACGAACCTAAGGGGAAACAACGACCAAGGAACCTACGGGCAAGCAACAACCAACTAACCTACGGGCAAACAACGACCAAGGAACCTACGGGCAAACAACGAACCTACGGGCGAGCAACGACCAACGAAACCATGGGCATCCAACATCAACCGGGGCAAACCCTCCCCCAAGTCTCTGTGCAGTATGCCCTCGTAAGAGTCTGATAAACCCGCTCCAAAGCACCCCGGCCCGGCCCTGAGCTTGACCCCCTGCCTCGACTCCTCAAGACAGGGCACTCATTCTTCCAATGCCCCGATGCCATCTTCCACGTCCTGAAGCGCCGTCTATAGGTCTCAGGAACCAACCCATATGCCCAAAGCACAGCAGACCTTACCGCCTGATAGTCCTCACTCTCTGCACTGCACAGGGCTGAATAAGCCTCCTGGGCTTTCCCAGTTAGCACACACTGCAGCCTTAATGTGCGTTCCAAGTCAGGCCAGCCCCTAGCCTCAGACACACGCTCAAACAGAGAAAAAAGTATCCGGATCGCTCCCACAAAACTTACGAAGCAGCCGCAAATTGCCCACAATGTCAAACCCGTCTCCACCCAGACGATCGACCCCTAACAAACCCAGAGGAACCATCACCTCCCCAACCCTTACCCGAGAGCCTACGTTCTCTGGCCAGTTCGAGGTGCAGCTGCAACAGCTCCACAAACTTCAGGTCTTCCCCAACAACCAGCCAGTGTCGGCCCGACAGGAGAGGATCCCCAAATATAGCTAGCTCAACCCTAGTCTTCAAGGGCGTTGAGGCGGGTACTTACACACCATAGCCCGCTGGAGTGGAAACAGGCAACCAGCAAGCTGACGACCCCCCCAAACCACGGAAGTGCCCCCGAGACAAATGCTCCAACCACAATGACCCCCCAAAAATAACAAACAAAATTAACAACAACCGGTGTGTCCCGAAAGTTCCACGCCGCTATGCCTACCAGGGGAAAAAAGCACCAACTCTCCCTGCCGACCCAAACACCAACTCACCCCAACGGAGCGACGTCCGAACAGCAGCACAAAAACTCTGCAGCACAAACAAAACCCCCAAAAAAACAGCCAAAAACCCAAATCTCAACGCACGTGCTCCTAAAGCAAAACAAAACAAAAACCCCAAAGGCCTTTGGACGAGCCCCCATGTCACGAACCCGGCTCGGGGGTTGAGACAAACAAAGGGGAACACATGCGCGAGGACTAATGCTGTGGTAATTTATGAAAGAATATTAAAATAACATAACAAAAGTGAGGTATGTAATTCAGTAAATCAGTGGTGTACATGTGGGTGCGTGTCTCATGATAGTCAGCGGTGTTGAAGGGTGTAAAAACAAAAGTCAAAAGGTTGCCACAACTCAACCAAACGTGCTGCGGACAAACGGAGGGATCGTCTCTCTCTCCTGACTTCCTCTAAAGGGGAGGAAACCACCGGGCCCAGGTGTAGCCACTTGACGGCTGAGGAGGCCGTCACAATAATAATGCTCTTTTAATATGCTATATATCCCTTGATATGTACGGATGTATGGTGCATAACAAAAGAATAAACTAATCTAGCATAATGAATACAAATGACTAAATGTAATGTAAAATCATAATAAAATTCCACAATAATACTGGTAGTCACTCCGGCCCATGTAATTTTCTGTTACAGACCGACCCGGCCCCACATTAAAGAAAGGAAAAATGATCTGGCCCTCGCAGAAAAAAGTTTTGGGACCCCTGGTTTATACTGTAGATTAAGATTAATGCCACTCTTAACGGATATTGTTTCCTCATCAGATCACTTATGTCGGGGTTAAGGGGTGGAGTTGGATTGTAACTGTCAAGTTGTATCTGCTAGGGTACCCTTGCTCCATCTTAGAGTACAACGTGAGATAAACATTTATTAAACACTTTAGTGGTGTATGATTTTGGTCACAGTTCAGATCTGACATTAACCCTCTGTGTTGCACCCCAGTGGCACCAAGTCTTCTCCTTAACATCTATTATTAGAAAATACAGAGCTAGAAGTCTGAAAGTATTCCTCTTTACAGAACCTCTCCAGATCATCCAGGGTCCTAGGTCCTCAGTTGTGCATTCTTTCAGTGGGATTTAGATTACGGGACTGAGATGGCTGTGGCATAAGAGTATTTTTGGATGAATTTGTACGTGTTTGCAATCATTTTTCTTCTAAAAGATCCAACGATAACCTAGTTTTATATTTTCTTTCAATGGGCAGCCATATTCAGATGTAAAATGTCCTAGTATTTAAAGGATTTCATGATGCCATGTACCCTAACATTTCCAGGGGCTTTGGTGGAAAAACAGCCACACATAACAGAACCTCCACCATTCTTAACTGTTGGGATCAGGATATTTTTTGTATAACCATCCTTCTTTTTACACCAAACTCATCTTGAGTGTTTGTTGCCAAATAGCAACATTTTGTTTCATCTGACCATAGAACACCGTTCAAGTCTTTTATTGTCAGATGCACAGAACAACACAAGGTCAGACTGGGCACTGAAATTCTTAAGACAAGACAACGCAAGCACCTGGCATAACATAACATATAAGTACACAGATCATAAATTACATCTATGCTAAGCTAAATAAGTAAACCTTAAATATAAATAATACAATATACTAAACCCTAAATACACATAGGGTTGCAAAGGGGCGGAAAGTTTCGGGTAAATTTCCGGAAGGTTTCCACGGGAATTTTGTCTCGGGAATTTTGAAAAAAAGCATATAACAGGGAACTTCAATGTAGTTGAGAACAAGACTATGCACGCCTAGCTCAGCTGGACCCTGAATGCAGCTGGTTGGGAACATTGTCTGCCAGAAACATAAACCTAAACGTAAAACGTTCTGTTGTTTTTGAACGTCTTTGTCATCAGTGTTGCGTCTGAACGTTTCAGCCCTATGCCTGGCAAGTGTGAGAGCGCCGAATTGCGTAGAGGCCAAGAGCGGTATTGCAGACAGATTTCAATTATAGCTTGCATTTTTGGAGCTTAGTTAAAAAAAAAAAATTATAATAACTATGAACTGAACTAGTTTATTTTAACATTTGTGAACTATGAACTGAACTAGTTCATGTAGAAAGTGAACTTTCTCAACACTGTTTGTCATTACCTAGCATATCAGAATCAGAATTCGGTTTATTCGCCATGTATGTTATACAAACACGGAATTTACTGTAGCAGGGAGGTGCAAAACACTAAACATATACGGATCTTAAATTAAGTAAAAGTACAAAGGTTTAACTATTTCTAAGAACTAAACAATCTAAGAATACAACAATTTAAATATAAAATAAAATATATATAAAAATAAGAATAGAATGAGCAGCGTGATTATTTTTTTTTTTTGGAAAAAAAATTATTGATTACTTGGTAAACTGAAGTCATATTTAATACCAAGTTTATTTATATACAGTAGACTAACTTTGTACAGCAGTGAGAGAAGGATGTATGTATGTCCACACAAAAGTTGTATTGTAAATGTTTGCATGCATGTCTGCTTATGACAAGGTAAATACAGTTAAATTACCCCAAAATTTCCAGTTTATTCCTGTTAATTCCCGTGGAAAGTTTCCAACTTTGAATATTCCCGGAATTTTGCAACCCTAAATACACATAATAACCTATTGCTAACCCTATAAACCTATTCTAAACTAAGTGAAGTACAGTGAAGTACAATAGTGCAATATTACTGATAGTGCAACCAGTAGCTGAAAGTGACATTGTGTAAAGTATCTAGTAAAAAGTGAATCAATGACCATGTCAATGTCCATTCAGGAGCCTGATGGCGATGTACAGTGAAGTACAGTAGTGCAATGTTACTGATAGTGCAACCAGTAGCTGAAAGTGACAGTGTGTTAAGTGACTAGTATGAAGTGAATCAATGTCCATAGGTGACGTCATGGTGATGGTGCCTCGTATGGCTGCCTCGGGGTGTTGGTGTACACTTCTGTGTTTGTTTTTAGTCTTTAATTAGTGTTACTTTATTGCAAATCAACTCGGATTATTTTGTGTTATTGTCACAAACTGTGTTAGTTTTAGTCTTTAATTCCGTTTATTACGACTCAACTCAAGATTCTTTTTTTTCTTATTTTGTTATTGTGTTGCTATGGCAATGTCAAGGATTACTATTATTTTTACGAGAGATGAGATACTTAACATCAGGGACTCAACACCATCTGATTTATGTCCCAACTTTCTCGCCTCTACCGTGGATTTACTAGACCGACTAATCCAAGGCCTTGGGCACACAGTGAGAAGGAGACAGAGAGGAAAACGCGCAGGAGCCCTGGTGCGATTTAGGAAGAGAGGTGTGCGGTCGCCTCTACCGAGTATTCTCCTCTCCAACGTCCGCTCACTGCAACAAAATTGATGAACTACGCCTTCTCATCAGGACTAACAGGGACTTTTCTCTTTCTTCTGTCTTGTGTTTTACGGAATCCTGGCTGACTGAATCTACACCGGACTCTGCAGCACAGCTGACCGGCTTTCAGCTGTTACGTGCAGACCGCGATCCGATTCTTTCAGGCAAATCAAAAGGCGGAGGGATTTGTTTCTATATAAACCAGTGTTGGTGCAATGACGTGAAAGTGATCTTACAATCCTGTTCTCCCAACTTAGAATCATTTTTCATCAACTGCAGACCGTTCTACTCTCCCCGTGAATTCACTTCTTTTATTCTAGCTGGAGTTTACATCCCACCGCAAGTTGACGTGCGAGAGGCTCAATGTCAACTCGCTGATCAGATATTAGGAGTGGAGAGTAGGAGAGACAATACATATTCTCCTGTTATTGTCATTGGAGATTTTAATATGGGCAACCTCACTCACGAACTCCCGAAATACAAACAGTTAGTCAAATGCCCGACCAGGGAGGAGAATACTTTGGACCACTGCTACAGCACCATCAGCAGGGCTTATCATGCGGTTTCACGCGCTGCTCTGGGGCTATCCGACCACGCTCTTATTCACCTGATCCCGGTTTACAGACAAAAACTTGCTGTGCGGACAAGAAAAAACTGGTACAACAGAGAAGCTGTGGAGGAGCTGCGTGCCTGCCTGGATGACACAGACTGGGACATTTTTAGAACTTCTTCCAGCAGTCTGGACGAATATACAGAGGCTGTGATGTCATACATCAGCTTCTGCGAGGACAGTTGTATTCCAACACGCACCAGGGTTATCTACAACAACGACAAGCCCTGGTTCACTGCAAGACTCAAACAGCTTCGTTTGGAGGAGGAGGCTTTCAAGAGTGGGGACGAGGATAGGTTCAGACTGGCGAAATACTCTTTTGGCAAGGAGATTAAGGAGACCAAACGACAGTACTCTAAGAAGTTGGAACATCAATTTGCAGCCAATGACTCCTCGTCAGTCTGGAAAGGCCTTCAGGTGATCACAGGCTGCAAAACCAAATCCCCCCACTCTATGGAAGACCTTAGACTGGCAAATGATCTGAATGACTTCTACTGCAGATTCGACAGACAATGGACCAGTCCTAACCCTGTCCCCACCACAGCTATCACATCTACTCTTCTCAGCCTGGACAAAGACACCACCCTCTCCCACAGAATGATCCCAGACAGCCCTCTTCCCCCCATCACACCTCTCTCCATTCAGGAGAGGGATGTCAACAAGCTCTTAAAAAAACTGAACCCCCGCAAAGCAGCTGGACCAGATGCTGTCTCTCCCTCCACACTAAGGTACTGTGCGGTCCAGCTGTCTCCAGTGTTCTTTAGGAACAGATCTTTAACACCTCACTGGCTGAATGCGTGGTCCCTGCCTGCTTTAAAACCTCCACCATCATCCCCGTTCCCAAAAAGCAGAGGATCACAGGCCTTAATGACTATAGACCAGTCGCCCTGACCTCTGTAGTGATGAAGACCTTTGAGCGCCTCGTGCTGACCCACCTCAAGGCCATCACCAACCACCTCCTCGACCCACTGCAGTTTGCCTACAGAGCCAACAGGTCTGTAGATGACGCAATTAACATGGGACTCCACTTCATCCTCCAGCACCTTGATTCCCCGGCACCTACGCCAGGATCCTGTTTGTGGATTTCAGCTCCGCATTCAACACCATCGCCCCAGCTCTCCTCCAAGACAAGCTAACACAGCTGAGCGTGCCTGAGCCCACCTGCAGGTGGATCACTGACTTCCTGTCAGACAGGAAGCAGCGTGTGAGACTGGGCAAGCTTGTCTCGGAGCCCCGGACCATCAGCACTGGAGCCCCACAAGGCTGTGCACTCTCCTTTACTCTTCTCCCTCTACACCAACAACTGCACCTCCAGCCACCCCTCTGTCAAACTCCTTAAATTTGCGGATGACACAACCCTCATTGGACTAATCTCCAATGGGGACGAGGCAGCCTACAGAAAAGAAGTTGACAGCCTGGCTTTCTGGTGCAGCCAGAATCACCTGGAGCTGAACGCCTGTAAAACAGTAGAGATGGTAGCAGACTTCAGGAGGAGCCCAGCCCCAACCATCCCCCTCATCATGTGTGACTCCCCAGTTAACACTGTGGAGTCTTTCAGATTCCTGGGAACAATTATGGCACAGGACCTAAGGTGGGCGGAGAACATCACCTCCACAATCAAGAAGGCCCAGCAAAGGATGTTCTTCCTTCGGCAGCTAAAAAAATTCAACATGCCGCAGAAAGTGATGGTCGAGTTCTACACAGCCATCATTGAGTCAATCCTCACCTCATTAATTACCATTTGGTTCGCTGCCTCTACTGCAAAGGACAAAGGCAGTCTGCAGCGGATCATTCGGTCAGCCGAAAAGGTCATCGGCTGCGACCTGCCATCTCTCCTAGACCTGTTCCACTCCAGGACCAGCAAGAGAGCATGCAAGATCATCGCTGACCCTTCCCATCCCGGTCACCACCTATTTCAGAGACTCCCATCTGGCAGAAGGTTCCGGGCTATAAAGACCAAAACCTTGCGCCACCTGAACTGTTTTTTTCCCATGGCAGTGGTGCTCACAAACAAGCCCCCTGCATCACACTGACTCTGGGTTTGCCATTTCCAATTCACTGCATTCCCTGCACATGCCCAAATTATTTATTATTGAATATTCTATCTTGTAAATCATTTCTTTTATTCTTGTTTTTGCTATTTTGTTGTTATGTTATGTGTTTTATGTCCTATGCACCAATCACCAAGATAATTTCCTGTATATGTAAATATACTTGGGATATACTAAGGGGAGTCAGATGGCTGAGCGGTGAGGGAGTCGGGCTAGTAATCTGAAGGTTGCCAGTTCGATTCCCAGCCGTGCCAAATGACGTTGTGTCCTTGGGCAAGGCACTTCACCCTACTTGCTTCGGGGGAATGTCCCTGTACTTACTGTAAGTCGCTCTGGATAAGAGCGTCTGCTAAATGAATACATGTAAATGTACTTGGCCATTAAAAAGAATTCTGATTCTGATATCAATGTCCATTCAGAAGCCTGGTGGCCCTTGGATAGAAACTGTTGTCCAGTCTGCGTGTGTGCGACCGAATGCTGCGGTAACGCCTGCCAGAAGGCAACGGGGTAAAGAGACTGAAGGATGGGTGGTAACAGTCTCTTAGAATCCTGACAGCTTTCCTGAGGCAACGTGTGTGGTAGGTGTCCTGTTGTCCAGCAGAATGTACCACACTACATAGGGCCTTGCGCCCCCTGTCTGTGCAGCTCCCATACCACACTGTGATGCAACCAGTCAGAATGCTCTCTATAGTGCATCTGTAAAAGTTAGTGAGGATGACTGAACACCAGGCACTTTCATTTGTGGTGATGGGAAAGGGCTTTTTTCTCCAAAGGCATAAAAAGGATGGTTATACCAAAAACACCCTGATCCCCACAGTGCTAACATCTTGGTGCCAGATACCACAGCACCCCTTCAGAGGTCTAGTGGAGTCTATGCCTTGACGGGTCAGGACCTGCACAATATTAGGCAGGTGGTTGTAATGTTATGGCTGATCGGTGTGTATATAAAATATATAAAATGTGTTGGAAAGTCAGCTTTCTAGCTATGTTTACCTGGAAAACAGATTATTGATTAAGTAGATTATTGGTACCTAACACAAGTTACCTACATTGGACCTGCTTTGGTCTAAATAAGATCCATTGGCTCTGGTCTGAATCTCTGAGGTAACCACACCCCATTATTTTGAATACATTGAAAAAGATGTAGCATTAAATAAATATGGCATTACGAAATGAAAGTCCCCTGAAATAATTACAAGTAATCCTTTGAACAATGTAATTAAGAAATTACCTATTCATATTTGTAACTATGTTGTCTGTTTTGTATTTGTATAGGACAATTTATTTTAAATTGACTGAAAGGGCATTTCTACGTTTTGTGTCAAATTTAGCCAAATCAATATTCCCAGAAAAGATGGATTGTCTATGAGTGCCATCTAGCGACATGAAGCAGCAAAAAAATGGTCATGATGAACAGAAATATATTTATCAAAATATTTTATACATGCACTCTACACTAATGCATATCAATTGAATTCAGCATCCAAACGGCTTTCATAAATAAACCCTGTATGCCTTTGTGCAAGTCATCAAGTAATTTTCCCACTTCGAATTTCATACAGTTTTTTTTGTAACCTCAGTGTGATTTGTCTTGAATTCAATATAACACTCTGAACCTGTCTCCAGTCAGAAAATACAGAATATTTGATCTGCTGCATGACCTATAGATCATAGTGAGAAAGGAAAAAACAGTATGTGAATGAAGTTGCAAAACCGGTTATGACCAAACATCTGTGGATATACCTATTGCACTGATATGACAAAATAACTTTATTTTAAAACAATATTACTAGAGGCACGTATTGTAGTGTACAGTTATATCTGAAAATATTAGCCCTTATACTCCAAACCCGTGACAGCAACAATATTTTCCACAAAATCCAACTGAGCTCTTGTTGCTGAGAAAAATCCAGCTAATGCACAGCTGACAGCAATGTGAACGTTGGCAAGTATTCACTGAATACTACATTCTCAGCTAGGAATGTTCCAGAAAGACAGCATCAATGTTCAATCAGTGCTTCGGTAAAGGCCTTCTAAACAGCAAGATGTGAGGCTCTGATGGAATGCAAAAGACAAGGGATGGTAAAAATTAACAAGGAGATAGTAAACGTGTTGTCCCCCACCAGTGATTTCGTTTCCCCCTTGGGTTAGTCAGTGACTAGACCACCACCTAGAAGAAGCGGTCAACATTCTTGTGTGACCAATTAACACTCATGCGGAGTCCGATTACACGGACAAAAAATAAAGCTACATGTGAGAAACATTGTTATATTAACATACATTTCCCTAAAACTGACACGACTCTTAGCCGACAAAAAAACATGTTGGGAATATATTGCAGTACATTAATGTTTTAAGGGGTAGTGTACAAACCAGGCTCATGTATCATGTAGTGTACCCATCCAAGTGATTGTTGCACACCAAGTCTTCTCCACTCATCCTCGGACATCAGGTGTGATTTCGGTACTTGTTTGGCTAGCTCCCTAGGCAACACAACGTGTCTGAAATTAAATAACACAAAAGTGACCTAAATTTCATCCAGAAACATTCGTAACCGAAATAAAAACACACCGCCTATGACTTCCACAGCCTCACCTGTAAGTGTCAAATACATTTACTAACTAGTCGGCAGTTAGTCTACAGTAGCAACGTAGTGTCAGGCCAGGAACAATGCAAACTCGTCTAGATTTATTTGGAATTCTAGTAACTTGCTAACTTTACTAGCTAGGTAGCTCTAGCTAGAGACTACCAACTAGTGTTGTCTTCAGTGTCAACTTATTTACAAGTGTGAGTCACTCAAGTTTACCAATAAATAGGATGCCCTCTTGTATTATCAAAAATAATTGTTACGAATTTGACTGGCTACATGTAAAAGTTGTGAAACGTTATTATTTTTTATTAAATATCCCACCACGCTTGCTGAACAAGGATAGCTTGCTAACTAGCTACAGTACTGTAGCATTTTGCTAGCGGATTTAGCCATCAGAACCGTAGCAAGCTATGCTAACACTGTGACTAGTAGGCAAAGTGAACGCATCATTTACCTGTACTCATAATGCTCGTCGTTATATTTGTCTGAGTAGTAGATTTGTTTGTGGGCCATGTTATCAATTAAACGCTACCAGTGGTGAGGTTCAACAAAAGCTAGCTTGTGATAAAATAAGAAGTAACGACTGCCACTTCAACACACGTTTGCCTTGCTGCTAACGACTAGATTTGAAACCTACGGTTACAAAGCTATTTCATGCTTCTGATTGGATGAACATATCATATGACCAGCATCCTCAAGCTCATGCTCTGTGCGCGAAGGAAGAATCAGAATCAGACGCGAAGAGAGCAAGCCCAAGCTGTGGCTGCTTTTTTATTATTATTTGATGTCGAAATGCTTATCCAATCAACGTCAATCGCGGCACTGCACTCTGTTGGGTTATAAAGTATGGAAGCAAATCGTGACCAAAATTTTAATTAAAATGCATTTGCAGAAATTCTTTTTCATTTTAAGAATGTGGCTGCATTATCTGACTCAAATGAAATTAGTAATCAATCATCCTATTTGCATTTTCTTCTTCAAGAGTGCTCAATCTTTCACTTAATTGAAATGAAAAATAAATAGACATTTGAGATTTTATTTTCATTTCCATGGAGGGTCCCACTGTACTGATCCGAATGAGGTCCTCGGTGGTGGATGGATTCAAACTACTCATTATGGGAAATGTTGTTTTATGTTGTAGCTATTCGCACCGGTGTTCATGTAGGGTCGCAACTGCGCTCTTGGTTTTCGGCATGGCTTGCGGCAGGATAGAAGTTGGGGGGTTAATTTTGTTGACGGAAGCATTGTTTAAGTTTCTATTGTTGAACTCGTTTGATATGAATAGTATTCGATGTTTGGCTAGTTTGATTGTTCACACTGAGGGTGAAGGTTAGCTAGGAAGATCGCTAGCCAGGCTGTTACAACGCAGGACAGATTCAGTAGGTTATCGCAGGACGAAACCTATGAGGTTTATCCGAGTCGCGATTATTAGTAGGCCTAGTTGAAATCTCCGAAAAAATGAATAGGCTACATGTTTCCCGTTGCAAATAATGGTTTGAGAATTTTCGGGTTCTATCATTTCTTTTCACATAACTGACAGCAATAGGTTAAAAACATAACTCGCTCGCACCCGTGCGCGCAAGTAGCCTACTTTTCCATGCACACATATTTAAATGGACGCACTGTAGAGCCCTGCCTTTGTTCTCTTAAATGGACACAATATGCTTATTTTATTGGTGCAAATGGTCACCCATCTGTAGATTATTATATATTTTTTCACTTTTTAATGACACACAATTCTACAATTTTATAACTTATGGCAAATTATTTCGCGGACCCTTGACTATGGCTCGCGGACCCTAGGTGTCCGGGGACCCCACTTTGACAACCACTGCTTTAGAGGACGCATCACAGATCATGGCGCTCCCTCAAATTGAAAAAAACGGGATGTTGATGGTTGGTCGTCCTCGTCCCATTTGAGGCTCCACATCATCCGTTCCAGGAGACCAGGACTGAACAGAGGTTTACTATGGCAACCTCATTAATGTGTAAATCTGTGACGGCAGAGTATGCAGCCAAGCTCTCTATGACTTGGTCTACTCGGTCACGGGCATCAGACTCAGATATATTATTAGATTCTACCTGCTCTGCTAATTCTAACAGTGTTTGCACAATTTGAGGGAGCGCCATGATCTGTCATGCGTCTTCTAAAGACCCGGCAATTCAATCAATTTCCCGACACATTTGCAGTGTAATGCAATGCAGATGTGCACACCGCCACCTACCGAACAAGATGGGTAGCTCGGTCAGCAGGGCGCTGAAGAAGAGCGGCTACTGACGTCACTCTGCTGCGCCACTCAGATAGCTTTTTCGTTTTCGAATTATGGGCAGTACTTTGCTAGCCTGGTCCTAACCAGACTCTCGTACATTTCATTTGTACAGAGAGTCTGGCCCATAGAGTTAATATAACTAGAGTAAGCTACCTTTGTCTTCCAAGATGGCGTCACCATTCATTTCTATGAGAAGTGCTCAGTGGCGCAGTGAGGCAAGCGAGAGCGCGAGACTGGACGCGGCCATCTTTCCACTTCCGTGTCTTCCGGTCTAGTTTTAAACAGTGGCTCTTTTTTTCCCTAGCTCCGAGACCTCGTGCACGCTTGCAACTAGCTGTACACGTCATACTTTGCCACAACCAGTCGCGAGCATAGATTTATATAGTTACGAGCGTGTGAGCTAAGGCATTGCAGTTGCAGAATCTATGGGCAGAATGGGGTACAAGTCCGATAAGAATCAGACACATGATGCAAACTTAACGGAAATGTATTCTGTCACTGTATAGTATTCCTTTCACTTGTTTTTTTTAGAAATAGGCTTTAGGGCTAAATATAGGGCTATTCTAGATGGAACTCATCACATAGGCCTATGTTGCTTTTTTTCTTCGTGATATGAGTATGATTTCCAACGCATTGTATCGGATGAAATAAACTGTTAACATGAACAGCTCCGTCGTTGTTCTCGCCAGGCAAAGAAAGTAATAATAATAGTTAATAGTTATTTGGTAACCGAAATCTTCCATAATGCAGACTTACCATAGCTTACTGTCAACTTTATATTCAAACGAAATGCCACGAAATTCACACTGCCTTCAATTTCACATCAGTGTCGAAATGTGACCTGTGTTTTATATGTTCAACCTAGAAAACCAAACGTCTATTAATGGATATAACGTGATCTAACAAGACGTGTTAATAAAGTAGGCTAATAAATAAAAGCTCGAGAAGTGTGTCTAAAATATACTTTATTGAACATTTGCCTTTGAAAGGGGCATATTCATAGAACCATATAGGCTACAAGACGTTTCCATCAGATGTAAGTGGGGGTGAAACATAGTCACTGAGGACCTTCATTGTCCCACAAAAGCAGTCTGGCTTGATGACACGATCAAAAAAAGAATAATGGTTGTGTTTAACAAAAGCTTATGAAGGCAAGACTAATATTATTTAAATATATATCATTTCCTATTGTGGTTAACAGTTAAAGTATTAATCTTCGTCTTTACTCCAGATAGACATGTCAACAATCTATGCTCGCGCTTAACATAATATATTTGCCATCATGTCATGAACGTTTTTACGAAAAATCAAATCTGTTTTAAAATAACGGGAATAAACTATATTAACAACATTTCATGTATGTGTGACAACGATTTGCTAAACTTGCTACAACAAGGCAGGCAACTCAAGCCATTTCTCCCTGTGCTCATTCAATATAAGTCTATGGCTCATTCAGCTCAATGTAAATCGGCTATCTGCCAATGTGAACTTTTGTGCTCGTGCCCTGTTAGTATCCGCGAGCACATTTGCAGGCAACTTTTATTGACGTAAACAAATAAATGGGGTGCTAGTTTACCCATTTCGGATTGGTTTCAAACTTAGCAAAAATCGGGAAAAATTATTCTATGAAAAAGCTAGTAGTATGAGCCAGGTTCGAGAATCGAACAAAAATTATTGGGGGAGATAGTTTTAGATATGTTGACTGGAGTTAAAGATCCTGTAAAGTAAATTCCACGATTTGCTTCTCAGTACATTATATAGGCCTACAAGGGCGTAGGTTTGCATAGGGACCATAGGGACTAGTCACGACCAAAGTTTGGGAAAGACACAATCGTCCCCACCAATATTTTGTTAATTTTAGAATAAAATATATATTTGCAAAACTCATTCGTATTATTATCTATATACTATGTTCGTCGCCGAGAAAAGTGAAAAATACATTTCCAAGTTAACCAATGCGCCCTCGAGCCTGCGAGACAACATGATGTCATTGAAGTTAATTGGCTGAGGTGGCAGTCAGAAACACTTCGTGAATCGTGACTTGCAGAAAGAGAGCTGGCAGTACGCCAGAAAATCAAAAGCCTCATATTAGTATTTCGTTTGGTCTCAGCATTGATATTTTTGACCCTTTTGTGCTTTATAGATAGGAAAATGTCACCCTAAAAAGAAGAGAGATATCAGAAGTGTTTTCACCACCCAGAGAGTAAGTAGATATCAAGAAGGTCGTTGTTAGTTAGCTAACGTTAGTAGGAAAACTACACACAGTGCAAACCTGCTAGCCTTACATCGCCACCAATTGTACAATGGAAACATGTTTTGAAAGTTGTTAGTGTAGTAGAGCATGTAACATTTTGCTTGTATTAAATCTATCCCTAGCGTCTGCAATCTTTCGACCAGTATGTTCTTGTTGAAGCCAGAATGATAAAGTTAACCTACCGGGACCGTGCTAGTTTAGCCTATACCAGCAGGTTAGCAACTCAAAAGTGATATTAACTGATAATAAGTAGGCCTATATGATCCCTTGGATAGTAATATGCCTATCCCTGTAAGCTCGACCAATGTCAGCAGTCAACTAAGCATGGTTAGTGTATGTATTAAATTGATGAATTACTGTGCAGGAAAACAGCACCCTGAAGATACAGATGTAGAGCCGGTTGGTGATGAATCAGCATCAGGGGTTCAGGTGAGAAGTTGAATTGTCCATTTTGGTAAAGATAGCATTAAATCACAGTTTTTTAAGGGATGTTTAGACAATGTTACCCATGAATGTTATCATTCACACTTATACATGTAGATAGTAAAAAGGTGCTATAAATTGGTATGCCCAAATGTATGCATCATATATGATTTCATTGCTCAGAAGTCTAGTACAGATGATGTAGGCCTAGTACAGCTCCATAAAACCTGAACCAATTACCTACATATAAAAAAAAAATCTGAACAAACAAGTGTCCCTACCAAAGCTGAGACCAAACCTACGTCCTTGTATATACGTGTGAAATGAGTTCCTGAAAGCCTGTGCAAAGCGTTAAAACTTTGTCGAACTGAAATGTGGAGTTAGACCGTAGAACAGTTTCTCTTCCGTTTTCAGATCAGGTTTTAATGGGTGGGGCCAAAAAGTTACCCATCTACGTCATTTCGACCCATCTACGTCAGAATGACTCCTCCTGCTGTACTGTTATTGTAGCATACATCAGCTAGCTAGCCAGCTTCAGGGTGTCGATTGTGGTGGAAATTTAGAATATAGTTACAATGTATGTGTTTTATATAGATAGGTAATGTAATGAATTGGGGCTTTGTAGGATGCAAGCTCTGTAGAATGGATGTAGCAGTTGGTCTTAAGGTATTTATGGTGTTGTTTTATGATGCCTAACTAAGAAGCCAGAGGTTGGGGGATTCTTGAGTTCCCGTGGCCTGAAGGGAGACGTGTAGATGGATCAGTTGATCTAGCAGCTCTGACCTTTTGGCCAAGGAGATTGTGTCGTGTGTCCTGTTTGTGTTTCATTAAGGGTATCTTTACTATTCTCATTTGGAGAAGGAGCTGTGACATCAAAGGACTTTGGACACTTGGCTTAGGGGGTTATATTGTCTTAACTGTCACTGACCAGTGCTAGCCAATCACAAAGACCACTGCATTGATGTATTGATAATTTATTAGGACATCTGTTCTAAGTGTATATAAAGCACAAGTTTATGGTTGTTCTTCATCACTATTGCGAACGATCTGTGGCTAGCACGTCCTTCGTAATGACTGATCACAAAGTACTTTGTTTAATCTTATGCTATTGTACAAGCTAAATAAATTGTATTGAAACTGCCATCTCTTGACTATTCAGATCTACACAGTGCCACTAGAATTTTTCCATCTCAGTTTGGTGCCGAAACCCGGGATCCTCGTCTGCTCAGCGTTCAACAAACAGAACTCCCTCAGGGCGGTGACCTGATCAGTCCGGCATTGCCGCCTCTACCTCCATCCAAATTGACGGAGAAAGCGGGGCCGATTTGAGGGAGCTTAGCTGGTTGAATTGATGCTGGCGCGGGATCCTAAAAGAACCAGTGAGATATTCTTTTTGGCCTCTGTGTGATTGAATTGTCTAAATGGTTGTTGTTTTAGGCTATTGCCAATAATTTGGGGTTAATTTGGGGGACAAACCGGAGGAGAGTTGTTCCTTACCAGGGTTGGATCCAATTACACCCTTACCAGGGTGTAATTGGATAAGTAATTTAATTACGCGTTACTGTAATTAAATTACTTATCCACTGAAAAAGTAAAGTAAGGGATTACTGTTCATTTTTAGGTAATTTAATTACAGTTACTTGTAATGTACTTGCGTTACATACTGTAAATTAGTCAAACAGTTCTGTATAAATCAATATTGAATTAAAATCTAAATGTATCGTCTTAGGGTAAAAGTGAACGCTGCCTCTTTAAAATCGTTAGCTAGCTGTAGTGCAGTTGCACGGGAGATGTGAGTTTTTGCTGCATAAGCGCGGGCTCTAGCGGTTTGAAGTGGAAGATGTCGGACTCGGCCGAAGCAAGTAGCTCTAGCTGTTTTACCAAATGGAAATATTCCAAGTACTTCACTTTTTTGTCACAGGTTGAGGTTGACAAGAACATTAATGTAAAGTGCAAGCTATGTCCTGGGGAGAAAAAAACGATATGCGGCTGCGGCTAGCACAAGTACTGAAGCACCTCACAAGGCAGCATCGACGAACACTTTTGAGTGATCCATGTTCATCTGAATCGTGCGTTTTAATCGCCATGAAAGTTTGCACAGACAAGGAATTTACTTTGGCATCGACAGATAACACCTCAGCAACACCTGTTAAGCAGGCAAAACTTGATTTTACATCAGCAGTGCAGAAAGTGTCTGAAGGTGAGTTTAAAAAAATTATTGCAAGCTAGATTGCAGGAAGAGATGCTACCGCTGCGTACTGTAGAATCCTGTGATGTCATGTTTAACTTAAAGTTAAGCTTTTGTGTTATGCACATATTGTTTGGTAACGAAGAGTAAAGAAGGTTACATGTGTTACTAAAATGTTAAGTATTAGTAGGCTATGTTTTAAAAAGCTAAGATGTTTTAAAAAGCTAAAAGGCTAAACTATTCCAAGTTTGACTTGTATTTAATTATTGAAAGAGTTTCCTTTCTGTTGTCTATCCAGTCAAGGTTTATAGGGATTGTAAGAAGTAATGCATTACATTACTTATTGAGTAATTAAATTACTTTTCAGACAGTAATTACAAAAGTATTTTAATTACAATATTGAGGAAGTAATTAGTAATTAATTACTTTTTTGAAGTAACTTACCCAACACTGTTCCTTACGTTTAAGGCGTAAAAACGCATGCAAAGGTAAATGCAGGTAAAGTTTATGGTTGTTTTTCATCACTCTTGCGAACGATCTGTAGCTAGCACGTCCTTCGTAATGACTGATCACAAAGTACTTTGTTTAATCTTGTGCTATTGTACAAGCTAAATAAATTGTATTGAAACCGCCATCTCTTGACTATTCAGATCTACACAGTGCCACTAGAATTTTTCCATCTCACTCCCTCCACCCGCAACTGCATCTTCCCTGGATGCAAAAACTTCAGCTGCGCTGCAACGCTATTTAATTTCCCTATTGATGAGGAAAGGAAAAATAGATGGATTGATTTTGTGAAGAGCCACGCTGATGGAAAGCTTTGGATAAACTCCAACAGCCGCCTCTGCACTGACCATTTCACGGTGGATAGTTTTAACATGGACCAGAGACAGACGGGGTTCGTGGACACACGGCTTCTCTTGCAGCGCGGAGCCGTACCGAGCATCGCCCTCCCGGCCGTTCCTCCTCCGGTCGCACCTGGACCATCCAC
Organism: Thaleichthys pacificus; assembly: GCA_023658055.1. NCBI lineage: Eukaryota > Metazoa > Chordata > Actinopteri > Osmeriformes > Osmeridae > Thaleichthys > Thaleichthys pacificus. The sequence continues at coordinate 4,138,871 of CM042865.1, forward strand.
CGCCGCCAGCAGTTCATCACTCAGTTCTGTGTGCTTGTTATAATTATACTAGATAACTTTTCCAGAGGTATCTCTGCTATGAGTTAGTGCAAACCGCTAACTTGATATTAGGCTACTCGGTGTATAATGATGGTATTTTGGTGAAATGGTAGCTAATGTGCTAGAAGTAGCCTAGTTGGAGAGCTCACTGTCTGCTGTCTCTGGTGTCAATTTTTACTGTTACAGCTCAGGGGAACATTTCATTCATATGCATCTGTATGTTTCACTCATTGAACAATTCTGTACGGTTTTGTTCGGCTTGACGTAGCGTCCATTATCTGGGTCGGAGGTAGGCAGCGAGGGGAGGAGCTTCAGCTCCTTCAGGCGACACGCCCCCCTAGTCTCAAGCAGAGAAGACTGCTGATTTTCTCACAATTTCAAAGCCTAATTTAACATACTTGTCTGTGTTTTTTTTCCATTCGAATTTGGATGAGTAGTTAATAACACATTATTCTGTGGTGTGGTGAACTTAAAACTCGTTTTCAATTCCACTTTACAGGATCTTTAATAGAATAAAAACGACCGGACGAGTCAGGTAGCAAATCGGAAATGCAATAGGGGCCTACCACCTACATCCACCGGCCGTTGCCTCAATCCGAGGGGCGAGGTTCTGGTAAAAATAGGCCCTGGACTTTGGCAAATTTGAGTTTTTGATCTTTGTGAAAATTAAAATAGCCGTTTTTCAATTGGTAAAACCTTGTCTATTGAAGGTCTTTTTGTCTCTTAATTTTTCAGCCCCACCCTTACGTTTCTTAGCCTGGTTTTCCATCGTTATTCTTCTCCCGGTGCTCCCGATGGCCAGTCCGCTACTGCGGGGCTGTGTCCGCGGTGGTGGATTTTCAAGTCGTATTATTTTAAATTCTCGTGCTGTCAGGGTGTGCTGCAGCACTCTCAGCACCCATAGTTCCCGCGGCCATGGGTATTCCCTCTCCACTGACATCCAAAGCCTAGTGTCTTGGCTGAGAACGCTGCCTTTAAAGGGGCGATTGATTGCAAAACCGATTTTACCTTGTCATAGTTGAAAAATTACAGTTTGGTGTGTAAAATAGACATACAGTGAACCTAAAAGTCCATTGAAACCTCTTTCCTATCAAAATTTCACTTTTTGAAACTGCAACTTGCAAACGCTAGCTTTTGAAACAGTGCAAGTTGTGACGTCACAACAGCATCAACTTTGTCACGCCCCAAAATTTACATTTACCCGGCCCTCTGGTTTTCTGGTCCAGGAACATAAACGGAGGTTGCGTAGATCTCCAACACTTTTTTAGCTAACTGCGCGCTGCTCGGTACTTCCACAGGAATTACAAATAAGAAAGTTCATAAGTTTTCAAGATATTGAAAATGGAGCGCCGTAAATGCTGTGTTCCAGGCTGTACCGGGAATCCTGACACTTTTCACTATCTTCCCAAAGAACAAGACACTAGACAGGCATTGCTGATGTTTATCTATGGCAGGGGTGGGCAATTATTTTTCCCAGGGGGCCAAATGAGCAACTGAAAATATTTTGGAGGGCCGGGCCAAAATTCCGAACTCAATTATGCATAATATACATTGTATTTCTATATAAAAAGCAGTAAATGGCATTGTTTTGACCGCTAGTAAATAAAATGTATATCATGCATAATTGAGTTCGGAATTTTGGCACGGCCCTCCAAAACATTTTCAGTTGCTCATTTGGCCCCCTGGGAAAAACAATTTTTTGTAGTCAAAAAGGCTACAAAACTGGGACACTTTTCTTTACACAGTTACACAGTTCAGTGACATGTCTTGTTTATTTGGGCTACAAAGATGATGTGATGTCTTTAGAAAGCTAAGAATATCCTTGTTTCAATAGTATATGAAACTCAAAATGCCCTTTGTTATTAATGTGACTGAAAATGAGTCAAATGTTTCACATTTTGTTTATCATTTTGGAAATTCTATTTGAATAAATGATATTTTTGAAAGCTAACCTCACCTTTTAATTGCCAAATAATAACATGTACACTGTACATCAGTGGCAATTTCTTTAAGACTGCAAGGGAAGCTCAGCGTCCCCTAAAATTTCAAAAAATGAATGGTCAAATATTTACTATTGTGTTAACATTTTAAATGCGTTAGAACACGTTCATATCGAAGACGAGTTCTTTCAGAATCAGCTACATATATTAGCAGGTCGACTGACTAATTTCCTTCTCATACATTCCCGTAGCGTCACAGTGCATTTCCCTGTTGAAGCTCAGCTTCCATGGACTTCAATGGGGCTGCTTTTAACAGTTTTTTTCAGTGCTTCGAAACTATACGGTCATTGGATGAATGCTGAGATTATGTCCCGCCTCGGACGCTCAGCGTCTCTGGGGCTGAATGGAGGAGTGGGCTGGCCTGGATGCTGGGCTTCCGCCCATGATTGGAGGGTCTGTCGAAAGACTGCATCTCCTTTTGATTGACAGTAATTTTGTACTACAAAAAGTCACCGAAGCTATTCAAGCTCAGTCCCATCGCGGATTTTGCAACTGTAGTTGAAAGACAAACTGCAGCAACCTATTTCTTGGTATTTGCTTGGCGAAATTGCTAACCAATTTTCATCATACATTTCATACAATTATACACCACGTTCCTTGTTTCAGTTTAACCTAATTTCCACATTTCCTCCTTGATTAATATTGTTTTGTTAGATCGTTCGTTCATTCATTCAGTAGGCTAGGCTAGTGTCGTAGGGGTGAACTAGCCAGTGAACTAGCCAAATAAAATAAAAAAAATGTGGATGTAGGCCGAAAATGTGCTTCCCCTCTTTGAAAGACCAGCAGCCGCCACTGCTGTACATGTTATTATTTGGCAATAAAAAAATTGCTTTTACAAAGCATGCAGCTTTGTAAAACAGCCTTGTTTTTCTAGCTTTGCTACTAAATCCGTTGATGTCCGCGCTCATTCGGCATCAGTCAAGTTTTTGTATTTCCAAACCAAACACACAAGTTCACCCTTGACTTCACTAAAGAAAAAATTTGTATATTTGTTTGAAAGTTCTGCATTCAGCATCCACTTTCCTCTTTTTGGCATGAGCCAACATTTTTCAGGGGGTGACAGTTGACGTTTCACGTGCACAGTTGACATGCACGATTGCGAGCACTGTGAGAATAAATGGGCTTCAAAATAAAAGCAATGCGGTTTTAAGGCCGAATTATACCTACTTCTTAGCCTGGGTGCCAGCCAAATTTAGCCCGCCCACAAAAAAATTTGGTCGGGAAGTTGGGTCTGGGGTGGCTCGGTTGGGGAAAAACTATGTCCGAACAAGAGCTGTTCGGACCAATCAAATTGTCAGGGCGGGCTTTATACGATGATGGACAGATGATCAACAGTAACGTAATCAACCACATCACCAAAGAGCGCTTGGGTTGAATTCGTTTTCAACAAACAACACTACATTGCTCTGATTGGTTGTAGGTCTATCCAATTGAGTGAAGAGGCATTTTTTTCCGGGTTCGGTTGAAACACGCCCCATACTCACAGCCCAACGGAGCGGTATAAGACTCATATTCTGACTAGAATTATGAGTATGACAACATCAGGCTACCTACTTCTCCGACCTCCCCCAAACCACGGAAGAGGACATCAGTAGAGAGAGACGATCCCTCCGTTTGTCCGCAGCATACTTTTGTTTTGAGTTGTGGCAACCTTTTGATCTTTTGTTAATACACCTTTCAACACTGTTGAATCAACTTACTATCATGGGACACTCGCACACATGTATACTACTGATTTACTGACTTACATACCTCACTTTTGATTATGTTAGATTAATATTCTTTAATAAATTACCACAGCATTAGTCCTCGCTTATGTGTTCCCTTTGTTTTGTCTCAACCCCCGAGCCGGGTTCGTGACACTCCGCTACGGACAGACGGACGGACGGAGTCGGACGGATTGGTTGAATTTATAGTACTCCGAAGGCTGTGGGTGCTGAAAACACTTCACTGCCAGAAGAGTAGGTGGCGCTGCACTGCGATGCTAGCTAAGTTATCGAAAAGTCGGAGCAAATTTACAAATTAGCCGTTTCATCAATAAAATAAGCACATTTTCAGCAACTACATTGCCCATTTCTCGTCACATTTTAATTCAGATGCTGATTTACATGTACTGTTTAGCTGAAATATGAATTGTAAACTTACAGCAATGGCGGTCAAAGGATTCTGTTCGTCTTGTTGGTCACGGCTACCCCGCCCCCGCCGCAAGCGGTTCTTAATACGGACCAATCACAGCCAAGGGTTATCCGTAAAATGACGGACGGATAGTCAAGAAAATCAGGAGGTCGACGTAGAGCTCTCCGAGGGGCTCGGAGAGGGCATGGAGAGGGAGTTCCTCGTCGGAGAGGGCGTTCCCTGTGTCCGTCTCCGTAAAAACGGAGAAGTATAAATCGGCCTTGAATTCACCCATAAGATAATTAGAAAATATGTTTTATTTTCTAATTGGGTGTGCTCACGCCTTCGGCGAGGCACAACCATTGTTCTCTCACATAGTGTAGCTCACTGCAACGCTGTAGCCTACGCAAGACACACTAGTCTAGTCTAGTAGCTAACAAAAACATCTCCACAGCTGTTTACAGTAGGAAGTCAAACGGCGACAGAACATGTTTGGCACTACCCTTACTTAAATCAAAAGTCTTTCAATAGGTGAAACTATCTGACTAGTGACTACTAACCTGAACTTCCATTGCCACAGCCTAAACGTCCATCTGTTCATGAAAATAATTAATTTCAGCCTAAACCGTACAACGGAACGTTAAATCGAATTCAACCAACGCATAGCTACTGCCGGTAACGTTGTTGTTAGAATAAGCTTCAAAGGGGGTTCTTTATTAATGAATGAATGCAATGAGTAGGCTAAATGCCTGAAAATATCACGAGAAGGGAAAAACTTAAAATTACGTTTAAGTCATAGAGATTAGGTCATTTTTACACCGGTCTGCCAAATGTTTTCGTTTTGATTCAACTATGAGGCTGCTGATCACCATTCCCTCTTGCAGGGGAAATGAGAAGACATTGATTTTCCACTCTCTGTAAGTAGGCCTATGGCAAACCATCTGACATCCGACCAGGAGGACGCATTAGTTAACTGTCAAGCGACCGAACGTTAAAGGGGTGATTGACTGGGTTTTTGGGGGTATTTCACACTGTTCCTTAAGGTCTCTGAATAGGTTATGTAACATTGGTTGGGCTGAAAATGGCCCGGGTGCTGTTATATGCCCCCTGATACATCCTCTGAGATTTTCCCGGGAAAAAACGCTAGGTTTTCTCCTTTTATGGTATGCTCATGAATATAAAGATGAGCTGCGCGCTGATTGGTTGGTTTACAACGAGTGAAGCATAGACGCAACACGGCCAACACTCACTGAAACAACAAAGGTGGAGACTTGAAATAAAAACGTACAAATAAATCTATTCATAGTTTTCAGTCACGTGACATGCTCGGTGACCTGGAGGGCAGAAAGCTGCTGGCGATAGCGGCTCACACCATTGACATGCAGCAAAATACAGCAAATTTACCTTCCCACGTTTCTTTGGATCACCTCTCAGCTAAAGAAAAGAAAATATATGGACACAAACTGCAAGTGTTGGCGTCTAACACAACAACCCAACTATTTAGCTAACTAGCTAACTTTATCTCACTACGACCACTGCAGTTGGTCGCCTCGATACACAACAAACTATGTCAAACCAATTACATAAAGATGTGTTTTATGGCTAAAATACAAGAATTAATATACTTGTTTAACTTTATTTGTGCTTAGCTTTGATGAAGTGTTCGCTGCAAATACGTGTATATTTGGACGGCTGCCATTGTATGCCCTCCTTGGAGACAGAGGTAGCGCTACGTTTAATGGAACAAATCAACAATCTTCTCCTCTCTATATTTTCTTTATCGGACGGAATTCTGTAGAAACCCAGCCCAGGCTTGTCTCCTCTGCAATTAGTGCATCCGATAGCACAACAACTATCCGGCATTATGCCTAAACAAAAGCAGCAGACTCAAAGTAAATGTATGACTTTATAATGGGTGGCGGGCAGCGGAAAGTCTTTTTTGCCCTCCAGGGGGGCGTGTCCCTTGGAACGTGACGTCACGTGAAAACTGAATTGTGACTACACAACACTGTTTTCAACAGATTGACTAATTATCATTTGAAATGATTACGTTAGTTGTTTCCACTTCTGTTGTTGAAGTAAACTGGATCGACTTAGGTGGGTAGAACGTTAGCTAGCAACCAAACTATATCGTGATTCAACTCAGCTTCAGTTAGCTAGATAAAAAATAACCTGCCAAAGATCTGGACAAACATGCATCGTGAATTGTAGATTTACATGTACGGGTTATTTATTCGAATGAAACACAGTCAGGAACATGAAATAACGCGTTAGCCCCATTGCCAATAAACTAACTCATCACACATTACCTATGCTCTTGCGTTAGCAAACTAAACTAGTTTACATGCCTATTCTAGGTGTTTTCGTTATCTAGCTGTTCTTGCATTCCTTGCAAATCAGCGTTAATAAAAAGCAGATGAGCTACAGTCCCACGTAGGAGGGGACGTTATTGGGACTTTGCATAACGTTCCCTAAAAGTTATCTAAATGTGACGAACGTCCCGAGCCTTTACAGAACATTGGGGACGTTCTCATTTGGTTCTGAAAGTACTTTTTTGAAAGTTTCCTGTATGACTTTATGGAGACGTTCCATGTTCGTTATTTTGTGGTCAAACCGCAAACATTACAAATATGACATTTGGGACTTTTAAAGAACGTCCCCATATAGTTCCCTGATAGTCACATGGGGACGTTCTGTGTATGACATTGGGGGAACGTTGTTTTGGTTATTTTATGGTCACATACTTTCGCTATATTCACGTGCGTCGTACAATTTTAAACCAAAACGAGGCTATTACGAGATGGACGGAAGATCTTGGTTGCTTTTTTATGGTAAGATGTGAAAGCTTACGGTAAATAGGTATATATACTATGTATATAACACATACTAAAATCAAAATAAGCATCGGCAAATGATTTCTTCTAATCTCTGTGCTCTATTTCAAACGTCGCAGATACGTCGGCTCATCGTCGGCTCATCACTGACTGTTTGAGCAAGAACGTTCCATAACTAGAAAGGCATTTCCTGCAGAAAATGGGTTGGAATGCTGACAGATTAAATTATTGTGAGAATGCTGTTAAGCATTCTCACTATTGTTTTCCGGTTTCTCTTTATCAGAGGTGTCAAATACTTCGTTACCTTACTTAAGTAGAAATTTTGGGTATCTATACTTTACTGAAGTAATTATTTTTCAGACGACTTTCTACTTCTACTCCTTACATTTTCACGCGGTTATCTGTACTTTCTACTCCTTACATTTTTTAAATAGCCTCGTTACTCCAATTTCAGTTTGGCTTGTTTTCATTCCGGCTTGTCATCGTTCAAAAAGACACACACACAAAAAAAACTATCCAGAAAAAACGCACCATCCGGATAGAGTGAATTTGATTGTGGTTGGATGAGAAGTATAAACATATACCATTCCCACACCCTATTGGTTTATACGTGATCCATCACCTGCACATGACACAAAATCACGTCAAACTCCAGCAAAGAAATAGCAGACGTATGTAGCCTACGAAGATGTCCGTGGCAGAGACTCAAGAGAACTCGAGCAAAATGTCCGAACCAAGCACCAGCGAGGAGGTTGGTAGCTAGGAAGATTAGCCAACCCTTCTACATCCCTGGCCGTACCTTGAAGAATTTTTCTACATGTTTGGATGCAAAAACAACTCCTTTCAAATGCGCTGAAAGCTCTGCGCACCCAAGTAGGCTACCACGAGCTAATGGCTTTCACAAACTTGCCGTCTAATTTGAATAAAGGCTATTGATAACATGCCTCTGAAGTTTGACTTTATGCAGCATTACAATACTTATAGGCAACTAGTCATCATATCTTGCGCTCCATGAAACACATGTTAATGCTTAGTAGTAGGCTACACATATATGGTTCTTTAATGTATTTGCATTGTACTTAAAATGCGTTAATTTTCAATGGGCATAAACAGGTGCAGCCCACATTTTTCAACATTTCAATATAACAAGTTATTATGGCCTTTGGAAAAATGTTTTTTTGGGGGAGGTGGGGTCGTGCATTATAGACCCCTGTGCCTAAGCTTTTGTCCTTAATGGCATTTTTTCCCCTTACTACTTTTACTTTTATACTTTAAGTAGTTTTGAAACCAGTACTTTTATACTTTTACTTGAGTAAAAAGCTTGAATTGATACTTCAACTTCTACAGAAGTATTTTTAAAACCTAGTATCTATACTTCTACTTGAGTAATGAATGTGAATACTTTTGACACCTCTGCTCTTTATTATTATTATTCCAACTTCTTAGTTCTTCCGTGTCCTTTAACTAGTCCTGCATACTTTCACCGATTCCTACAATTTTGGTATTAAAACGTTCAGCTCCTTCAGGAGATGTGTGCTATGACTTTTCTAATTTCTCACTTTTATACTTTTTAAAACATTAAGGTTTTAGTGCAAATTATTCTCCCTTTAAAAGTAATGGTAAATCCTTTCAAATCATTAAAAAAGCTTCCTCCTCTTTCAAACTGAACTACTTCAGCATACTTTCAGCTAGAGACACCATTCAACCTTTAAAATGATTCAGCTTTTTCAAATATTCAGCCAATTTTGAATTATGACAGTTTCAAGTACATAACAATTGTTGCTCCTTCTTGATTTTTATGAATGAGCTGCTCTTTTTCTGATATTCAACTAAATTGTCAAACAAATTCCTCTAACGTTCATATAGTTTAACTTACAGAAACAAGTTATACCTTAACATGTAGGAAAATTGTCCTCTTTCAGCCAATGTAACTACTAAAGAGCTCACATTTACAGATTTTCAGCTATGAGCCTTGAAGCGAGAGCAGCCTTTCAAATTCTCTCACTAACTTCAATGGAGAGGTGGGTAAAATTCGTCAGAGAAAGCCGAAGGAACAAGATTTTGAAACTGCCGATAAGAGTTGTATTTCTGACCACACAGATATATAAAGGACATCTCTGGTTTCAGCAGAGTCTTGGGTCTCGGAAAATATCCTTATTTTTTGGATAGGACGTATAGTTTTGCGTCTAGGTTAACTTGTTTGAGGTGTGGATTCTAGCTAAATTTCTGTTATTCTCTCTTATAATCGAGCTAGCGCGATGGCTCACCATAACTAAAAACGGTTTCGACTTCTTTTCCACAATCGACCAAATTGGCCAAACAAGGTATGTACATTGACCTTAAAGTGTACATAATCTAGCTAGATCGTTTTTATTTTAGCAAGTTTCACAGAAATCTGCAAAAATCGAGGCTCAAGACTGTCATAGCTGACCGTCACGAACAGCCAAACCGGGGCTGGGGTAAGTGTTTGCTGCAGCTGGTGTTAATCCTACGAACAAACGCTTCGTAATTGGAAAGTTTTTACTTTTAATTGACAATATTGAACACAGATGTTAAGTAACTTGTCTTTAAATCAAAAGATCGTCTCCGTTTTCAATTTGAAGCAGTATCTAGCTTACTGTAGGAAATCTCCCATTGCATCCTCTCTCTAGCTTCGCTTCGGCTAAAGTCAGATGGACGACTGATGACGATGCATGCATTATTCACGCCTACGGTGTTAATACAGTCTGTACAAATACCACTTTGACACACTTGCAAGAAATGATCCGCTGGTTAGATGTAGCATGATCTTATTTAATACCCACAATACTGTAGTTCAGCTTTTTTTGCAGCAGCATTTTAATCTGAGTTCGAGTAGCTTTTGCAGTTGCACAACAAAGTCACGTAATGTGACGAGATTGAATTTAAGTATAACAAACTCACCAGGGAAAACGGCAACATCGGCAACCTTGCACCATGGATTATTATTTTTATGTCATCATTAAATTCAGTGTCTGAACAGGACTGGGTGTGCAGGCACACATGATTAGTTTCTCCTCCACCTTGAACCTGAAACCTAGATTCTAGGTTAGAAATGTTGCCAATGACCAACGGTTGCTACGTTACAAGAAACAAGGAACCAATCCGATTGGCCAACGCTCTTCACTGTTCCACTGTCCTTCCACAAGTACTTTCCAGCTCTGAAAAGAGTTCCAGCAACTACATTTCTGCTAATTTTTCCCTTTTCTCAACTTATTTAGCATCTTTAGGTGGCTTCATTTTATAAGGATTGAAAAATAATTCAAAATATGAACAGAATTCATCTCCCATCTCCTTCTTTAAACCTACAACTTTTTCTGCTAGGACTTTTTTTCAGCCATTTAATCAATTCTGCCTTTTTTCCAGCAAGTTCAAGTCATTCCAGTGTTGTCCTTTTACCTTCAAATTCGTTCAACCCAGACTTCAGCAACTGGTTTTCTGGTTTTTTGTCCTGCAGCTCATCTTTCTGCATTTTCCCCCTTTTTTTTTGCATTTTTGTTCTTCTTTTCTTCTGTTTTCTGCCTTCATCTTGCTCCAGGTCCTTTCAAAAATACCTTTCACAGCAGTACCTTCCAACTGGCAGTACTTTGCAGGTCCTTTCTAACATACATTTCAGGCCTTTTGAAACTCCAGCAAATAATTTTCTGCTAAATTTTCACATTTTTATGCATTGTTTCTCTTCTTTCTGACTTTTTGTTTTGCATTTTTCTTCTCTTTTCTGTACTTTTCTGCCTTCATCCTGCTGCAGGTCCTTTCTAACATACATTTCAGGCCTTTTGAAACCTGAGCAAATTTTCAATTTCTTCTGAATTATTTCTCTTTTTGCATTTTTCTTCTCTTTTCTGTAGTTTTATGCCTTCGTCCAGCTCCAGCCCCTTTCAAAAATACCTTTCGGGCGCTTTGAAGCTTTAGCTTATAACTTTCTATACAATTTTCACTATTTTCAGCTTTTTTAGCATGGTCAGCTATCCCCATTCAGGTTTTCAGCATTCTCACTGCTGTTTCGCAGGAACAGCCGTTTCTAGTTTTTTTTTTATTGCAGAAAATACAGAAATGAGAAAATACCCGCAAGCTGAAATGAATTTCAAAAATGTGTGAGTCACACAAAAGTGGCAATGTGGAAACTGAACTGCATCATCTAACAACGCTAAGAGCTGAAATACAATGCTGGAGAAGCTGAAAGCTGAACTGTTAAACAGAAGAAGAAGTAGGCCTAGGCTAGCTAGTCAAATCAAATCAAATAGATTTGTATAGCCCTTTTTACACGCAAGCATGTCACAGAGGGCTTCACATACGCCCCTAGAACTGCCCCTCAACCAACCTAAACCCTCAAGGAAGACAAGGAAAAACTCCCAGAAAAACTCTCAGCAGGAGAAAAAATTGAAGAAACCTTGGGAGGAGCAATTCAGAGAGGGATCCCCTCCTCCAGAGACGGTTGGTGAGAGAGAGGAGCAGAACACAGGCTTAACATAGTCATACAGTGTCAATGGGTTTTTAAACACAAACATCCATTGTTCAATCTTTATAGATGTAGGACAGGACCGGGAGACTCGCGACCAGGTCCAGCGTTGGCCGACCGACGACCAGGCAGGTGCTGACAGCTCAAACCCCCCACACCACAAGGGATGTGTGTGGTGGGGACACACACACACACACACAGAGAGAGGAGAGCAGGGATTAGAGAATGCCAGGAGCAGCTAACAGTTACAGTCATAATAGAATGAGGTGAGATCCCCACCGGTCAAGTGTGGACTAGTGCAGCAATTTAACTGAGCAAAGAGGGATATTTGATGCAGCCCCACACACCAAGACAGCGACAGCCCCCCTCGGTTGGAACATGAAATCTGTTCCAGGAGAGAGAACTCTAAAGTAAGTTATACTTATACGAATAAGGATGAAAACAACCCGTCCCCCGTTGTCTCCAAATCAAATCAAATCAAATTTATTTGTATAGCCCTTTTTACACGCAAGCATGTCACAGAGGGCTTCACATACGCCCCTAGAACTGCCCCTCAACCAACCTAAACCCTCAAGGAAGACAAGGAAAAACTCCCAGAAAAACTCTCAGCAGGAGAAAAAATGGAAGAAACCTTGGGAGGAGCAATTCAGAGAGGGATCCCCTCCTCCAGAGACGGTTGGTGAGAGAGGAGCAGAACACAGGCTTAACATAGTCATACAGTGTCAATGGGTTTTTAAACACAAAAATCCATTGTTCATTCTTCCAACCAACATACTTACCTTTAGCAATCGTAGAATTGACTAAACAAGAACGTTTTTAACCTAATTTTAAATGTCGAAACAGTATCAGACTCCTTGATTGAGACAGGTAATTTGTTCCAGAGAAGAGGTGCTCTATATGAGAACGCCCTACTTCCAGCTGTTTTTTTCTTAATTTTGGGAACCACCAGATAGCCGGCATCTTGAGATCTAAGTGTCCTTGCGGAGCAATAGGGTGCAAGGAGACCGGAGAGGTACAGTGGAGCCAATCCATGCAGAGATTTGTAGGTTAGTAGTAGAACTTTGAAGTCAGCTCTGGCTTGGATAGGGAGCCAGTGTAGAGAGACAAGAGTAGATGTTATGTGATCAAACTTTCTTGTTCTAGTCAGTCTAGCAGCAGCATTCTGCACCCGCTGTAAATTTTTTAGGTAGGTAATTGGGAGGCCAGAGAATAAAACATTGCAGTAGTCCAATCGGGACGTAACAAATGCATGTATTAGTTTTTCAGCATCATCCTTTGAGAGGAACCTTCGTATTTTGGCAATATTACGTAGATGGAAAAATGCAGTTCTGGTGATTTGCTTAATATGGTACTCAAACGAAAGGTCTGGGTCCATTGTGACTCCTAAATTTTTTACCAGCTGGCTTTGAGAGACTTTGACGCCGTCTAGGTCTAAGGTCAGATTGGAAAAATGATTTCTATATTTTTTAGGACCGAAAATTTGAACCTCGGTTTTATCCGAATTAAGGAGAAGGAAATTTGCAGTCATCCAAGCTCTCACGCTGGAAACACATTTTTCCATAGCATGTGGAAATTCTCCAGACTTTATAGACATATATAGCTGAGTATCATCTGCATAACAGTGAAAATTTACCCCAGAACTTCTAATTATGTTTCCTAAAGGCAGCATATAGAGCGAGAATAACAGAGGGCCTAGAACTGAACCCTGTGGTACTCCGTATTTTACAGTGGAGCTCCTGGATGAGCAGCCATCATAGTGGACATATTGTGATCTATCAGATAGATACGATCTAAACCACTGAAGTGACGTACCAGAAATCCCAACATAGTTCTCAATACGTTCCTTAGTAGTCATAAAAAGAATATTATAGTCTTAACAGCTGAAATTATAGTTGGGATAGTAATAGCAGTAGCAGATGTAGCCTATCATTGAGTGCGTTTACTTGGATTTCTTAGTAGGATTCAATGTGTTGATTGAATGAAACATACAGCAGTAGGGCCGATACAGGAAGACACAGCGACACTTTGTTGCAGAAGGATGATGGTGCAAGTTTTGTCCGTGGAGCATACAACGATTAATAAAAAGACACATGTAAACGGAGTAGCCTAATCGTATTATTGGCATAAACCGACAATTGCTAGTAATCGGGTGAACGCACTCAATGGCATAGTAGAACAAAACAGTTCCATTAGCAATAGTAGTAAAAGAGATATTAGCAGCACCTGCAGAGTAGCTCTTGTAAATTGTATTAGGTTGAAATTAGTGATGTGTCGTTCGTGAACGATTCATTCATTTTGAACGAATCCTTACAAGGACTGGGGAGTAACGAGTCCTCTCAAAGAGTGATTCGTTCATTTCCCGACTCGGTCTTCGGGTACGAGTCTTTGGATCATTTTTCACGTGACCTTTTTTTAAATTGCTGAAAATACAGAAATGAGAAAATACCCGCAAGCTGATATTAATTTCAAAAATGTGTGAGTCACACAAAAGAGGCAGTGTGGAAACTGAACTGCATCATCTAACAATGCTAAGAGCTGAAATACAATAAGGAAGAAGCTGAAAGCTGAACTGTTAAACTGTAGAAGTAGAATATTCGTTTTAGTAGCTGAAATTATAGTGCTCTTAGTCTTTTAATGACACGAGTTCTCTGTCTTGTGACTCTACTAATCAGCTAATACCAATCACCTGTGTAAGGCCGTGTTCACACTTGACTTATTTTTTTAGAAAAAAGCGCTGCCTTCAGCGCCTTTTGAGCGCCTTTTCAGAAAAGCGCTGGGTGACGTCAAGCGCCTTTCTGAGAATTCTGTAACCTTAACAACGGGAATCATTCATTCTAGCGATACATTGATATTTTCCGTTGGTTATTTAATGACAGCTATTATGGCAAATAAAATGCAATTACTTGCTATAGCTTTGGCGTTTGAGGAGGAGGGTGTTGTTGAACAACCAAGGCGCCGTTTATGGGTGCATGAAATCCTCCGCAGTAGGGAGTCGCAGGGGGCATTCCGCAACCTGGTCCAGGAGCTCCGCCTAGACGAAAAAAGGTTCAAGTCGTTCTTTCATTTGGACAAGAGCCAGTTTGAGGACCTCCTCATGAGGATTGGACCAGCCATCTCAAAGATGCAGACGAAATTCAGGGAGACCATCAGCCCAGAGGAGCGTCTTTGCATTTGTTTGAGGTGGGTAACATTAACTAACGTGAGGGAGAGAGATTGTGTCTGTGTGTTAGAGAGAGAGAACCCATGTGAAGGAGGCGGTAAAGTACATAATTGGTATACATTATGTACACATCATACACATTTTAACAACCATGTTTTTTCCCAGATATTTGGCAACAGGGGACTCATACCGGTCCATTGCTTTCCACTTCAGGGTGGGAGTTAGCACTGTGGCTGGAATAGTTAGGAGTGTGTGTGAGGCCATTTGGGACTGCCTGTCTGGGGAGTTCATGGCTTTTCCCACTGAGGCTGAGTGGAGGAAGATTGCACAGGAGTTCCAAACCATGTGGGCATTTCCTAATTGCGTGGGTGCAATGGATGGAAAGCATGTCGTTATTGAGGCACCTCCATCAAGCGGCTCCTTGTATTATAACTACAAGGGGACATTCTCCATTGTCCTGTTGGCTGTAGTTGATGCCCATTACCGCTTCAGGGTGGTCGACATAGGTGCCTACGGCAAAAATAGTGATGGAGGAACATTAGCTGCCTCTGCCTTTGGGTCTGCCCTGCGGCAGGGGACCCTCAACCTCCCTGGGGATGCCCTTCTACCTGGAGCAGAGAACTTGGGGCCTATTCCTCATGTTTTCCTGGCTGACAAGGCATTCCCCTTGCGGAGAAATCTCCGCCCCTACCCTGGGCACACTAGCGGGGAAAAGCGTGTATTTAATTACCGCCTCTCTCACGCCAGGAGAATGGTGTAGTGTACCTTCGGCATCCTAGCAGCCCAATGGAGGATATACCGGAGGGTGCTTGGTGTGTCACCACAGGTGGCCGAGTCAGTTGTAAAGGCCACCTGTGTACTTCACAACTTTCTGCGGCAGGGAGGCTCACCAGACGCACCTACTGGTCCAGCAGAACCATCTTCTGGAATGCAGAATATTGCCAGGGTTGGCAGCAACAATGCCAGCAGAGAGGCCATCACTGTGAGGACCAAGTTCACTGAGTACTTCTCATCTGGAGCTGGTCAAGTCCCCTGGCAGAACCGCCCCCTGCACATCCCACATTCCCTTTAGTAAACTGTTCAAAACTAATTCAGTTGAGGTGTGGTCTTGTGAGTTATCATTTAAAGAACAAATTAATCTGGTGCAGTGTAAGTTGCAATAATGACTGCAAGTAATAGTAAATTGTAATGAAGTAATATCACACAAGCAAGTAAAGTAAATATAATGATAGGTTTAATTTAATCAATAATAATTACAACAACAAATAGACTACATTACTCTCCGAATTCGATGTCAAATAAGGCTTGTTGAAAGCGAAGCCTTGCCATAGCTTGCTTTCGAGGATCAAGGCGGTCAAGTGTGGGTGCCAGACTGAGGAGGTAGTGTTCATTCTCTGTGTATTTCTGGACCTGGGCTTGGTCTAATCTATTTAATATTTGGGCTTGGTATGGTGTCATCTCTGGAGAGGCCTTCCTTTTCCCCCTGCCACTAGACGTAGCTCTAGGTGAAGGCTCCAGGTGAGGACTTGGTGTACCAGTCGGTGAGGGAGGCGGGTTATCTGGGTTTACTTCTGGCATCAGGCTACCCTCTAAATCTAGCATTAAGCTTTCCTCAGTTTGATCCTGTATGAAAATAAAAAATAAAACCCAACACAGCACTTATTAGAACATTAACATTTTCCAGGTTTATACATTTATTAACCCCAGCCTAATCATGTGTCCATACCGGGGCCAATTGCTGGTAAAATATGAGAGTGGCTGGCAGATTTTCAGACACAAAATAATCATTTACTGTACTATTGAGTGGCTGGTGAATTTATATCTCAGTAGCTGGTTAATTTTAAAGTTAATTTCTCACCCTGGTCCATACACACACACTGATTTTCTGCAAGACACATTCCTAATAGAATTACCTGTCCTGTCTCTGAACAAATGTTGTTTAGCATAACGGTTGCTGACAGTGACAAATCAAAGTTGGAGGTGGTCTCCCTGTCGTGGTTATAGGGCTCTAGGAATGCTAGCATGTCAAGGTATTTCCACTTCCTCTCGACTCCCCCCTCGGCACCACTCCTGGCCTTCTCCTGCTCTTCTCTCTTCTCCTTCCTGTATTTGTCTCTCAAATACTTCCACTTCTTACTGCATGATAGTCCTATGATAAAAATGAACCTGGCATAAGACTACTCAAAACGGAACACGTTTCAGTTGAAATCCAAACAAGTTAGCTACCAGTCATAATCTAGACACCCACCGCTAATGTATAGATTGATTGTTTAAAGATTTTTCGATCTATAAAGGTTTATAACTGTATAAGTGTTTATACCTGTTTGTCACTTGTTTAATAGCTGTGGTGGAAATAGGTTGGGTTACGATCAATTAATATTTACATTTTACATTAGCTCTATATAGTATATAGAATTATAGATTATATTTATATTGCAATTATATTGCAGTACTAGTATATGAATGAGAGTTTACGATGTACTTACCAGAAAAACCCAAAGACCTACCGATCTGTTCCCAGATGGACTCTTTTATTTGTATATTTGCGTATCTTTTATTACTCATGTCGTATAACTCTGAGTAGTACGAAACGGCGAGTGGTTCGACCGGTACCTTGTCCATCTTGGTCTATTTTTGGGGCACCGGTAACTACGGTAGAAGGTTACTAGGGAAGGTACACGCGTACCCTACTCTCCTCGTCCTGATTGGTCAGCTGTCAAAAAGGCGCTTGACGTCACCCAGCGCTTTTCTGAAAAGTTGAGAAAATTGAACTCAAAAAGGCGTCGGGCTCAGCGCTTTTTTAGAAGTTTTTAAAAGGCGGCCGCTTTTTTAAAAAGGCGTCTGCCTTTTTCCTTATCCCATAGGGTTGCATGTAAAAAGGCGCTGAAGGCAGCGCTTTTTTCTGAAAAAAGAGGTCAAGTGTGAACACGGCCTAAGGCCCCGTCCACACTAGCCCGGGTAAATACAAATACGCGTATTCGAATTGAAAACGATCTCCGTCCACACTAGCGTTTTCATATCGTTTTACAAATGTTTGCCGTCCACACTAACACAGGTACATGACAATCGTTGTCATGGTTACGCCACTCCTGCCCCTCCCTCCCGCCACGCTGCTCTGTTTACATGCTCCTCGGACAATACTATTTGGTGTTGTATAATAAAAAATTGTCCCACCAGCTAGCTGTTTAGCCAGGTTTCACCCAGAATCGCCGCTCTGTTTGGTTTAAACCGTCTTCTCTGCCTTGTCCCCCTATCGTTCAGGCACACCGAGTACAACGCTCACCTTCTGCGTAGCAGTAACGCGTATCTATTAAGTGATAATACTTTACCTGAAGTACACTAACTAAACTGGTAAATAAATTATAGAGATGGAGCAGCATATTTCTTTCACCTTCTATGTTCATCTTGACATTATAGCTAGTGCTATAGTCCAGAGCGCAAGCTACCCCCAGTGCCATGGCAACTGAACGTCATCGTATCTGAAAAGCTCCGTGGACCCCGTCCACACTACTACGCGAACCCAGCGTTTTCAAATGTCTCCGGCTAGGGGAGCGTATTTGAAAAGCTCCGTTTTCAGTGTTCGAATACGCCGTATTAGTGTGGACGGGAGGTGCAAACGCAGACATATGTATGCGTTTCTAAATTTACCCGGGCTAGTGTGGACGGGGCCTAAGAGACTGAGTGGCGTGTCTTGTGTGGTTGCCACGGTGATGGTGCAGCTATGATTGCTAACGCGCTGAGGGCGAGAGAATAATATAAATTTACCTAGAATCCACACCTCAAACAAGTAAACCTAGACGCAAAACTATACGTCCAATCCAAAAAATAAGGATATTTTCCGAGACCCAAGACTCTGTCGAAACCATAGATATCCTTTATATGTCTGTGCGGTCAGAAATACGACTCTACCGGCAGTTTCAAAAACGTCTAACTTCTGCTTTCTCTGAGAAATGTGTCACCAGATTTGCATTGGTCTCTATGGGGCGAGAGTTGGACTTTGTCTCGCTTTCGTGGGGCTCTGAACAAATGTGTACAGTCTGTTGGATTCCACATACAACTGTCTACGACCAGCACAACATTAGCTATCTATTGATCCAAAAATGAAGCATGAAGAGTGAAAATTGTGGCAATGCTGGCACACTAGAAATACTTTTTGAAACTGATTTTGAAGCTCCCCTCCACTCTAAGCGTTTCAGTCAGCACTCTAGGCTCTCACATACACACCCATGTAAATCTCAGAAACGGTTTGAAAAACTCATGAAACATAATCAGTGATATAAAAAAAAGTTGAATAGATATCAAAAAGCTGAATAAAACAAAAAAGAGTTTAGGGTTTTGTCAACATTTTAAAGTTTAAATGGTGGCTGTAGCTGAAGGATTGAGGAAGAAGAAGGATTTGAAAGTTGAAGAGGATTGAGAGGATTTGAAAAAAAACTCAATTGGAAAACCATGTAAAAAATATTATGAATATTGATTTATATTAATTCAAGCATAAGAGGTACAAAGCTGAAAAGATATAGCAGTCATAGCCTGAAACTGATGAATTTTTTGATAGCTGAACGGTTTTAATAGCTGAAGATTTGAAGGCGCTGAAAGGTGTCGCGGAAGAAATAGAAGAAGAAATGAGCCGCCAGAGACTCGCGAGTCAGAGGCGCTCACTTTTTAAACCGTCATTTATCTTCACATTAGAAGGAGCAGTATTATTCGTTGTTAGGTAAGTAAATGGAAGTAGAAAAATATCAAAACGTTTTGCGATAAGTATTGCTTGTAGCCTATGCCTACAACAATGTGTAAATTTACTGTAATGAGCTAGGTTTGAGTGAACTCTAGGCTATAGCTAGAGCTAGCGCAATTAGCAATCCTGTATCTAGCACCTGCCTTTCTCCAGTTCTTTCAAATAGATAATCTAGACAGGCGTTAGCAATAGGCTAACGTTAGACTGCTATTCTTTTTCTGGCTATTTTTTCTGGAAGCTTCCCTTCTAATGCCGACTACAGCTAGTCTAGCTCTAGTCATTTGCTATCTATGTTCAGAGGCGTTGTTAGACATAAAACTGTACTGGGGCACAGGCCCCTATTCATATCCATTTTTCTTTCAATCTTGCTGCGCACAATGCACTACTAGGCTATATAAACTCCCCTTAACCCACTATACAACAGTTCAAGGACGCAAGTTTGATATCAGCTTTGGCAGGGACATCAATTGTTAATGCGAGCACGCACATTTTTTTCACATTCATTTGGGAGCAAATAGTGTGTTTTTGAGCTTCATGTAATAATGTTTTTATGTTTTAGTCAAAATAAGATGATCTTTAGGTCTCATTTAGAAACTATCTCTAGTTTTGTAATGTTTTCTTAGCCTACCTCAATTCTGACTTGTGTGCCGCGTCCGACACCTGGACTTCTGTGTGCGTGCTGCAGTGGCTATTTGGCCTGACATGGAATTCTGCATGCATCGGTTTGTGTTTTCGGTTAAACACTTTTACAAGCGTTGATAGAGATACTGCTTTATGTTTTCCGGGATTATCACTCGAAATGAATGCACTGACTAATAAAGTAAATTGTTAAAACTCAAATTTTAGATTTGACTGGGGCACAGCAGATTTATACTGTAGCACGTGCCCCAGTAAAAAGGGTCTAATGACGGCCATGGCTATGTTGATGTGTTTAGAAACGTATTTAGCATTCTACCTATGCTAGATACAGGAGACGTTAGCATTGCTAATAGGCTAACAGTGCGTTTACACTGCAGCGACGCGAATCGCTTGCCATCGCTCGCCTTCCCACAATTCACCACGCGGGGGCGTATCAGACAGATTCATGTAGAATTGTAGTTCTCTAAAAATAAAAATATAAAATCAAAATTAGGGATGTGTATTGATAATATTTTAACGATTCCGACTCCTTATCAATTCCTGCTTATCGATTCGATTCTCTTATCGATTCTCCCCTCTACAGCCAACTAGGTCTGTGCGTCCTGCACCCCCACACACACACACTCATTCTAAACGAATTTCTCAAACTGGCTTTGACTGGCTCTGAAATGAGCTATTACCTACCATCTCTTGGCCTCTTCAGGCCTCTGTTTTCAAAACAAAATCTAGTCGGAGATAGAAACTTTCAGTTTCCTTGTGTTCAAGCTTCTATTACTCAACACCAGTAGGACTTACAGGGGTCCTAACAACAGGGGAAATAACTTCAGTGTCACCTTTCAAAAGAGACCAAAAGAGACCAATCCTGGTCCTCGAGGGCCGCTGTCCTGCATGTTTTAGATGTTTCCCTGCTCCAGCACGCCTGTTTCAAATGAATGGGTTGTTATCAAGCTCTGTGGAAGCCAGGTAATGACCATTCATTTGAATTAGGTGTGCTGGAGGAGGGAAACATCTAAAACATGCAGGACAGCGGCCCTCGACGACCAGGATTGGAGAACCATGATTTACATGCATGTACTCCAAATGGTTCAACAACAGCTTTCAATGTACTTTGGGTATGTTGTTTAGGCGTTTTCAGGACTATTAAAAGGTTAAACAATTAAAATGCTAAGTTTAATAATGGATTAAAAATCTATATGCTCAGTTTAATAATGGGACACGCGAACGTTTGCTGATAACACACGCCGCCCCGATAACGTGAAATGATCAATAAGATCAATACTAATGGGAGACGAATGCCGGAGCTAAAATGTATGCTTCAAACGACGGGACAGAAGATAACTAGATCGACTACACACAATAAAGGCAAATTGCTTCACACAGTAACAAGTGGTTGTGATCACTTTTGAGCAGTTTAGCTCTACTTTAGATAGTTAGAGATGAAGCGTGAACGTTAGCTGCGCTGCTGCATGCATCGAACACATGACGTTCCAGTAACTTCATTCCATGCTGTGTGTTCAAATGCTTCTTCATATTTGTAGTATTTCCTCCCTTCGACGAAATAGACTTTTTACACGTGTTACAAGCGGCGTTGTTGTCATTTTGTCGTGTGAAATACAACCAAACTTTAGAACTCTTCTTCCTAGTTGCCATGTTTGCTGCAGTCTGTCTGAATAAACTATAAAAGTTTGCGCTTGCGCAACGGCACAGAGAATCGTTAACAGAATCGTTAAGAAATTTCCAAGGAATCGATTCACTGGGAACCGGTTCTAAACAAGAACCGGTTCTCGATGGCCTTCCCTAATCAAAATACAACTTGTTTACAAAATACAAAACTGTTTAATAGACATACACGTTGACATGTGTAAAAACGTTTTATTATATTACTCAAAGTCTCTGCTAATCTGTCGATACGACCAGGGAGTTCCAGCCGGGCTAGTGCTACTACTGTAACTTGCTAGTTACCAGAACAAAGTTACGTAACAAATGTGACGAGAGACTGAATTTGAAAGTACAAAAAACCCACCAGGAGCACCGACAACGTCGGCAAACCTGCGCCTGGCCTCATTCTTTTTATTAATGTCTTTGTACAAATACAGAGACGTATCGTACAGGACTGGATATGAAGCCACACAGGCAATTAGTTTCTCCTCCATCTTAAAAACTGAAAGCTAGAAATGTTTACCATGGTTGCTACGTTACGAGAAACAAGAAAACACTGCGATTGGCCATCGCTAGCGAAAATCGCTCCTCATTTGCATAAAGATCTCAACTCGATCACGTCGCGTCGCTACCCACAATGCACCACGCAAGCGATTCGCCTGGCTCCATTGAAAATGAATGGAAAACATGTTGTCGCTCGCATTGCGTCGCTGCAGTGTAAACGCACCGTAACTGTTAGTTACTTACAGCTTGCGTTTGTGATGAGCATACGGTTGGAACAGCACCTCTTTTCAGCAACAGTGGCTTAGCAAATCCTTCTTTAAATTGTCAAAGGTTTTCATTCCAAACTGTCTTTGGTGAAATGGTTCGAGCAAATGAATACATGAGTGTCGAACTTCATAGGCATCTTCTCATAGAAAAACATCAGCCATGCCCGTCGAGTGTCTGGTTCCTTGGGAAGATTATGAAAAGTGTCAGCATTCCCAGTAGCCTGGAACACTGCATTTACGATGGTCCATTTTCAAGTTACATACCCTATTCGGAGACCTTAAGGAACAGTGTGAAATACCCCAAAAACCCAGTCAATGACCCCTTTAAGTGGGTCTAGTAAGATTGACCTGGAGCAAAATCTTAAAAAGTGTGTATATTGAACACTGACTGTAGTAGAAATCTGCACAGATTTTTCAACTGCTTAGTGCACCATAAGGTGGCCCTGAACCATCCTGAAGACTGCATCCAGCAAATTCCCCCATGCCATTCTGACATTTGTGAAGGCATGTGTGCAGGCATACTGTCATAGTGGTTTGCCACGCAAACACAACTCTCAGACTAGGTATGGCATTTGCTGGATCTGAGCTGTTAATTTCTATAACCAGCCCCCTCACCCCTAGGCTGTCTTTGAAACTGGTTACTGTAAAAGTGCCTTTTTTAGGGAATTATCTTCCTTCCTGTTCACTTGTTTGTATGAGCAATCATGGTAAGGCTGAGTATATTTGCTATAGTGCGCATATTATCGGTGGAATCCTCATATGTAGGATAGAATTGTATATTCAGGATCATGGAAGGCTCAAGACATCCCAAGTGACCACAAGATTAAAAAAATTCATTACTGCAATTTGTTATCATATTGGTCAGCTACCTTTTAAGATGTTAAAGGCATTCCCAGCTGTTCACAGTCTGTTGAGTAACTGTAAAAAAACAAAAAACAGACACGTTTTAAACGGTAAACCCTCTTGATTTAATTGATTGTACAGTCGTTTTTCACAATCACAAAACAGTACAGGCATTTTAGGGTCTATTGGTTATCCACTGTATTATCTTATTCCTGTCTCAGTCTTAATAAACTAGGCAACTTAAGAGAGGACTTGACACAGTCACAATTATGAAGATTATCTTTCAAGGAAATGTCAATTATTGTCAACAAGAACCCCGTCACACACACTTCTCTTTTTATAATTCTCCGTCCCTTTCTGTATCTTTGATCGGGTGGCTTTTGTATTTACATTTTCGGTTTGTTAATAACACAATGGTGCACAGTTAGTATGATGAGGAATACATTAGGAAGTCCATACCCAATACTATTCCATTCAACGTATTCTGTATCTATATCCATACTTTTTGGTGTTTGATTACCATCTTTGGATCATTCAAATCTTTGTCTTTTAGGACATGCTTAACTTGACTTCCCATAACCAAATACCTTTGGACTTAGTTGGAGATGCATATTATAAATGTATTATTAATTATTATTAAAGTAGCACATCCAGTGCTGTTGTTTAGATACAGGTAAAACTCTATTTTCACATTTTATATATGCAGAAGTTATGTTATCATATGCAAGGGCTTAATCCTGTAGGATATATAAATCAGCAAAACAACTAAAACCACTTGATCATTTTTGTATCTTTGTGTCAAGTCTTAACATTTTGAAAAAAGGTTCAAGAGCAATGTACATAGGCCACAACCACAAAAAAAATCTATAATATCTTATTTGTGATAATAACATGTTACTGTTTGACATATTAATGGAATGTGCAGCTGACCCATCATATGAATGTGGAAAAATAGCCTTCACTGACACATTTTTAAAAGACAGGGGTGTTGCATTTTTGCAAAAATATTTCCCCAGTTGCATTCCGCCTGGTTACCATAATTTTATTATTTCACAATTTGCAGTCATATGAAACAGAATTATCAGAAAGCTGATGGAAAAAAAGGACCTGTTTTGTAGAAGTACACGAGCTAAATAAATCAGCACCTGCATTTGGAATGGTCTCTTCCACTATTCTGCAAGCCTTCCCTGAATGAGTCATCCAGCTCTTCTCTTATTGGATAAGACCATTCCATCCCAAGGGATTGCCTTGCAGAGGCAGAAGGGCCTTGCTTCCATTCACAGAAACATTGGTATGCGAGCCTACAATTTCATTCACATAAAAGGCAAAATTATATTTGCCTCTTTTTTTAACCAGATTTATGAAAGGTGCTTTTCATCTCTCTTTCTCTTTTTGCCTTTGTTACTGAGGAGAAAGCAGACGTGCTTCCCTTTTTTTCTCTGTATCTGCCAGGCAAGAAGGAGAGATGTTGGGAGGGACTGCAGTGCGAAATCTGTAGCAGGATGCGAGGCAATGCTTATGAATGACTGTCAGTCCTACACGATCCTGGGGACATTTTACATGAATGGCTTTTGGCTTAATGTAGCCGTACAGAGGCTTTCACTGTTGTTTTGATGAGACTGTGTCTGGTTGCTGTTCTGTGCTGCTGCTGCTGTGTGTTCAGTCAACTGCATGTGACTCATGTTCACGTTGTGTTTTTGCGTTAAGTAATTATTCACTAAGATAATTCAGGACAACTAGCTTGGTGTCTGTGGAAAGCTGAGAAAGAGTACATCAGAGATGCGTGGTATGATTTATTTGTTTCATAATGGATGGAAATTAAGTTGAGGGACATTTGACAAACAGACTAAACCAGAGGTCTATTGTTTGATGTTTGAATTGCTCATTATAAAATGTGAACTGTTAAAGCAGAACACATACATGTATTATCTAGGTACATTTCTGAAAAACAAGTCTAAATGAGGGGCCATGCGTAGTTTTAAAAAAAAATCTCCAGCTGTTATAATGAAGATTATTTTGTATTTAATATAAACATTTGTCATAATTCGCTTTTAATGTATTGACCAGAATTTACCATTTCAGTGTTCCTAATTTAATAGCATGGTACTTTAACCAGTAATATCTATATAGGCACTGAGTCAATCAAATCTGTTGTACTAAAGAAAACAGAAATATGACAGATAGTAGGCTATGCTTATCCATTTTATTAATCCATCTAATAGATACATAAGACCATTTGATCCACTTTGAATTTCATTTAGCCATTCATAGAAACATATGTTGTAGATCTTAGTTGTGATAAAGACTTAATTAGATAATTATATGTTTATTATATTTTTTATATGATTATTTTGCAGGGGTATCCTTTCCTGTTTCACACCGATGGCAGAATTTTTAAAAGAGTAGCATTCCTGTAGTGAAAAGGAAATATCAGTCTGGGAAATTTAAAAATTGATTGGTTATAGTGGGAGGATTTTATTTCCAACAGGAAGTGATTTGCAGTGTTCAGTGAGCCTTTTGTTGTGAAGGTTTTCTCAGATCTGTGAGTCATGCTGTAGCTGGGAGCCGGCACGCAACAGTCAGAGAGCGTTTGCGCGCGCTCGCTTGCAGTGTCCTCCATCAACATACCTCACTCTTTCTCTCTTTCTTTTTGTCTGGAGCTTGATCTCGATCTGGATCTCATCTTTGGAACCTAGCAAGAATCCTGGCTGCTTACGATACCTTTTTTTGTCTTTTTATCCATATTATGGCTTGGCTTTCTTTCAGTTTCTTTTCCACCAGTGGATTCTATTACTGCCTTGAATCCCCCTTACGACAGCCCCAGCGACAGCAGAAGAAGCAGGAGCAGCAGCCCACCTCTACTGTATCTTCAACAGAATTATAGTCGCCCTGGCCTGTGATTGCTACTAGGCGTTTGCTGCGTCTCCACTATGTTGAAGGAGAGGCTAGCTGTTTGGGCGCTTCATCTGCCAGTGTGTTTGTAAGGGCAGGCAACAAGGAGAAGGAAAAGGGTATGCTTCACCGTACCAAATACAACCGCTTCAGGAATGAGTCAGTGACATCCGTAGATGAGCTTATCCACGACCTTTCCATGAACCCCAAGGTCTCGGCTGCCCCCACATCCTCTGCAGAGCCCCCCTACTCCCCCCAGGCTGAAGTGCTCTCCCCAACCACTACTGCCTCTGAACCCGAGGATGGAGGCACCACCCTCTGCACCTTCATCAACAAGGTGTCCAACCTGAAATTCACCAATTCAGGCAGCCTGCTGAGCATCAAGGGCCTCCCATCTGCTGTCAAGGACCTGGCTGTGTCCAAGTTCCAGGGGGGTGGGGGTTCCAGCTCTGGTTCTGGCAACTCTGGCCACAGTGTGTCAGCAGCTGCCTCGGGTGGCAGTTTCCTCTGCAGCTCGGCTTTCTCTGGACCTCCCTGCTCCCAGTCCCATCAGGAGCCAGGCAACATGAGCAGCAGCGGGAAGAAAGGCAGGCTGGAGGAGCTCCAGCAGGGAGGGGAGGACTGGAACCCTGGGGGCAATGGTAGAGGTAATGGACTGGTGAACAAGCCCTCCAGAGGATGGCTACACTCTAGTGAGAAGATCTCTGGACCCGGCGTGACATACATTGTAAAGGTGGGTCTCTTTTCTGTTTATTTTTTCTTTCTTTCTCTCCCCATTTCTCTATTTTCCCCTCAATGACTGAACCAAGCTGCGTGAAAAAGAAGACACTGTAGTTCGGTGCCACATCGCGTCGTGCCCTTGTGTGGGTGTAGATATGCAAGGGCTTTAGGTGGAGAGGAGGAACCAGAAAATAGACATTGAATAATTCAGGAAACAGGGAAGGTCATCATCTGAAAAAAAGCCTGCAAGAGAGAGAAGCCTTTGATGGCATAACAAAAACACAGCTCTCTAACATGCACCCAAGGCTTCCATTACGGTACAGTTAGCATCATTTCCAATTTGGCTCATTGCCTTCCTTGTTACATTGTGTTATCTTCCATATCTTGCCAAGGGTATATAAAAAATAAAACACATTGTGTTTATTGAAAACTGATTGCAGCTTTGCCTCTTGTAGTGATAAAAGGCAATGCCTGACATGCAGTAAAAAGCTTGTCTCCATCTTGACTCAAAACCAGATCAATGCTAGTGTATGAAATCCCCAACCAATAAAACATAGAAAAACTTGTAGGCAGAACCAAGTGATACACAACTGTAGTAACAATACAATAGAATGACAATTTAATCATGGTGCGGTTGAAACTATCTGGAATGGAATGGAACCCAATGCAATCGTAATTGAATAGTAAAACATTGAACCACGACAAGCAGTGAACATTTCTTTCACACAGACAGACAATCTGTCAGAGAATTTCTGTGAATGGGATTTTAGAGACACAAAAAGATAATCATTTTCGATGTTGGGAAAGTAATGTATACAGTATTTACTGTAAAGCCTTCTGATGTAGCAGTTTACTGATATCACATAGGGGAAATAGGGCAGGTCCACAATCTTGTTACTCCATTAACAGTTTGGTTCTGGGGGGCTGAGTATGGTGCAACCCATTCAGTCAATACAGCAAAAGTGGTCACACAGAGAGGGTGGAAATGCGTCTGTCCTTCAGCTTTCCTATGGCCTGTGTTTGTATCGAGTTCAGCGTGCAATTGTGCTTGCAGCACTTTTAATTAATGTGCTCACACCATGCACTATTAGTTTAAAGGGACAATGATTGACAGTGACAGCATTTCCTCTCACACTCATCCTACACAGTCCCACTGTTGCTGCCAAAGCCTAAATGCCTATTTCTCTTAAATTCCTCTTTCTAATCTGACCTGCTGCACTTGATGAAGGACTGTGAGGTAGACTTGAAATTAAAGTGTACACATATTCCTAAAGCTAATAAGCTATTGTTCTTTCATTTTGGGAAGCCGTTTGGGAACAATCGCAAATTCTGCACCATTGTTTATATTTTGCCATAGGGACCGTGTATGAGGTGCGTGAACCTCTGTCTGCAACACATAGATTACTAAAACCATTCATCATTTTCCATACTTCCTTTTCCATAGAGATCCATGTTTCTCTCACTCTGACCAAGTGAGTGTTTGATTGTCTAAATGTGTACACACTCAAAGGACTATTCCCTCTGTCCATTATTGCCACAGAAGTGTTCCTAGTTAGATACTGGCCACTTAGCATACGGATTATTGATCAACCATCTCTGTAATCGCCATAGATTCGAAACTTGGATGCCATGATGATTCTGTGTTGAATCTACCATCTTACATTGAAGATGTTGTGTTTGTCCACAATCCACTAAATGTGTAAATCATACAGCACAGTTTTGTGTGGTCTGGTCTGGGGTAAGACAAAGGGAGGGCCATCATCTTTAAATACAGATAAGAGATGTAAACACCACCAGAGAGGAACCCTGCGAAATGAGAAGATATTTGTCACTGACTGTATTGTGTGATAATCTGGGTTCTGGGTGAATGCACTTCACAAATTTGAATTTATTCAAATTTAAGATGAATTTGGACTGACAAAAAGTTATGTGTTGATGATGACATATCTTGGAATCTCTCAAGTTGATCTGTCCCTAATGTGTATAGGTATCCTTCTACTATTTATGGTATTCAGCTGGTTCACACTTGATAACAAATACACATTAAGTGATTATCGCTTTTATCAAACAAATACATAGTATGTTTTTTAACCATGGCACTGTTGTCCATCCATACTTGTCTGTTGGAGAAGTCTGAATGTTCAGCTCCTTTATACACTTTCAATAGTGTTCGCGAGTAAAGAAGACCTCATTAAGTACAAATATTTAATCCAAAGTGCATATAAAAACAAAAGTACACCTTCACAGCTCTTTGTGATGGTGTGTCGATTTCTCTGTCTCGCACAAAGGCTAAATATATACAACATCCAGGGGTGTCTCAAATTCCTGTTGTTTGTCCTGTTTGGTTTCTGCAACATTCCGAGTCTGACTGAGGACAAGGGAAACTCATAATTTTTTTAAATAAGGACAAACTGTTCCCTGCTAGTGATATTAGTCAGAGGAGGTGCTGTACTGTATGTGGGTGGATGGATGCTCTACAGCATGGGATACAGAGACAATCTCTTAAATTAGACCCGGCTGAACAAACAGGTGTGCATCGGTTCAAATTCAATTTACCAGACCACAAGTCCAAAATCTGCTGTATCTAAGTTTGATGGAGCATGGCATGTAGGCATGGCCCGACACAGTATAGAGTTGCAGCAGGATTAGGACAAAGATGTCTTTCGAAGTCTGGCGTTCAATGCATGAGCCAACCAAGTCATGCTTAGCTAACAAATATTATGCATATGTTGTTCAAACTTATTTATATATTTGATTGCTTCCTTTTGTAATATAAATCTAAGGTAACACTTCACATTACACGAGAGAGCTTTACTATAACCACATAAGAGTTGTGCTCAAAGGGGTGCTTGGTGGCACATAGAAAATTACAGTGTTTAATAACAGGCTGTTCCACAATGTAATATCATGTTAATTGGTAATAGAAGTAGTAAGTAATAAGTTGTTCATATTCTAACATTGGTTATTACTAGTGCACAGTGCCCGTGATGCAGTTCATGATTAAGATGTCAGTGAAACCGTGATACAATTGGTGGCACACACACAGATTCCTGGAGTTTTGGATAGATAGTGCAGTGCCCGTGATGCAGCTTGTGATGACAGTTCTTCTCAGTGGTTTTGGTACCTATATATATCAGATCACAATTGAAATTCAAGTAATCTCTGAAGGACTTGTTCAACCTCCACATCTATTCTAGTCAAATTGACAATGCTGTGGTAGCCTACATTCATGCATATTATTATTTAGCCTTCATTTGTCTGCTGTTTCCTACGTTATAAATTGCTTGTTATGTTGACTATACTACAGTATAGTCAATAGTATTCTCTATTAAGTTGTCTTACCACCACAAACCTCTAAACATTTCATTAATAACAGAAGTCATTACATGCACAATGGTTGAACCAGTTGTCATGATTGTAGGCCTAATTCACCATACAGCACTTTTACATTTGCAATGCGCTGTAAACCAATTAATTTAGTATATCCACTTTATATTGTTGTTCTGTTCGCTAGCCAGCCCCTTTGAAAGTAGCTGAATATCGGTTGTAAAAGCGAATTTGCTTCTAAATGACTAAACAGAATTTCCCCTATTTTCCTTACTACGCTTAGTTTCATTTAATTGCAAATGCCGTTGTTAATCCCATTAGTTCAATCACAGTAGCCTACTGCACTCCGTTGGATTATAAAAAGGACACCTGCAAAATATTAACTTTGCAGAGTGCCCGGTTCTTGAGTTGAGACATTCGTAGGAAACTCGCTGCAGACCAGAGGACCCATCAGAGTGAAGGGGCTGTGACACGAAGAGAGCAAGCCAAGCTGTGGCAATGTTTTTAAATTTTTTATTATTTGATGTTGAAACGCTTATCCAATCAACGTCAATCGCGGCACTGCACTCTGTTGGGTTATAAAGAGGACACATGCAGAATATGAATTTGTTCACACACACAGATTCCTGGCATTATTAGAAAGATACAATACAACACCATTGTAATGTAATGTGTAACCATACGGTCAGAAACCCGGATGCTTGACCATAACAGAGATACTGGGATGTAAACAAAAGATGGATTGCACTGAAATGTTCAATTTAAGACAGTTTTAGGATGTCTAAACCACGGAACAAGTCGGGAACACGAGTTGAAGCTGTTAAAACTTACAGAGAATGACTTAGGCAGCAGGAAAGGGAGCAATATTTTGATACTAAGGTGGTGAAGATTGGGACTGAATCATCAATTTATATAGCCTGGCTCTGCCCACCTACGTACTTCCGCTCAATTTTGATTTTGCTTCTGTACTAGGTCTGGCCATGAGGTACGTAAGTCAGATCTTTCAGGTTGATTTTCAACCGGCCAATCAGCGAACAGAGGGAGTGGCTGAGAACGATGACGTTGATGTCGTGCACTAGTTTGAGTTGTAGTTCAGTAATGGCGGCGGAGAAAGATGCGAGCAAAGCTATTCTGCGGTTGTGGCAACGCTGCCGAATATCCATAAGTTAAAGCCGGAGCAATAACAATCCTTGATGAGTTTTGTTGGTGGTCATGATGTTGTGGCCCTCCTCCCCACGGGGTTCGGGAAAAGTTTGATTTTCCAGTTACGGCAGCTAGCTCTGTTACAGTAGTGGTGAAGGAATTGGCTAAGGCGAATGCTAGCGATTGGTTATGGCAAATCAGAGTGGCTCTGGGCAGATCCAATAGTTTTAAACTTCAACAGAGTACCTGCCTACAAGGAAGTCAACGCTTGTCAATGGAGCGAGGCCAGACTCTCTGTACAAATTATATGTACGAGAGTCTGGTTAGGACCAGGCTACAATTTATAGACCCTTGGGCACAAATGTTTGATGGGCCCCTAGCCAAATTGGTTTGGTGGTCAGGCTTTTTTTCCTTCTTTAATAAATCCAACATAGCACACTGGACACGGAATAGCTCTTATTCATTTTCAGTATCAGAATGGGATTTATTCGCCATGAAAGTTTGCACAGACAAGGAATTTGCTTTGGTAGGGAGGTGCATACAATAAACATATAGGAACCTTAAATTTAAACATGTGGTCTATCTATACTAAGGGTACATAAATTAGCAATACTAAGTGGAATTAGAATTAAAATAAAATATACAATAAAATATAAAATAAAATATAAGTTGCCGTAATTTACAATATAAAAATACAAATATTACAAAAAATACAAATGTGCAAGATACCATTTTGTAATGCAGGGCAAAATGCAATGTGTTTTAAGACATGAAGTCATTAAAGTCAGTGTGAAACCTTGGCCTTGTTGAAGAGGCCAACCGCGGAAGGGAAGAAACTGCTTTTTTGGCGTGAGGTCCTGATGGACCGCATCCTTCTGCCGGAGGGGAGGGACTGAAACAGGGAGTGTCCAGAGTGGGAGGAGTCGGCCACAATCTTCCTCGCTCGCCTCAGGGTCCTCGAGGTGTGCAGGTCCTCGAGGGAAGGCAGATTGCAGCCAGTCACCTTCTCCGCCGAGTGGATGATACGCTGCAGCCTGCTCTTGTCCTTGGCAGTGGCAGCAGCGTACCAGATGTTGATGGAGGAGGTGAGGATGGACTCAATGATGGATGTGTAGAAGTGCACCATCATTGTCTTTGGCAGGTTGAATTTCTTCAGCTGCCGTAGGAAGTACATCCTCTGTTGTGCTTTCTTGGTGAGGGAGCTGATGTTCAGTTCCCAGTTGAGGTCCTGGGAGAGGATAGTGCCCAGGAAGTGGAAGGACTCCACAGTGTTGACAGGGGTGAGTGGGGCTGTATTCTTCCTGAAGTCCACAACCATCTCCACTGTCTTGAGGG
This sequence comes from Thaleichthys pacificus, assembly GCA_023658055.1. Taxonomy (NCBI): domain Eukaryota; kingdom Metazoa; phylum Chordata; class Actinopteri; order Osmeriformes; family Osmeridae; genus Thaleichthys; species Thaleichthys pacificus. The sequence goes on from CM042865.1 coordinate 4,171,559, forward strand.
GGAGATGTTAAAGATGTAGGTAAACACCGGAGACAGCTGGTCAGCGCAGTTCTTGAGGGTGGCTGGAGAGACAGAGATCGGCCCAGCTGCTTTGCGGGGGTTCTGTCTCTTGAACAGTTTGTTCACTTCTCTCTCCTGAATGGAGAGAGTCGTCACTGTAGAGAGGGGGGATACGGTAGGAGTAGCATGTCCTGAAATACCTAGTAGCAGCATGTCATTTTAATGAACATTCTCTTGTGTTGCACTAGGGGTCCACTGTTAGCTAAATATGTTTCAAATATCACATCAACATACCTTACTTAGGAAATTACTCTAGCTAGCTAGAGACTAGCTGTTAGTCGGCATTAGAAGGGAAGCTTACGAAAAAATTGCCAGAAAACGAATAGCAATCTAGCCTATTGCTAACGCCTGTCTAGATTATCTATTGAAAGAACTGGAGAAGCTGGTGCTCTTGCGTTAGCAAGCTAAACTAGTTTACAGGCTACAGTAGGTAGTCTAGGTGTTTTCGCTATCTAACGTTAGATGTTCTTGCATTCCTTGCAAACCAGCCTTAATAAAAAGCAGATGAGATAGAGCTAGCTAGTCTAACTAACATTGACATTTGCTCGTTGCTTAATCGGTGATTTAGAAGACGGTACTGTTCAAACTGTCTAAGAACATTTAATGTAGCGAACTAACACATTAGCATGTTCGCGCAGCTAGCCTAGAATACCGTATTTCTTTGATTAAACGTCACCCTCAAATAAACGCCGCCCTCGAATAAACGGCACACCAAAAATGAACAATGTGTAATAAATTGAAGTTTAATCGAAGAAATACAGTAATTAAGAAAAAAATATAACAATTGGCGACGCCGAGGGGCCCCCAAATAAATTCTGCTTAAGGCCCCATAAAGGCTTGGGCCGGCCCTGCTAAACCTGTTCTTCGACTCCTTGAATCTGGCCCTGTCCCCACTCCTAAACGCGGCCATTTTCTCTGACCTCAACCTTCTGAGTTTAGCTGTAAACCAGGGTTTGTCGTTGTTGTAGCTCACCCTGGTGCGTGTTGGTATACAGCAGTCCTCACAGAAGCTGATATATGATGTCACAGCCTCCGTGAGCTCATCCAGACTATTGGTAGCAGTCATGAACATATCCCAGTCAGTGCAATCCAAGCATGCCCGCAGATCCTCCATAGCCTCACTAGTCCACTGTTTTGATGTCCTCACAGCAGGCTTACAGCGCTTAAGCTTCTGCCTGTATGCAGGAATCAGGTGGACCATGGCGTGGTCTGAGTGACCCAGTGCTGCTCGGGGGACTGCAGGGTAGGCTTTGCTGATTGCAGAGTAGCAGTGGTCCAAAGTGTTCCCTTCTCTGGTAGGGCATTTGATGAATTGTCTGTATTTGGGGAGCTCTTGAGTGAGATTGCCTTTGTTAAAGTCGCCTAGCACAATACTCTTATCACCCAAATAAAAGTACCCCCCGGAATAAAAGTACCCCCCGGACAAATCCTCAAAATCTAATAAAAGTACCCCCCGGAATAAAAGTACCCCCCGGAAAATTGCCAAATCAGCACGCAAACTGTGTCCATATGCTTCAAAATGTGTTCCTACCAGTGTAAGTGCGCATCTTTTACTGTCACTTGCAATCAGGAATAGAAATGGACAGCAAATATACCATTGCTAGGAGAAAACTTCAACACAGTTTGGAAATACATAATCATTGTTAGAAAATTTCAAAAAAGAGGCTGTCTGGTTACAAATATATGGTAGTACTTTTCCTCAAAAACTTACAGTCAACATGACTGCAACATAACATGAAAACCACTGGAAATACATAGTTATTACAAAGTTAAAAAAAAAGGCTGTCTAGTTACAAACATACATGTACTAGTACTATCACTTTTCCTAAAACAGCTTACAGTCAACATGACAACCACTATCAAATAAAGCATTGCTAGGAAAATACTTCAATGCCTGTAGCTTGGAAATACATAGTTACAAATCTGTCAAATAACAAACATGTCATGACTACTGGTATACCTCAACAAACTGCCGCGCAGCACAATTGCAGGTGCTGTGATATTTCTAATGACATCATCTCGCAGCACACAATGGTAATAACAAACAACAATTTATGTGTTATTACCAATCAGACACATATTGTGTTGTTTTCTACAAATTGTGTGTTGTTTGATCTTACGATTGGACGCACACAACATGTGTTAAAACATTGACCAATCACATCACTACTGTACTTCAACAACTTTGCATGCCCAAAAAGAAAATTCCTTTTTGAAAGACGCACTGGTAACCACGGAAATACCCTGGGATTTTTATTTGACGATGAGAGGCTCATTGTCTATAGGTTGTGACTGTCATGCTGAATGGGAACCGTTATGTGAGTGTACAGTAGCTAGACATCTAGTAGCTAACATCAGAGCCATAATGAGGCTCTGGCTAACATTTACTAGCTTGCACTGACAACCTTCAGTTGGTAGCTAACGTTGTTAGCTAATGTAAGCTACTTGCCAGTAGCTAGCTAGCTAAGGTAGCTAACGTTTTCACATCAAAGAGTTCAAATTTATCTTCCCTTCCGAAAAAAATGCATGGAATTTTCTAAAATTATGTCTCGATTTTCCCCCCAAAAATAAACGTACCGTCCAAAATAAGAACGTACCGGGTGGATTTTTCGGGTAAATAAAATAAACGTACCGGTACATTTATTTGGGAGATAAGAGTAACCAAGGAATCCTGATTTGCATGCTCCACACAGGGGCGTGTCCAGGTAGTGGCCAGGAGTGGCACTGGCCACCACTGGTGCCACCCCTACCATGCGATCGGCTATTTTCTGACAGTCTTGTCCATATGCATGAATACTGGCCAATGAAAAAAAATCTAAAATATGAGGGGCGGGAGTTCAGGCTGAGCGGCATGTTCAACAACCACACTGGAGAAGCATGAGAGAAGACGCTGATCATACACTAACGTCGATTTTTCCATATGTGTGCTGGGAGATATTCGTAAGGATATAAACATTCAGAAACTAAACATGAGCTAGAAATTTGTGTGACGTTATTCAACACCATGCAGCCCCTTTACTTTCAGTGTGTGGAATACAGTTTGTATTCCAAAAATAGCCTGTAAAGTCTCTACAGACTGTAGCTTGCTTTGCTAAATAGCATAATAGCTAGCAAACATTCACGATATGTGAGACATTTGATTTCTAATATGTTAAATACCCATGCCATTTGTCTGTAAGTGTTTCACATGATAATTGGTTTGTAGAGTAGTTAACATAAGTAACGCATGCATTGTATTGTTATTGTGCCAAGCTTACTACAGACATCCCAACCTGAAGAGACTCATTTCCGGGAGGTGGCTTATCTCCACCCCCGCCCCAGGGACGCAATCCGGACGCATGATCTACCCCCTCAATCAGCACGTACCCCCCAACCCCCCTCCCCCAGACGCAATCAGGACGCACGATATGCATCTTTCTCTACCAGAAATGACCATTGGACAGTCTCTCGCTCGACAATGTCTGGTGTACTTCCTCAGCCTTTACTTTTTAAATTAAGTTTAAACAAAATTATAGAAAATCCAGTGTTTCATTACCTACAACAAAAAGGGTAGATGTGAACTTGAGTCTCGATACGTGGTTGATGGCCACCCTGCTCTGAGGTTGTGCCCCTGCCTGGCCACCCTGTTCAAAATGTTCTAGACACGCCCCTGGCTCCACACTCAAAATCTGGCTGGCGAGCACATGTTGAGCCTCATTGACGCTAGCCTGTGGAGGCATGTAGACGCCGACCAGAATGAATGACGCAAACTCACGTGGTGAGTAAAAAGGTCTACAGTTAATAAAAAATTATTCCAGATCAGGAGAACAGTGCTGCAGAATCACTGTCACATCTTCACACCAGCCACTGTTAATATAAAAACAAATACCACCGCCCTTCGTTTTGCCAGAAAGCAGCAAGTCACGATCCGCTCTCAGCAGTTTAAAACCTGCTAGCTGTAGCGCAGAGTCTGGGATCAGTTCACTCAGACATGTCTCCGTAAAGCACAAAACAGAAGATGAATGGAAGTCTCTGTTTTTCCACACCAGTAGCTGAAGTTCGTCCAGTTTGTTGCTCAGCGAACACACGTTGGAGAGAAATATTCCCGGTAACGCTGTGCGTGCCCCACGCCGGCGGAGGCTCACCAATGCTCCGGCTCGTTTACCTCTCCTACGACGCTTCGCTGCTAGGACAAAGCCGAGGGTGGCTTTGACTAAATTACTATTTGTATCACTAATCATTACTTATCACTAATTCTGCCGCTGGAAGCAGAAAAGTTGGAAATAAATCCACAGGAGTTGTAGTCCTGATGTTTAGAAGTACTTCTCTTGTTAGAGAACCCCAGAAATCTTGGCAGAACACTAAATGAATAGACGAAACTAGACAAAAAAGCGCGCACCTAACGACCGCGGCTGCCATCATCGGCGCCATCTTGGATTTTGGAGGGCACTGTACCTCATTGGAAAATGTAGTAAAAAGTAACCATTGAAAGTAACTGTTACAATACCACTTGGCTAGCCTTTAGCCTATGTCAGACAGAAATTAGGCCTGATATTACTGATGTACAGCTCAGTGCTAATACAGTGGAAACTTAGATCCTCTTCCTCCATACACCTGTCTGTCCCCTCTGCCCGTCTCACCATCATGGGGAGTAGAGTATTCAGCCGCTCTGCTCTCCATCTCTGGAACTCACCACCACCCCAACTCAGAAATATTGATTAATTCCCCCATTTCAAATCACAACTCAAAACTCTCTTTACTACTGCCTATTCCACGTAATGTCATTTGCACTGCTTCCTTCTGTTGTTTTTAATGTTGTTATATTTCAAAATTTTCTGCTGCTTTTAATGTTTTTTTATATACCTCTGGACGGTGTCCTTTATTTATTATTATTCTTAAGTCTGCGTTATCTCTGGGTCTTTTGATCCAAAGTGTGAGCATGGATATTGCCATGTATTGTACATGTATCTACAAAAAGTGTATTTTCAGCTGGTTAATTTGAGTATTTTGATACGTTATTAAACAGCTGAACCAAGCTACTTTTTATACATGTATCCAATGTCAATATCCAAGTTCACATGTAATGTTTAAGCTTAGATCTTGCAAACTGTCAAGGCCAGGCCTACAACAATACTCATTAATGATCGTGTTTTTAATAATTTATATATAGTGTCAAATCAAAATGTATTTGTATAGCACTTTTTACACGCAAGCATGTCACAGAGGGCTTCACATACGCCCATAGAACTGCCCCTCAACCAACCTAAACCCTCAAGGAAGACAAGGAAAAACTCCCAGAAAAACTCACTGCAGGAGAAAAAATTGAAGAAACCTTGGGAGGAGCAATTCAGTGAGGGATCCCCTCCTCCAGAGACGGTTGGTGAAAGAGAGGAGCAGAACACAGGCTTAACATAGTCATACAGCAGGGAAGTGTCAATGGGTTTTGAAACACCAAAATCCATTGTTCAACTTGGTAGATGTAGGAAGGGACCGGGAAACTCGCTGTTGCCCGTCATGGAGACTGGTTTCCGGTTGGCGACCAGGTCCAGCGTTGGCAAACCAACGACCAGGCAGGTGCTGACAGCTCAAACCCCCCACACCACAGGGGATGTGTGGAGGGGGGACAGAGAAAAGAGAGCAGGAATTAGAGAATGCCAGGAGCAGCTAACAGTTACAGTCATATTAGAATGAAATCCCCACCGGTCAAGTGTGGACTAGTGCAGCAATTTAGCAGAGCAAAAAAGGGTATTTGATGCAGCCCTAGACACTAAAGGCCGAATTATACTACTCCGTTTTCACGGAGATGGACACAGGGAACGTCCTCTCCGATGTGGAACGCCCTCTCCGAGCCCTCTCCAAGCTCTACGTGCACCTCCTGATTTTCCTGACTATCAGTCCGCTAGTCCGTCATTTTATGGATACCCCTTGGCTGTGATTGGTCTGTATTAAGAACCGCTTGCGTCAGGGGCGGGGGCCGGGTTGCCGTGACCAAAAACACAAACAGAATCCTTTGACCGCCATTGCTGTAAGTTTTTACAATTCATATTTCAGCTAAACAGTACATGTAAATCAGCATCAGAATTAAAATGTGACGAGAAATGGGCAGTGTAGTTGCTGAAAATGTGCATATTTTATTGATGAAACGGCTCATTGGTAAATTTGCTCTGACTTTTCGATAACCTAGCTAGCATCGCAGTGCAGCGCCACCTACCCTTCTGGCGGTGAATTGTTTTCAACACCCACAGCCTTCGGAGTACTATAAATCCAACTCCGTCTGTCCGTCTGTCCATAACGGAGTCGGAGTAGTATAAATCGGCCTTAAGACAGCACCAGCCGCCCTCTGTTGGAACATAAAGTCTGTTCCAGGGGAAAGAACTCTAAAATAGCTTATATTTATAGAATAAGGGTGGGAATGCCCCGTCCCCCATTGTCACCAACTAGTAACGGAAACTATAACAATAACAATATACAGTAACAGGTTTACTTTATTTGTGAAATCTAAATGGGGCAACGTGAACATATAGAAGCTTTAATTGCAATTTAAAGTTACATGTGATACACAGATACCCCTTTTCCACCAAAGTCGGGCCGGTGCTGGTTCTGGGCTGGTGCTTATGCGGTTCGCTGCTGGTTCTAATCTAAGAACCAGCTCGATTTTCCACCGACTGAGAGCCAGAGAAGGGCTACGTCTTTAAACACGTCATACGCCTCCGTTGTCCTAGCAACGCAGCATGAAATCATTGTAACAAGTCATTACAACATTGTCACACACAACAAGTCTTAAAACATTGAAGTCATTGTAACAACAATGGAGGAATACCTACCAGTAATTTTAATGTTGGCTATACAAACGTATACTGCACTTCGTAGACGTGCATTTACAGCTCTTCGTGGTCGCTATGAAGAGAGGTTACGTTCAAGAAGAACGGTACGCTAATTATCTTGAACGTTTTGGCTGTTAGTATTATAGCTAAACGTAGCAGCTCATATGGACTATACCTGTAAACAAACCCAAACATACATGATTTTACCTTTGCAGATCGTATTATGGCTGAGGGCAAGGCGGAGGTCACATGTTGTGTGGACATACCCCCGATCACGCTATTGGTGGGACACAGTTGTGCCAGATTTCACCCCTGCACAGTTTGTTCAAAAGTTTAGAGTGTCCCGGGAGTCTTTTGAATACATTTGCGATCAGGTCAGGCATCTCATGGGCAGAGTGAATACAAATGACCGTCTCGCTGTTCCTCTGAGAAAACGTGTAGCAATTGCTCTCTGGAAGCTGGCCACCGGCAGCGAATATAGGTCCATCAGCCACCTTTTTGGTGTTGGTATAAGCACAGTGTTCAACTGTGTTGAGGATTTCTGCGACGCTGTCATAAATGTCCTGCTTCCTCAACACATCGCTACTCCGGATGCTGCCAAGCTCATTGAAATGGCCACGTTCTTCCATAACCGCTGGAGAATACCACAGTGTGTTGGCGCAATAGACGGAAGCCACATCCCTATCATTGCACCTGAGGAGTATCCCCGGGACTACTTTAACAGGAAAGGGTGGCACTCGATCGTCTTACAAGGAGTTGTGGATGGGAAAGGCCTGTTTTGGGATGTGTGTGTGGGCTATGCAGGGAGTGTGCATGATGCTCGAGTGCTAAGGCAGTCCCATCTATGGGAGCTACTAAATGATGGGGAGTTACTGGGAAAGAACAAAATGGCCATCTCTGGCATTAACGTTGGACACTATTTAATTGGTGACCCGGCTTACCCCATGCAGAACTGGCTTATGAAGCCCTTCTCCGACACTGGTAGACTGTCAGCAGAGCAACACACGTACAACTACAGACTGAGCAGTGCACGCTCAGTTGTAGAGATGGCTTTTGGGAGACTAAAGGGGCGATGGAGATGTCTCCTCAAAAGAAATTACTGCAAGCTGGAGCTGAGCAAGACAATGACCTTGACCTGCTGTGTACTTCATAATATTTGTGAAGAGCATGGTGACAATTTCATGGAGGAGCACGACAGGCAGTTCAACATTCAGCCTCCAGGTCAGGCATTGCCTGAGCATGGTGAGCTGGAAGGGGCAGAGATTAGGGCAGCCATAATGAGCTACTTCAACAGAAGAGAAGAATAAATGTTTGTACTGCATACCACTGTCCCTTAACTGTGTTCTGTTCTGTTTACCTGATTAAAGCTGAACATCTCATCAATTCAAGTTTGAGTTGTTATTCACATATTTAAAACTGAAGAACAAGAATAAATGGATAATTATATTTTTATTAATAAATAGTTAAATATAAAAACAAGAATAAATAGATAAATAATTATATTTTAAATTCATAAATAGTTGGATATAACAATGCATATTTCATTTATTGGCTTGGGACTCCATCGCCGTCACCATGCGCCCCATAAGACCCAGCAGAGCGCCCGTATCTGCCTCCATTTTCTGCATCATCTCCCTGCTGAAATCTAAAAATCTTGTGTCCGCCTTCTCCATATAATTAATTAGGTCCTCGTTTGCACGCTTTCTTTTTCAGTTTCTTTTTTATAGTCAATACAGATGAGAAAAACAAAAGAGGACAGTGCACAGACAGAAGGTCTACAGTAATGACTTCACTTGGCTTACCAAAACATGAGCGTCTTATATTTTGTTAACAAAACACATTATTCCTTTAACAGACATCCCAAGTCTCCCGGAAGCTCCGGGAGTGTCCCGCATTTCAGTAGCGGCTCCCTGACACCCGCAAATGCTCTACAATCTCCCTGAAATCGGGGATTTTGTATTTATAGCGAGCGAGAGACTGTCAAATGGTCATTTCTGGTAGGCGGGGGGGGGGGGGGGGGGGGGGGTGTAAGCGCTGGTAGAGGGGGGGGGGGTGTAGGGGGTAAGCCACCCCCCTGAAATGAATCTCTGCAGGTCGGGATGTCTGCATTAATGCACAATGCATCTTTCCTCCTTTGGCTTGCTGTACAGAGCTAGATGGTGTCGGTGAGCTGCTGTCCCGTGGCAGCGGCAAAGTTGTTTCCTCACCCTCCTCCACTTCCACATCAGTGACAGACAACTCTATAAATAGCCAAATCAATAGAATTGTGTCTTAAACATAGTCTTGCAAACTACACTTATATCAACTTCAGTCTTTTTGTGGTGACAAACGTCAACTCGTGAAAACATTAACTTTTTACTTTTGTAGCTAAATAGCAAGAGCTAACCTATCAGCTGTTTTAGCGACTAAACAAGAACGTTTTTAACCTAATTTTCAATGTCGAAACAGTATCAGCCTCCTTAATTGAGACAGGTAATTTGTTCCAGAGAAGAGGTGCTCTATATGAGAACGCCCTGCCTCCAGCAGTTTTTTTCTTAATTTTGGGAACCACCAGATAGCCGGCATCTTGAGATCTAAGTGTCCTTGCAGGGCGATAGGGTGCAAGGAGACCAGAGAGGTAAAGTGGTGCCAATCCATGCAGAGATATGTAAGTTAGTAATAGAACTTTGAAATCAGTTCTGGCTTGGATAGGGAGCCAGTGTAAAGAGACAAGAGTAGATGTTATGTGATGAAACTTTCTTGTTCTAGTTAATAATCTAGCAGCAGCATTTTGCACCCACTGTAACAATTTTAAGTAAGTAATTGGGAGGCCAGAGAACAACACATTGCAGTAGTCCAGCTGGGATGTAACAAATGCATGTATTAGTTTTTCAGCATCATCCTTTGAGAGGAATTCATGGCCTGAAATGTAGGGGGGCAAGAACACAATATATATATATATCTTCTTTTACTGCTTGGGCCCCCAAGTGTGCACATGGGCCACTGGGCCCGTGCCCAGAATGCCCATTGGATGATCCATCCATGGTGAAGATCCATACAAGCTGACTCCGTCTTGGAATAACGACCCGACAATTCTGCCTTCTATCTCTTACCCCAACAGTATTATGGTGCAGTCCATTTACCTCAGAAGTCAGAACTGAGAATGACATCACACTCTAGTTAGTTTTTTCACAGGGTGGGGGAGGTGAGGTTTGCTTTAGGTAGGTAAGTATTTTGCGCATGTAGGTGTCGTTCCACTGCTTGTAAGTGTCACTTCCTCCCGATCTTCCTGTACTGGGATTCAAACTTGTGTCCTATGACCACTGCCTTTACAAATACCGCTTTAACCCAAGTAGCCCTCATTGCAGTGTGCAATTTGGGGCAAGGCTCAACGTGGGCGAGGCTCAGTGTTTTAATTGACACTTGGTGGCGGAACATTCACAAGCGGCCTTACCTGTCTCCCTCAAAAAAACGAGTATAGAAGCATGATCTTTGCTATATAATACTCATGTCAGACCAGTGATGTGATGTATATTTTTATACAGCCTAACAACTACCACACCGATGTTAGCATAACGTTACGTAACACCCATTTGCACGTGAGCTAGCTAATTTGCTTACAATGAGGGAATCTTATTTGGACTTGAGCAGTAAGCCTAGGTCTACAATATGTAATCTATTTGATCGTTGACTTTCTGTGTTTCTTTAAAGGCAGTGTACGCAATGTTGTTGAGAAGCACTTTTTGTCTGAATATTTGCTGAAATAAACACATCCTGATAGCAACCAACCACTGTCAAATCAAAAGGTTTGACAGTAAAATGTAATCGATCCGATATCTGTGGGTGTCGCAGGACTGTAATAAACACAACCAATAATTTTGGCCGGACCGGCACTAATGATTGGACGGCATTTGGACTGAATGCAATGATTGGACAGGGTGCTTGTCTGTCTGTCAACCTACCTCCCGGCAGGAGTCAGGCAGCATGTTCATATGTTTTGGAGGAGTGGCTTTTAGGGAGTGAGATATTTTGGTTTGAATCTTTTCAAACTAGAGCTAAAAAGTTTGCTAAACTTTCCTATCCTGCCTTTAATGTATGGCTTGTTGTGTTTGGCCGGCTCTGAATGTAAACTCCTAATCAGCGATGCCTAAGTCCATTACTTAAGTTACAAATAGCAAGTCTACATTAGCTGTTTAACAATCCAAAGAAAGCTAAGAACGTACTTGCGTTTTGAGAAGAAAGTTCTTGCCAAGCGTTTTGCAAGAACGGTCTTGGAAGACCGCGAGGACGGAGAACGATTTGAGATGTGTGTGTTCTTGCAATGACTTCTGGGAAATCAGATGCGTTCTCACTGACCAAGTCACCATCAGATGCATCCTCGATAAAGGGTCCGGATCAGGGATGTAGTGGGGGCTAAACGCACGTAAACTCCGTTTACGCACCTCCCGAAATTCGGAAATAGCGTTTATCCACCTCTAAATTGCAGAAATTGCGTTTAACCACCTCTAAATAGCGTTTATGCGCCTTTACACACATCTAAGTTCCCTGCGCCTCGTATTCTGCCGTTGGAGTAATCCGAAATAAATTTGGTGTAATTTTAAAACACCAAATACAAAATTTCATATTGTTTAACATATAAACGCTGTAGTCTGAATCATTTCATTTGCGCTGTATGGTCTGGCGGCAGCCGCAACGCATTGATTGGAGGGTGTACACACATACACGTTGTGGATTAGTCTACCTCTTCGGAATGGATTAATTAGCCATGGATATCAGGCGATTTTTGAAGAGACCATCGAGTGCTCCCACTCCTACAGATGCCCGCAAAAGGCAGTACAGAGTAAGATCAATTCACGTTTGTAAACGTTGTTTTGGTTTGCACAACATCGCATTAAGACAGGGATAAACATCTAGCCTACTATTATTAACGTTCTATTAAATACGATGATGCAGATACTAGCCAACCTTACCGGTTCCATCCAAATAGGCCTAATGAAACCTAAAAATGAATAAATAAACAGGGTTCTCAAGCCGCTGTGAAGGGACTGAAATGCGTGTCTCATGGTCAATGCGTGGGGGGGTTGAATCAGACGTGAAAGCTCGTCTCGGGGGGGGACGGGGGGGGGGACAACAGGGTGCTTGACGACCCTGTAAATAAATAAATAATAAAAATCATAAATCATAGTTTACCCACCTCTATTTTTACCACTACACCACTGGGCCGGATCAAGAACATTTCCGGGTATTTTTGGCGTTCTTGGTGACTTGTGTTCTTTGGATTGGAACCGTACTTGGGCAATGAAAGATGACATCAAAGAGCTTGCAAGAACACAAGAACGGAGAAAAACGTGGATTGATAAACGGCCACAGTCTGTCAGGCCCTCTACCTCTGCCCCCTAGCAGCGTTTTTTTGTTTATTTCTGTGTTCTCCCAGTGGTGGGTGTGGCCATGGTCTCCGGTTCCCAATTACCCACACACACTGCCTCAGTCTCATTTTAGTCATTTAGCAGACGCTCTTATCCAGAGCGACTTACAGTAAGTACAGGGACATTCCCCCCCGAGGCAAGTAGGGTGAATGCCTTGCCCAAGGACACAACGTCATTTCGCACGGCCGGGAATCGAACTGGAAACCTTCAGATTACTAGCCCGATTCCCTAACCGCTCAGCCACCTGACTCCCCAGTCTCCACACCTGTCTCCCATCAACTCATCAGCCCTGCAGTATATCAACCCTGGTTTTCACATCATTCATCACCGGATTATAGTTTCATCTACCTTGGTAGTCATGCTCTCGGTTACCTTCTGAACATAGTCAAGTAGAAGTGTTTTTCGTCCCCCTAAACTCACTCCAACACACCACAGCGACTTCAGCTGGTCGGCAACGGCTAACCAGAAGGATCTGGGTTACGACACCACTGTAACAAGTGTAGTTGACCTGCTGGTCAGTGTTGCTTTCTCCCAATCTTTCCCCGTACTGGGATTTGAACTTGGGTCCTCTGACTCGCAAACACGACTACCATCTTTACAAACACCGCTTTAATCAGCTATGCCACAGAAAAGCTAGCTCTTTGATGGCGCAGGTGAGCGGATTAAAGGTCACATGACATGAAAACTTCACTTTAGGAGGTTATTTAACATTAATATGAGTTCCCCTAGCATGCCTTTGGTCCCCCAGTGGCTAGAATTTTCGATAGGTGTAAACCAAGCCCTGGGTGTTCTTCTCCGCCTTTGAGAAAATGAAGGCTCAAACGCTCGGTTTGAAAATCTCCTCTTATTGATGTAACAAGGAGCCAGGCTACCGCCCTTCTCTCTGCTGTGCCCGCCCAGATAATCTGGCCCGCCAATGAGGAATTGAGCTACGATTGTGCAAGGGCGAGTGCAATATCGTGTTTTCCTGCAGAGACATCATGCCATGGCTAGCAAACGAACGAAGCATAACAGTTGCTCAGTGCTTGGATGTACAAATCAACACACAAGTCTTTTTGTAGTTCCGTCATCCGAGCCTCTAAACAATCAGTATCTTAATTTTATTTTCGCTGAAAATGCGCCTACACAACTTCTGTTGTAGGCGCATTTGTTTTGTATGTCTGCGCCAAACACTTCAGCCACGACTGTTTCCTCAACTTGAGCTAATACAAAACTGGCCTTGCTGAAATTAAATTCGGGATCAGTACTAACTCTCCTTCGTCCAGCTACTAACCTCGGACAAGTAAGTTAACTAACGCTATATCATTTTGTAGCTTTACTGTATATGGTTACCTAGCTTGCTACCCTTAGAATGTGGCTGTAACATTAGCTCTGCAGCTAACAGCTGAGTTACTGTCGCTATGGAAAGGTAGATAACATCAAGTATAAGTGTGAATACATATGCTGTACGTGAGTGTTGTACACTTCTTTGTTATTTGGATAAACGTTCTGCTGTTGGTGTTATGGCGCGCGCGATATCCACCTTTCCCCTCATTGAAATGACTGAGTGTGTACCTCTGCAAACCAGGGTTATCAGATGAGAATGGGAAAATTCGAGGTATTTTACAGCAACGGGGTTACAGCCTTTGCGATACATCCGTTGTAAACATTAGCGCATGGTGCCGCCCCTCCGCTCCTCATTAGCATTTAAAGCTACAGACACCAAAACAGCGCGTTCTGAGGAAAGCTCCTTGTGGGACTGCTAGTAGTGGCTGTAATTCTGCACCAAGGCTGAATTTCGGGAAAGAGACTTCTGATACAGTATTAGGGGACCACTAAGGCCTATATAAAAGCATCCAAAAACAGCATGTCATGTGACCTTTAATACTCTGGAGTGAGTTTAACCAGTTCAACTTGGTTACACAACACCATAGCAACATGTCCATGGATAGAAGTTGGACAGTACCGTGTATACAACTGATTTGATAAGACACAAATCAAAGGTGCAGATAAACCGTATTACAACTTTCACAAACAGTTGATGCACGGAGCAGCCATCTCTTATTGTGAGGTTGGTTAGGTACCTCAGACTTTCCGAGAAGGATCTTGGCCTTTTTCAATCGGCATTCCTGTCTGTAGCCTACTTGTGTTCTTGTGTACTTTTGAAGGATCATCAGTCGCAGCCCAAGTACTGTTCCAATTCAAAGTCTGCATCTAGCCAAGTACAGTCCGAATACCTGGAGGTCCACTGTCAGACCAAAAACTGTCCTAGTGCCAAAAACGCGTAGCACGCGTAGATATCTCAGGAATTTAAGGTTGGCATAGCAACCGACACGTCCTTGCATCGAACGGCATTGTGACGTCAGATAGGACAGTTTTTGGCACTAGGACAGTTTTTGGCCTGACACCACCCATTTTATCAAGGACGCATCGGGAGGTGACTTGTGTGGACTTGGACAGGGAAGTATCCCAGGCTGCATTTCACACCAACCAGCACCAATAATGGCTGAGGAGGAAACTCACAACTATATAGCAGTTATAATTTTGGAAGTACTACTGTGGTTGTGTCGAAGAATGTAGTTTTAAGCAGTGATGGGCAAGCTACTTGATATGTGTAGTGAGCTAAGCTACTAGCTACTCTACAATAAATTCAGCTTCACTACACAGAAGCTACCACTCATAAAAATGTAGCAAGCTAAGTTACAAAAATCTGTCAAAAGTAGCTTGATACATTAGTAGCTACTTTCAGTTAAACAAACTGCATGCCAAGTCAATGCAATTTTTGTGATCAACACAATTGTCAGTCAGATAAAGGCTAAAATATGTTTCAATTTATTTATTGAACAATAGCCTAGAGGCCATGGTTATCGACCGGAAAAGGGGGAGTGCAATCTCCGGGTCGGTGAGGAGATCTTGTCCCAAGCGGAGGAGTTCAAGTATCTCGGGGTCTTGTTCGCGAGTGAGGGAAGGATGGAGCGCGAGGTTGACAGGAGGATTGGTGCGGCGTCCGCAGTGATGCGGGCTCTGCATCGGTCCGTTGTGGTGAAGAAGGAGCTGAGTCGAAAGGCGAAGCTCTCTATTTACCAGTCGATCTACATTCCTACCCTCACCTATGGTCACGAACTGTGGGTAGTGACCGAAAGAACGAGATTGCGAATACAAGCGGCCGAAATGAGTTTTCTCCGCAGGGTGTCCGGGCTCTCCCTTAGAGATAGGGTGAGAAGCTCGGTCATCCGGGAGGGGCTCAGAGTAGAACCGCTGCTCCTCCACGTCGAGAGGGGCCAGTTGAGGTGGCTCGGGCATCTGATAAGGATGCCTCCTGGACGCCTCCCTGGTGAGGTGTTCTGGGCACGTCCCACTGGGAAGAGGTCCCGGGGACAAGGCCGGATTAACCATTAGGGCAACTGGGCACTTGCCCAGGGGCACATGACATCTAAGGGGCCCTGGACAACGTCAACTAAAATTTGATATCACGTTATGAACGCAGTCCTTACTTTCCTTAATGTGAGCACTTTATTGCAACTCGTTCGATCAAAATATTATGTTAAATCAAGTCAAAAACAGTGTTTGTGTAGTCTAGTAGCTGCCTGCACAAATGTCGCTTGCGGCTTGCCAGCTCTCCGTCGCGGACACTGCGAGCGAGAGTCACGTGACTTGAAGCGCTGCAGCTGGAGGAGAGCGTTCTATGGGGAGAAGCAGTTAAGCGGGAGTGCTAAAAGAAAATTGAAAAGAAAAAAAGAATTTAAGTTAGTCGACAATTTGAAACACCAAAAATAGCCAAATCAGTGCCCTCTGTGTAGGTTATATGATCTTGACAGTGTTGGGCACGTTCATACCTCTCATGAACTCGTTCAGTTCATACAAGTAAATATGAATCGTTCATAGTTCACCATTTAAATTATGAACACGTTCATAGTTCAGTTCATTTCATAGTTTTAATGTGGAAAGTGAGAATGAAAGACCTAACTTGTTTTTAACACTTAGATTCGTGAGTTCTAAATATTTCCGACGCTCCCACCAGAGTTATTTTCCCGAAACGGAAGCTAGCCAGCTTTAGTTAGCTTCCGTTACCTAGCAACCTAGCGTTGCTTGTTTGGTCTACATGTGTGTACAATGAATCATGGGTAACGTAGTGCGAAGTCAAGTTAGTTGGTTTAGGTTAGGCTACATAGCGAACATTTTACGGGCACTGAGCAACGACATGGTGCAAGCATTCGATTTAGACAGCGTCTCTCCTCAGGAAAAGGAAAACATTCCGTAACGTTTTAGCTAGACCTCAGATAATATGAACGTGTTCACCGTTCAATTCATTATTTGTCATTAAGTTTCGTTCAGTTCATCATTCTCATAAAAATGAATGTGTTCAATGCACAACACTGGATCTTGATGATAGCGACTTTGCAATTGTTTGGCCGGGGGGGGGGGGGGGACCTTGAGCTTTGTTGCCCAGGGCACAGAAAATTGTTAATCCGGCCCTGCCTTGGGAAGACCCAGGACACGCTGGAGGGACTATGTCTCTCGGCTGGCCTGGGAACGCCTCGGGGTCCCCCAGGAAGAGCTGGTGGAAGTGGCCGGGGAGAGGGAAGTCTGGGCCTCCCTGCTTAGGTTGCTGCCCCCGCGACCTGACCCCCGGAAAAGCGGCAGATGATGGATGGATGGAACAATAGCCTAATCCACAATGTTAATACACAATTGCTGTTATCTAGTCAGACTGGCCACGTAGGCGCTGTGTGAGTGGAGATGAGATGATGACAGCCCTCGCTGTACTCAGCTCTCGTGAAATCGGTTGTAACGTGAACTGCAGAACGGGATATGTGAGATGCTTTTTCAGTGCTTTGTCAACACAATAATCCACCAACCTTATGTATGAACATCAGAAATGTCCAGGAGAAATTAGCTTTCGAGGACGCTACTGCGCTACTTGATCAATAAAAGAGCTTAGCTACTGAAAAGTTACTTGGTTTTGTAAATAGTGACGTTACCGCCAAGCTACTGACAAATGTAGTTAAGCTAGTAGCGTCGCTACTGCCCATCACTGGTTTTAAGATATGTTTAAGTGAGAATATGACTGTTAACACATGGTTGAATTAACAAGATAGAGCCTACTTGAATATCTGCTCAGACCTTTTTTGGAGATGTGAGGTAATCTGGCTAATGGCTAGAATGCCTCCCCCAGCTATCAAGATGACTGTGCTGTCAGTGCTCATGGTATGTGCAGTGTGAAGTCGATCAGATGATCAGTTCCCAAGATATCCGAACCACAGACATACCGTCACGCCCACAGCCATACCCCTGTGTATGTTTACCTGCCCTAGTGTGTCTCTGTGTTCTGTGTTTATTAAGTTCACCTGTGTCCTGTTGAATGTCTGTCAATGTTCACGTTACTGTTTTTGCGTTCACCTGTGTCTTGTCCCTGTTTATACCTGTTGTCTCCACCTTTGTTTTGTGAATCCTGCCTCCTTCTGTCTCCTTGCACTTACATTTACATTTAGTCATTAGCAGACGCAGAGCGACTTACAGTAAGTACAGGGACATTCCCCCGAGGCAAGTAAGGTGAAGTGCCTTGCCCAAGGACACAACGTTGTTTGGCACAGCCGGGAATCGAACCAACAACCTTCTGATTAATAGCCCGAGCAAGAGCCACCTGACCCCCCCCGGGGGGTCAGGTGGGGGGGGGGGGGGGGGCGGGATCAGATGGCTCCATTCTTAGGGCAACTAGTGTCCCATGGTTATCTCAAGAACAGGCACTGTGCAGAGTTCAAATTTTGCAGGTGTCCATTTCAGAACCCAAGGACGTGCAAGTCCCACGTTTGATATTGTTTGCATAAGCACTTCCACATCCACCCAAAAGAAATCGCCACCAGGAACATTTTCAGCCATGTTGAGCTGGCACTAAATAAAGAGTTGAGCTGCACTGTAGTACATGTAAAACTGTGAAGATTAAATGATGTGTATTGCTCGGATGAGTGGATAGTGAAAATGAAAAAGGCCTATAAAGTGTGTCACTTTCTATGACAAACTCAATAAAGACAAGTGAACTCCACAAAAGATTGTGAACAGCAATCATACAGCCAGGTGAGCCGGGTTTCCTTTTGGGATGAAATGCTGGCTAACTAACTAAGAGAAAGACAATTTTTTAAGTAGATACTTTATATCAGTATAGCTGGAAAGTTATTAGCTACAATTGCTGCTGAGTAGACTACACAAACAACTCACTATGGTTTTGCCTGATTTCCATTGCTTTAGGCATCAAACAAGGACGTACAGTGAGGATTTTTTTTTATTATCCCCTACTGATTTTGTACGTTTGCCCACTGACAAAAAAATTATCAGTCTATAATTTTGATACTAGGTTTATTTGAATGGTGAGAGACAGAATAACAACAACAACATACAGAAAAATGCATGTCAAAAGTTTTATAAATTGATTTGCATTTTAATGAGTGAAATAAGTATTTGACCCCCTCTCAGTCAGAAATATTTCTGTCTCCTAGGTGTCTTTTATACAGGTAACAAACTGAGATTAGAAGCACTCCCTAAGTGTGTGCTCCTAATCCCACCTCGTTACCTGTATAAAAGACACCTGTCCACAGAAGCAATCAATCAATCAGATTCCAAACTCCACCATTGACAAGACCAAAGAGCTGTCCAAGGATGTCAGGGACAAGATTGTAGATCTACACAAGGCTGGAATGGGCTACAAGACCATCTCCAAGAAGCTTGGTGAGAAGGTGACAATAGTGATGGGGGAAACAAAGCTTTCCGAAGCAACAAGCTATTTGAAACAATTGTGTCAAAAAAGTATCGCTTTTTTGAAGCGTTCGATACATCTTCTCCATAGGGACATCTGCTGTTCATTTCATGGTATGGCGACTGTATCGAGAGATCTAAGGAATCGAGTGACTTCAAGTCCTCGAGACGTTAGTCTCACAATCGTCATCAATTTGATAAATAAAGGTTATGTGACAAATGTTTCGATGTGCAAGTGTCCAAAATATGTTATCATATATCTTTTTGTATTATAAACAACGTAACGTCTTTGCTACTTTATGTTCATAACATTTATTTTTAGGTTCTTATAGTAATTACACCAACAGCTAAGAGTATGGCCTCGTGGTAAGAGCGCTGCCCCTCAGTCCGACACAGTGAGATCGAATCCTCGCATCCCGTTTTAGTGGAAGTATATGCTAAATGAATATGTTATTATATGATAATGTAGGCTAGCGGTTAAGGTTTTGGAACATACTTTTGCAACCGGGAAAGGGATGGCCACATTTGAAGGCTGGTAAAACTAGAGAAAAGTGTATGTGCTTGTGTACACCTACTCTCTCACATCTCACATCTGTATCTATCTCTGTCTATCTAGCTCTGTCAATGAATGTATTCTATAGTGTTCGTAAATAGGCCTATGTCTCCTCTCTATAACCTACGAATATTAGTGATTTCTGATGTCTTTTAAGCGTTTAAATAAAACGCTGTTTGTCTCAGCTGCTCGTGTGATGTCCGAAGCTTCGGACGTCACTTCGACAGGTGATCACGTGGTTTTTGCCCATTTGCAGCCACGTTGGACACGTTTGTGTCTGTACCAATTGTTTAGAAAGGTCGATACTGCTTTGTGAACACGGCTTTGAGCGTAACATCACTAGGTGACAACAGTTGGTGCAATTATTCGCAAATGGAAGAAACACAAAATAAATGTCAATCTCCCTTGGTCTGCGGCGCCATCCAAGATGTCACCTTGTGGAGTTGCAATAATCATGAGAACGGTGAGGAATTAGCCCAGAACTACACGGGAAGATCTTGTTAATGATCTCAAGGCAGCTGGGACCATGGTCCCACCAAGTCACCAAGAAAACAATTGGTAACACACTACGCCGTGAAGGACTGAAATCCTGCAGCGCCCGCAAGGTCCCCCTGCTCAAGAAAGCACATGTACAGGCCCGTCTGAAGTTTGCCAATGAACATCTGAATGATTCAGAGGAGAACTGGGTGAATGTGTTGTGGTCAGATGAGACCCAAATCGAGCTCTTTAGCATCAACTCAACTCGCCGTGTTTGGAGGAGGAGGAATGCTGCCTATGACCCCAAGAACACCATCCCCACCATCAAACACAGAGGTGGAAACATTATGCTTTGGGGGAGTTTTTCTGCTAAGGGGACAGGACAACTTCACCGCATCAAAGGGACGATGGACGGGCCATGTACCGTCAAATCTTGGGTGAGAACCTCCTTCCGTCAGCCAGGGCATTGAAAATGGGTCGTGGATCGGTATTCCAGCATGACAATGACCCAAAACACATGGCCAAGACAAAAAGAAGTGGCTCAAGAAGAAGCACTGGTCCTGGAGTGGCCTAGCCAGTCTCCAGACCAGGTTCTGCAACCAAATATCAGTGAGGGGTGGCAATAATTGTGTCCAGGGTACATTTTATGTTTGCATTATTTCACTATTGGAAGTGTTTATTGTTTGTTTTTACATCTTATAAAAATATTATGGTTATACAAAATCGGTTTATTTGCATTTATTTTAAGATATTTTGTACTTAAAGTTCAGGGGTGCCGATAATTTTGACCAGGACTGTACACAGATATTCCTTCCTTTATACAGAAGGTGGATACAGGTTATACAGTGGATTTGTTCAACGAATAAGCGATGGGCGTTTTCATTCCTTTAGGAGACTCAAATCCTTTGATTCTGTTCACCAAAAAGATTTGTTCACTGATTCGCAAACGACATTCGGAAGATTCTCTTGTTCGCGAACGAGATCCAGTGATTCTCTCATTCCTATTTGCGAGCGAGAATCAGTGATTCACCTTCGCGAACAACATCTGGTTGTTCTCGTTCTGAACAAACGAACCTGAAGAACTGGCGGAAACAGTTCTAAACTGCTTCCTACTTTCTTTTAATTCCTTCAATCCGCCAAAAGCATAATTAGGCAGAGACAACAACAAACAAATCTTTTTGGGGGAGGATTCAGTTCACTTTAAAGATTTGTTCAAAAATAACATATCATTCATGAACGACCCATTACTACAGTGAATCCTCTCTGCAGCCAAAGTCCAGTCCATAGATAGATCTATAATTGCCGGAATCTCTGTGTTTGTCTCAACTAAGCAACATCTTAATCACTGGCTGCATCACAGGCACTGCACGTGGTCTGTAACTTGATGATTCGGGCCTGCTCCTTGGTCAGTTGTCGGTGTTGAAAACCAGCCGCAACAGGTATAGGACAAGAACACTATTTCTACCACTTTAGCCTCCTCCTTTGGTTTCTTGAGGCATGGATATAGCGAGCCACAAACGGGCATACGACAGGAACAATGTTTTTACAAATGTAGCCTCTTCAGTTTGTTATTGGGGTCTTACAGTATGTGAATGCGATACAGAAAATACAATAGTTTTTACTGCATTGCATAGCACAAAGGAACAAAATACTAATGTTAATGTAAACATAGCAAACACCTCTTAGGCAGAACTGTACATGCAGCGCTGTATGGTGAATTATGCCTACAATTATGACAACTGGCTCAATCATTATACATGTAATGACTTATGTAATTAACTATATGTATAGATGATTGTGAGAGAAAGACAATTTAACAGAGAGCAAATATAATACATTTGGATCAACATGACATAATCAATTGTCATGCTGAAGACAATTGTAGGCTACATAATCACTTGCATGAATGTACCAGAGCATTGGCAATTTGTTTAAAAGAATGATAAATTGCTTTATTATCTGCATGCGTGACTAGATTATGTGAATTTCAATTGTGATCTAAAAAATGTAGGTACCAAAACCACTGAGAAGAACTGTCGTCATCAGCTGCATCACGGACACTGTATTGATAATTTTACATTTAGTAATTTAGCAGACGCTCTTATCCAGAGCGACTTCCAGTAAGTACAGGGACATTCCCCCGAGGCAAGTAGGGTGAAGTGCCTTGCCCAAGGACACAACGTCATTTGACACGGCCGGGAATCGAACCAGCGACCTTCTGATTACTAGCCCAATTCTCTAACCGCTCAGCCACCTGACTCCCTAATTCATGTTTTTTGCTTCCATCCTTGAGGCCACTTGTCTTCAATGATAAATGGCAATTTTGTGTTGTTAGTGATGAATCAAGTACAGGGGAAAATAACTTCTTGATCATTTTCACTCAAGTTTTTATTTTGCTATTTTTCAATACATTTTCATCACCACCATTTTCAATTCACATGCATTTTCATAACCTCCATTTTTTTTTTTTTTTACTTCCACTCCTCATATTCAGTTGCATTGTTTACGTAAAATATCTTAGAAATGGCCAACTTCTGGATTGATGCCATGCCACGTAAACACTAGGCAATTGCTTCACTAGTGGACATTTATGATCTAACTGTTAGCAATTTTCTTCTTTTAGTATTTGGGTTGCATTGAAGTCCTTCGATCAATGAGATCCTTGGATTTCAACACAAGATCACAAATAACAAGGTAAGCTTGCCTTTTCTGTATGTTTAGACAATTAATTATATGAAGCTGTCCAGTTCTACTGTGGTTATTTATTGGGTAACAGGCTGATGTGGAAGAACCTGAGAGGCAGAGTGCGTCTCTGAGTATGTGTGTGTCACATTCACTTTTCCACTTGGCTTCCTGGAGTCAGCGGCGTTAACATTAGCCCTGGACCACACAGCACTAGAGTTCATTGACCATAGAGAGAGTTGGGTCTCACCTCTAGTGCTATTATTAGACAGTGACAGTTGATGTTTACTTCACCTAAGGAAGACAGTGTTGAAAAAAGAATAGTCTGTTTTACGGAACAAGAGTAACAGTGCTGTGGGGGGATTCCCCTTCCCACTCCAAAAATATGGATTATATTTTCATGTTATTTCCTGACCTGAACATAAAGACTCACCCTGGATATTTCCCCTTATTGATAACACGCCATACTGTGTTGCTGTTGCTATATAGCTGCACTTGGACGTTTTTCTCTGTCGCCATCCACATGAGTCTCGGCCTACAACTCCCACCGTCCTTCTCCAGGCTGTTGCTATGCACAAGGAATGATGCTCATCTGAGGCAGAAAGTCAAGGGCAGAGTACACCCATTCTGTAATATCCCTAGCTCTTATTTTAACCTGCCCAAGAAGGTCTGTAGGTATAGTATGTGCAATGGCTGTGGTGGCTGTTCTGAGCCCCTCCCCTACCCCACCCCCCCAGGGAGGCCATCAGTCTGGTGTGTGAGGCGGTTCCTGGAACCAAAGGAGCGCTGCGCAAGAGAAAGGTACCCATGACACATCTCTGATAAAAGGGGGGTTGTGGGTAGGGTGGGGGGTGTCAATGCAAGTGAGAGAGATGCCTAAACAGAAGTAAAGGATGAGATAGTCAGAATGAGAGACAGAAAGAATCACTAATTTTTTTAAATCACTCATTATATAGAAAGGAAGAGAATGTGTGCGAGAAGTAAAAAAATAATAAATAAATAAAGGATAAGAGAAAGAGTGTGTCCTTTCAGCAAGAGAGAAAATGGAGAGGAAGTGAGGGAGGGAGAGAGGTGTAGGACTGTGTGAGCGTAGGCGTAGCTTCAGCCCACGATGCACACTGCACGCTCAGTGACTCATGTAGTGCAGAATATAGCTAATCAGACAGAGAGAGAAAGAGAGAGACAAAGCAAAATAAAGATCTGGATAGGGATGTGGAGGTCTGGATTGAGAGAAGCCTCTGTTTGATGATTTTGTGTTGGACCATGGTTTGTGAAGATTTTGATCTCTATTAACACCCTCAGGGAGAGAAGAAAATAAAATGGTTAGGTTACATGTGTAATTGTAATAACCAATGAGTGGGATTAACATTTTTTACGGATGCCATGGATTTGAGTTGATTCTTTAAATCTTAATAGTTTAACTCAATTTCAGTATACTCACAGTTCCAGTGTTAATTGCATAATTTCTATGCACTCTTTTCTCTCTGTCCCTGCCCACACCGTACACCTCTGCCCCCGCCAATACCCTACATCCCTTACCCTACCCATACCCTACACCCCTACCTCTTCCCATACCCTATACCCCTATTTCTGCCCCATATCCTACAGCTCTGACCCTACCCTTGCCCTACGCCCCTACCTCTGACCTTACCCATACCCTAAACCCTTACCTCTGCCCATACCCTACTGTGCACCTCTGACCCTGCCCATATCCTACACCACTGATCCTTGCCACTATCCCTGCCCTACATCTCTGCTCCACTTATAACTCTAACCTTGTCTCTGCCCACGCTCCCCAGCCGCCATCCAAAGTGCTGTCCAATATCCTAGGAAAGAGCAACCTGCAGTTTTCTGGCATGAGCATCAACCTCAACATCTCCACTAACAGTCTCAACCTGATGACCCTTGACTCCAAACAGGTCAGCTCAGTGACTCACTGATTCATCGATTCACTCACTAATACTTAAGTAATGCTTAAGTCACATTGAATATAATGTATTACACAACGGTTTATTATAGTAGTAGTAGTAGTAGTAGTTTATTTTACAGATGACTGAAGAGCAGTTAATTGTGTACTTGTGAATTATTTGTGTTTTGTGAACTGTATTTTTAAGTGTCAGTTAAATGAATACTTTCTATAAATGGTCAATATTTGTAAATAGTTCATTGGTTATGTGTTTTTGTTAAAGAACCTCCAGTGCATGGTATTGATTAAGTTATGATGTAATAAAATTATTCTTAAATTAAGCTTTACTCCTACATTAAATTAGTTTTCTAAAGTGTTTCAAATGTACATATTTCAAAACAGTTCAAATTAGGGGTCGACCGATATGCGTTTTTCAGGACCGATGCCGATACCGATTATTACAGACAGGGCCGAATTAACAATTTTCTGTGCCATGGGCAACAAGGCTCAAGGTCCCCCCCCTGAACCACCCTCCCCTCGGGCAAACAATTGCAAAGTCGCTATCATCAAGATCCAGTGTTGTGCATTGAACACGTTAATTTTTATGAGAACGATGAACTGAACGAAACTTAATGACAAATAATGAATTGAACGGTGAACACGTTCATATTATCTGAGGTCTAGCTAAAACGTTACGGAATGTTTTCCTTTTCCTGAGGAGAGACGCTGTCTAAATCGAATGCTTGCACCATGTCGTTGCTCAGTGCCCGTAAAATGTTCGCTATGTAGCCTAACCTAAACCAACTAACTCAACTTTGCACTACGTTACCCATGATTCATTGCACACACATGTAGACCAAACATGCAACGCTAGGTTGCTAGGTAACGGAAGCTAACTAAAGCTGGCTAGCTTCCGTTTCGGAAAAATAACTCTGGTGGGAGCGTCGGAAATATTTAGAACTCACGAATCTAAGTGTTAAAAACAAGTTAGGTCTTTCATTCTCACTTTCCACATTAAAACTATGAAATTAACTGAACTATGAATGCGTTCATAATTTAAATGGTGAACTATGAACGTGAACGATTCATATTTACTTGTATGAACTGAACTGAACGAGTTCATGAGAGGTATGAACGTGCCCAACACTGTCAAGATCATATAACCTACACAGAGGGCACTGATTGATTTGGCTATTTTTGGTACATGTTTCAAATTGTCGACTAACTTAAATTCTTTTTTTCTTTTCAATTTTCTTTTAGCACTCCCGCTTAACTGCTTCTCCATCTTGCTACACTGCTTCTCCCCATAGAACGCTCTCCTCCAGCCGCAGCGCTTCAAGTCACGTGACTCTCGCTCGACATTTGTGCAGGCAGCTACTACATTTACATTACATTTATTCATTTAGCAGACGCAGATGAGGAGCGGGGTAACATGGGAGCGTCTGGGTAGATTGTAGACCAGGCGGGCCGCTGCGTTCTGAATCCTCTGAAGAGGGCGGGTTGCACATGCTGGGAGACCAGCGAGCAGCGAGTACTAGACTACACAAACACTGTTTTTGACTTGATTTAACATAATATTTTGATCGAACGAGTTGCAATAAAGTGCTCACATTAAGGAAAGTAAGGACTGCGTTATGAACACAGTCCTTACTTTATAAAATTTTAGTTGACGTTGTCCAGGGCCCCTTAGATGTCATGTGCCCCTGGGCAAGTGCCCAGTTGGCCTAATGGTTAATCCGGCCTTGATTACAGATCAAGTAGACTGATAACTGATATTTTGAACCGATATATATATATGTTTAGTGTAAAAATGAAAATTAATGTCAAAATTAAGAATAAAAAGGCCTCTGAAAAAGACTCTCTTTAAATTATTTTAACCATATCTTTAATTCTGAGAACTGTTAATAATAACAACATTAATATTATTAATAATAATAATAATAACAACAACATTAATAAGTGCAGGGAGCATCCACCAGCGTTCTGTAAACATTTTGTAAAACTTAAAGAAGTAAATTTAAACCACAACAAGCAACAAATGAACAAATAATGGAAGAAAAAAATATATATATTTTATCGGCAAATCGGTTTTGAAAATGACCGATAACCATAGAAATACTTAATACCGGTGCAGATAATCGGCGTGGTCGACCCCTATTACAAACATTTTCCTTCAAAACATTCTTTGTGCTTTCACATGCACTTCATAATAAGAAACAATTAGAGCAGTGGGCCAACTAGTACTTTTGATTGTTATGGGTGTTTTTATTAAAGCTATTATTTAATTATTATATAAAGCTATAATTCAGAGAGGTTAGCAGTTAGCAAGCTAGCATTGAAAGCATAGAGCCATCCCTTGCTTTGGAGGTGTCTAAAGCCACGTCTCCTCTATCACACATAAACATGTCCACAAATTAGATGATCTAAATACTTCATTACATTAACAGTAGAAGTGCCGAGCAGAGGTCATTAGACCCCAGTGAAGATATCAAATGTTTTATCTTTGCACTTGATCAAATTCCAGGACCTTGCTTTCTTGACTTTTCCTAAATATGTGTGTTTTATCACCAGTAGGGGAAAACCTTGCCCGGGGTGCCAAATGTAGGACCGCCACTGTGCACAAGTCTGTCAAATGAGCTTAAATAAGATATGGCTAGTAAAATATGTATAGTTTATATATGGACTATAATCATGTGCTAAATGATGACAACTATTTTAGTGAACTCTCTGAAGTGCATTAGCTTCACATAGGCGTTTGTGTGTTGACTGCTAAATGCAATTCTTATGTCATGACATAGCGGAAACAATAATTGTAATTGTAAAATGCTAATATGTTTTGTAAAGTGGATAAACATAACTAATAAATACATTTTGCATATTCACACATGAGCGAAACCAATCATAGGCTTTTATATGATAGTTTGCAACTATTTTGCAAATGGTAGGCTAAACCATTTAGGAATATAAGAAGGTAGGCCTAATAAAAGGTGATGACGGCATGGGCGGGGGCTGTTATGATCATTGGATTCACATAGTGTTACCGATCGTTCTTGAAGGCTTATCATTTATAATAGTTAGAGACACAGACAGACTACATGGCTCCGTGACTCCTCGATTTGGCCGGCCACACTTTATTGTCTCCACTCTCTTTACACACAACTTCCTCCTTCACAATCAAATTCCCCCTTTTCTAATTCCTGCCTAACATTATGACAGACCACTCAATAAAATATCTTGCAATAGCATCTCTGAAATATCGAGAGGTATGAATGAGTAAATGTAGCCTGGCTGCCAGCCCAACTTATCCCCGCCCACAAAAAAATTTGGTCGGGAAGTTGGGTCTGGGGGGGCTCGGTTGGGGAAAAACTATGTCCGAACAGGAGCTGTTCGGACCAATGAAATTGTCAGGGCGGGCTTTATACGATGATGGACAGATGATCAACAGTAACGTAATCAACCACGTCACCAAAGAGCGCTTTGGTTGAATTCGTTTTCAACAAACAACATACTACGTTGCTCTGATTGGTTGTAGGTCTATCCAATTGAGCGAAGAGGCATTTTTTTCCGGGTTCGGTTGAAACACGCCCCATAGTCACAGCCCAACGGAGAGTTATCAGACTCATATTCTGACTAGAATTATGAGTATGACAATGTCAGGCTAGAGTAAATGGGCATTTTACAACCTCTTACATCTGGCTGCAATGAATGCCCATATTTTGTACAAGGAGTGTGTGAACCTAACAAAAATATAAATGAAATGTGCTCTTGAGCTGTAAGTAGGCCTGTCAGAATGGAATGCTTGGATTGTTGGGTAACCTGAAACCAAATCCATTGATTCACTAGGCGATCAAACATTAGAAGTTTGGATGGGATATCGCACCTTTCAAACAGCCTGAAAGATGCATTCACGATTTACCAAAAAAAGAAATTGAAGAAATCCTGTGCACGATGCAATACCCGAGATTCGCCTTATTCCAGGGCTGGACTTGCCATCTGGCATACCGGGCATTTGCCCGGTGGGTCGATGCATTTTTGGGCCGAATCACCGATATAATTTATATGCTTTTTTTTCTTTTTTTTTGGTCGGGCCGGCCCAAAAAGAACTGACAGCGGCTCATTGGTAAAAAAAAAATTGGTCGGGCCGGCCTATAGAGAACTGACAGCGGCCCATTGGTTAATTTTCTTTATTGGCACTGGCCTGACCCAATCAAATCCAGGAACCCCCTTCCCCTGAATCAAAATATCGCCTCCCGCAGGCCTTGAGACACGAGCTGTTGGTTAATGCGTATGCTGGTTTAGCATCGCTAAAATGGAGAAATGACCACCAAAGCGCAATGGAAGCGCAGAAAAGTTAAGGGAGAAAAAGATAACAAATCTACAGGTGAATGCCACAAAATTTGCAAACATTTCGAACATGTTTGTGGGGGCTTTAGCTGCTTCAACATCAGCATTACCTGTAGAGGAAGGAGGAGAGGTGGCTGTCTCAGAGAGGCAGAAACAACATACTGACAGGGTCAGGGAAGAAGCTGAGGAGCAGGAGAGTGACCATGACAGGGCCATGGGAGCGAGTGAGGAAAAGATGGAAGAAAGAGTAGTTGACGACGTGGTAAGGAGTAGGCAAATTTACAGGGACTCAGGAAGGGAGGGAGGCTGTGTGTGTGTGTCTGTATTGTATTTAGCAGACACTTTTGTCCAAAGCCACAAAATATGAATCTTACAATAATTAAAATGAACAGTAAACAGTTTTAAAAGTTGCTAAGCCAATATTAAGCAAAATAGTAATAATAACAATACAATATCAAATATCAATATGTATATATATTTTTATACCATATACAAATCATAACTCTAAGAATTAATTAATTAAGTGTAAGATCAAAAGATAAGTCTTGAGACCCTTCTTGAAGGATCCAAAACTATCACATGAACGCAGAACACTAGGCAATTCATATTATAGAATGCATGCATATTTTAAGGACTGTCTGCAGGGAATGTGTCTGACCAGTCACGGTGGGTGTGGGCCGCCTGGGCCAACAATGCCAGGGCCGATTTTTTGTCCCAGTCCAGCCCTGCCTTATTCTATTAAGTCCGTAGATGTAAAGGGAACAAAACGTAGGCTATTCTAAATTGTGCTACTGCCCTTGCTTAACCCGCCATCCAGACTTGAAACTGTAGTTTCCCAATTTTACAGTAATAGCCTACATGAAACCAAAATACACACATTCTCAACCAGTATGATATTATCCACTGTCTATTATAGGCTACACTGTCCTGTCTTGTCATAAAAAAAAGCATTTGGTTAAACATCCACATGTAGGCTAACATCAAGTAAGCCCATAGCCTAGAATTTCCAAACATCTTTTTTACAATTTTACAATACTTGGACCGTGTCCTGACAATTAATGAAGAACATAACATGTTTTGCCAGTATAACTGGATCTATCAGACCATTGAATGTTTATGATGTCCCTGTGTGTTTATACTTCTGACTGGGGACAACAGCGCAATCTTGTCAGCCGTCTATAAAATGTTGATAGTGTTGGGCTACTATAGACCAACTGCAGTCTAACCCACAATGTTATGTTTGTTATATAATATAATGATACACTAGTGATTAACTGAGTGACACAGGAACGCAGGTAGAGACATGGGTAGCCATTTTAACTCTGCTTTTACTAGCCAGTAGAAGAAATAGTAACAATGCCATGAACCGGTGCAGTAGAGCGCCACCTAATGCATTGGAATCACAAAACATGCAATTGACACTATCAATTGTCTACATAACATTTCCTCCAAACATAATAAGGTTGTTGAAATAACTAAGGTCTCTTCAACAATACCATTGGAACTGAATATGCAATAACATTACTTTGCATTAGCACCGGTTAATCTCTAAACTACAGAACAGTCTCTTTGAAGGCAACTTGTGTTATTGTTGCTTGTTGTTGTTTATTGTTGTTGTAGGTGCTTTAGGGATCCTTGAAGGATAGCGCTTAGTCTCTACTACGGGAGCATGTGAGAACTCTCCCTGGTGACGTGCTGAGCATGGCTCCCGCTATCACAGTAGCTTCCGTTTCCTCCTGTTCGGGTTGATGTGCACTGCGGCCTGTTGTGTAAGGAGCCTATGTCAGGATAGAGTGGAGTGTCCAATTGTGCCTCCTGGTCTAGATGTGTCTTACGTGTCAACATCTGGTCAGTGTGGCGTTTCCCCACTTCTGCTTCTACACTGACATTGTATGAAACTGGTCCTGTTTGAGACGTCAGGACTCCCGGCATCCACTTCTCTCCCTTCCGGTAATCGCGAACAAGGGCAGTGTCACCCACAGCGAACTGTCTGGACTTGGAGTGCGCCTGCCAACGTTTCTGTTGAGAGTCTTGTGTATGTCACTCCGCACTAGCTACACTGGGCTTGATGAAGTCCAGTCGAGAGCGTAGGTTGCAGTTGAGAAACAGCATAGCCGGTGACTCTTTAATAGTGGCGTGTGGGGTGTTCCGGTATGTCAACAGGAACGTGTCCAATCGCTGCTGAACTGGGATGCTTCCTCTCGATTCTAGAGTGCTTGAACGTCTGAACGAAACGCTCGGCGAGCCCATTAGTGGAGGGATTCCATGAATGAATGTGTTTCACTCGATCTCAGAAATGTGGCAAAGTCCTCTGAACAGAACTGAGGACCGTTGTCACTGACAAGGATGTGCGGAATGCCATGGCAACTGAAAAGGCCCCTCAGTACTTGGATAGTCTTGCTAGAGGTTGTACTGTCCATGATGTGAACCTCTGGCCACTTAGAATGAGCATCTACAGTGACCATGAACATGTGACCCTCGAACGGGCCAGCAAAGTCAATGTGAATTCTTTCCCATGGGCTAGCGGGCCATATCCAGGGGTGGAGAGGCAAGAGGCATTGGGCTTTCTGTACCCACTGGCAGGAGTGGCAGGACTGTGACTGAAGCTCAATCTGGGCATTAATGCTGGGCTACCATACATAACTGCGAGCTAAACTCTTCATTCTTACCACACCAGGGTGTGCGATGTGTAGCTCTGCCAACACACGGGGGCGGAGCTTCGGAGGTACAATCACCCGAATGCCCCACATCAGACATCCTTGCTGGACAGTGAGCTCGTTGTGTCGGCTCAGGAACGGTGACATCTCACTTCTGGTGTGTTTTTCTGCTAGTAAGTGTCCCGTTGTTACCATGTCCAAGACAGTAGACATTGTGGGGTCAGCCATGGTGTCTCGTCATATCTCCCTGCTGCTGACGGGCAGTGTTTCCATCTGGCGGGTGTAGAATACATCCACAGTGTCGACTTTGTTTCCATGTTTCACTTCGAGTGGCAGTCGTGAAAGTATATCTGCATTAGCATGGAACTCAGCTTTCTTGTACTTGATGGAGAAATTGTGGGCTGACAGGATGAGCGCCCATTGCTGCATTCTGGATGCCACCATTGAAGGAACACTCTTTTGAGAACTCAAGATCGTAGTCAGAGGACGATGGTCGGTGAATAGCATGAATTTCCTACCATAACGTTACTGGTGGAACTTCCGTACTCCAAAGACTATGCCAAGGGCCTCCCTTTCCATCTGGCATAATTCTGCTCTGCCTTGCTGCGAGTTCTGGATGCGAATGCGATGGGTCTTTCTTTGCCGCTGGGCAGGACGTGAGAAATGACTGCCCCCCACTGAGTGGATTCATGATGGAGGATAGGTTTGGGATGA
Organism: Thaleichthys pacificus; assembly: GCA_023658055.1. Classification (NCBI taxonomy): domain Eukaryota; kingdom Metazoa; phylum Chordata; class Actinopteri; order Osmeriformes; family Osmeridae; genus Thaleichthys; species Thaleichthys pacificus. The sequence continues at coordinate 4,203,889 of CM042865.1, forward strand.
ACCATCCATAATAGTTTATCAGTCCTAGAAACTAACGTAGTTGACTCACATTGGCGGGTGCAGGGGCATCAACGATGGCTCTCACTTTCTCTGGTGACTTGTGAAGCCCTGCAGCATCGATGGTGTGACCTAAGTATTCCAGTGACATTCTGAAGAAATCACAGTTTTCTCGCTGAACACGCAGGCCATAGTCCTCCAGCCTGCCAAGGACAGCATTCAGGGTTTTCAGGTGTGATGTGTCATCCGGACCCGTTACCAGTATGTAATCGAGGTAACAGTGAGTGTTCGGAAGACCCAGAAGGACTTGGTCAATAGCCCTCTGGAACAGTGCTGGAGCCGAGGCTATTCCAAAGGGTAAACGGTTGTAGGGCTGAACGATTAATTGCATTTGCGATAATATCGCGATGTGACAAAACAAGATTTTGTAATCGCAAAGGTTGCGATTTTACTTTGGTCACGTAACACGCGAGAGTAATGCAGTTTGCAGATGAAGGATCAACTTTGCACATCACACTTTACCTTGACCTGTACGATGGCCTCAGGCTCGACAGAACCTGACACTACAGACACAAAAAGATGCTGCGCAGTGTCAAAGTATTGTGCAAAACCTGCCTGGCTAACATTGCTACCTCATAGGGCAACACCACCAACCTAATTCGGCCCTAAAAAAACACCACAAAGCCATGTACGATGCATAGCTAAAATGCTGAACACCAGTGTGTCAAATAAGACAAATAACACCCGCCAGGATCAGTGATCGAAATTTTTCAAAGCCTAACTCCATATTCATGTACAAAATTACTCAACCAGTAACAGCGTTCATCACGAAAGATATGATGCCCCTCGGTGATACACATACAGTCACTATGGCTGTCAGTGCCATACTATTTCTGTTAGGCTACTGACTGGATCAGAAATGTTCAGACAGTGTTTCTTTTTCTTTTAAGATTTAACCTTTAAATGCGTGAGTTCTAAATATTTCCGACGGTCCCCACAGCACAAGTTATTTTTCCGAAACGGTAGCTTTAGTTAAGAAAGTGAAATGCACATGTTATTAGCCTACATTCAGCTTTGATTTACCAAAATATTTTCAAAGAGGTACAGGCGGTATGTTTTCCTTAATTTTTCTGAACTTTGTGTGTTATGTTGCTGAATGGAGATCAGTAGTAGGCTATATATTTATTAATAATAAATCATATAATAATTGCATATTAATTTGCAATTGCAATATTAGTCAAATTAATCGCAAATAGCTTATTTTCCGTAATCGTTCAGCAGTGTTGGGGTAGTTACTCAAAAAAAGTAATAGATTACACATTACTAGTAACTTTTTTTTAAAGTAATGGTTTACTTTACTAGATTACTCACTGCTGAAAGTAACTAGTTACACTACTAGTTACATTACGTTTGGTTTACTTCGTAACATCACCTGAGATGCACTTGCCAAATAACAATATTTCTTATATACTAGTGTTATAATTGGACCAATACGCTGTTCCTATTGGTCCAGAAGACGTTCTCAAAAGTTAATAATACCGTTTATATAACTCCCGAACGTTCGCAGAGGTAAATAAACGTTTTTACGGACCTAGCAACGTGGCATCTGCTCGGCAACAAAGTAGCCTAAATTGCCAAAAAAACAAAAAAAACAACCAAATATGGTTTTTGCACAGGTCCACAAACGCCCCGCAATCGCTTCCCGTTTTAAAGAAGTATCTGAAGCAGACAGAAGACGAATTGATGTTGTTGATATGTTGCCTTGGAGGTGTAGTGACGTCACCAGTGCAAGTGCAGCTGATTGCTCTGACAACATGGCATCTGCTCCAGATTCGACCTGTTTGATTTGTGATCTTCCCACGTATTGTTGTAGTATATAAGAAACCAAATGTTTACTCCTCGACAGGTCAGCAAACGCTTTGTCACCTCGATTTGTTAAAACGATTTGTTTGTAAACCTCGACCTTCGGTCTCGGTTAACAAACGTTTGAACAAATCTCGGTTTACAAAGGCGTTTGCAGACCTGTCGAGGAGTAACGTCACTGTGTCCAATCCCGACCGGTTTTTAGCTAACATTCTGATAAAAGGCCACTTCAAATATTGATAAAAATGATCGTATCACGTTTTCAGCTGATTTACTGACTTCACGCTAAGCTTTAACTTCTTACCTTTCGAGCTAAATATTGTAAAAAAAATTAGAGTTAGCTTAGCCTTTACTACAGCCGGTAAAATGACGCTGGCGCCGTTAAATTAGCCGTGCGCTACCCTTGTCCAAACCCGACCCCACTTCTAAACACTGGCCGCTGCTGTTTTTCCGGGGATATTAACTGATCCAGGGTCACCAAACTGACCATCAATGCTGTCAACATATCCGGGGACGTAGTTATGTCCTCCACAATAAGATATCACGCTTCAACATCTCCAAACTATGCGATAAAATCTAAATTTGACTGAATACCACCACCTGCTGGATGTTTTGTTGAACTCTTCTCAAAGTTTGCTAGCCCCCATCCCTTCCTCCCCTCGACTACAGATCACATCACACATGATCGTGTATTTTCATTGGCTAGACAAAGTAGTGTTAAGCTAGCGTTGAAATACACTCATATGCTAACCCATAGTAGCAGTACGATGACAACACAGACACACTTGTCAGAGTAAAGATCGTCGCCCAAGCGTCTCCCGAGTGTCGCCGAGTGGTCTTTCGGCCAAAGTAACTTTCCTATATTATTTAGACATGTAAACGTCCATATATGGTCATGAAATTTGACATGTAGATTGTTTGGTATGCCTAAAATAATACTACTTACACTTTGCTGGCGATAGCAAAAGAAAAAAAGACCGGAAACTGAGTGTCCAAACCCCGTTCGGGTTTGGACAATAGTAGCTTACAGCGGTCGGGATTGGACACAGTGACGTTAAACATTTGCTGTATATACCATATATATGCCCAAATCAACTCAAATTCTTATTATAATGAGGAAATACACAATATCTCTCTTTCATGCTTTTTAATACCACAAATCTGACAAAAAAGTTGTGAACATCAACCTAAAAGTTGTCAAGCATAGGCTACAGTACTGGCAGTAAGCAAAATGTCTCAAAATAAAATAATGCTTAAAACTTTAAATGGCAACATTTACTCTACTATGTATGCTGTTACAAGCCTGTTTATCTGTGCTTTGGTAACCTGCCGTTTACCGGCTGTAGTAAAGGCTAAGCTAACTCTAATTTTTTTTACAATATTTAGCTCGAAAGGTAAGAAGTTAAAGCTTAACGTGAAGTCAGTAAATCAGCTGAAAACGTGATACGATCTTTTATCAATATTTGAAGTGGCCTTTTATCAGAATGTTAGCTAAAAACCGGTCGGGATTGGACACAGTGACGTTACTCCTCGACAGGTCTGCAAACGCCTTTGTAAACCGAGATTTGTTCAAACGTTTGTTAACCGAGACCGAAGGTCGAGGTTTACAAACAAATCGTTTTAACAAATCGAGGTGACAAAGCGTTTGCTGGCGTACGTTCAAGCCTCAGTTTGATATTTCCAGGCATGACCTCACTCACGGTTAGTAAGTAGTTAGTACTATGTACTGATGTACTGTGCACAACCGTCTCTCTTTCTTCCTGGTTCCGTTTATGAAAGCGAAATCTCTCCGCTATAATGAGCGGTTTTGGAGAGAAATGGGCCCTCAGTTCAGCCACAAAGCGCTGCGTTCTCATTAGAGCCCGACCGATATATCGGCGGGCCGATATTATCGGCCGATATTGGGCATTTTCCAAACTATCAGTATCGGCATTTATAATGGCCGATAAATGAATGTTTTATTTATTTATTTTTATTGTGTTTTTGTTCAAAGGACTTTAAGTTTCATATCTGAAGTTCCCATCCATCCATCCATCATCTGCCGCTTTTCCGGGGGACGGGTCGCGGGGGCAGCAACCTAAGCAGGGAGGCCCAGACTTCCCTCTCCCCGGCCACTTCCACCAGCTCTTCCTGGGGGACCCCGAGGCGTTCCCAGGCTAGCCGAGAAACATAGTCCCTCCAGCGTGTCCTGGGTCTTCCCCGGGGCCTCTTCCCAGTGGGACGTGCCCAGAACACCTCACCAGGGAGGCGTCCAGGAGGCATCCTTATCAGATGCCCGAGCCACCTCAACTGGCCCCTCTCGACGCGAAGGAGCAGCGGTTCTACTCTGAGCCCCTCCCGGATGACCGAGCTTCTCACCCTATCTCTAAGGGGGAGCCCGGACACCCTGCGGAGAAAACTAATTTCGGCCTTTCGGTCACTACCCACAGTTCGGGACCATAGGTGAGGGTAGGAACGTAGATCGACTGGTAAATAGAGAGCTTTGCCTTTCGACTCAGCTCCTTCTTCACCACGACGGACCGATGCAGAGCCCGCATCACTGCAGACGCCGCACTGATCCGCCTGTCGATCTCGCGCTCCATCCTTCCCTCACTCGTGGACAAGAGCCCGAGATACTTGAACTCCTCCGCTTGGGTCAAGATCTCCTCCCCGACCCGGAGATTGCACTCCACTCTCTTCCGGTCGATAACCATGGCCTCAGATTTGGAGGTGCTGATTCCCATCCCAGCCGCTTTGCATTCGGTTGCGAACCGCTCCAGTGAGAGCTGAAGGTCACGGCCCGATGAAGCCATCAGGACCACATCATCCGCAAAAAGCAGCGACCCGATCCTGAGGTCACCAAACCGGACCCCCTCAACGCAAACCACATTGCTCCTCCTGAATCCGAGGTTCGACAATCCGACGGACCCTCCTCTCCAGAACCCCTGAATAGACTTTCCAAGGGAGGCTGAGGAGTGTGGTCCCCCTTTTTAAAGAGGGGAACCACCACCCCTGGTCTGCCAGTCCAGAGGCACTGTCCCCGATGTCCACGCGATGTTGCAGAGTCGTGTCAACCAAGACAGCTCTACAACATCCAGAGCCTTAAGGAACTCCGGGCGGACCTCATCCACCCCAGGGGCCCTGCCACCGCGGAGCTTTTCAACCACCTCGGCGACCTCAGCCCCAGAGATAGAAGGGCCCCCCCCGATGTCCCCAGACTCTGCCTCCATGTGGGAAAGCGTGTTGATGGAATTAAGGAGGTCTTCAAAGTATTCCTTACACCGATCCAGGATGTCCCCCATTGAGGTCAGCAGCGCACCATCCCCACCATATACAGCGTTGACAGTGCACTGCTTCCCCCTCCTGAGTCGCCGGATGGTGGTCCAGAACCTTTTCGAAGCCGTTCGGAAGTCGTTCCATGGCCTCGCCGAACTCCTCCCACACCCTGGTTTTTGCCTCTGCAACTGCCAAAGCCGCATTCCGCTTGGCCTGCCGGTACACATCAGCTGCCTCTGGAGTCCTACCAGCCAATAAAGTCCGATAGGCCTCCTTCTTCAGCTTGACGGCATCCCTCACCTCCGGCGTCCACCACCGGGTCCGAGGGTTACCTCCGCGACATGCACGGACCGCCTTGCGTCCGCAGCTCCGGTCAGCCGCCTCAACAATGGAGGCCCGGAACATGGCCCATTCGGACTCAATGTCCCCGCCCCCCCCCCCGCCCCCCCCGAGACATGATCGAAGCTCTCCCGGAGGTGGGAGTTGAAGCTCCTTCTGACAGGGGATTCTGCCAGCCGTTCCCAGCAGACCCTCACATTACGTTTGGGCCTGCCAGGCCTGACCGGCGTCTTCCCCCACCATTGTAGCTAACTCACCACCAGGTGGTGATCAGTTGACTGCTCCGCCACTCTCCTCACCCGAGTGTCCAAGACATTCGGCCTCAGATCCGACGACACGACTACAAAGTCTATCATCGAACTGAGACCTCGGGTGTCCTGGTGCCATGGTGTTCGTTATGGACAAACCATGTCTAGCACAGAAGTCCAACAACAAAACACCGCTCGGGTTCAGATCGGGGGGGCCGTTCCTCCTAATCACGCCCCTCCAGGTCTCACTGTCATTGCCCACATGAGCATTGAAGTCCCCCAGGAGGACGAGGGCATCTCCGGGAGGAGCGCTTTCCAGCACCCCCCCCCCCCCAGAGACTCCAAAAAGGGTGGGTACTCTGCGCTGCCGTTTGCCATATTTGAAGTTTGTATTTTTATACATTTTATTTATCAGAAACTGCATTAACATATTATTTTAGTGAGGAAATAATAACAAGAGTCAGATGGCTGAGCAGTTAGGGAATCGGGCTATTAATCAGAAGGTTTCTGGTTCGATTTCCGGCCAGGGGGATGTCCCTGGACTTAGTCGCTCTGGATAAGAACTTCTGCTAAAAGTGACTAAATATAAACTACAAATAACTACTGTTAGGGAAATCAGTTTGTTTTGTTACGCGTTTCTGGATTTTTAAAATATTTTTTTATATCGGCCGATATCGGAATATTGGATTTTTAAATCACCAAATATTTGTATCGGTATCGGCCTTGAAAATCCTTTATCGGTCGGGCTCTAGTTCTCATACCCATAATGCTAAGTAGCACTGACACTCGCTTTTCCTCGTTTATATTTCTTTTTTATGCATTAGCATTCACAAAGTGTTCAAATATACGTTTCCCATTGTTCCACGGTCTCATCGAAGGCATCAATATGTCCAATGGTACTGGTAGCCGTCATTTTCTTTCGTTCACGTCCTTGCTGTGCTTGCCGTTCTGGCTTTTCCTCTAACTCTCCTAGCTCCACTTCTGAACTTAAACTCGATGAGCTAGACATGCGCCATTTTGCATGTTAGCGTGGATGTTTCTGTTGTCTATAATTCACTCCACGTAGTGTGGTCCGTTCTGCTGAGTTCATCATCGGCAGGAAGCTCCCAGCCCTACAGGACACCTACCACACACGTTGCCTCAGGAAAGCTGGCAGGATTCTAAGAGACTGTTACCACCCATCCTTCAGTCTCTTTACCCCGTTGCCTTCTGGCAGGCGTTACCGCAGCATTCGGTCGCACACACGCAGACTGGACAACAGTTTCTATCCAAGGGCCATCAGGCTTCTGAATGGATATTGATATGGACATTGATTCACTTCATATTAGTCACTTAACACACTGTCACTTTCAGCTACTGGTTGCACTATCAGTAACATTGCACTACTGTACTTCACTGTACATCGCCATCAGGCTCCTGAATGGACATTGACATGGTCATTGATTCACTTCTTACTAGATACTTTACACACTGTCACTCAGCTACTGGTTGCACTATCAGTAATATTGCACTATTGTACTTCACTTAGTTTAGAATAGGTTTATAGGGTTAGCAATAGGTTATTATGTGTATTTAGGGTTTAATATATTGTATTATTTATATTTATCTGTATATTTAGGGAGTTTACTTATTTAAGCTTAGCATAGATGTAATTTATGTTCTGTGTACTTATATGTTATGTTATGCCAGGTGCTTGCGTTGTCTTTTAATTTGAATTTCAGTGCCCAGTCTGACCTTGTGTTGTTCTGTGCATCTGACAATAAAAGACTTGAACTTGAACTTAATATAATGATACACTAGTGATTAACTGAGTGACACAAGAACGCATGTAGAGACATGGGTAGCCATTTTAACTCTGCTTTTACTAGCCAGTAGAACAAAAGTAACAATGCCATGAACCGGTGCAGTAGAGCACCACCTAATTGGAATCACAAAGCATGCAATTGACACTATCAATTGCATACATAACACACAACGTGTTTGACATCCTTTAAAGATGCTTTAAAGAAAATTCCATGATTTGCTTCTCAGTACATACGTGTGAAATAAGTTCCTGAAAGCATGTGCAAAGCGCAAAAACTGAAATGTGGAGTTAGACCGTTGAACAGAACTCTTCTGTTTTCAGCTCAAGTTTTGTATAGGGGGAGCCAAAACCCGACCTATCTACATCACAGCGACCTATCTACGTCAAATCACAGACGGTTGCATTCTGTTACTCAGCTGGTACGATGCAAAGACAAAGTAATTAACACATAAATCACTCAGAGACTGCAGGTAGGTCTGTTCTGATATCTGCAATTGATTTAGCTAGTGTTGCTGTTGTTGCTAAATTCAATAAATTCGAGGGGGTGAGCTTGTGCTCCTTCAGGCGACAGGCCCCCCCAGTCTCAAGCAGAGAAGACTGCTGATTTTCTCACGATTTCAAAGCCTAATTTAACATACTTGTCGTGGGTTTTTTTCATTCGAATTTGGATGGATAGTTAACAACACATTCTTCTGTGGTGTGATGAACTTAAAACTAATTTTCAATTCCACTTTACAGCATCGTTAAGTAATAAATTAAATTTTGCTAAATGATTGAAGGGCTAGACAACAAACGCTCTAATGAAATAATCCCTGAATAGCAACACGGAAATAAATGACAGATTGGCGAAGGTACGTTCATTTTCCGACCGTGCCTTTGCTCCCTGTAAGCAGTGCCATCTAGCGACCATTAAGTGTCAGTAACAACGCCCCAGTCTGAAGACTCACAGGTCATTGGACCCCTAACTGCGCTTCTAGTAGGTTTAAACCGGCTCAGCACTTCTAGTGTAGAAGCACTGTCCTACCAAATGTAGGAAATTGTTTTTATTTTGTTTCCTTCTTTTCAGGTTTTTTCCCACTGTATTCTGTCTATTTTGGCTCAACCAATCATAAAAATGTCTTGTTAAAAATACTACTTTTTACTAAATGCTAATTGATTAGTTGAGTGGTATAAATGTCAAGGACAGCAGCGAGAGAGGTGCGCTGCAAAGTTTCTGGAGAATTGACAGCCTCTCGTTACATCTGGTGGTTAGCTAGCTAAATTGTGTTTTGTTTAGCTTTTTTGTAGAGGAGGTTAAATGTTGTTGGATTGTAGGCTGTTGCACCTGAGCAGCACACAGCTGCAGCAGCACTTCAGGTTCGCTAGCTTGCTCTGTTCACCTCGCTGATTTTAGCAAATTATAATTGAAGCTTTAAACTGCTAATATGTAAAAAATAACTATCCGGGAGAGGATGCTCCCGGACCCCCCTACTAACATTTCTTTACCTTCCCCAAAATATCTCATTGCCCTCCCTACTAAAGTGGGCTAGAAACAGGCCTGATTGACAGACAGGAAGGACATCCTCTCGATCATTTTTTTGGTCCTGTCCCTTCCACATAAGATATATATATTCCCATTTAGACCACTTAAATTATTGTTTGCTATCAGGATGTGAAGAGATCTTCAGTATAACAAAAAAAATTACACATCCTAGCTTTAACTCAGACAGTCAAAATGTGTGCTGGAAGCTTCTAGTTTTCGAATTGGTTGTGTTTGTTTTTTGTTTGTTGATAGATCATAGCCAATCACCATATGCAGTCCATTTCCTTTGCATCAGGAGGAGATCCAGTAAGTGACAGTAGAGTGTTCTCTAAACTGACAGCATGAGCTTCTGTATAAATGGTGTAATAGTCATAATTGGAAAGCCACTTTATATCTGCATGCTATCACTTGTCGGATGGATTCTGACCTAGTGTAGTGCCAGTGTGATATTTTTTTGTTGTTGCCCCCTTTAGGACACAACAGATTTTGTTGCATATGTGGCAAAAGACCCTGTGAACCGAAGGGGTAAGGAGATCTCCTCTTTGTTCTTGTCCTTTCAGAGAATGTTTCATTCAGAAACAACAAACCAAATGTTTTTTTGGGGAGGTGTGTGTGTCTGTGTGTGTGTGAGTGTGTGTATGTAGCGGGGGATGGTTGTGGGGGTATCAGAACCTACTGGGACATCTTGGCAATTAGCACGTGTTGAACCAATACTGAACAGCCGACACCTGGCACATTCCCTCGTCTAGCGTGTCACATCCTGGAGTGTTCTGATGGGCTGGCCCAGGATGTCATCAGCACGAATTGGCCAAGCCTTTGACCTCCGCTTCCAGCAATACCTCCAGTGTCCCTCCAGCAAGCTTTCATCCATGCATGACAGGTGAGATCAGCTGGAGACATTTAGGCTGGCAATATAATTGTATGTTCTTCTGGTTGATTTTCTCAATTTTCCATACAAATGAAGGAAGCAGAGGGTTAAGTAGAACAGGGTCACAATTAGTCAGCCACTGTACTCTGAGTGACTGGGGTAATTATTTAGTTATTTTTCAGTAATGTTTGACAATTCCTATGTTTTTTGTGTGTCACTGTTTGCGTATGTGTGTGTATCTGCCCTGTGTGTATCCACTTGTGTATGTGTGTGTGTACGCCCCTGCCCCTGTGTGTATATGTTCCTGCCTGTGTGTTTGTGCATTCATGCCTGTGTATGTACCAGGGTCCTGAACATGGATGACTCGCCTTGGACAGAGGAAGAGGAAGAGCCAGCCGAGCACCCGTATTACAACAACATCCCTGGGAAGATGCCGCCCCCTGGAGGCTTCATTGACACCCGGCTGACCAATCAGATGGCAGGACAGGACAGCAACCAGGTAAGATAAACACAAAGGATGGGATCTTGTCAAAAACACTTCAAAAAGAAAGTTTACATTCAAAAGATGAGGGAATTACAAATCCTACATGTAAATGTACAATTGTCCATAACATTTTAGGAATAAAGACTAAATTAATGCCTGTGCTTGTTAGATGGGTCCAGGTGCATTGGTAGACCAGACATACTACCAGGGCCGACACTGTGGGGAGAACCGGGGGGACGAAAGGAGGTCTATATTCATTCAACAGGGTAATAAGACAATCTATCTCTTGAACATAACAGAGGTGGTTGGGTAACCAGAAACCTCCTCTCTGACCTTGACTTGTACTAGTCCGTTTAACCTTCCATTGCACATCATCTACCCGTGTCCAGGGTCATGTGACATGTACAGTCTACCAGAGGGGAAGAGTCAAGTACCAAAAACGGGTGATGGGCCAACGTACATCAACACACAGCAGATCGACTCCCAAGTTCAGGCGGCACTGCAGGCCAAGGCGGAGGGCATGGCAGGGGTCACCCCGAGCACAGCCAAAGACAGTTCCAGGAAAGACCTGTTCGATATGAGTAAGAGAACAAGTAGTTCTAACTGTTCATTTAATAACCCTCCAGGGCCTTTTCACAAACACACTCAGAGCATGCACCGGGTATAAGACACTCAGTTCAGTCAAGATACTCACGTGATTGATTTCACCATTTATTCATATACATGAAAAATAGGTTTAACATTGGTGGAATGGATGTACATGGGGAAGCGCTCCCTGCCTTCACTGCAGCATGCATGACATGAGGCAGGGAGCAACAAGTTAAATCCCCCACGGGGAGTACAGACAGACAACATGGGGGGGAAGGGGATGGTGGTGGGTGGCAGCAGCGCAGAACACAAAGGTAATCGTGGATGCGTGTGCGTGACTTTATAGCGCCGCCTATCAAGCTAAGCCTATGGGCTAAGAACACGGCGATGGGTGATATGACGCGCGCTGCCCGAGTGCCATGCCTGAACTTGCTTCGCTCATGTGTTGTCTTTCAGGAAATGTTAATTATAGAGGCACGCTCGGTTATTGTGTTCCTACATTGGCTCTTGCTCCTGCTATTTTGGTGTAATATTACCATGTCAGATATAGGACAAAAAGGAAATGCTTAAATAAAGACATGGTTTTTAGTGCATAGTCCCCTCTGTTTAACTCTTTGGACATTCAAAGTGTTCACTCTTGCATAGTCTATTTGATTATATCCTTCTTTTGTCCTCTCTCTCTATCACCCAACCTCCCTTCAAGAGCCTTTTGAGGATGCCATTCTAACCCAGTCTCAGACCCCCACCCTGCACAAGACCACATCTGTGGACAACTCCAGCCCACTGCTGGTGCGTTCGGCAGCCTTCCGGGCCCAGGAGGAGTTGGAGGGTCAGGTGTGGTACCACGGGGAAATGAGCCGGCGCCAGGCTGAAAAGCTTCTGTGCGAGGATGGAGACTTCCTGGTGCGGAAGAGCACCACCAATCCTGGCTCCTATGTCCTGACAGGCATGCACAATTGTCTGGTCAAACACCTGCTGCTGGTCGACCCAGAGGGCACGGTAGGACAGAGGGGAGGAGGACAAAAAAGGGAGGAAGGGATAGGGGAAGATAAGATTAAAGAATTGAATGTTTTAATTTTTTATTCCACAAATATGAAAGGGTAAAATATATATATTTCCACAAATGTAAAACGTTAACCAGCCTCTTAAATGACACCTCAATAAACACAAATAATTCTCCCCCTTTTCGAAAGGTACGGACGAAAGATCACATATTTGATAGCATCAGCCATCTGATTGGCCATCACCGTGACAACAGCCTGCCCATAGTGTCTGCCGGAAGTGAACTGTGCCTGAAGGAGCCAGTGGGAAGAAAACAGTGACTTGCAATGCCAGATGGGTAGTGTAGGAGACACTACAAGCCTCCCTTCAACCTGAAACTTGAAGATAAGATAGAAAATATACTATTGTTTAAAGGTTTCTTGCTATGACAGTATCTTGGAATAGGTGTGTGTGCACTGGAGCACTTGAGGAAGATTGCTGATTCATAGAACTGTTTTTATTTTGTTGTGATGATTAAAATGCTATATTTTTGAGAAGACATATAGGTGCATTTGGACATATATGTTGATTTGGTGTCCTAAAACAAAAAGGACAACTTTCAGTAGTTTAGATGAAGAGCAAATCGACCTCAAGGAGGGGTATTAAAAAATATTTTAGAATAAATCCCAAACTTTTGTTTTGTCTATCAAGCACAACCAGATTTACACAGTCATTGGTAAAAGTTAAAGGGAAAAAACTACAGTTTGATAAAATGCTATTTATATAGAACTATTTTAGGATTTGTCCCACAGCTAGCGTTACAACTGACCAGGTCTGTATTGATTTTGCTTTTATTGGGAAAGACGTGAATGTGTTTGCTTTGCAGTAGTCCCAATGTGCTAGGGTCACGGCCACCCCCCCCCCCCCCCATAGTGCTGTCAACATGGCTTTAAAGGTAAATTAAACATTTTCATTAAGTACTTTTGTGCTACAGCGGTCGCATGACGTTGAAATCAACTGTACTTGTGAAACATTGTTTGTAGACCTTGATGCCCTTTTCGGAGAGGTGCTTGTGTATGATCACTCTGTAAAATATTTATGCTTTTCAAAACAATATTTCTTAATTGATTCTTCTAAATCCTTTTAACTGGGTGTGTAGTGAATTCGTTTTTGAGGCTTGAATCATGCAATGGATATTAAGAAATTGTTTATGCTAGCTTTTCTGGCTTTGCTGACTTCAAAGGTATTTGATGAATGGTCACAAATTAATTGCACAGAACGTTAGATTATCTGTGTTAGTTGTATAAGAACAATTCACCATGTGTTGAAAACATAATCACTGAAGAGGAGTTATAAAAATCCTCTTAATTTCACATAGAGCACCCTTTATTGGATTTGTAAAAAACACACAAAAACACAAAAAAGATCACTTCATGGTACAACACAGTTATGAATTATGAATATTCACGCGTCAATGTGTGGATCTCCTATCTTTGATTGTCACCACTGAGGGCCATCACAGAGGAACTATTAAAGGGTCTATGTTACTGTTGGACTGCCTGAAATATTCTGGATATCAGTCGCTGTGTTAGGATTACTCCTACAGTTGCTTATTTTGTTATATAGCTTGACACATAATTGATCTTATAGAAATACGGTTTTGAATGATAGTTGTTCAGACCTTAAAGACCTCAATTTCCAGTAATTGATACAGGGTAGCTAGAACAGTAGTTACTGTAGAATTTGCTTGGTTACAGTGACTAACTTGATAGCACTTGTATTATTGTGATACTTGTAATACAGAGGCTAAATGTTTTGAATCTCTCCACCTTGCCGTCATTATTGGACAACAGAATTCTCAAACCATTATCAAACATGCTATTGATGTGTCGGGCCTATACAACTGAACCAAATTCAGTCCGTTTTCAATTACTTTGACAAGACAATTGAAATGTATTTTAGTGTACCTGTATTTTGCTTCAAGAAAAAGTAAACATGCATCTAGTTCTCACAATATACTGTTACTAGTTAAAAAAGGGTCTGTAATATTGTAAGATCACCATTTCACATCCTCCACGAACCACTTAATAATTAGAACTCTTGTCCTTTGTGACAACATATAAACTGTACACTTTGTTGAGAATTGACCTGTATTCCCTCCTCCCTAACAGTTGTATTACTGAATACTTAATTGGAGTTATTAGCTGTATATTTGGAGCTGCTATCAATCGCTGGTTTCTTCCATCACTTGCAATCTAACAAGGCTTCATGTCAGACTTACTGTAAATTACTATTTACTGTTTTTAGATCAAGTAATTTGACTTCACAGTAATTTTACAACTAAGGGCCTCACCTCGGTTACAACCCCCTTTTACAACGACCTAGGTAAATCTTGGTTGAACTGAACTCTTGTCCGTTTTACACTTGTGAATCTATGTTACATTGCTGACTTAATATTTTATACACACATTCCGAAACTACGATTTAGCAAGTGACACCATCAAAACACAATTCTACTTAATTTTAAATGGCTGATTCGTTTTTCTCTTTTACTGCTGTTTGTTGAGTAGAGAATACCAATGGCTTGAGTTCTGCATTCTCTTCTATGTGATGACATCGTCACTCTGGGGTAAATTTCCCAGAGAAGTCAACCACCATGAACTTTGCTGAAGATGCAACCGTTGACTCTTCCTTATGTCAGGAGGAATTAACTACCATTTTCAACACTGATAGACCTACTGTTGATTTCAGAAAATCACCATCCTCCTGTGTGTGAAGGTGTTGTATTATTGAGTCTACCTTTAACACTAAGTACAACATCAACAGTTATTTGTTGATTCGCTACTGTGCGTCAAATGAACTGATGTATTATGAGTTGCACGGGGTATACATTTCAGAGTACACTCAACATCCATGTGAGGTCAAATAGATTTCTGTTGATGAAAATGTGCCTTTTATTTTTTACCAATGTTGTTTTCTTCAAAGTGCAATCCTGAACTTTCATGGGGCATGCCCGTACGTTCACTAGAGGTTGTGTTTTGCTCTGCTGCGCATTGGTGCTTGAGATTCAAGATTTTTCTCTATATATGGTTTCCAAATTCTAAATATGATTTTTTGTCAGAGGGATCACCAAAAAAATACTATTTTGGAACTAGTAAAAACTTTCAAACAAAGAATTGAGTCCAAACAATGTTTACAGTTTTAATATTTGGTTGTATGAGTTATCATCATTCTGTATGACTGTTGGCAATAAAACCCTGAATGTGTATTATTTCTTCCCTTTCAATGTCTTTTGCATATCATGTTAAAATGTATTTTATGCAGTTCTCCAAGGTAATGTTATTCCAAACCAGCACTACCTCCACCACATGAGCTGGAACAGGCAAGTTGTGCTTTCAATATGCGTTCGTGGGAGGGTCATGGGGAAAATGGGAGGGTCATGGGGAAAGTGGGAGTTCCACCCAAAAAGGTGGGAGGATACGCATAAAGTGCGCTTAATTATATATTCCGCTGTATTTACAAAGACTGCCAGTAAGAGTGCGCCTCTATTCTGCGGGGGAATTTCTCCACCTCTTAAAAGCAGGTCTTAACCAGGAGCGCATTTACCTGTGTGTACAAATTTACCATATTCAATGGCAGCAGTGATCCGAGCAAGGCGAAGACAGGCCAATTTTTTTCCGAGGGTGTGGATGTTCTTTATGTTCGTATGCTTCATGTTTTGGTTACCTGCAATGTTTTTGGGGCTATCTCGTTGTTTATGATCATTAACCTATGCACTTTTGTAAAGCTCTCTCTTGGAAGTCGCTTTCGATAAAAGCGTCTGCTAAATGAACACATGTAATTGGGTGTGCTCACGCCTTCGGCAAGCACAACCATTGTTCTCTCACATATATATTATTGTGAGAATGCTGTTAAGCATTCACTATTGTTTTCCTGCTTCTCTTTATTATTATTCCAACTTCTTAGTTCTTCCGTAGGTTTTTTGTCCTTTAACTAGTCCTGCATACTTTCACCGATTCCTACAATTTTGGTATCAAAACGTTCAGCTCATTCAGGAGATGTGTGCTATGTATTTCTGTATTTCTCACTTTTATACTTTTTAAAATAATAAGGTTTTTGTGCAAATTATTCTCCCTTCAAAAGTAATGGTAAATCCTTTCAAATCATTAAAAAAGCTTCCTCCTCTTTCAAACTTAACTACTTCAGCATACTTTCAGCTAGAGACACCCATTCAACCTTTAAAATGTTCACAAGACATTCAGCTATTCCCAATGATTCAGCTTTTTCAAATATTCAGCCAATTTTGAATTATGACAGTTTCAAATACATGAACATTTTTGCTCCTTCTTGATTTTTATGAATGAGCAGCCAGCAGAGTGGCACACTGCTGGCTGGCTGTTCAACTAAATTGTCAGATTTCAAATTGTACAGAAACAAGTTATACCTTAAAATGTAGGGAAAATTGTCGTCTTTCAGCCAATGTAACTACTAAAGGGTTCACATTTACAGATTTTCAGCTATGAGCCTTGAAGCGAGAGCAGCCTTTCAAATTATCTCACTAACTTCAATAGAGAGTTGGGTAAAATTTGTCAGAGAAAGCAGAAGGAAGAAGATTTTGAAACTGCCGGTAGAGTCGTATTTCTGACCGCACAGACATATAAAGGACATCTCTGGTTACGGCAGAGTCTTGGGTCTCGGAAAATATCAACAAAAAAAATATTGGACGTAGAGTGGAGGGGAGCTTCGGATGTCGTTGAAAAAATATTTCTAGTTTGCCAGCATTGCCACAATTTTCGCTCTTCATGCTTCATTTTTGGATCAATAGATACCTACTAAGAAAGCCGAGTAAATGCACTCAATGATAGGCTACATCTGCTACTGCTATCACTATCCCCAGTACCGGTCCAAGCACATCTGGCGCCCTAGGCGAAATGTATCAACAGTGCCCCCCCCCCCCCCCTCCGGGAGCGCAAATTCTAGTGCCCCCCCCCCCCCCCCCCCGCGCAATTAATTAATGGATGCACTTGGGAACATGCCGCCCCCCTCTTCATGCCACTCTTCCATACCTCTTCTGCCTATGTCGCCTATAGGAAGGACCGGCCCTAACTATCCCAACTATAATTTCAGCTGTTAAAACTATAATATTCTTGTTATGACTAGCTAGCCTACTTCTTCTTCTGTTTAACAGTTCAGCTTTCAGCTTCTCCCGCATTGTAGGCTATTTAAGCTCTTAGCTTCGTTAGATGAGGCAGTTCACACTGCCTCTTGAAATTCAACAATTTCTTCAATTGCTTCACAACGTTCAAACTTATTCTCCCGCATTGTATTTAAGCACTTAGCTTTGTTAGATGATGCAGTTCAGCTTCCACACTGCCACTTTTGTGTGACTCACACATTTTTGAAATTAATTTCAGCTTTCAGCTTGCGGGTATTTTGTAATTTCTGTATTTTCAGCAATTAAAAAAATTATAATTAATCTTTCAGCATTCCAACGCATTTTCTGCAGGAAATGCACATTCTAGTTGAGTGTGCTTTGCCTTTGGCAAGGGCACAACCTTTGTTCTCTCACATATATATTATTATTATTTATTTTCCCACCCCTAAATCTTCGTCAATATTTGGACTAAATAGACAACCTAGGTGTCAAAAGTTTCGTCTTGGTAGCGATTGAGTTGCTTGTATTTTTATTTACGTTCCGTTGCATGGTTTAGGCCCCAGTTAAGTTTTTGTGGCGAAAAGTGAAGCTAACGGTGGCTAATTTGCTAGCCACAGTCACTGACGTTACTAACGTCACTATGTCACTAACATCACGAAAACACGCGTGACTACCTGTAGCAGAACATTCGTTTCGCATCTGGGGGATAGCTAGGCTAACTATAGCTTCACTGCAAGGCAGCTGCAGAAACGCCACAAGCAAAGAGGCCATGGGTGATGATAACTATTTACTCATTTTACTTTGTGATATGACACACAATTGTGATGTGTAATGTACAATATAAGCTGATATTATTAAGGAAGTACATCTACTTTCGGGAAACAGTAGTCTACTATTTCACTGAAGTATTAGCATCATGACATTAGCCTCTGTTGCCCGAGCAACACATACTACAGTGGTCTATGATGCATCTGTTTTCAATCGTTAAAATAAACATTCCTCAAATTCCTAAAATACATTTTCGTTGTAGGATTTATTATGACATTGCAGTAAACGATTTGTTGGTGAAATTATCATTACCTGTGGTTTCAAACCAGGGCCCCCGTTCGTCGCAAGGGTTGAAGCTAAGTTAATCAATTGTCCCTTTAGCCGTTAACATTAGCGAGATGAGTGAGAACAGCAAATATCGGTTCGTCAACGGATGATCCGCATCCAAATCATGTGGTTAATTTCAATCAGGCTAAACTTATCAGGGAAATTGCACGTGCACGTCCTACTTCAAAAGGCAGGAAAGGTCGATCACCAAAACCGTGATTTTCTAACTGTATGATGGCGGAAAAGACGAAAGAGAGAGCGGTGATAGGCTATTCTCGCCATCCGAGCAAACTATTATAATGAGTCTCTACGAAGACAATAAGCATATTATCATGGCTAAGTCAAACACCGCTGCCAGAGCAAGACAAGCAGCTTGGCAAAAAATTGCCGATAAGCTAAATGCGAATGTTTTGGGGAAATGTATAGGCTCATCTTAAGTGCCTCATTACCCCAATCAATCAGATCAAATTTCTTTAAATGTGACTGCTGGCAGTAGGCTTAATGGAAATTAATAATCGAATGAGATCTTCGCATTTGAGACAACTCGGGCCGATTTACGACTGCTATTTCGAGTTCGGAAAGTCTTCTGAAGTTCAGAACAAATCCCAGATGAGAAAACTTTCATGAATGCCAAATGTTTTCCTAAATCCAATTCAGAAGAAATTCCTTCTTAAATTCTTCTTAACTGCGTTCAAGAATGAGGCCCAATGCACATGATTTTACTGACTAGGAAACACAGAATATCTATTCCAAAACACGTTTACCATGTATAAACCACCCAGGGAAACGTGTTATAACAGTTGAAGTAATAGGAAAATCGTTCTGCAAGAAGTTACAAGCCTACATTGAAAACGCATTGAAAATGCTAAGCAGGATCTGACAAGCACTGTCATGCCATAAAAACCTTTTAGAACCCTTTTTTTTCAACCTTACAAAACTTTTTTCCCAGGCCTCCAGTGAAATCTGTTCCCCCAGGGAAATCTGTTCCCCGTGTTCTCAGTGTAAAAGACTGATGTATAGATGAAACTTGCTATACATAATGATCACAGTAACATACATCACCAGCATCACTGTATTGCTTTATAAATGGGCACTCTAATATACAGGGGGGGGAACCACTCTCCTCAGGCCTCCAGGGAAATATGTTCCCTTTGTGTTCTCAGTGTATAAGACTAATGTCAAATATTTGAAAAATATTTTCTACAAAAAGTTTTGAAATGTTGAAAATAAATTCTTTCAAAAAAAAAACTTTGCATCATTGATGAGTACAGTACATTTTTCAACCTTTTATATATATCTTTTTCAACCTTACAAAACCTTTTTCCCAGGCCTCCAGAGAAATCTGTTCCCAGAGGGAAATCTGTTCCCCGTGTTCTCAGCGTAAAAGACTGATGTATAGATGAAACTTTCTATAATAATGATCACAGTAACATACATCACCAGCATCACTGTATTGCTTAATAAATGGCCACTCTAATATACAGGGGGGGGGACCACTCTACTCAGGCCTCCAGGGAAATATCTTCCCCTTGTGTTCTCAGTGTAAAACACTAATGTAAAATATTTGAAATATATTTTCTAGAAAAAGGTTTGAAATATTGAATATCAATTCTTTACAAAAATAGGTTTGCATCATTGATGAGTACAGTACATGTTTTAAACCTTTTATAACCTCTTTTTCCCAGGCCTCCAGGGAAATCTATTCCCCCAGGAAAATCTGTTCCCCGTGTTCTCAGTGTCTGATTGAGACTGATGTATAGATGAAACAGGCTGAAATCTAAGCACTGTCATGTAACTAGCGTGGCACCCAGAGCACACAGTAGGGTCCTTCTGTATGCAGGAAGCCCCTGGAGGGTTGTGGGGTCGGTCAATGTAGCAATGATCTGCAGTGAGCTTGTATGCAGACATGTAGAGTTTTGTAGAATGTTATGCTGTTGTCATGGAATCAATTATGATGTCATAAAGATGTAGGATTAGCCTTGTGCCTCTTGAAACATGGCAAATTCAATCAAATCCACAAGAAAGTGACATTCACATCAGGTTAGATAATATTGTAAGAAATAAAATAATCATAGAGGTAGCCTACAATCCAGCTCCCTAGGATATACTCGTTTAGAGCCTGTGCCATGAGAAGTGGGACTAAACAGGTTGCAATATTTAAATAAAACCCGTCAGACAAATTAGTAGCCTATGTATTTAACTTGTACTAAGCTCCTTAGCTACTCTTTGATACAACTTCCCCACCTTTCTCTTTTTATCAACATGTTTTTAATTGCCATCACTTTTTGTCAACACTATCAGACACCTAAACCTCACAATAATTAATATTTTTGTCTGATGGTGGTGATGGGACAATGACGGACTTGACATTCATCATGAAGTTATCATGTTTTGGAAACAGGTATTTAAAATATGCAGAAATATACATTTATTAATTTAGCAGATGCTTTTATCCAAAGCGACTTCCAAGAAAGAGCTTTACAAAAGTGCATAGGTCAATGATCATAAACAACGAGATAGCCCCAAAAACATTGCGGGTAGCCAAAACATGAAGCATACATTGTGAAAAGCAAATAAGTTCCAATGGGTAGAATCAGAAGAGCAGTAGCATATAGTTAAACAAGTTATCATTAAACAACATGACCCTATGTTTTCTGAAGGAGCTTTGGATAAAACAACTTAGGAATATAATAGTAAATGTTCACAGACTTGCAGGTGAGCAGCAAGCACTGTCACAGCCTCTGTGACCAGTAGGGGTGTGATATTGCCTCTTGTACCAATCGCAGTGCATTTTCAGTGCAGTTCTTGTTAGGAAGTGTGCTGGAGGCAGACCTTGTTGAAGGCACCCGACCAAGAAGGACTGGACTACTCCTTCATGCAGACAGTTGCAACGCCCCACATTCAGGCGCTGCTGCCTCTCATCCTTGAGCGTGGCCTGTGAGGAGGAGCTGAACTGTCAGCTCCTGTTCACACGCGTCAGCCAGAAACTGTACACGTTGACAAAGTAGTGGCACGTGCCACGGTCCCTGGCACTCCACAAAAGGCTGGGCACGAAAGTCTCGGAGGCAGCTTCTTGATGATGTCAGAGACTGCCCATCCCCCTCATCATGAGCGCCTGTGTGCAGCAGGGTTCATTACGTATGCGTTACAAACAGGCACTTCCACACACAGGCTTGCATAAGGCGACTGGTAGACACGTTAAGGCCCTAAATACATTGTTGTTCTTACCATACGGAAGGAGTACCCCATCCACAGACTCCTCCATTTGGGGGGGCACTGGGGTGTGCTGGTGTCCTGACTGTGTGTAGCTACAGCCGGGGAGGTCACTTCACACACCACACAGCGGCTGATGTGCTCCTTTATCTCTTCGCCAGCCACAGGGCATTATGTGCACAGCTGCCGTAGTGGAAAGCCAGTAGGACTTGTCGCTGCGGCTGTCACAGGTGCCCATGTTGCAGTAGGAGAAGGGCATGGTGCTGAACAGGCGCATGCAGGAGCCTGTCTGGCCTGGTGAGGGGTACACAGGAAACACCTGATGACTCCCCTCGTATGGTTACTGGTTAGATACACTCCTTCGCCATCTACGTTGGCTAGAAACAGACATAAGTGTGTTTTTGAGTGAGTAGTGCTGTAGCGCTGCATACCAAGGTCCTGTGTGTGAGCTTTTTCCTGGCCCTCCAGGTACTAGGAGGTACCAGCACTACCTACAGACACCAGGACACACACACCTCAGTGTTCGCCCCCACACACTGCAACAGATATGAGCGTGTAGCGGGGTTTGCTCGTTTAAGATTAGCGATACTATTATAAAGTATCTACGACTTTATTACATGACTTGGCTCCCGGGGGGGGGGGGGGGGTTCTGTTGATACATTTCGCCTAGGGCGCCAGATGTGCTAGGACCGGTACTGCTTTATAGTAACAATGGACGATCAATGGCAACTGACCTAACGATGGTTAGGTTAAATCATTTGTAAAATACAATCAAACATCAACAATTAAATCACAACATGCCAATATGTCACAAGTAAGGAAATATTGCAAATCGCAGTTACTTTTGTCGGTTTGAAGAAAGGAGTCAATGGTTCGTTATGTCCAACGAATAGAAAGCGGAATCTCTCGTCAAAGTTCCGGGCGCTCAGTGAATTTGCAGGTTGAGAGGAATAGGTTAGAGTAGTGTAAACTGTGTGTAAACTTAGAATAGTGTTAAACTGAGTTCACCTCAGTTTAATCCTACGAACAAGCGGAACTGATTGTATGTTTGGGGGTTTTATACTCCAAAGAACATGGGGGGTCCCCGTGAAGGTGACCTCTTTCATTGGTCAGTTACTCCCCACCTGGACGTCGTCCTGAGATCTGCCCAGGTGTGAAGTGGCTCTTAGCTTTGAGTTCCGTTGTTTCAACTGTCCATGGAATGCTTAAACTTCAGAATACAACAACACAACATTCATAAATGGTTTTGTTAGTATGGTACAATCATTTTGATATCAAGATTGGCTGACTTAACTATACCTGAAGGGAAGTTATAATCAAACCTCAATTAAACAACGTTCTAAGTAAATGAGAAAAGCACACATTATAACACATCAACTACTGTCATTGAAATAGTGTCCATGAGCCATGTAGTCCTTGAGAATATGTTTGTAAATCCACAAAAGAAAGTTCTTCCTTATAAATCCTTTGTCTGATACTGAGGCCATGTGGCCTCTGTTTCTGAGCCCATGCTGGTCCAGAAGCTTTGAAGCTTCTCCTCTGGGAGATAAGGACAAAAGGGGAAAGACCCTTTCCTTGATGGTACCGTGCTTTGTCTGTTGACTGTGCTACAAGCGGTAGCAATGATGTGAGTGTGTCAAATGTAAATAGATCACTGACTGGAGAAATATCTACTGAAATGGATGGGAAAAGTTGATTTTGTGAATCTTTCCCAATTTTATTTGGAACTGATACTGTGATGGGGAAGATGAGGAAGCCAAAAGCTAACTTTGTACTATATTGATATGTTCAATGACATGTACTAAACAAGGTGCATGAAAGATCAGTGAATCAATCAATCAACAAACAAATTAATAAATAACAAAAGGTCACCTTTGTAACCTGGGAACCCTCTACCCCCTGGTGGACCTTGGTCCCCATCTTGCCCTGGTTCCCCTGGCTCTCCTGCTGTGCAGTACAGACCTGCCGAAATCCCAGAGCACAGGGTATGGGTTCCTAAACACCAACTGAATGACCAGCAATCAAATCAGACTGGTCTCTTACCAGCCCATCCATCACATCAACTACATAAGCAGTAAGAACATTTGGTCAACTTTTCTCAAATGTGGTTACCAAGGCTACCATCTTGACCCACAAGAAAACAGCTTCAACCAGTATGAAATGTAAACTGATTCATATTGGTATTGTCAGCTGTATCAACAGTGATCTGGTGAGAAGAATCCTATCATTGTAGCCTTTTTACCGTTCTGGTGCCACCTGATGTTTCAAATGTGCAACTGCATCTTGAGTGTTTGTATCCACGTTTTTTTTTCTTTTCTTTCTTTTCTTTTTTTTTATTGCATAAAGGCAGAAATACAATCAATTGCAGAGTATGCAAATCACATACAAGAATGCAAGGGGGTACAACACAGCAAAAATTATACAAAGACCTTATAGAAAGTACAGACATCAATTGTTTTGACAACTTTCTCATTAAAGGAGTACAATATAGTTTGAATGTATCATTCTAATTCTTTGTAAAATATCAAAAAGAGAGCTTTTCTATTAGTAAATGAATGTGATATTTGGCCATCAATAACACAACATTAATAAGATAAAATTGTTTTCCTTATTTTTATCACAACCATGAAAACCAAACAGTACAAGTCGCTTTTATCCAAAGCGACTTCCAAGAGAGCTTTACAAAGTGCATAGGTCACTGATAAGAACAACAAGATAGCCCCAAAAACATTGCGGCTAGCCAAAACATGAAGCACATATTGTGAACAACCAAAATAAGTGCCAAAGGGAGGAACCGCAAGAGCATGTAGTTAAACAAGTTACAACTAGAGAGGGTACAATTTCTGGGGAAATTGTAGGGTGTGCTTGCTTGCGTCGGTTGCACAGGGTCAGTTTTTTAATGAAATTTTTACAACTGATATTTCTGTATATTTTACATAAAAATGCATACTTATTATTTATAAAGATTACATAGATTTAAAAGCTTTTTTTTTTGCTGCTCATTTACAAATCAAAATACGAGTGAAGTGTAGAATGAAATAGATGTCTTCTCATTTCCCCTGCAAGAGGCAGCCTCATAGCTGAATCAAAACGAGTACATTTGGCAGACCGGTGTAAAAATTGACCTAATCTCTATTACTTAAACGTCCTTTTAAGTTTTTCCCTTCTCGTGATATTTTCCGGCATTTAGCCTACTCATATTGCATTCTTTCATTAATAAAGTACCCCCTTTGAAGATTATTTTACGACGTTACCGGCAGTAGAATATCGAATCGCGATTCAAACAGTACCATCTGCTAACTGAAAATATGCCCCCAAAAACCTAAATAAGCTTGACATTTATTTAGTGGAAAATCGCTCGTTAAAAAGCTCACAGGTAGCGATCATTGTCAGTAACAACGCAAAATGCGATATAGCCCTGTGTGGAGAAGCTGCCCCGGTAAATTGTACTACTACAGTACAATACTAGACTGGCAGTGCTCATCTTGGTAGCGATTGCGTTGGTTGAATTGGATGTAACGTTCCGTTGTACGGTTTAGGCTGAAATTAATTATTTTCATGAACAGATGAACAGAACAAAGTTTAGGCTGTGGCAATGAAGTTCAGGTTAGTAGTTAGACGTTTGACTTCCTAAACAGCTGTGTAGTGCTAGATGTTTTTGCAGTGTGTCTCGCGTAGGCTACAGCGTTGCAGTGAGCAACACTGGTTTGTAACCACAGGTAATTATAATTTCACCAACAAATCGTTTACTTGTAATGTAATGTCATAATAAATCCTACAACGAAAATGTATTTGTGAGGAATGTTTATTTTAACGACTGAAAACAGATGCATCATAGACCAATGTAGTATGTGTTGCCCGGGCAACAGAGGCTAATGTCATTATGCTAATGCTTCAGTGAAATAGTAGACTACCGTTTCCGAAAGTAGACGTGGGCCTACTTCCTTAATAATATCAGCTAATATTGTACATTACATTTCACAATTGTGTTTCACATCACAAAGTAAAATTAGTAAATAGTTATCACCCTGGCCTCTTTGCTTGTGGCGTTTCTGCAGCTGCCTTGCAGTAAAGCTATAGTTAGCCTAGCTATCACCCAAGTTAACAAATGCGAAACGAATGTTCTGCTAAAGGTAGTCACGCGTGTTTTCGTGACGTTAGTGACGTAGTGACGTTAGTAACGTCAGTGACAGTGGCTAGCCAATTAGCCACCGTTAGCTTCACTTTTCGCCACAAAACTTTACTTGAGCCTAAAACCATGCAACGGAACGTAAATCCCAATACAAGCAACTCAATCGCTACCAAGACGAAACTTTTGACACCTAGGTTGTCTATGTAGGCCAAATATTGACTGAGTTTTAGGGGGGCAAAAATAAATAAAAATAATAATAATAATATATGTGAGAGAACAAAGGTTGTGCCCTTGCCGAAGGCAAAGCACACCCAATTAAACAACATGAATCGCTATAAGTGCAAGTGTACCTGTAGAAAAGCAAGCAACAGTAAAAAATATTTCACAGCGAGTACAACAATTTAAATCAGTTACCACTAACCAACAAGAGTAGCAAGACTCTAAGCAGTGTCCTTGAGGAAACTAACATGGGGTCCAGCAAACCATTCCTAAGTCTTGAGCCTTTTCAAAAATCAATCATTTTCCGGGTACAGCCAATTCGTTGGAGCTATTTTAGCTAACATCGTTGTTTCTTTAGCAAATAAATGGAAAGGAAAAGAAGAGGAGAAAAAGGTGGCGCTGAAAAAGCTAGAGATAAAAAACAAAACAACGGGCACTGCAAGCAAATGCTGCACAATGTAGAAGTATAGAATAAATGCTTAGGCCGTCAAAAGACGGAGGAGGAGAGAGTTTGCAGCCCGAAGATGCGGCTGTACCAGAGGCGCCAGGTGCAAGCTGCTGTAAGCAGCTGTATTTTCGACATTTAGAAAATTCAAATATCATTCCATACCATATTGTTTTAATTTTTCTAAAAACATTAGACATTTGGTATTACTGTTAGCCAATATATAGGCTATACATTTTAAATGAAGTAAAAGAAATGGCACAGAGAAAAAGGCACTCATCTAAATATGCACAACATGTTTTTTGGCTTTAAATAATAAATGTGCTATGTGGCTCAAATGCAATTGTCTTGATTTTCTGTTCTGTGTATTAAAGCAGGCACAGGTGACACAGGGCAAGAGATGGAGGCTGCTGTGGTGACAGGGGCCAGTGGAGAGACTTTGACAGGTGCAGCACTGCAACTGTACACAATAGAGTCAGTCTGTTAACAGGCTTATTATATGGAAATTAGTTTGTTGAATTGATTGTCATTATTGAATATAGTTTACTGATTATTGTTCTTTTGCAACATCAAATAGCAAATGCAGAAACAGAGACAAGTATGGAAAAAGAAAGTGAGGGAGAAAGGGGGGGGGGGGGGGCCTGTCTGTGTTTCAATGTCCCGGGCTGGTTTTCGGTCCCAGTCCGACCCTGGATGTGGTCCTCCATCTCTGGGTCTGACCACTGTGTTTGGGCATCACAGGAGGGCTTCGATGTAGAGCACGGCTTCTCATCCCGATCCATCTCGTCAGGCTCATCTGAGGGTAACCAATACAGTTCACAATTATTTGGGTATGAGACATTAGCACTATTATTGTTTGATTGTGCTGCTAAGACTATTTAGTTTTGATGACATGAAGCCTATTTAGCCTACAAACACTACAATGCTGTGTCATCTCTACACCTCAAATCATAGCCTACGTGATGTTCTCCTGGCACAGCTGTCAATCCTTCTGAGGACCCAACCTCTTTTGTGGAGGTCTTTCGTAGCCCAACCATAAAGTCGGATACGGGTTTTCCTCCGTCGGGTGTTTGTCCACAAAATGAGATGAGCACACATACAGTGTTTTGGGTGGTCTCTTCAAGGCTAAGTTTTTCAGCCACATTCTTTTTTGTTCCTCCTCTGTTGGCAGGCGATGGAAACTGTACAGTTCACAACAACAATCCATTTTGGTTGTGGGTGTGTGTTCAACACACTGTCGTTGAAGCCACATATTAAGTTTCGTCTGGTTGTTTGTACAACTGCGAACAGCGCAACAGGTACCAGAGCTCCGCAATGACATTTTATAACACAACCAATTTTTTATTCAATTATAGTTTAGAGAAAGAAACATTGTTGACGGCTGGTTGGGACTAACGTAACATTAGCTTTACTAGCAAACCGCAACTTCCGCTATCTCACCGGAAGTTGCACCCATAATCATTTCTAAAGTAGACCCCCTAAGAATAAGGTGGATAAAGACAACGAGGAAGTGACGTCCAAACTGAAGACCCGCCTTGACGACCCACTGACAGATTGCATTTCCATTTGAATTTCGCAGGGTTAGACCATTAGACCTAGCCTGGCTCTGCCCACCTACGTACTTCCGCTCAATTTTGATTTTGCTTCTGTACTAGGTCTGGCCATGAGGTACGTAAGTCAGATTTTTCAGGTTGATTTTCAACCGGCCAATCAGCGAACAGAGGGAGTGACTGAGAACGATGACATTGATGTCGTGCACTAGTTTGAGTTGTAGTTCAGTAATGGCGGCGGAGAAAGAAGCGAGCAAAGCTATTCTGCGGTTGTGGCAACGCTGCCGAATATCCATAAGTTAAAGCCGGAGCAATAACAATCCTTGATGAGTTTTGTGGGTGGTCATGATGTTGTGGCCCTCCTCCCCACGGGGTTCGGGAAAAGTTTGATTTTCCAGTTATGGCAGCTAGCTCTGTTACAGTAGTGGTGAAGGAATTGGCTAAGGCGAACGCTAGCGATTGGTTATGGCAGATCAGAGTGGCTCTGGGCAGATCCAATAGTTTTAAACTTCAACAGAGTACCCGCCTACAAGGAAGTCAATGCTTGTCAATGGAGCGAGGCCAGACTCTCTGTACAAATTATATGTACGCGAGTCTGGTTAGGACCAGGCTACATTAGACCAGGGTTAGACCATTCAAATATGAGCATTAAAATGCCCATGGTTCCTTAATATCTTCGCCGTCCAATCACCGATTTTATTTCTGAAAACTAGCTAGATACTCATGACAACTTAAGCTCAAAGCCAGGCTTGGGGAGTAACGGATTACATGTAACGGCGGTACGTAATCGGGATACAAAAAAAAGGTAAATGTATTCCGGTACAGTTACAAAAAAAAAAGACGTATTCAGATTACAGATACTTTTAGGAAAAATTTGGATTACAAACAGGATTACACATATAAAATACACATTTCTGTGGGCAATGTAGAACAGAAGACAGATTAGAAATATCATATTTTGATTTAAAGTTATGAACATTATATAGTGATTAGTGGAAAAAACGGAATTCCCCTCCTCCAAAAGTAGCTAGCTAGCGCTATGGCTGGATACTCCTCTTCATAACTAAAAAACGTTCGACTTTCTTCCACAATCGACCAAATTGGCCAAACAAGGCATGTACATTTATCTTAAAGTGTACATAATCTAAGCTAGAATTCATGTTTTTCCAAGTTTCACAGAAATCTGCTAAAATCGAGGCTAAACAGTGCTACTACTGTCATAGCTGCCTGTCACGAACGGCCAAACCGGACACGTAATTGGGTGTGCTTTGCCTTCGGCAAGGGCACAACCTTTGTTCTCTCACATATATATTATTGTGAGAATGCTGTTCAGCATTCTCACTCTTGTTTTTCCAACTTCTTAGTTCTTCCGCCGTTTTTTTGGCCTTTAACTCGTCCTGCATACTTTCACCGATTCCTACAATTTTTGTATCAAAACGTTCAGCTCCTTCAGGAGATGATGGCTATGACTTTTGGTATTTCTCACTTTTATACTTTTTAAGACATTAAGGTTTTTGTGCAAATTATTCTCCCATTAAAAGTAATGGTAAATCCTTTCAAATCATTAAAAAGCTTCCTCCTCTTTCAAACGTAACTACTTCAGCATACTTTCAGCTAGAGACACCATTCAACTTTTAAAATGTTCACAAGACATTCAGCTATTCCCAAATGATTCAGCTTTTTCAAATATTCAGCCAATTTTGAATTATGACAGTTTGAAATACATTAAAATGTTTGCTCCTTCTTGATTTTTATGAATGAGCAGCAAGCAGAGTGGCACATTCTGCTTGCTGATTGGACGTGTAGTTTTGCGTCTAGGTCAACTTGTTTGAGGTGTGGATGCTAGGTAAATGTTCGTTTTTCTCTCTGCCTAGCTCGTTAGCTATCACAGCTGCGCTATCACCGTGGCAACCAAACAGACACGCACCATGAAAGCAGAATTGGGTACACGTTTTCGAAACTGCCAAGAGTTGTATTTCTGACCGCACAGACATATAAAGGATATCTATGGTTTCGGCAGAGTCTCGGGTCTCGGAAAATATCCTTATTTTTTGGATTGGACGTATAGTTTTGCGTCTAGGTTAACTTGTTTGAGGTGTGGATTCTAGCTAAATTTCTGTTGTTCTCTACTATAGTCGAGCTAGCGCGATGGCTCTCCATAACTAAAAACGGTTCGACTTCTTTTCCACAATCGACCAAATTGGCCAAACAAGGTATGTACATTGAGCTTAAAGTGTACATAATCTAGCTAGATCGTTTTTATTTGAGCAAGTTTCACAGAAATCTGCAAAAATCGAGGCTCAAGACTGTCATAGCTGACCGTCACGAACAGCCAAACCGGGGCTGGGGTAACGTTAAGTGTTTGCTGCAGCTGGCGTTAATCCTACGAACAAACGCTTCGTAACTGGAAAGTTTTTACTTTTAATTGATGATATTGAACACAGATGTCAAGTAACTTGTCTTTAAATCAAAAGATCGTCTCCGTTTTCAATTTGAAGCAGTATCTAGTTTACTGTAGGAAATCTCCCAATGCATCCTCTCTCTAGCTTCGCTTCGGCTAAAGTCAGATGGATGACGATGCATGCATTGTTCATGCCTACGGTGTTAATACAGTCTGTACAAATACCACTTTGACACACTTGCAAGAAATGATCCGCTGGTTAGATGTAGCATGATCTTATTTAATACCCACAATACTGTAGTTCAGCTTTTTTGCAGCAGCAGCATTTTAATCTGAGTTCAAGTAGCTTTTGCAGTTGCACAACCAACAAAGTCAAGTAATGTGACGTGATTGAATTTAAAAGTTTTTATTTTTATGTCATCTTTGAATTCAGTGTCTGAACAGGACTGGGTGTGCAGGCACACATGATTCATTTCTCCTCTGTCTTGAACCTGAAACCTAGATTCTAGGTTAGAAATGTTGCCAGTCTGTTGCCAATGACCAACGGTTGCTACGTTTTTCCAGCAAGTTCAAGTCATTCCAGTGTTGTCCTTTTACCTTCAAATTCGTTCAACCCAGACTTCAGCAACTGGTTTTCTGCTAAATTTTCACATTTTCCTGCAGCTTCCAACTGCCAGTACTTTTGCATTTTTCTTATATTTTCTGTACTTTTCTGCCTTCATCTTGCTGCAGGTCCTTTCTAACATACATTTCAGGCCTTTTGAAACTCCAGCAAATAATTTTCTGCTACATTTTCAAATTCTTCAGAATTATTTCTCTTTTTGCATTTTTCTTCTCTTTTCTATAGTTTTATACCTTCGTCCAGCTCCAGCCCCTTTCAAAAATACCTTTCAGGCGCTTCAGCTTATAACTTTCTAAAAAAAATTCACAATTTTCCGCTTTTTTAGCATGGTCAGCTATCCCCATTCAGGTTTTCAGCATTCTCACTGCTGTTTCGCAGGAACAGCCTTTTCTAGTTATTATTATTATTTATTTTCCCACCCCTAAGGATCAGTCAATATTTGGACTACATAGACAACGTAGGTGTCAAAAGTTTCGTCTTGCTAGCGATTGAGTTGCTTGTATTTTTATTTACGTTCCGTTGCACAGTTTAGGAGGTTACAACGTTTTTGTGGCAAAAAGTGTCTTCTGTCAACGAAGGGTACTCAGTGCTAGCCTACGTCACTACGTCAGCACACGTTAGCAACGACGCATGGATACAACGTGATAGAGACGTTCTAGCACGCAAGTTGGAGCTTAGATTATGAGTGAAAAATACCACCCCCAAAAATTCCCAGCCATTGGACTTTGTTGAGAAAACGATTTCGAGTGGAACTGCCATCTCGGATTTTTGATTTAGGTCGTGAAAGTCTTTGTAATTTGAGCGAGTGCGGGTCGCCCGTGAAACCGCCTAGTCTTTTAGGCGGCAGCCATGCTAGAAAGCGTCATAGTAGTATTTTCGTATTTTATAGTTCAATTTTACACGAAAAAAACAGAAAGAGGGAAATGTTATGACTATTGTGAAGACAGGCAGGTGGTGAGATTTTAAGGTAGGTTGCTGTAAAAACTTTGATTTGTTTGCTACGTGAGAGCCCTGTCAGCCTCCATGGACGATTGCGGCAGCTGTTGTCGATCTGCGTCTGATGAGTATTTTCTTTATTTCGTACCAGGGTCAATTCTACATCAAAAGGGAGAGCAGTGTTTTAAAGATATGGCGATTGCGAAGACAGCCAGCGGGTCAGCATAGTTTTGTGATTTGTGTAAAACTTGGAATTTGAGTGAGGCCGTGTCTTGTTTTGACGTTAGCCTCAGAGTCAGACTCCGCTCGCCCACTGGCAGTGTGTAGTAGGCGACTGTCTTCAATGTCCCAGCTATGGCTAAACTTTATTATGTCAAAAGAAACATTCTCATTTCCGGCGCTTTCAAACAATCAGTGAAGTGTGGCTAGCAACAGCAGCTAGCTTGCCTCTAGCAAACTTCTTTTGAATTAGCCATGTCCCCCTAAATTAATGTCAACATTATTTACGTTTTGGGCGGCATATTTTCAGTTAGCAGACGGTACTGTTTGAATCGCAATTCCATCTGAAATACTGCCAGTGACAACGTTGTTACAAGTAGCTTGTTTCAAAGTGGGTTTCGCTTGTTTCAAAGGGTGTTCTTAATGAATTATGCAATATGAGTAGGCTAAATGCTTGAAAATATCACTAGAAGGGAAAACGGACCCATCTGCAACCGACGCAAGCAAGCACACCCTACAATTTCCCCAGAAATTGTACCCTCTCTAGTTGGGTGTGCTTTGCCTTCGGCAAGGGCACAACCTTTGTTCTCTCACATATATATTATTATTTATTTTCCCACCCCTAAGGATCAGTCAATATTTGGACTACATAGACAAAGTTATGGAAGCAAATCGTTACCAAAATTCAAATGCAAATGCATTTCCAGAAATGCATTTGCATTTTAAGAATGTGGCTGCATTATTTGACTCATAAATGAAATTAGTATTCAATCATCCTATTTGCATTTTAATTTTCTTTTTCAAGAGTGCTCAATCTTTCACTTAATTAAAATGAAAAAGAAATAGACATTTGAGATTTAATTTTCAAAATATGCCCCAGCAAATAGATACCAAAATTCAATTTGAAATGTAAAATTTGAAAATGAAAATGCATTTCTGGAAATGCATTTTCATTTTAAGAACGTGGCTGCAAAATCGTGACCACAATTCAAATTCAAATGCATTTCCCGAAATGCATTTTCATTTTCAAGAACGTGGCTGCAAAATCGTGACCACAATTCAAATGAAAATGCATTTCCAGAAATGCATTTTCATTTTAAGAACATGGCTGCAAAATCGTGACCACAATTCAAATGAAAATGCATTTCCAGAAATGCAAAATGAAGGGAAAAACATTCTGAGCGGCGCAGCAGAGTGACGTCAGTAGCCGCTCTTCTTCAGCTTAGGGGGCGTCATATTCGATCATAATGATTTGCCAATGCAAGAGAGTACCGGCATGTTTTTTTCTCCACTTCAAGCACTGAATGTAATGCAATGCAGATGTGCACACCGCCCCCTACCGAACAAGATGGGTAGCTCGGTCAGCAGGGAGCTGAAGAAGAGCGGCTACTGACGTCACTCTGCTGCGCCGCTCAGAATGTTTTTCCCTTCATTTTGCATTTCTGGAAATGCATTTTCATTTGAATTGTGGTCACGATTTTGCAGCCATGTTCTTAAAATGAAAATGCATTTCATTCATTTGAATTGTGGTCACGATTTTGCAGCCACGTTCTTAAAATGAAAATGCATTTCTGGAAATGCATTTTCATTTGAATTGTGGTCACGATTTTGCAGCCACGTTCTTGAAAAAGAAAATGCATTTCGGGAAATGCATTTGAATTTGAATTGTGGTCACGATTTTGCAGCCACGTTCTTAAAATGAAAATGCATTTCCAGAAATGCATTTTCATTTTCAAATTTTACATTTCAAATTGAATTTTGGTATCTATTTGCTGGGGCATATTTTGAAAATTAAATCTCAAATGTCTATTTCTTTTTCATTTTAATTAAGTGAAAGATTGAGCACTCTTGAAGAAGAAAATTAAAATGCAAATAGGATGATTGAATACTAATTTCATTTATGAGTCAAATAATGCAGCCACATTCTTAAAATGCAAATGCATTTCTGGAAATGCATTTGCATTTGAATTTTGGTAACGATTTGCTTCCATAGTTTAGCGAGCAAATTTTCAGGCTAAGATAAAAAACGCCCCTCTTTTTGGTTCGTGGAAGCAACTTTCGATAAATCACCATAGTAACATCAATTAGCACTAACCTGCTCCAGAGCAGGCTAACGTAAGTGTAGCTGCACAGGCACAACAGATAAGACAAGACATTTCCTAAAACATAGCGTTACATATTCACATACAGCAGCATAAGCTCATAATAAAGCATAAAGCTTGCTGCGGCGTGTGATATTTGCAATGTACGGCCCGAGAAGGTCTTGCAAATAAATGAGTCCTTGTCGGCTGAATCGATATCGCTCAAACAAGAACTCATCCGTGTGAAATAAAGGATCTTGGCAATCGCGAAGAACTCTATTGGTATGGAAAGGTAATCGAACTAAAATATAGCTCCTTGGTCAACTGGGTCTCTCAAAAAGGGAGCTGCCATGTTATTTTCCGGGGGTGTGGCAAGCTTATCCAGTGTGCACATGTTTCACTGTGGGAGAGTGGGAAACGTCATATCGATTCCTTTTTATGTCTTGACATGTGAAGAAATTGACAATAAAGCTTTATTGTCAATTTTCTTCAGTTTTGTCAATTGCTTCAGACTCTGCATATAGTCCAGGCAAAGTAACGTTTTACGACAGACTAATTGTAAAAACATTTTTTTAGCATAGATAATTTCTATGAGGTGTCCAGAACAACATACTAAAAGTCCTAAGAAATCCTAGTTGTGGAAATATGTTTAATTCTCATCAATCCGAGATATGTGCCAATAAGGCCAGGCAACATTACACCCCAATGGGGCTATTTTTTTCCTTTACTCCTATCAAAATGAAACTTAACACAATGAAACATGAAAAGTAACATTTTTTGTATTACAAGTTTCTTTGAAAATGAATTGTAATATGCACATGAGCTATACACTAGTCGAATATGCCCAAAATACACCCAAATAGGCTTAATTTTTTCCTTTACTCCTACCACAATAAAACTTTACATAGTAAAAGTATACAGAAAAAGTAACTTGTTTTGTATTACAAGTTTCTTTTTAAATGTATTTGAATATGCACATGAGCTTATTGAATATGTCCTAATTTGCATAGGCAGAAACACCATTCATATGTATGACCAATACATCGGCCCAATCTCCAAACAATCATCCTACTGCCAATGGGTGATGGCTATGCTGCTTTTAGACTGGCCTCTAACCTGAAAACTGCCTGGCTTGGTAGTACCTGCCAGGGGTATAACCCCCGCCAGTATAGTCTTCAGGGTCACGGAGGCACACAAGCCTCCCCACCACGACAAGGTAGCAGCAACAGGGGAGGACTTTTTTTGGTGTTTTTTATTTTAGTTTTTTTTTTAAGTATTTTTATGGGTTTAAAAAAAAAAAAAATCCAGCCTGGATCCTCGACCCCTTCTCTGTGGCTCTTGGTTCTGGCACCCCCTATATCAGTTCCTGGTTTGTTCTTTACTTAGTTCTTCCCCTCTGGGTCATATTCATCTGATAAATCAGGCAACTGTGAGTTTGTGCAGCTAGTACCACGACATTCTCCGCAAATGGCAGTGCAAGGGAGTCCATGTTTTTTGCATGTGCATCTCTTTGTGCTGCAGTCTTTCTTGCAACTACAGCAGACTACATCTAGTATATCTGGTGGTGCTGCAGGCTGATCGGTCATTATTGGCATAAATCTCCCATCCAAAACATGCCACCCCCAGTCTTTTGGGTCCATAGGTTCACTTGCCCCTTTCCACTCCATCATTTGGAAAAAGACCCGAAGACTATGGAACTTTGCAGCTGTTGACGTTGGAGGGAGAGTTTGAGGTTCCACTGGAGATGAGTTCTGAGTTACTTTATCACAGAATCTCCTGTATCTCAGCATATCCAGTGATTCATCTTTTTTGCCTCCATACAGTGATACTAGAGCTTTTTCACCTGCTGCAATGATGATGCCTTTTCCCACATTTTCCCACATGGAGACTTGCTGGTGACTCTGACGGTAAGTATTTAAACTTGTAATACAAAAAAAGTTACTTTTCATAGGTAGTTTAATTGTGTTAAGTTTCATTTTGATAGGAGTAAAGGAAAAAAATAGCCCCATTGGGGTGTAATGTTGCCTGGCCTTATTGGCACACATCTCGGATTGATGAGAATTAAACATATTTCCACAACTAGGATTTCTTAGGACTTTTAGTATGTTGTTCTGGACACCTCATAGAAATGATCTATGCTGAAAAAAAGTATTTTATAATTACTTCTATTTTTTGGCTCCAAAATGCAAACTAATAGCCTTGAGGTTTTTTGCGTCAGGTATAGGATACATTTTTATACAGTATAGGCGATGCAGAAAACATTGGCAAAGCCGCAGCATGCGTTGCTGTAAGAAAAGTGTACTTGGCGCTTAACCAGCTGATGAATCAATTCATCATATTCCCTGGCCATGTCCCAGTCAATGAAATCAAAGAGGGATTTACACATAGGCCTACATGCATATACACATATAGTACATGATATAAGCGC
This sequence comes from Thaleichthys pacificus, assembly GCA_023658055.1. NCBI lineage: Eukaryota > Metazoa > Chordata > Actinopteri > Osmeriformes > Osmeridae > Thaleichthys > Thaleichthys pacificus. Next base: position 4,240,334 of record CM042865.1, read on the forward strand.
AGTAGCCTACATATATCCTCATAAGTGTCTATGAATTCGTATCAATTAGATACTCTTTGGCCTTGTTTTTATCTAGCCTACTTATTCTGAAAGAGTTGAGATCATTATTTTCGCTAGCAAGATCTCATTCGATTATTAATTTCCATTAAGCCTACTGCCAGCAGGCACATTTAAAGAAATGTGATCTGATTGATTGGGGTAATGAGGCACTTAAGATGAGCCTATACATTTCCCCAAAACCTTCGCATTTAGCTTATCGGCAATCTTTTGCCAAGCTGCTTGTCTTGCTCTGGCAGCGGTGGCGGTGTTTGACTTAGCCATGATAATATGCTTATTGTCTTCGTAGAGACTCATTATAATAGTTTGCTCGGATGGCGAGAATAGCCTATCACCGCTCTCTCTTTCGTCTTTTCCGCCATCATACCGTTAGAAAATCACGGTTTTGGTGATCGACCTTTTCTGCCTTTTGAAGTAGGACGTGCACGTGCAGTTTCCCTGATAAGTTTAGCCTGATTGAAATTAACCAGATGATTTGGATGCGGATCAGCCGTTGACGAACCGAGATTTGCTGTTCTCACTCATCTCGCTAATGTTAACGGGCTAAAGGGACAATTGATTAACTTAGCTTCAACCCTTACGACGAACGGGGCCCAGCCATAGAGTTAATATAACTAGAGTAAGCTACTTTTGTCTTCCAAGATGGCGTCCCCATTCATTTCTATGAAAAGTGCTCAGTGGCGCAGTGAGGCAAGCGAGAGCGCGAGACTGGACGCGGCCATCTTTCCACTTCCGTGTCTTCCGGTCTAGCTTTAAACAGTGGCTCTTTTTTTCCCTAGCTCCGAGACCTCGTGCACGCTTGCAACTAGCTGTACACGTCATACTTTGCGACAACCAGTCGCGAGCATAGATTTATATGGTTACGAGCGTGTGAGCTAAGGCATTGCAGTTGCAGAATCTATGGGCAGAATGGGGTACAAGTCCGATAAGAATCAGACACATGATGCAAACTTAACGGAAATGTATTCTGTCACTGTATAGTATTCCTTTCACTTGTTTTTTAGAAATAGGCTATAGGGCTAAATATAGGGCTATTCTAGATGGAACTCATCACATATGTTGCTTTTTTTCTTCGTGATATGAGTATGATTTCCAACGCATTGTATCGGATGAAACTGTTAACATGAACAGCTCCGTCGTTGTTCTCGCCAGGCAAAGAAAGCTTAATAGTTATTTTGGTAACCGAAATCTTCCATAATGCAGACTTCCCAGTGGGCATTTGATGTTGAAAATACATTAAATTGACATCAAACATTGACGTCAAAAAACTGGTCAAATATGCAAATCAAGTTGATGTAAAAAAATTGTTGTCCATTTGACATCCACACACTGATGTCCTATTCTCGACAACCAAAAAATGACTGAAACGTAATCAAATTTAAGAACATTTTTATTCATCAGCTTCAAATTTAACAGTACAAATGAAGGCTGGATTTTTTCAAACACTTATTCTGATCCTGAACAAAGATCGACTGCTGTCTGGCCCTTTTGGCGTCCCATACCCCCATATCTGTCGGGAGCAGACCGGAGATAGTTCTTCATGTGCTTCTTTATTTCCACCTCTGATGATGCTGGTTGTGACTGCTGTACAGCACCTGAATGAAGATGGAGCAACATTTATTACAATTTTAGGACATTAGAAAGAACAGAATACATTTCCAGAAACCATCACTAACCACTCAAGCTGAGCATCTCAGAGGACTGGACAGAACGTATCTAGATAAAATCATACTAGAATTGTTGAAGTATTACACAATTACCTATTATAACTTGGCAAAGCCTTGTTTTGCCAAAGGCTTTCTTTGGCCCCGTGCCATCCATGTTCATCACAGCCATCAACCTGTTTATAAGAACTCTGTAAAAGGAAAAACAACAATCAAGTGAAATCAGAAACCAATATTTGTTTAGCTGAATGAACAATACAAATAAGTGACCAGAGTGGCTGAGCCTTCAGAGCAGGGCTGTCTTAGTTTCTCAGTCACTTTGGTGCATTTCTCAAAATATCATTAACGTTTGCACAACAGCAAGTGCATTGCTCGATCCAATCAGTACAAACTGCCCCACATAGTGGATTACCTCTACAATGCTTTGTAAAATGCTTAGTTAATATCTCAAAAGCAGGTACTTGTGCCATTAGAATGAACAGTTGATTTTACAGTTCAGTTTGTACAGATCATGTAATTAATTGTCATACAAGAAGAGTATACTGATTTACAAAACAGCATTTCATTCTAGAAACGTGTAATAGAAATGGAAAAATTATTAAAGACAAACTGCATATGACAAGTTATTCAATACTTCATATAATAACTCAGGCAATGACTTACTACCTAAATGTGACTATTCAACAGAGCTTTTATGATGTGACTAGATGTGAAGACCTTTTCATCATATTCTTTACACAGTCCTCAGGATCTGCACTGCCAATCTTGACCAACTGAGACATCTGATAATAAAAAATACCTATCAGGAACACAGAAAACACTGAATGTGATAGGAACAGTATTACTATTGGCCTGGCATAGTTAAACTGACCATCAGATTTTTCTTTGCTTTATCAGCCAGTTCCCCTTCCATATTTTTGAGCTCACGCCTGCTGTTCATTTTCACCAGGTGGAACTGTGAGTCTGGAGGCTCACAGTTTTGGCCCACCTGGGAAAGCTTTTCCCGAATATCGTCCAGAAGATATAGGACCCGTCTTTGGAACTCTGATGGGCAAATCGGAATGAAAATAAACATTAGTCCAATTTTGCAAAAACACCACTGATAGTAAGAAAATAAGGAGGTATACTTACTTCCATTATCTAATGGGAATGGTTCCTGCTGGTTTCCCCGATGAGTAGACTGGTGTGTAGAGCTGTGGTGCGGAGAGCGGGATCTATAGTGCGGTCTGTGGGATGTCTGGCGCTGAGAGCGGGATGTCTGGTCCGGTGTGTGGGATGTCTGGCGCTGAGAGCGGGATGTCTGGTCCGGTGTGTGGGATGTCTGATGCTGAGAGCGGGATGTCTGGTCCGGTGTGTGGGATGTCTGACGCTGAGAGCGGGATGTCTGGTCCGGTGTGTGGGATGTCTGACGCTGAGAGCGGGATGTCTGGCGCGGTGTGTGGGATGTCTGGCGCTGAGAGCGGGATGTCTGGCGCGGTGTGTGGGATGTCTGGCGCTGAGAGCGGGATGTCTGGTCCGGTGTGTGGGATGTCTGGCGCTGAGAGCGGGATGTCTGGTCCGGTGTGTGGGATGTCTGGCGCTGAGAGCGGGATGTCTGGTCCGGTGTGTGGGATGTCTGACGCTGAGAGCGGGATGTCTGGCGCGGTGTGTGGGATGTCTGGCGCTGAGAGCGGGATGTCTGGCGCGGTGTGTGGGATGTCTGGCGCTGAGAGCGGGATGTCTGGTCCGGTGTGTGGGATGTCTGGCGCTGAGAGCGGGATGTCTGGTCCAGTGTGTGGGATGTCTGGCGCTGAGAGCGGGATGTCTGGTCCGGTGTGTGGGATGTCTGGCGCTGAGAGCGGGATGTCTGGCGCGGTGTGTTGGATGTCTGACGCTGAGAGCGGGATGTCTGGTCCGGTGTGTGGGATGTCTGGCGCTGAGAGCGGGATGTCTGGCGCGGTGTGTGGGATGTCTGGCGCTGAGAGCGGGATGTCTGGTGCGGAGTGCTGTGGGACTTAGATGTACGTGTCTTTTTTTGAACCCTTGGTGGTGTTGGCAAGGATGGACCTGACGAATGAAAAACAACAAAATGGAGCAATTAGATGACGGATTTGCTGCATTTAGCAATTTCAGATAAAAAATATATATAAAAGTTATGATGCTTAACAGTTTGCTTACTGTGTTGTGACTGTTTCCACACATCGTTTCTGGTCTGAGCTGCTTTCATCCTCATCTGTGTAAGAAGAGAAAAAACAGTATTACCACAATGCATAGTGTCACAACATATACTATTATCCAGCAACAGAAACTATGGGCCTGCCACAATTGGCACTTATTGTATACCTGAGATGAACCCTGGGAATGTTTTCTTCTTTATCCTCCTAACAGGAGTGCATTCTTCGTCACTCAGCTCCGCCGTTGTTGTGTGGTCGAAAGCTTCACACTCTTCTCGATTCTCTGAAGTAAATGGAACAAGCAGGCTTATAATAACTAACTTGATTTGAGTAGTAGAAAAACCCACATTTAGCTTTAAAAATATGTAAACTTACTTGACTTGATTTTTTGTTTCAGCAGTGGAAACTTTTGCCAGCTGCTTGCTGGTTCTCGCTTTTCCTCGGCTGCTTTGGTGACATTGGCTCCTGTTGGCCAGTGAACCATGCCATTCTTCACCCAAACCTCCGGGATGACTCCCTCTTCTTCTCCCTTTGGCTCTTTCCAAACTGCCCTGACCCACATCACGAGACCTGTACAACAACCAGAACAAAATATGAGATTCAGGCAACTGCAACAACTAACTTTAGGCGACTTTGTCATTCTCTGAATGTGTTGCTCTCAATCCACATAAGGGTAGCATTTTCCCCTCCACACTCAGAACAAGAATTGTATAAAACCTGCACACCCTGACAATGATAGTTATTGGAAAAGCCCTGAGGAACATTAGTTTTACTAACATACTTACAATTCAGTTACTTGCGTTCCATATGATGCAGCATGGGGAACAAAATATACCCTGTGTCAGCTTCACCAGGGTTGGCTTGCAGACAGACGACTTTGCGATGCAACTGCTGTTTGCTGATCAGTCGACGTCTAGCTCTGCTCATGTCAGTAACACGGACGATGTTGAGCAGTTTAGAATCACAAGGATTATTGAAAAAGCTCTCGGTGTGGCATTCTGCTTCAGACCTTGCAACAACACCAGGCGCTGTAGCACCGAGAACAACTCGTCCCACATATGTGCCTCTAACTGTGCAGCGCTCACAAGCGAAGTAGCTATTGTGATTCTTTATACACTTCAGGAATGATCTGGCTGGTGCATCACAAATGAAGGCTTTTACAGTCACTTGAAGTGTTTTCTCTCCATGGACTATGCCATCTTGCTGAAGTTGCGGCAACTCCTGAAGAAAATCAGACAGGTAATCTTGAACTGGGCTGGGTTTCGCTTTTCCACAATAGAGTGCCACAATAAAGGGTGCAAAAGCATGGAAATTGCACAGGATTGGCCACATCTGCATATTTGATGATTTAAAAAGTGGAATACCATCAACATTGATGCACATGTCTATGCGATCTTCATGGAAATCAGGACACTGGGCTAAAACTTTCAAAATGCCAGATGTAATACCAAAGTAAGCATATTGTCCACCACACATGTCAACTGTTGCCACTCTTTTAGGGGTCTTCAGCAGTGTTCTGGCATCCTTGGGGAGGCGATGTCCTTGGCGCCTTAGAATGTCTAACAGTTCATTTAGTGCAGACCGCTTGCATTTGTTGGTAGCTGCCCAAGATGCAACTTCTTCTCCCAGATCAGGAGCAGTTTCCTCTGCCGAATCCTCAGACAGATTGTCAGCAACCTCAGAATCAGTGTCAGAAGACAGCACTAATACATCAGAGTCGTAATAGGAGATGTTGGCATCAGCTGAAGGTGACAAAGACGCAGTTTCATCCTCACTGGACTGAGCCCTCGGCAACACATCTGCATCACTGCTATTTGAATCATCTGCTGCAAGAGCCAGAACTTCAGCATGACGTTTCCGCCAGTTTCTGTGGTATGCCATCACACAAAGTATAGCTGCAAACAAAGTAAACTAGTTTTTAGCTCAGTTTATTATTAATCTACTAATATTTAATTGCATGTAATATATTTTCTTATATAACTCATTTATTATTTGTATTTTCAAATAATTTGTAATAATTCGTATTATTTTAATTCATTCCTTTCATTTATTAAACATGTTGTTGATTTACGTCATGAAAATTGTATAACAGTCTGTTAAGTGCTTTAGAATACAGGATGGAGCTGACTGGCCAGTTAAAACAGCGTTGCTTGAAACTGAAAATAATCTAAAATGGCGGAGAGATCTCTTTGTGCTACAATGCATTTCGCGCACTTCTGTGTAAAGTACAGTAAAATCATGGTAGCTGCCTATTTATAAGTTATAAGTTCATACAAACGTAAAATTAACATTTACCCCTTTGACTTTTAAAACCCATATCTTAACCCATTCTAGAATGAGTTTCAAATATTTCCTAAAATCCCCACAGTGAAAGTTATTTTTCCCAAAACGGTAGGCTAGCTAGCTAGCTAGCTAAGTGACCTAGCATTATACTCATAGCAATACTAATATTATTGGCTAAGTAGCGTTAACTAAACCTGCTTAATTTCCCTCACGGGATTAATAAAGTATCTATCTATCTATCTATCTATAGCGTTAGCGTAGTTTTTGTCAATGGGAAAATATTCAGTTGCACTATGTCCGAATTACATCGACATTACTGTGGCAAACGGACATGTGACTCGACTCCTTTTAGCTACACAGCTTCAAATGGCCTAGCATTATTCAGGCTACATTAGCTTTCACTGGCGGGAGATTAGAGCTAGCTATAGCATACACAAAAAGTACCAGAAATAGTAGCTAAATGCACAAACTTATGTTTCATTAAAACAAACGTTCTTCGAAGTTTAACTGATGTTTTACATTTCATGAGATGTCAACACATATACCCACCTGATTAAAAGATGAGCTGGACAGTTCACGATGATGAGAAAATCCGTTGGGTCGTTTCTTTGGGTCCGTGGATTTTCGTGGCTCACACTTGACCTTGTCATAACCAGAGACTACTAACACAGCGCCATCTACAGGTGTGGTTTTAAACAGCAGAGAAATCCTCATTAAATGGGCATTGTGTCTAGATCTGTTGAACTGCAAAAAGGAAATCAGTAGTAGTAAAAAAAAATCAGTAGTTTTTGTTTTTCAGACATCAAATGTCAATGTTTTTTCACTGTGAAACATTAGACTTACTATAAATTTAACAATAATTAACACTTTCCAGCTTCACATCTGGGAACAATTGCCGTCCAATTACCGATTTATTTCAGAAAACTGCCAGATACTCATGACAATAAGATAAAAGGAAAACAAAGACTGGGCTCTCAGAGGAGGGAGGGGGGGACTGGGTTCTCAGAGGAGGGAGGGAGGGAGGGAGGGAGGGGAGGACTGGGCTCTCAGAGGAGGGAGGGAGGGAGGGAGGGGAGGACTGGCCTCTCAGAGGAGGGGAAGGGAAGTAGGGGGAGGGAGGGGAGGACTGGGCTCTCAGAGGAGGGAGGGGAGGGGGGAGGGGAGGACTGGGTTCTCAGAGGAGGGAGGGAGGGGGGAAGACTGGGCTCTCAGAGGAGGGGAGGGAGGGAGGGGGGAAGAATGGGCTCTCAGAGGAGGGGAGGGAGGGAGGGAGGGAGGGGGAAGAATGGGCTCTCAGAGGAGGGGAGGACTGGGCTCTCAGAGGAGGGGAGGACTGGGCTCTCAGAGGAGGGGAGGACTGGGCTCTCAGAGGAGGGAGGGAGGGAGGGGGGAAGACTGGGCTCTCAGAGGAGGGGAGGACTGGGCTCTCAGAGGAGGGGAGGACTGGGCTTCTCAGAGGAGGGAGGGAGGGAGGGAGGGGGGAAGACTGGGCTCTCAGAGGAGGGAGGGAGGGGGGAAGACTGGGCTCCTCAGAGGAGGGGAGGACTGGGCTCTCAGAGGAGGGAGGGGAGGGATTATGAAAAAGCTAGTAGTATGAGCCAGGTTCGAGAATCGAACAAAAATTATTGGGGGAGATAGTTTTGTAAGGGGCGAGGGGTGGGGGCTTGGGCCCAGCACACAATTTCCAGAAAGGATGTGTGTCAAGCCCCCACCCCTCGCCCCTCGGCTTGAAGCAACGGCCCCGGTGGATGTAAGGTGGTATTGCATTTACGGTTAGGTTTCCGACTCTTCCGGTCGTTTTTATTCTATTAACTCCAGTCAACATTTACAAAACTATCTCCCCCAATAATTTTTGTTCGATTCTCGAACCTGGCTCATACTACTAGCTTTTTCATAGAATAATTTTTCCCGATTTTTGCTAAATTTGAAACCAATCCGAAATGGGTAAACTAGCACCCCATTTATTTGCTTACGTCAATAAATGTTGCCTGCAAATGTGCTCGCGGATACTAACAGGGCACGAGCACAAAAGTTCACATTGGCCGATAGCCGATTTACATGGAGCTGAATGAGCCATAGACTTATATTGAATGAGCACAGGGAGAAATGGCTTGAGTTGCCTGCCCTGTTCTAGCAAGTTTAGCAAATGGTTGTCACACATACATTAAATGTGGTTAATATAGTTTATTCCCGTTATTTTAAAACAGATAAACAGATTTTTGATGGCAAATACTATATTATGTTAAGCGTGAGCATAGATTGTTGACATATCTGGAGCAAAGACGTTCAATAAAATATATTATAGACACACTTCTCGAGCTTTTATTTATTACATTATTAACACGTCTTGTTAGATCACGTTATATCCATTAATAGACGTTTGGTTTTCTAGGTTGAACATATAAAACACAGGTCACATTTCGACACTGATGTGAAATTGAAGGCAGTGTGAATTTCGTGGCATTTCGTTTGAATATAAAGTTGACAGTAAGCTATGGTAAGTCTGCATTATGGAAGATTTCGGCTACCAAAATAACTATTAAGCTTTCTTTGCCTGGCGAGAACAACGACGGAGCTGTTCATGTTAACAGTTTATTTCATCCGATACAATGCGTTGGAAATCATACTCATATCACGAAGAAAAAAAGCAACATATGTGATGAGTTCCATCTAGAAAAGCCCTATATTTAGCCCTAAAGCCTATTTCTAAAAAAACAAGTGAAAGGAATACTATACAGTGACAGAATACATTTCCGTTAAGTTTGCATCATGTGTCTGATTCTTATCGGACTTGTACCCCATTCTGCCCATAGATTCTGCAACTGCAATGCCTTAGCTCACACGCTCGTAACTATATCAATCTATGCTCGCGACTGGTTGTCGCAAAGTATGACGTGTACAGCTAGTTGCATGCGTGCACGAGGTCTCGGAGCTAGGGGAAAAAAGAGCCACTGTTTAAAGCTAGACCGGAAGACACGGAAGTGGAAAGATGGCCGCGTCCAGTCTCGCGCTCTCGCTTGCCTCACTGCGCCACTGAGCACTTTTCATAGAAATGAATGGGGACGCCATCTTGGAAGACAAAAGTAGCTTACTCTAGTTATATTAACTCTATGATGTGTGTGCGTCTCGCCAAGCTCGCGCGCGTGTCAAGTAGGGCGACTATGGAACGCCAACTGTGCCAAAACGTCTGAATTGTCGTTTGTGTACAGACGTTACATTTTAACGTGTACAGACGTCTGTACACGGCCGTTTTTAACGTCTGTACACGCTTTGACGTCTGTACACGGCCGTTTTGGACCATGGACCATCTATGCTTCCATGCTATTGGTTGGGACCAACATAGCCACCCCCCATTTTGACCTAGTGTCTGCGCTAGGCTGTACGTAGTCCTACTGTGATCATGTGGGCTCTTACGTAGCTATCATTTAGTATTTGGGACAGTCCATTTGTGTGGGGAAGAACAACTTGTGCGGCTTATCCTGTATGACACTCCAGTCCAGTAGGTGGCGATGATGCACCTATACCTTGTTTGCTAACTGCCATTAAAAGAACCAAAGAAGAAGACAAACACGTTGTATGTGATTTCGAATTCTGGTGGAGGCAAATAGCAGAAAATGAGACCACAAACTTTCAGCCCAGACTTTTGCAGAATGTACCCGACTTTTGTCTTCAGATGACCAGGATTCTATACAGACTGTTCTAACCAGGTAAGCTATCAATTAGCAACGTTTTATATTGTAAATTACGGAAACTTATATTTTATTGTATATTTTACTTTAATTCTAATTCCACTTAGGATTGCTAGTTATGTACCCTTAGTATAGTTAGTCTTCATGTTTAAATTTAAGATTCCTATATGTTTAATGTATGCACCTTCCTACCAAAGCAAATACCTTGTCTGTGCAAACTTTCATGGTGAATAAAACCCATTCTGATTTTGATTCTGATTAAGCCAAGTCACTTGTTTTGTATAGCTGTTTGGCTAGTCCTGTCCTCCTGGGCTCCTGACTTCTCGTCATCACACTTGTAGTGCTAACTCTTTAATAATGAGCAAGCTCAAATTAACGCAGCTAAACTAGACCTTATAAGGCTTTGAATATTGCGTTACTGAATGCGGTTATGTTACTGAAGCCAGCAGTCTCAAAGAGTTGTTTAACAAGCTTTGTTGTAGTTAGCCTAGAGCTACCACTAATTTGTCATGCTAACAGGTTAGAGATCATGGCGACGAGCGTTCGCTGGAGCAGAGGGCGACTGCTTCAATCTGAAGTGGTTGATGAAATGCTTTTGCTCATTAGCGAGTTAATTCGGGAAGCCAACGATCAGCAACAACAACCTGGTAATGTACTCGTCATATTTAAACATGATCTGAAGAAGCAAGATTCAAAACACGATGCCTCTAACATTTTTGGATTCGAATGGGAGGACAGACTGGAGGAAGGCCGGTTTACCAAATCGCCCAAGAGCAGTTGCAGATGTTGTTGTCCTTTAACTTCTCTGCTAAACAGATTGCGGAGATCGTGGGTGTCTCAAGAAGAACAGTGAACCAACGGTTATGGTATGTGTCAATTGTTCAAGTTCAAGTTCAAGTTCAAGTCTTTTATTTGTCAGGTACACAGAACAACACAAGGTTAGACTGGGCACTGAAATTCTTAAGACAAGACAACGCAAGCACCTGGCATGACATAACATATAAGTACACGGAACATAATTTACATCTATGCTGAGCTTAAATAAGTGAAACTTCCTAAATATACAGATAGCAATAAATAATCGACTATACTAACCCTAATACTAAAACTTCCTAAATTACAGATAACAATAAATAGTGTACTATACTAACCCTAAATGCACATAAAACCTGTTTCAACCCTATAACCTATTCTAACCTAAGTGGAGTACAGTACAATAGTGCAAATTTGCAGATCAGTGACTAAGTCAATGACCATACAGGAGCCTAGTGGCGGAAGGACTAGTTCAGGAGAGATCTGAATAATGTAACCCCTTTCTCACTGAGCCATACACAATTTTGTTTTTCTTTACAAAGACAAAAACACTGCAGAATTACCCTTTCTATACATTTCATAAAGAAATCGATATACTGTGATAGAACTCTTTCATATCCCATATCTTTGGAGAAAAAAAATGTCATGCGCATGTACCACATAGCTGCCTTGTCGTCACTGTTCCTTAAACGCATTGTTTTGTTTAGAGTTACTACTAGGGATGAATGTAAAAAATGTATCTAAGTTCTAATATGTATACATTGTCTTCCATAGACAGTACAAATTTCTCTTTTAGAGGTCGCTACACGGATCTAACAGATGATGCTCTTGATCTGAAGGTGCTGCTATTCGGAGTATGTCCCACAGGCTTCGGAGGAGAACATATCGAGTGGCAGAGTCAATTTCGCTGTGGCATCTTGATGGCAACCACAAGCTCATAAAGTAAGTGGCTTGTTTTACTGTGATTCGTTCATTTGCCCTAACTGTGTCCCTAACTGTGTCCCTAACTGTGTCCCTAGCCAATGACAAGCTGATTATTTTATGAGTTTTGAATTGAAAATTAGATTTTCTGCTTCACATGAATGCAATAGAGGTTAGGACTTTTCTTTCTATTAAACGCCCAACATGTTGCACAGAAATGTATACAAATAATTTTAGCTGCATTCAAGCCATTTATATATTTTTTGTTATTTCTAAAATAAGATGTGCAAGTGAAATCTTTTATTTTCCCTTCCTTCATCTCTTAGGTGGAGGATTGTAATCCATGGAGGAATCGATGGGTTCAGCCGACTGGTGGTTTTCCTGAAGGCTTCTAACAACAACAGAAGTGACATTGTAATGGACCCTGTTTTCGGAAGCAGTCGCCCAGTTTGGTGTCCCATCCAGAGTCAGATGTGACTATGGAGGGGAAAACAACGCCATTTGTCTCTTCATGGATGTCTTCCGAGGATCAACCCCGGCGATGTCTGGAGAGGCGTGACAAAAAAAACGCAAGGTCCTACGTAGTGTGGTCAGGTCTGCTGAGTTTATCATTGGCAGGCCACCACTAGCCACTTTACATTGATGCATTTCTCACTAGTCACTTTACACAATGTCACTTTCAGCTACTGGTTCAGCAATCAGCAAATCAGCAATATTGCACTAACTGTAATCTAAGTACTTATTATGTTATGCCAGGTTGCTTTGCATTGTCTTGTCCCAAAAATGTCAGTGCCCAGTCTGACTTTGTGGTGTTCTGTGTACCTGACAATAAGACTTGAAACAAATGTCTACCACTCCTTGTTTACATATCTATAGAGAAAATGAAGGAATCATTATTGCCAATAACGAAAGGCGTCTTTGGACCCTTCACTTCGTTTACCTGCCTCGTATAAAACGTGACCTTGGTTTGTTTTGCAATCAATGGAATCACCACCTACTGAGGACTGCCAGATACATGTCCCCATATCAGATTTTTGTGCAAGGTTGTCTTGACACAACAGTTGCGACATCAGACTGGTATCCAAGGTATATTTGGAGCAGCCAGTTCCAGGGGGTGGCCGACCAGGGGGCGGCTGCACTTGCCTTTGACTGGCTACAAAGAGTTGTGGTTCCCCTTAACCAATTTCAACCAAGTGACGAACAGTTGGAACACCTCAGGCAACGCACAATCCTTTGGGTGGAGATAGAGACAGTTTGGGAACTGATCAGGTCCTCAATGTCCTGTCTTAAATACAGTGCACACACATCATTTAACTGTTGTAATCACATTGTCAATAGGCCTTGGAATGAGTAAGCAGTCTCAATCACGTCAATGTAATAAAGATGAGCAGACCAAATACAATTTTGTGTGTGTTTAATGTTATTGCATTATGTAACTTTGAAAATAGGATACATGTAGGACGAACAATATTCAGCCCTCCCAACGGATCAGCAGATCACATACATAACAAATTCGAAGATGAGTATCATGCCTTTGAAATCCATACATTTAAACAGAACAAAATACATTCATGTGTTCATGTAAAATAAAATTAATTTACGACTACATTTAGCCCTCCCCAAACTGATCCGCAGAACCTATTCCAAGCTCCACCTTTCTTTTAAAGTTGTCATAAGTCTGGCCCACAGGTAAGTATAGCACCAGCGTGCACGTGTTTGCCTTTGGGAACGTGGCCAGTCCATCTTCTGGGTAGAGAAAGGCGAGCTCTGGCTGTACCGGAAATATGCAATATATACATGTTAGAATAATAATAATTAAGCCTCTATAGTGCATAGGCGAATTAATTCGCCTATGCAGTCAGGTGGCTGAGCGGTGAGGGAGTTGGGCTAGTAACCAGAAGGTCGCTGGTTCGATTCCCGGCCGTGTCAAATGACGTTGTGTCCTTGGGCAAGGCACTTCACCCTACTTGCCTCGGGGGGAATGTCCCTGTACTTACTGTAAGTCGCTCTGGATTTTTTGCTGTAGGCTTGTTTTGTGATGTGTTTGGCCTCCGACAGTTTAGAAAAAAGCAGAGAACTGATGTTTAAATGTACAGTGCATTATATGCACTGCATAATATACTAACCCCCTTGGGTTAGAATATTAAGCTAGGCCTACATAATCTAAATTGACCAACTTTAGACATTTCATAAACGTGTTCAACTTTATGCATAAATATATGTGACTGTAGCCTACACTGTAGCCACACAATTTGAGACAATTTAAGACAAGCATTTCATGACAAACTATTCAGTCTCATTCATTTTACGAAAATGATGCACCTCGACTGGGGAACAGGGATGAATGCAACCATAGCCTATAATGGCTCCAAGCGCAGAGCATTCAAGGAGATTGTAAATAATTGATGAAAGGTCATATACACATTTATTAAAGATTCGTTTTGGCATTAAAAAGTATTATGCTGAAACTTTACGACCACCAAAGTGTGAGTGAAAAAAGAAATGTGTGCGCTATGCCCCATGTATGGTCAGAGGGGATTCAAACATTCAATAGCCTACCAAATAGGCAAAGGAATGCACCAGATATCTGGCCAAAGGTGCTGCTCAGGCAATGGAACTAGTGGCATGGAGATTAAATCTGTTCACATTTGTTACATACTACTGTATTTGTTCTTACAGCCGATATGGCCCAGTTTCCCAGACATGGATTAAGCCTAGTCATTTTTCTCTTACTTTTGGACTAGGACTACAGGTTTAATCCATGTCTGGGAAACTGGGCCATTAATAATGTGCGCTCCTTGCTCAGGTTTAATTAATGGCACTCTGTTCCTTGCTCCACTAATTTACAACAAACATTCAAACATGCTCTGACTAATGCTGGGTACACACCACAAGATAATCGGGCTGATTTTCGGCCAATTTCCCCCTTCCGACAATCCTAGGTTATGTCCCGATTATCTACAGATTATTTCATCAGATTTTCCCTTGATGTGAGGTGTGTTAAGAGTGACCGAACTTGCTCGGAAGAACGTCGGAGCCGCTCCGAAATCCTGATGTGAGGGGGGAACCCCGAGGACAAACACCACACACTATAGGATCAAAAAGGTTAAATCTAGAATTTTCTTGTCCACCATATTTGTGCTCCCTCACATTTTAAAAATCTTAAAAGATTTAAAAAAAAAATTGTGTGTACCCAGCATAATACAGGTCTCTATCCTATAGACCTGTCCTGCATGTTTGAGATGTTTCCCTGCTCCAACACACCTGATTCAAATGAATGGGTCAGTTATCCAGCTCTGCAGAAGCCTGCTTATAACCATTCATTTAAATCAGGTGTGTTGGAGCAGGGAAACATCTCAAACATGCAGGACAGGGGTGCCCTGAGGACCAGGGTTCGGAACCACTACCACTACTGATAGGTTCCCATCCCTATCCAGGGGGGAAAAAACAGACCCTGTACATTTTCATTTACTCTCAATTACATTAAAAGTATTTTGTACATTCCCTGTGCTGTGTTGGATATTACTTGTATATTGCCATGGGTATTACGTGTTTTATTTCTTGAATAAGGCTACTCTGTGTACTGTCCAGCTGTCTTCAACCCTGTGTATTCCTAACCTGTTTTATTGTAATGTTATTTTTCTTGCTGTTGCGCCACATTTTATCCTTGGGTATACCCATCAAATTGACCAGAGGCTCTGCCCTTACTATTTGTGCTCTCACACTGCCATCTAGTGGGCACTTAGCGAACTTAAATGTATACCTTTTTCGAAATGTGAATATGATATAGTATACAAACAGCAAATGTTTACTCCTCGACAGGTCTGCAAACGCCTTTGTAAACCGAGATTTGTTAAAACGTTTGTTAACTGAGACCGTAGGTCGAGGTTTACAAACAAATCGTTTTAACAAATCTAGGTGTGTACAGACGGCCGTGTACAGACGTCAAAAATTGACGTCTGTACAACATTAAAATATAACGTCTGTACACAAACGATAATTCAGACGTTTTGGCACAGTTGGCGTTCCATAAAATTATGACGGATAGTTAGAAAATTCAGGAGGTGCACGTCGAGCTCTCCGGGCCTCTCCGAGGGCTCTCAGAGAGCTTGGAGAGGGCGTTCCCCGTAGAGGAGGGCGTTCCCATGTGTCCGTTTTTTGGAAAACGGAGAAGCATATATCGGCCTTAAGAGAGGGGCGGCATTTTCCGCTTTTTTGTGTTTGGCGCCCTCTGTTGGCATAAAAAAAGGTATTGCGTTTGTGTTGGTGCCATTGGTTCCGTGTACTTGGTTGGGGAGGTGGGCGAAGGAGGGGGGCAGCAGTGGTGATGACAAATGTGCTAGGACTGCCACTGCATGCACAATATGGATGATCAAACAAATGAGTAAATGGCTCGTTATACCAGTTGTGTTATATGGTTATTTCCGTTATTCAAAAATAATAAACTGGTTCTGACATATTATTATAATCTGACATATTATCTGTCAGAATATCTGACGATATTACTGACCAATTTTATTTTTTTGCAGATACCAGCATAAAGGATATGGAATAATCAAACTAATGATTAATGGCTCGTTATACCATTTGTGTTGTTATTTCATTATTTAAAATTATCCGTCCAGAAATTCCTGCATTAAAATAATGTATCATGACAGTTTGTATGATTTGGTCATTTATTATCACACTAGCATTTAATTATCACGGCAAACAATTACACTGCACTAAACTGTAAGAGTAAATGTAAAGTGAAAATAACAAAACCAGTCAGTATGATGACTTGAGTGAATATCATTCACGTCTTACTAAAACAGCGGCCACGCGAAAGGGAATGAGGAAACTGTTTCCTCTACTGAAAAATACACTGCGGGTCACGTGAAAAAAGGATCCAAAGACTCGTAGAAAGACCGAGTCGGGAAATGAACAAATCGTTTGTTTCCTCCAGTACAGAGTCTATGCAGGTCACGTGAAAAATGATCCAAACACTCGTAGAAAGACCGAGTCGGGAAATGAATGAATCGTTCGTTTCCTCTAGCTACCACTACAGAGCCTATGCAGGTCACGTGAAAAATGATCCAAAGACTCGTAGAAAGACCAAATCGGGAAATGAACGAATCGTTCGTTTCCTCTAGCTACCACTACAGAGCCTATGCAGGTCACGTGAAAAATGATCCAAAGACTCGTACCCGAAGACCGATCATTTCTGTTTACTTGGACGAGCCTATGCAACAGTCCCGATGCGCGGCCACGAGAAAATGAACGAATCACTCTTTGAGAGGACTCGTTACTCCCGAGTCCTTGTAAGGATTCGTTCAAAATGAACGAATCGTTCACGAACGACACATCACTAACACAGACCTAACTACCAGTTTTAAGATATTTAATGCTTCATTTTGCGCTATTTTACATTCCACAGGTAGGCGATATTGGCTAGTCCAGTCATTAACAGGATGGATTTTAAATTATACTGGTGCTTATTGTGTACACATAAAAGCAAGCATTTACTGAACTACCCTTTGCCATGAATCATTGTAGAATTTTATTAGCATGTATCATGTCAGTAAATCATCTTTCACTTCATCTTAAACCATTCACCTTTCTCAAAAGCAATACCGCAGCCTTGACATTCAAAACTCAAATGTCTAAAATTTCTGAAAAGTAGGCAATCAAACAAGGCCGGCTCATCAACATGCAGACAACAGTTGAAGTTGCATTGAGTTTACATACATTGAGTTTAGCTAAACCCTAGTCTCATCGGAAGAACTTAAGGGACAGCAGTTAGATAACTAGTTTACACTGGTCAAAGAATAGCTAGCCAGTGAGTCAGTTTGGTTTCAGGGTACTCGAGCTGCCTTTTGTTTGATAGTAATTGGGGGCGTGGTATCTGTGCATTAGCATATTTAGGCGGTTAGCACTGCAGAGGCAGCCTCGTCTGGCAGCCTCGGTGCACGAAGACTCGGTCGACGGGGGCCAGATCACCTCTTCTGATAAGCATCACCCTATTTGTATTCTAATCCACCTAGAACATATTCATAGCTAGCATGTGTTTCTTCAGCATTCCCATTCATTACACTACTCGTAGATGTAGATATATCACAAAGTATATACGGTCAACTTCTAACCTTCACTACTTATCCAGATCTTCTCCACCTGCCCTCTCTCTTTCTATAGGGCTCTGGAACTGCCAGTCTGCTGTGAACAAAGCAGACTTCATCCCAGCGTTTGCATCTCATGCTTCTCTTCATGCCCTTGCGCTGACAGAGACATGGATCCGCCCAGAGAACACTGCAACTCCAGCTGCTCTCTCCGTCAACCACTCCTTCACTCACTCACCCCGCTAAACTGGGCGGGGTGGTGGGACAGGGTTGCTTCTTTCCCCACATATTAAATACACATCCACACCACTCCCTGTTACTGCCAAATCATTTGAACACCATTATGTGATGCTAACTGATCCTATCAAAGCATGCTTAATTGTTCTTTATCGCCCACCAGGCCTGCTAGCCGACTTTGTGGAGGAGCTGGACATGCTCCTCAGCGTCCTCCCGGATGATGGAACCCCCCTGATAGTCCTTGGGGACTTCAACATCCACCTCCAAGGAACGCAGGCCGTCGACTTCTTGTCTCTCCTGACCTCCTTCGACCTGACGCTGCTGAGCACACCGGCGACCCACAAGGCAGGCAAACAGCTAGACCTCATCCTGACACGTAACTGTATCACTGACTTAACCTCTGTAACCCCACTGCATATTTCTGATCACTACTTTATCCAATTCTCTGTCTCTCTCCCTCCAACTCCTCCTACCTCCCCTCCCCTTGTAACTTTCCGGCGTAACCTCCGCTCCCTATCCCCCTCCAATTTCTCCTCTATTGTAACATCCCCCCATTGACGAGTTCTCGTCCCACCCCACTAACACTGCCACCGACACCTTGTTAACCACTTTAACTGCATCACTTGACTCTCTCTGTCCCCTGTCAACCAGGCCTGCACGATCTTCTCCCTCCTGCCCGTGGCTTACGGATGCTATTCGTGAAGAACGGTCCACCCTTCGGGCAGCTGAGAGGAGATGGCGCAAGTCCAAAGGCGGTCTGGACCTTGATAAGTATCACTCCCTCCTCAAATCCTTCTCTTCTCACATAACTGGTGCTAAAACCCTCTACTTTCTGAACAAAATTAACTCCTGCTTCAAACCCCCACAAACTTTTTTCTACCTTCTCCACCCTTCTTAACCCACCTCCCCCACCCCCTCCCTCCACCCTGACAGCAGACGACTTCTGCTCCTTCTTTGAGAAAAAAGTTCGCCGACATTAGCAGTCGGTTCCCTAAACCCACCTTTCCTACCCTCACCCTCCATGACTGGTCCAACTAAATGTCTAAACTCTTTTTCTCCCCTGTCTGAGGCAGAGATCTCTGACCTCATTCTCTCTCATCGCCCCACCTCCTGTCCCCTTGATCCTATCCCCTCCCCTCTCTTTCAAACCATCTCCCCCTCCATCATAACTTTTCTTCTCCATGTCCTAAACTCCTCTCTTACCTCCGGCACCTTCCCCTCTGCCTTCAAATAGGCTACAGTTACCCCTCTACTCAAAAAACCCTCCCTTAACCCTGCCGTCCTCCAGAACTACAGACCGGTATCACTGTTACCCTTCTTTTCATAAACAATTGAACGTGCTGTATCTAACCAACTGTCAAACTTTCTCTCTCAGAACAACCTGCTTGACCCCAACCAATCGGGCTTCAAGACTGGCCACTCCACAGAGACTGCCCTCCTTTCAGTCACCACTGCCCTCCAGTCTGCCAGAGCTGCTTCCAGGTCATCCGTCATCATTCTGCTGGACCTTTCTGCAGCAGTTTGATACGGTTAACCACTAGATCCTGCTCTCCAGACTTTCTGAGTTGGGCATCACTGGCACTGCACTCAAGTGGATCTCATCCTACCTGTCGGGAAGATCCTACCAGGTCTCCTGGGGAGGCAAACTGTCAGGCCCTCGCCAGCTCTTCACTGGTGTCCCACAGGGCTCCGTCCTTGGACCCCTCCTCTTCTCTCTGTACACCACCTCACTTGGACCAATCATCACCTCCCATGGCTTCTCCTACCACTGCTACGCTGACGACACGCAGCTGTACCTGTCATTCCCCCCGACCGATCCGGGGATCTCAGCTAGGATTGAGGCCTGCCTCACAGACATCTCCGCCTGGATGACCGAGCACCACCTCCAGCTGAACCTCGCCAAAACAGAACTTCCCATCATCCCGGCTAAACCCTCCATCTCCCACGATCTCTCAATCACCCTGGGATCCACGAAAGTGACCCCCTCATCCTCTGCCAGGAACCTTGGGGTTACCATGGATGACGAGCTCTCCCTCACGCAGGGCCATCGTTTAGGGGTGAAAGGTGATGCCAATTCTAGGGGCCCACAGCCCAGGGGGGGCCCACAAAAATCCCAGTAGCCTATTATGTAGGCTTCCCTTTCTATGACTAAATTATTATGCATAAACCTAACTAATACTCATACTAATGCATCAGAGTTAAAACAAAGCCACAAAATCAAGCAAAATTGGGAAAAAAAGTTTATATTTTCCGAGCAATAACACCCTTCTTTAAAAAAATAGTTTGGTCCATGGTTCGCTGCTCTTTTGAAAATGTGCGCGTAACGTTATAGCTCACGAACTGCAGCAGCAGCCAGCTGGTTATCAATAGAGAACTGACAATGCCAAAACAGAAACAAATCGGGACGCCAAAAAAGAGAGGAGAGGAAGAAAAGAGAGGCCAGGAGCACATCAGGAGCCCAGAATATCAGCGATATGTTTTCGAAGAAAGGTGAGAGTATTAAGCTAGTTGCACATGGCACCCTGTGGTTCACGAGAAATAGCATAGCTCGCCTCGTCCAACGTTACGATGTTGGAGTGAATAATGTTATGAGCTAGCGCTTAGCTAGCTACTAACATTACTGCGTTAACCGAATGACACTAACGGTTAACGTTACGTGTGGTCAGCAGTGTAAATAATCGCCTGACAAGGCTGACATTACAAAATTATCCACTAAATATCATCCACAGAAAAGATCAGTAAGGTTATAATTCTCCAAACGTTATAGTACGCTGTCAAAAAATTCCAGTAGCAGTATAGAACACAATTTTCCATTCTTACATGAGTGTTTACTAAAACTTAACTGCTATGGTAGCCTGTTGACATGAGTCTTGTTAATGTTAAGCAGCTGTTTCTCTAGAGCTTTGGCATTGATAAGCCAATTTAGATTTTTTTTATGTTAATGCCAAGACTGGGTATGTTAGTTCTTAATCGGTTGTTCCATAAAATATAATCATAAATGTGAATATGAAAAATATGAAATATGTATAAGTCTACTTAAGTCACTGACTGTCCTTGCTGTCTACAGAGCCAGACCCCACCCAAGAACAAATACCAGAAAGTAGGGCTACTACAGATACTAGTGAAGGGGATAGTGAAGATGCTGATGATGGTGAGTGAGGTAGACACTTGTTGGCTGTTGACTTATTAATGAACTGCTGTACCATTGGCAATTACTTACACATTGATTTTTACATAATAATACCCAGTGACTCTTTGTTAAGTGGTTAATTGAAAAAAATTAACAAATTGGGTGCATTGCGTTAGGCACTGTCAATAACATAGAGAAACAGAAAAAGAAAGAAAAAATTATAATGCAATTGAAAAACGGCTGTTTATTTTACATGAAGCTCAACTATTTTGCGCTCAAATAAAGGCCCAAAAATGTGTCTTGCGCGCTCGCATTAAGGATCGAACTAGCATTACATCAAACACAGAAAGTGCATGCATTAGCAGGGAAGCTGTGGTGGCGTATACGGGGGCCGGTTCTGGTGGGCCGGTCTGGATCAAAGTCCAGGGCCTATTTTTACTCCCCGTCCGTCCCCCTTCCCCCCAGCACCCCCCTGATAAAATATGTTCCCGTGGCTATGGCGGGGGCCCACACCAATATTCTTTCAGGGGGCCCAGAATTCCTAGCAACGGCACTGCCCTCACGGCCCACATTGCTGCAGTCTCCCGGTCGTGTAGATTCACCCTCTACAACATCCGGAAGATCAGGAGATACCTGTCTGAGCACTCCACCCAGCTGCTAGTCCAAGCACTTGTCCTCTCCAAGTTGGACTACTGCAACTCGCTGCTCGCTGGTCTCCCAGCATGTGCAACCCGCCCTCTTCAGAGGATTCAGAACGCAGCGGCCCGCCTGGTCTACAATCTACCCAGACGCTCCCATGTTACCCCGCTCCTCATCTCTCTCCACTGGCTACCTATCATGGCCCGTATCAGATTCACCATTTGAGGAGTACGTTCTAAATTTCTCGACTGTCCCCCAGGAGTGAGTTCTTTTTGCGCGTGAGTTTAGATCAATCTCAACGTTCCAGAAATTGATTATGACGTATTAAAATCGAATTCCTATACAATTTCAGCATTTCTCGGTTAGCATTTTCCATTGACCTAGTTTGCACCATAGATATATATAAACAGTGTTTATATATATCTATGGTTTGCACCCTGTATTAGTGACAACTAGTCCATTCATTGGTTGTTTTGTTTATCCCGCCTTCTCGTTACGTATTTCTTCCGCTTCAGGGGACTGGCGGAAACCTTCAAAGTAGATATTTTGGCTATGATTCTGGTGACCGAAGTATTTGTACAACTCAAATTATACCACCCATATATATTTTGCACGATACTGGTATGAAAGCATGAACTGTTGTATTTCACGAGGTGATGTTTTTGCCAAACTAGCTAGCTCCTAGTGTATGAAAGAGTCAAATCAACAAGTTAGCTGATGCTAATTTACTAGGCTATGTTACGTTGTTTGTGTGGTCGGATTATAACGAATACACAATAATTCAGATAGATCCAGTCAGTCTAACTTGATTGCTATGCATCGTTTGTTTTCTCTACCTGGCATCCATCTCGTAAACCTACTGAGTTGGCAACACAGCCCGTGTTCACAAAATAAGTAAGGACAATAAAACGATGCATTACAATCCTAGCACGTTATCTGTCTGGATGCACCTGCATTATTTTTGTACTCGTTTTAATTTGACCACAAACAACGTAACATACCCTAGTAAATTATCAACAATGTCAACCAAGTTGAGCCATAAAGGCGAGACTGGAAAATGACTCAGAGACCCCTCGACCAAAGGCGATCAAGTAAGCTCATGCTGCTTGGATACTTCCAAACCTTTTTGGTTGGCTTCTACTTTTCTGGGAAAACCTTTCTGGTGAGTAGATTATTTATACAAATTATACACATACCTGTGGCATGATATTGAGATGAAAGCATGACCTGTTGTTGATTTCCACGATCTGATGTTTTTGCTAGCTAGCTCGTAACTTGCTATGTTTAGTCTAATTAGAGCAAACACAATAATGCAGACATCCATTCTAAATTGATGGCTATGTTTTGTGATCTCTTGCTACCATCTACTGCCATTCTTTTCCGTGTTGATGGAACATTTATTATTCCTCATTTATTGTCAGGCCACAGTTCAAGTCTTGCAAAAATGAGGCACGTGTAATTCGTTTGGAAAATCTAGGCTAGAGCAACTTGATGGAAGACAGAATAAACCAGACTTTATGCTTATTCAAAATAACAACTTATTGAAATGACAAGACAGTAATGTATGACTGTAATGTTTCATAGGGTTATGAACACACCTCTTGTTATACCACTTGACTGCCTGCTGTTGACCGTTTTCTATATATTGAACATCTCCCTTTCTAATTTTACAGGTGAATGTGGATGTTGGCCCGCACAGGCCCCATTCCAAGAGACAGAAAATGTTGAAAGAGGGTTGCACTGCTGTACAAATTGTCCATGTACATTGCCATCTCTCAGTTGTGCAGAGCAAGTAAGGTACAAGACACAAAGCAACCCATCAGTGCTGAACATCAACTAAACCGTTGAGCACCTAATTCCTTGGTGTACCAGCAGTGGCTAAAAGCCCATCTCCCATCCCACATCTTCACCACATTGCATAAAGGGACTATAGAGAGCATCCTGAGGATCTGCATCCCGGCCTGGTTTGGGAACTGCACCGCTTCGAACCGCAACTCTGCAGAGGATAGTCAGGACAGCCAAGAAGATAGTTGGGGTCTCTCTTCCCTCCCTCACAAACATACCTAACACTGCATCCGCAAAGCCACACACATTGTGGACAAACCCATGCACCCCACATGCACCTGTACATCATCAATATTTTTGCATATGGATGCTACCTCAATAACTGATGTTCACATATGGTATTAGTATATTATGTTTACATTCACATATTGTATATTATCTGTATATTTAGGAGGTTCCCTATATTTTAGCTTATCATAGATCTATGTTCTGTGTACTTATATGTTATGCCAGGTTGTCTTGCGTTGTCTTTCCTAAGAATTTCAGTACCCAGTCTGATCTTGTGGTGTTCTGTGCACCTGACAATAAAAGCTTTGAACTTGAAGTATCCCATCCTCTTTGTGTCTAGGGGAATTTGTTACAAATTTCATCTCGTCTTGTTGGACCAATTTTATTTACCTAATTCTACGTAGTTGTTTAGGTTATGTCTAGGTCCTGGAAGAATGTTGTTTCGTCTCATTGTGTAATGTAAGTGTATGAATAAATGCCAGTTGCGTTCTAAGAACGCTCTTAGAACGCTCCTAAGAAGCTCTTGGCGTTAAGAGCTTCTTAACGAATCTGGGAAACCCGGCCAATGTAGGCTGCCATGTTTTTTGTTTTGATCAGTACTCAATGCATTGTGGGTGTCAAAGGGTCAACGAGATAACCTACTCTTCTCACGAGAAAATAATGAGGTGTAAGGGGTCAAGTGGTACATCATCAAAGTTCATCTTTGTTGCCGGAACACAAAATAATCCAAGATGGCCGAAAGTAAATACGAGACGAAAGATAGACGAATGTCGGATGTTTTAGATGCATATTTGTGAATGTATATCTATTATTTTCGATCTATGGTTGGTTGTACAATAGTAAAATATGTTGAAAGTGATAGCCAAGTCAAGGAAAACGTATAATATTATGGTTTACTAGGTGACGTGAGTAAAGCGTGAGTTATTTTTGGTTAGCTGTTAGCTAACATTAGCTAACCAAATTGTCTGAACGTTTACATATGGATAATAAAGGTATACTTTTGCAAAATATACAGTACATTGAGACTTCTGTTTATAATATACACGTAGGCTAACTTACTGCTGAAGGCTTTATTGTTACGTAATAAGCCAAACTGGACATTCTAAGGACGCGTTCTAAATCACACCTGTGTGATCGTACTCCCCAGGGCCCACCCAGAACTGATCACACAGGTGTGATCGTACTCCTCAAAGGGTTCAAGACCCTGGTACTGACCTTCCGAGCAGTGAACGGGACTGCACCCGTCAACATCAAGTCTCTCCTGCAGCCTTACACCCCCACCCGTCACCTACGGTCTTCTTCAGACAACCGCCTGGTGGTCCCACCGCTCAAGACCGCCCGGTACCAACACAAGCTCTTCTCCTGTCTGGCCCCCCAGTGGTGGAATCAACTCCCCACCTCCATCAGAGACACTGACTGTCTCTCCACCTTCAAGAAAAGGCTCAAGACGCACTTGTTCCGGGAGTACAACGGTACTTAGGAATGGTTCGATTGACCCGATGTTCGTTTCCTCAAGGATCACACTGACTCTTGCTTAGAGACTTGTTGGTCTTGTGGTTAGTGGTAACTGATTTAAATTTTTGTACTCGCTGTGATATATTGTTTTTATTATTGTTGCTTGTTTTTTCCACAAGTACACTTGCACTTATAGCGGTTCACGTTATTTAATTGTAACTTGTTTAACTACATGCTCTTGTGGTTCTTCCCTTTGGCACTTACTTTGGTTGTTCACAATGTGTGCTTCATGTTTTGGCTACTCGCAATGTTTTTGTGGCTATCTTGTTGTTATTATCAGTGACCTATGCACTTTGTAAAGCTCTCTCTTGGAAGTCGCTTTGGATAACAGTGTCTGCTAAATGAATACATGTAAATGTAATGTAAGTTTCACTGCATAATCGGACATTTGTCTTATACTTTCTCTGATGGTGAATTAAAAAAAAAAGTGAAGTGAGATGCTTTCTATATTGCAAAACCTAAAGAAATAAGTGAAACTGTACAAGAACTTGATGCATTGGTGAGCCCTGTGCTGTTCATGACAACAGTGTTTTTTTGTGTGTGAAGCCATTACTGGACAGAGACAGACAGAACTCCTGTACACCCACCAGAAGAGGACATGCAGAAATGGCCCAAGCTGGAATCAAACCACTGCCTTCGGTCCTCAGCCCATATCTTATGTGCTCTTCCCAGTGACCCTGGGGCCACCCCACAGCACAGCATTTTGATCATATCAGATGACCTTCTCCAACATTGCTAACATAAGTGTTGTGTTATTTGGTTGGTAACATAAGATCTAAATAAGATCATCCCTGTGCTTTTCACCCCGACATTTAAGGAATGAGAAAAAGACTGCTCTGTTCCGTCACACCACCATCAAAAATACTAGCTGGTCATTGGCTGTAGGCATTTGTAATGTTATAATGTTAACAAAGGTTCTGTGATCTTGAGTGATGTTCAGTGATCTTTAAGGTGAACAGGTGTTGGCCTAGACTACTTGTGCAATGTGTGTGTAGTGTCCTTGTATGTTAACATTGTTGTTGTAGTTGAGGAACACTAGACCCTCAGAAAAAAATATCAAGATCATGCAAATATTTAAAGAAAGATTCATTATAATAATAATGCAATTTTTTATCGGTTGTCCTTTTTATGTACTGTACAGTACCCTGTGAGCTACATGTTATTGTCAGTGTTAGTTTAAGTGTAAAGCTGTCTGACTTAACTCACAAGGTTGTGTGTGTATAAATATGGAGTTGCAAACTGCAAGAGTAAAGAATACAAGTTAAATTCAAGTTTATTAGGGATTTCTTTTTTTTTACCATGTGAATATCTTTGTCCTAATATTGTATTTATTATTATAGAAATTGGCAACACTTTACATTAAGATTAAATTAACTTCCATGGAACTACATGGAAATACCTACATTAAAATATTAGAAATGGCTATTTTATTAAATGGTATTAAGAGTTAGCGGTATAGGTTATTACAAAAGTGAAAGAAGGCACAGTATGGGGAAGCGGTGTAAGGGTCTAAGTGGATGTTGTAAAGTGGCAGTTGAAGGTTGTTTGATTAAACCAAGATCCATTTTAACATCCACATACCCTTGGAAAGCCCAACCTCCTCCACACCAAGTTTCACTTGTGTAATAGTAACTTGTACCAATACATAAAAACGTTTCCTTTATTAATTGATCAGATGCTTTTATCCAAAGCAACATACAAATAGTGCATATATGAAGTACAGTAGAAGATCAATAATCAGAAGTGCATAGTTCAATAGTATTTTGGTGGTCAAAGTCAAGGAACAGTCTGCATTTACTTGCCACATCACAAAGTAATCACATCTCAGACCATTATGAAATGTAACTACATTGCAGTTTCTATGTAACTACAATGTTACTGTGGGTAATGTGATGTACATGGTAGTAAATGTAACCTGAATGCAAAGTGTTGCCTACATATTTTTCAAATTGGTCTGAGTTGTTATGAGAAAGACAGGAATAACAGAATAACTAACACTGGAAGAAGCTTTCAATGTTAATATCCTATTCATTCATTCAGTTGAAGTCAATGAAATTGAACTGGAGGAAATTATCACATTAGAAAATGCAACCAAGGCTAGGGGGAGTCAGCACAGAAGGTTCTCCACAGCCAGAGATGTCCTAAATTAAATTCTTAATTAGGTTAGGAACTGCTTGGTGGGCACTCCTCACACGATATACAGGAGCCTATGGTCCCTTCAATGGACAGATACTGTAGCTTCAACTTCTGAGGTAAGACCTTTCACCTCATTTTTGTCTCAAGGTTTCTTTCATATACTCTAAAATTTTATATGGACTTGAACAGCATAATAACTGAATGGGAATAGCACAGACTTCATGGTCATTGTGATACTAAATCCAAATCACTGTCTCACTCAGGATAAAAATGACAATGTCAGACAAATTAATCTAAATGTATTTTTACTTAGTCATGAGTCAGAGGCCTGTATTAGTTTGTAACAAACGTCTGTTTTCCAGATACCTCCAATAACGTAAATTTGTTTCCTCCATAAGGGGAAAAGAAGGTGAGGCTTCTTGCACTCTCAACTTTCACAGAATATTGTCGGATCCACTTAACCTTAGTCAGAACTACTCAACCTTTTTCGTTTCTATGTTCACGTTATTTAGGAAGCCCCTCATCATGAGTACAGACGCGGAGATGGCCATGTACGGCAAGGTTTATCTCCGTAAGCCTGAGAAGGGAAGGATTGAAGCCCAGAGCAAGCCCCTTGATGCCAAGGCTGCTTGCTATGTGGTCGATGCTAAGGAGCTGTGCCTCAAGGGTACCATCATTAAGAAGGAAGAGGGAAAATTTACTGTAAGTCAAATTTCAGGGTGCTTGCTTAAATATCGCTCAAAGAGCTTACATTTAACAGCCTGTTTCTAAACATGTAGTTCAGCTGAATTTACAATGGTAAAGCCTAATTGACGTCTGTGAAATTTATGTTTGTATGTGAGTTATGGTATGTACAGTTTTTTATGCTTCTGTGTTTTAGACTAAGGAATTCATAGAAGACGAGGTCTCTTTCATGAACCCTCCCAAGTTTGATGATATGGCCATGATGACCTACCTCAATGAAGCTTCTGTCCTGTATAACCTCAAAGAGCGTTATGCAGCATGGATGATCTACGTGAACATGATATAGGTTTTATGTTATAAATCAATGCTTTTAAAAATAAAAAGTAAGAAATCTGCAAATGGACAGTAACAAACAACAACATCTAGAAATATTTTGCAGAGAAAGTGATATCCCTTGGGGTATACTTGGGGTGAATTCAGTCTAACTTTATATTCACTACGCAGACCTACTCCAGGCTGTTCTGTGCCACAGTGAAATCCTACAAGTGGCTTCCTGTGTACGACCAGGAGGTTGTAAACGCATATAGAGGAAAGAAGCGCATGGAGGCTCCACTCCACATCATTTCTGTCTCTGACAACGCCTATAAGAACATGCTAACTGGTATGGAAACTCAAATATTAATTATTGATATGATACCCTACATTTCCCACACACGTTTCTGACAAACTGTAAACATTCTACAATTTTGTGTGCCTCTAGTCTTGAGGTTTCTGTTTCAGATTGGGAGAACCAGTCTGTCCTGATTAAGTGAGTTATTTGAAGTTTTACAGGCAAATTAGTCATATTTTGCAATAAAAATACATCTACAACCATCTAGAGAATTTGAGTGGCAATGTATGCTATTTCTATGCATATTGCAGTATATCTTAACTGTGATTGTACAACATTTTCAAATGTCCGGTTTTGAAATAAAAAACTATTATCAAATATAGCTGCAAGCAGCAATGGCGGATTCCTCCTTCAAGATGGCAAAATGTTGTAAAATTGACAGATAGTTACACTGGGATTAACCAGAAGACTTGAAACTAATTTCTGTCAGAAAAAAATGAAAAAGTTTAGGGCTCTGACTATATTAGAACCCACAACCCTTCACATAGCAGCCCTGCATCTCAGCCTACTAAGCCATTCACAGATTTAGACTATTGCGTGATCAGTTTTTGTATCACAATATAAGACATTTCTCCATATGGCAAGCATTGTCAGATTTGGTTAAAGTTCAATAATCAATATACGTACTTCATTTGAGCTAACTTGGTTGTGAATCTGACACTATGCCTACGTAGACTACAAGTAGCTAACTACGGTGGTGAACCTGGCTTGTTTTGCAGTGGTTTACACAGTCTCACTTAACAGATGATCGGAGTGTTGTAATGGGCTCAAATAAACACTCATTGCTATGTTTTACAACCGGAGGATTGACCAGAAGACTAGAAACCGTTCTGTCAAAAAAATTAAAAATAATTGCCTTTGACTGGTTTTGATCCTGCAACCCTTCGTTAACCAGCACAACATATTCATCCAATTGAGCCATTCTCAGATCTTGACTTCCTTATGTTCAGTAACTGGATAACAAAATGAGACGTTTCTCCAATGGCAAGCATTGTCAGATTTGGTTAAAATTCAAACAGCTGTAATTTAGTCGTATTTGAATATGGGACAAAAAAATGGGACAACGGGATGACTGGGTTGCTGCTGTAAATAATAGCTTACTCGTAGTGCTTTAAAAAGGTTGTTTGGGGTGCCATAACTTGTCATGGAAGGGAATTTCAAATCATGCCTAGCATCAGTGGCGATTTGTCCTAGTTTAGGTTACTGAAATGAATTTGTGCAACAGGCAAGGGATCCACCTGAACAATCAATATACTTCATTAAAGCTAACTCAGTTGTGCATCTGACACTACCATGCATAGACTCCAAGTAGCTAGCTACTGTGGTAAACCTGTGTTGTTTTGCAGTGGTTTACACAGTCTCGCTAAACAGATGATTGGAGTGTTGTTATGGGTCAAATAAACACTCATTGCTATGTTTACAACCGGAGGATAGACCGGAAGACTAGAAACCGTTCTGTCCAAAAAAAAATGTTTTACCTTTGACTGGTTTTGAACCTACAACCCTACGTTTACCAGCACAACATCTCATCCAATTGAGCCATTCTCAGATCTGGACTTTGCCACTTTCAGTAACTGGATAATAAAATAAGGCAAGCATTGTCAGATTTGGTCCAAGTTCAAACAGCTGTAATTCAGTCATATTTTCACATATCAAGGTGAAACTTTGCAGGGTACTTCAGGGGGGTGTCACCTTAATGCCTATTAGGTTTGTAAAAACCATCATTCAAAATGACATTTGATTTAGTGACACAAACATATTGAGGCAATGTGTACATTTACATAAATACACCCCTTTCAGCCATTTTGTATTTGATTCAACTGTCTTAAGTAACATTTTTAAATACATAAATGATACATATCTGTACAAAATTCCAAGTCAATTTGAATTTCGGTTCAAGAGAAGAGGAATTTTGAAGGTTTTCCCAAATTATCACTGTACAGGAAAATCCATCATGGTGGACCTTATGGGTCCTTGAGGCTTTTTTGTTCCTCGTGAAAGATGAGGCAGGCACACCAAGTTTCAGGAGAATTGGAGCAATGGGGTGGAAATGCCATCACTTTGAAAAGTGGACATTTGGGCGTGGCCTGTGGCGCCCCCTATTGTCTGATGTGGGCCAGTCTGTGTTTGGGCGGTATTTGTGGCATGTTGTATCAATATGCCAAATTTCAAAACTTTTTACCAATGTGTTCATGAGATAAATTACTAGAATAATAATAATAATACCAACAATTACAATAGGGTTCCTCCTGACGGAGGAATCCTAACTAGTGGAGAATCTGGTGCAGGAAAGACTGTCAACACCAAACGTGTCATGCAGTATTTTGCAACAATTGCAGTGTCTGGAGGAGAAAAGAAAAAGGATACAACACCTGGTAAAATACAGGTAGGCTATTCTGAGATTATATAAATCCAATGTTTTAGATGTATTAGGATGTTTGTATTTGTTCTTGGTCTGTAAAATATAGATGTTTGTCTACTTCAGGGTTCTCTTGAAGATTAGATTATTGCAGCCAACCCTCGGCTGGAGGCTTATGGTAATGATAAAACAGTGAGGAACTCCTCTCGTTTTGTAAGTGGAATACACATTGCTTAGTCTGGTCAGTCTTTAAAAGTCTTTTCTCTGTTAAGTCCCCATTTTAACCTTAGTCAATTTCTTCTTTAGGGTAAATTCATCAGGATTCACTTTGCCACCACTGGGAAACTGGCTAGTGCTGATATTGAGACCTGTAAATGAGGTTGACAATTCACAAACGATTTGACAAAATCATTGGTTTGGAGTCTTCAAGCTCACCTATGTCAACCCTTTCGTTTCCTCTCAGATCTGCTGGAGAAGTCCAGAGTGACCTTCCAGCTGCCTGATGATAGAGGTTACCACATCTTCTACCAGATGATGACCAACCATAATGATTCCCTTCCATTACTTATTTCTACAAAAAAATTTGAAATTGTGACAGACCAATTTTCATGACACTCGATCCATACGCATTACAGCCTGTTAACCAAACTGCATGCCCCCTCCCCACACTTTTACAGTTTAAAATGTCCTCCAATCACTTTCTTTTTCTTATTGTGAACTCCTTTTCAGACTGCCATTGACATCCTGGGCTTCAATTCTGATGAGAAGATGGGCATCTACAAGCTCACCGGCACTGTCATGCACTATGGCAACATGCACTTCAGACAGAAGCAACGTGAGTCTCCTCCTAAGCACAGAAATAGAACTAAACTGACAGTGCATATAAAATATATCTGGACTTGTTAAGTTCCCTGTAATTATAGCTTGACAGAATTTACAAAAACAAAATTATCCTAACCCTTGTGTGATGTTCTTCTTTTTGTTACTGTTGCCGATTTGGTGGACCTACACCATTATTGGGATTTTTTATTTAATTCTTATTAATTGCTTTGCCATGCTGCCACAAAAAGGTTCAACTCAGGGATCTTACTTCATAGGCTGAAACAAAACCAGAAATCAGGTAACAAGGCTTTCAAAAAGGTTGTTTACTCACATCAGTCCTACAATCATGCCTCCCCTCCAATCCTCTCCCCGCTGGCCCTCCTTTATGGCAACCCTCTTAACCATCCCCAGGTGTGCTACAGCACACCGTTGTGGGGAATGTAGTCTGGTCAGCTGGCCAGGGGCCCTGTAAAAATGTCCCTGGCCCCCCCTGTGGCCCCCCCTGAGCTGACTGAATAATATATATATTTTTTTTTTTTCAGGGGTCCATGCCCACCTTTTGCAGCATTGTCCTATTGTATTTCATTTCTAATTGTTGATGGCTCTACCTCGTTGTTTCAATTGAAACTCTTTATGTAGAAAATAAACGTTTGTATGATTTTAATGTAAAGCTAAATTAAGTATTTAATATTTAAATATCAGTTGTTTCCGTTTTGTAATGTGCCCCTGTGATTAAACACTGGCCCCACCTTGGCCCCCCCAGTAAAATTTGTCTAGAACCGCCACTGCTGGTCAGAGTCCACCATTGTGGATTGTAGTCCCGCATGACCTCGGCCACTGGAGGGGGACATATCTTCCATCCAGCACCCAGGCTCTCGTGGTGTCACAATAGTGACAGATCTCAATGGTTTATCATTATTTCAGGAAGCTACAGTGCATCTACCTTGACTGGATGCCATCATTTCTTCAAAACCAGGAATCCGATCATCTGACTGATGCTGAGGAGAGGTGTGAGGGCCTGATCAAGAGCAAGATCCAAGGGTTAGGGTTGGGGGGGAGGTGCTGGTGATAAATCTTGCCTAGGACGCCAAATGTGCTAGGACCGCTACTGATTCCATACATCATAACCCTCATTTATGATGTCACATGTTGTGTCCCTGCAGGTGAGTTTGGTCGTCAGCTTGAGGAGAAGGAAGCCCTGGTGTCTCAACTGACCAGAGACAAGCAGGCTTTCACCCAGCAGGTGTAGGAGCTGAAGAGGCAGATTGAGGAAGAGGTCAAGGTAACAGACTCAAACATATCTCGATCCCAGACGATGCTCTTAGACTTCAATTGATACCCTGCATTTAAAGTGTTGCAACTATTCCATTCTCTCATTCTGCCAGGCAAAAAATGCGCTGACCCACGGCTTCCAGTCTGCTAGACATGACAGTGACCTTCTAAGGGAGCAGTTTGAGTAGGAGCAGGAGGCCAAGGCAGAGCTGCAACGGAGCATGTCCAAGACCAACAGTGAGGTGGCTCAGTGGAGGACCAAGTACGAGACTGATGCCATCTAGCAGCGTACTGAGGAGCTTGAGGAAGCCAGGTCAGTAGCTTATTGTTGATTTTTGACTTTAAAGTAAGCAGCATGAAATACTAACATGTATTTTCAACTGAAATACTTAACACCA
Organism: Thaleichthys pacificus; assembly: GCA_023658055.1. NCBI lineage: Eukaryota > Metazoa > Chordata > Actinopteri > Osmeriformes > Osmeridae > Thaleichthys > Thaleichthys pacificus. Next base: position 4,273,944 of record CM042865.1, read on the forward strand.
AATGTATTTTATTGCCTCAACAAATAATATTGTATTTAAACCACAGGAGAAATCTGGCTCAGCGTCTGTAGGAGGTTGAGGAGCAGATTGAGGCTGTCAATTCCAAGTGTGCCTCACTGGAGAAGACCAAACAGAGACTGCAGAGAGAGGTGGAGGACCTCATGATTGATGTGGAGAGGGCCAATGGTCTGGCTGCCAACCTTGACAAGAAGCAGAGGAACTTTGACAGGGTAAAGCAGGCCAAGACAATCTGTCCACTGACATGATACTTATGGCACAATATATCTGATTCCTCTTATCAAGAATAAAACCTTGATTTCCTATATGAGCTAACTAAAGGAATTATGTCACTGAAAATCAACTTGATCGTTCTAGATTTTGACGGATTGGAAGCAGAAGTTTGAAGAAAGCCAGGCTGAGCTGGAGGGGTCTCAGAAAGAGGCTCGGTCTCTCAGCACAGAACTCTTTAAAATGAAGAAGTCCTATGAGGAGGTTTTAGAACAGCTGGAGACTATGAAGAAAGAGGACAAGAACCTGCAACGTGAGAAAATGCTAACTTTTTAAACTATTTATTCCCAAAATGTTCATGTTGAATGAATAGAGGCACACATTACAACCACATCTCTGAGCAGTTTTCCGTTCAAAGGGTTGGAAATGCTTTACTAAGGGAAAGATTGTACAATTTGTATTAACAACTTTCTTTGAATGTGCAGAGGAGATCTCTGACTTGACTGAGCAGATTGAAGAGTCTGGCAAAGCATCCATGAGCTGGAGAAGGCCAAGAAGACAGTGGAGACGGAGAAGGCTGAGATCCAGACCGCTCTGGAGGTAACGATATCACAGTGTATCCCAGGAAAACATTTTTTTGTAAAATGGAATAAAGGTCAAATCAGCTGCAATGTGTCCATATTTAGGGAATATGGCATGAGGAATCCAAGATTGTTCGTGTACAGCTTGAGCTGAACCAGGTCAAGGGTAAAGTGGACAGGAAGCTGGCAGAGAAGGATGAGGAGATGGAGCAGATCAAGAGGAACAGCCAGAGGGTGATGGACCATACAGAGCACCCTGGATTCTGAGATCCGTAGCAGGAACAATGCCCTGAGAGTCAAGAAGAAAATGGAGGGAGACCTGAACGAGATGGAAATCCAGCTAAGCCACGCTAACAGGAAGGCTGCTGAAGCCCAGAAACAGCTCAGGAATGTGCAGGGACAACTCGAGGTAAGGACAACATACCACGTTGCAGAGCTGCAACCGTAAAACACTGTAATATTAGTGATACCACAAAATATGTATATACACGCATTTGCATAACTTCTGATCTCAGGATGCCCAGTTGCACCTTGATGACGCTGTCCGTGCATCAGGACAGCGAGGACATGGAGGAGCAGGCTGCCATGGTGGAGCGTAGGAACGGTCTTATGGCGGTTGAGATTGAGGAGCTGAGGGCAGCTCTGGAGCAAACAGAGAGGCCGCAAAGTGGCTGAGCAGGAGCTAATGGATGCAAGTGAACGTGTGGGATTGCGTCACTCCCAAGTATTGAGATTGTGATCTCATGAGATATCATATAGCAAGGTAAAAGTTAACAAATAATTAACTGTTGATCCTCCTCCAGAACACCAGCCTTATTAACACCAAAAAAAAGATGGAATCAGACCTGGTTCAGATGCAGGGTGAAGTAGAAGAAAGTGTCCAGGAGGCCAGAAATGCAGAGGAGAAGGCTAAGAAGACCATCACTGATGTGAGGGGCATTTAAAAAGCATGGACAGCAAAAGACTTCCCGCAACTCTTACTTAATTATTAGAACTCTCCTATTACATCTCAGGCTGCCATGATGGCTGAGGAGCTGAAGAAGGAGCAGGATACCAGCGCTCATCTTAAAAGGATGAAGAAGAACCTGGAGGTCACGGTCAAAGACCTGCAGCTCTGTCTGGATGAGGCTGAGAACCTGGCCATGAAGGGTGTCAAGAAGCAGCTCCAGAAACTGGAGGCTAGGGTGAGTCTTATTTCCGTTGTCAACAATATTTAAATAAACAGACACAAACATAGCGCTTTGTTTTAGACAACGTAATAAACATAAATTAATTATATTCAGTATTTCTAACTTATTACACCTCTGAAATGTTAAAGGTGCGTGAGCTTGAGACTGAGGTGGAGGCAGAGCAGAAACAAGGGGGAGATGCAGTCAAAGGAGTGCGCAAGTACGAGCGCAGTCAAAGAAGCTCCAACTCAAAGTGAAAGCATACAAGAGGCAGGCTGAAGAAGCTGTGTGTCATGTAGTGAAACAATAATCCTCTCTCCTCTTTTATGCCTTCCCTTAGTTTGACATATAGTATACAGTATATGCATCCTTGATGTCCAACCCTCTTTACCCTAACTCTCAGGAGGAGCAAGCCAATTCCCACTTGTCCAAGCTCCGCAAGGTTCAGCATGAGTTGGAGGAGGCTGAAGAGCGTGCTGACATTGCTGAGTCCCAGGTCAACAAAATCCGGGCCAAATCCCGTGAACCTGGAAAGGTAAATAGCCTACCTTCCTAATAGGCATTACAACACAACTAACCTTAACTGTATAACGATATAAATAAAGATAAAGGGAAGATCTTGAAGGAGCTTGAAACATATCACTTTAAATGTATTTTCTTTGAATTTCCCCTTCAGGCCAAGGAGGAATAAACCTTACCAGACGGCTGTCTAGAGTTTTTCCTGTGTATCATAAAATATGATATCCATGGAAACATTCTAAGCATGTAATAAAAATGCGAGCATAAACTACGACGTGATGTGTTTATTTGTACTCATACACACATTACTACCCTGTTCATTGTTTCTTCTGTCTTTATTATCGATACCCAATTCCATAAATTAGTCATCGGTATCACTTCCTCAAGGTGATCCAATTTCACCGTACGTTTTTCTGCTACAGGTAGGTGCTAGGTTGTGGTATTTGAAATGACGTCAGGAGCCGGGATGGGCTAGTCACGTGGTTAAAGTCTAAGCGAAAAATAAAACCTGTGTGGGTTTCAGAAAATGGGAGAAATCGCCTCACTATTGAGGAACCAAAGTTAAGGTAAGCGAACTATTTCAGTAGCCTACAACGTTTCAATGCTGATTCGCGGAACTGACCCGACAATGCCTATGTAGCCTAGTTGTAAAAGTAGCATATAATTACGCAATGAGAGGTTACTTTTTTTGAGTATTGGTGTCGTAGTGAAGTTGCAATCCCTTTTATAACCTACTTTACATTTAGTCCTCCAAGGAGGTCATGCATCAAGAAGGCTTGGGGGACTCAAGAAAGCTAATGGTAATCTATTTCTATTGATGCAGTAATATAAGAAACAACAACTTCAATCAAACATTGATGAAGGATAGACTGGACCTGTCGTCGACTGGAAGCACTGAATAACTTGCCCTTTGATACTTTGCGCTGCGAGAAATGGTGCCTCAGGCGCGGAGTCAACTTGATTTCTGTGTTCTTGGTAGCAAATTACACTTTCATGCATTTTTTGTATCCGTTAAACTGAAGTAAATTGATATTGTAACCATATTAATTAATTATTAAACACACTGTTAATTTAGTCATGGTTGAACAAAAATTGTGGAAAACAACAGTTTTAATTTAGCATAATGCTACAGATGTTATGACCCTGCTGGGTTTAGCCTAGCCTGAGGCGACTTTTTTCCGTAGCCTAAACAATATAGCCCATGTCAGTCATCACTTTCCTCAGGGTGCGACTCATACGAATTCCTTTTTAGAAACCATTAGACTTCATCAACAGCTAATACCATTCCACTCACTACTATAGAATGGCTTTTGAATTTTTAAACTGTTTGAATTTAGACACAATTTATGAATTTCAATGATGTGCGTGTACCTAGTGTTATTTGAAAACCAACAACTTGTCTTTGCAGGTGATTCCTGGGTAAATGCTTATGTATGTACAGACAAGGTTTGCATTCTGACCTGCAAGCCAATGTAAGTCGAGCTGAGTGACTGCGTGTGAAAGAGGTATTCAAACACAGTATGTTTATACAGTATATACATATTAAATAAAGCCACCTCTGGTCCATCTAAACAAGGGCACTTTTGGGAGATTTGCTTTTTGGATAAGCAGAAACATTTTTGTGCTGCCACCACTATTACTTTACTGAGGCATCAAAGGGTGTAGCCTACTATCAGGTGCATCTAGAATCTGAGATGGCATCTTTGTCTAGTTCCACATGTGGTTGTGGCACAAAAATGAATCAGCTTGCTTGGTGAGCCTGCTGTTTTATGGTGATGGGAATAGTCCGTAGGATGCAAGATTAGCATTCATGGTTATAAAATAACATTATGCTGCATGTGGGGCTGACTAAAGGTGTCAATGGTGCATTTCTGGTAAATATGGTATCAGGGATTACTTAAATCTTTCCTGTGGTGTCATTCTATTAATATATGTGTTTGCTAATCATGTTTGCTAATGTCACTATAGTATCAACTTGACCTAGAGAGATTAAACATTTTCTTGATGATTTGCAACAATAGTTGAATCTCCCATTTTTATATTGTGTATGTGTGTGTCTGGATCTTCCCACACCCTCAGGGCTCATCTCCTTTCCCATGTCCTCTGGAGGAGGCTTGTACGGCCGCACTGAGCGTGTCCGTCATGCGCCACACTATGACCAGGTCCCCCCGGGCTCCCCACAGAGAGACCACCTCCATGATCTCCAACCCCTGAGTCAGCTGGATGCAGAGCTAGCTCTGAGTGCCGACCCCTTACCACCTCCCCCCCTACCAGACCACCCCCCTGTGGGGCCTGAGTTTGACTCAAGTGACAGCAAGGATAACGCTGACCCGGAGGCTGACCCGTCTATCGACATAAAACCAGTCCACCGCTTCATTCCAGACTCCTGGAAAAGCTTTTTCCGAGGCACCAGTGGGCGTAGCAGTGACAAGCCTTGGTCGATGCCTGGCTCATCCTCCAATAACAACAACAACAGCAGCGAGGGTGTGCGCTGCTCACCCCCCCACTCACCCTCTCTGCCGGGGTCCCACCGGGACCCCTATGGGGGGTCGGGTAGCAGCTACAACTCCCGTAAACAACTATTGGGAGGCGGGAACCACCCAGAGTCCATTTCTGGGCGGACTTACCGTACGGGTTTGACCTATAGCGAGCGTGTGGAGGAGTATCATCAGCGCTATGACTACATGAAGTCCTGGGCGGGTCTTCTGAGAATTCTGGGGTGTGTTGAGCTGCTGTTGGGGGCAGCGGTGTTTGCCTGTGTTTGCGCGTACATACACAAAGACAACGAGTGGTTCAACATGTTCGGCTACTCCTCTCCTGGGGGTACGTATGGGAGTTATGGTGGAGGAGGAGGAGGGATGTACGGAGCAGGCATGGGCGGGTCTTACTACACAGGTCCAAAGACTCCATTCGTGCTGGTGGTCGCAGGCTTGGCCTGGGTGGTGACTGTGATTATGTTGGTGTTGGGGATGACCATGTACTACCGCACAATCTTGCTGGACTCGTCCTGGTGGCCTCTGACCGAGTTCACTATAAACCTGGTTCTGGCTGTGCTCTACTTGGCCGCAGGTGGGTCCCACCGTGCAACACCTCTACTGGAGATGGAGAACTGGCCTCTCCTGTATTGACCCTATGCTCCTATTGTGTCCTTTTGCTCAAGCTGAGAATCTCCTAAACTACGATGTTCCCTACAGGTGTGGTGTACGTCAATGACATCACTCGCGGAGGTCTTTGTTCGTACCCTGTGTTCAACAACGGCATCAGTGCGGGCTTCTGCCGCACAGACGCAGGACAGACGGCTGCCATCATTTTCCTGTTCTTCACCATGTTGATCTATCTAATAGGGGCCTTCGTGTGTCTCAAACTGTGGAGGCACGAAGCGGCTCGCAGGTACCGCGAGAAGCACAGTCAAGAGGTGAGGCTCCTTTTTTTCTGGATATTCGTAAGTGAAAGTGGTGGAGCAATACCTGAGACACACATTTCCGAAAATATCTAGGCACTCCCGAATTTGCATAGCATTTGCTCACATCATGCTTATAGACGGTACATACTCACGTGTATCTACATTCTCTGTTATCTGTTGGGGATTTTCTCCACTCTGTGTTGACAATTACTTAGCTGAAAAGGCTTGTGAGAAAATCATCGTCCTTTGAGAATGTCCATTAGAAGATGGGGCTGTCATGGCGAGTTGCTATGCTCGCTTTGTTTAGCAGCACAGGGACTTTTTTTCCTTCTCCATAATATTCAGTACAACATGGGGCGGCTGTGGCTCAGGAGGTAGAGAGGGTTGTCTGTTAATCGCAAGGTTGGCGGTTCGATCCCCGACTCCTCCTAGGTCATGTGCCGAAGTATCCTTGAGCAAGACTCTGAACCCCAAGTTGCTCCCGATGGGCAGGCCGGCGTCTTGCATGGTAGCTCGCTGCCGTCGGTATGTGTGAGTGAGCGTATAAATGGGTGAATGAGAGGCAAACATTGTAAAGAGCTTTGAGTGCCGCTAAGGTAGAAAAGCGCTATATAAATGCAGTCCATTGAACATAATACATCGTTTTGTACAGTGTCTCTTGTAAATTGGTTGAAATACAACATAATAATAATTTACCTAACACTTGATTTTGCTTTTGTGTGATATATATTTTCTTGTATTACCTTTTGTTTAGATGCAATCGAGAGAGTTGTCTGGAACACGAGTTTTGGTAAGCGTTTTATTAATTTGTTACTGTCTTATGAAATCTTTTAAAATCTGCATGTCAGATTAGCTGTTAATAGGAATGAAACCTACAATTAAAGGGGAACCAGACAGAAAGAACTAGACTGATGGAAAACAGATTCAGGTTTCTTTCAGCTACGTTATTATACTTTCTAGCTCAACAGATGACCCATTGAGTAGAACAGTTTTGAATCAATCAGTCTCTTAGAGATATCCATAATCTTTGATCCTTTCTCTTCCAGATTGTTCCAGATCATGGTCATGGTATTCCTGAGCAAGTCCAGCATTCCACTGTTGTGCCCATCCAAGCTGCCCCCAAGGTCGGCCTACCCAAGGTCCTACAAGGGGCCATTCCCTCAGGACACATCCCTAAACCAGTCATCCTACCAGACTACATTGCGTGAGTGTGGCATCTGTGGGAGCTAAGAGTTAGATTTATGTGAAAACTAGCTGCTTATTTCAGACTTCTTCATGTTTATATCTGTTTAGTGGCCATAAAACGCCTGCTATCATCCCGATTGGATTGTCAAACAGTGTTAGTAGGTTCCCAGTTTTGAGCAACAGTGTGATGTAAGCATTCATTTCTTCTAACACTGTCTTGTACATATGATTAAAAGACTACAGCCACCCAGTCTTTGGACTGCATTTGCTGCTACCGGTAGCCAGTACTGGAGCTTATGGGCACAGACTACCCTAACACAGACTACCCTAACACAGATGTTGTTTGCCATGTTATAATAATGTCACTGTTCAGGAAGACCCTGTTATACTGTGCACATAATAACACGACTTTCAATGTCCTACAGTAAGTATCCAACTGTCCGCACAGACGATGAGCGTGACCAGTACCGGGCTGTGTTCAATGACCAGTATGCAGAGTACAAGGAGATCCACTCTGAAGTGCAAGCAACAGTGAAGAAGTTTGATGAAATGGACGCCATGATGCGCAGCCTACCACAACAGACCAACAACCCCATGGTGATTGACCTTGTTCAGCTATCATTCATCCACCCCGTTTTATTTTGAGGTTTGGTGCTCTTACACTTTCCAAAGAAGCTTCCTTCTATCATTTCCTCCCCCATACCAGTATTGAAGAGGTACTTGGAAGAATTGAATAACTACTAAACAAAGTGTTGAGAAAAATCCTACTCTCATACATGTAAATACTGTTTGTAGTTTTGAAGGAATTTGTGTTTACAGCTATTCCTTGGATTCAATCATTTCTAAATATACAGCACCAGTGCAGAAATATGGTCTCTTGGGAATGTTTCACCCATTTTCTTTCCTCTTGTGCTTCGCCTCATTTCCCTTAGGGAACACGCCCAGATTTCCACAGGCTGTGTTTCTTCCTCCTTCCCCTCAGCTCACTTCCTCCTTCCATCATCAGTCGTTTCCTCAGTGTCCTGTACTTGAATGTCCTTAATTTGCTCCGAAATATTAATGTTTTGCATCAAATTTCCTTTTTCAGGAGTATGAACGCGTAAACAGAATCCTCCAAGAGTACCAGAGAAAGAAAAATGTGAGTCAATCTTCTTACTTTGTCTTTCACTTACAGTAAGGTCATTTTGACTATTTCAGAGTCTAGTCTATGTTTTCCTGGGCCTGCCCCATTCATTCCCTTTATCTCTGTATGACATTTGTAGGCAGGATATAGTTGAATGTCTGTGTACCAGTGATTCTGTTTAACCATTGTGTGAAGAATGAGCCAGACTTAAATGGGTGGAGAGTGTACGTGTGGGAAAGAGAGATATTTGAAGGGAAGAGAGACTAGAGGGTAACAGTCCTACAGTAACAGGACTATCGAATTTCTTTTTTAAACAGCATATGTATTCTCTATACCAAACTGATCTGATGCTATTTGATCATCACATTTGATCTCTAGTACTTATTTTATTTGGAATTCATTATAATAAGCAATGTGCCCCTCAACCCTAGGACCCTACTTTTTTGGAGAAGAGGAGAGCGTTGTGAGTACCTGAAGAGCAAACTCTCCCACATTAAGCAGAAGATTCATGAATACGACAAGATCATGGAATGGAACGATGGTTATAACTAAACATCTGCAGCCTCTCGAAGAGAAAAACGTCCAGGTCCTGAGAAGAGACGAGTGTTAACATCTTCAGATCAGAGAGAAGCATGCCATTTTAAAATGTGAACTATCACTATGTCCTACCAATTTAATTGGTTGAGAGTGTGTATGTTTGTGTGTGTTTCTGTTTCCCTGTGTGGGAATGCATGTCTGTATGTTGAGTAATTAAGTGGTTGGATTGATATGATTGAAGGGACCGCTTAAACAATGCTTCATTTTACTAAAATGATCTATGCAAGTCAAAGAGGTACTGTTAACATTATGTAGCTGTGGCCTTCATTTCACTCATTCATTTCAACTTCAGTGGGATCTTTAGTGGATTTGTACTTCCTAGTGTTAGGGAAGTGTAAAGGGAGAAAACGTTTTTGCTGCATTCCAAATGACAGGTTATGTAAATAATGATATTAAACTGTTATTAGTTGAATGTTTTTCACTGTCACTCGATCAATGAGCACTGGATATATTCATGTTTTAAGCACTGTAGAACCTTTACAGCCACCGTTAAATTCGCTGTCAACTTCACCTTCCGAAAGTGCGAGTTCTCTATTTTGTGATGTCCATTCCATTGTTGCGGATGCCCTATATAATTATCTAATCCATCAGATTCTGGTTTGTTTACATTTCTGATTCTTCACTTCTACTTTTTTTTGTCAAATCATATTTCTTAATTAACAGATATGGATGGAAAGTGATGATGAAATATTACAGAATGTGTTGTAGTGGCACCTTTTTACGTTTACCACATTGCCTATGTAGTGTTAGGGCACTTTTCCCATTGAACCCATTGTAGCTTTAACATCTTTTTGAGTTGTTCAGTATGTGTTCATGTATTCATTCTGTAAAAATGTGTGAAAGGTGTAAATGTATCCTATACCTTGATGGTTTGTCCTCTGTTCTACGGCATTCCCATGTTGCCTTCTTGTGCTGTAAACATTTGGATGCAGGTATATTTTTGAGAAATGCTAGTCTGTGTTGTATTGCATTGGTGCTTAAAACTACAGCTCTTTGATTGTACCTTGTGTCTGATTGTGTGTGTGTGTGTTCCGTGATATCAAGCTGCCGCATGGTAGTATTGGATTTTTGTAGCATGCATAAAATTGCATAAACGTCATGTATGTTTTGCAATGCGCATTGTAGACAGCAGAGGACTGGTCAGGTTGGAGATGTTGAAATTGGAAACCAAACCAACCAACCAATTACAGCATTTTAAATAAATGGGCGGGGGAAAGCCATGACGACGCGCTCACCTAAACTAGGTGTGGCGTTGCTTGTATTTATGAAAGTCGAAGTTTCTTTGCCTGCGACGTTTCTCAAACAGGTGAGTGTTTTGTTTCTCCATTGTAAAACACCAAGTTATTTTTTTGCGTGCAATTTGATTCGAACTGTGATTGGATTGCATTTTGTGTTCCTTTCAATAGTGTGCTTTGTACACCTGTGTACCAACTGTCGTTGGATATTTGCCGTTGAATTATTCTTGCCAAAGTTAAATTACTTTTTAATTAGAAGGCCATTCTAATCAAATATTTAAATGGTGTATGGCATTGGAGCGTTCTTTTACTTTCTAAACAAACCAAAAGCATAAGCAGATAGCGGGGCATATTTTAACACAACAGTAGGCTACGTCATTGATTTAATGTAATCGAGTTTTTAGACGTTCACCTACAACTGGTTGAAATATTTTACAGGAGTAAATTTATGCTTACTGAGCAACTATCTTGAGAGTGCCCTCTGATTAGGCCTCTGTATTTTCTTAACACGATTCTGTCTTCCAACAGAAATTCAAGAGCCTCTGAGGACTGAAAAATGTCTTCAAAGCCCTACGGGAGTCCACCTCCCTACCAGTCAGAGCATGAATTGTGAGTTTGTTTACCTTAACCTAGCATACTTTTCTTTGTGTGTCCTGCACACATCAGCTTTTGGCCTCATACATAGGTTTAGGGGTAAATAGTGACATGTCAATTGGGTTAGGGTTAGTGTCGATGTCAATAGACCACCGAAACTTCCCATACAATTATTCACCACAGAGCAGGAGTAGTGTTGGTGTACATGGTGCAATTTTTTTTTTGTCCACACCAATGCTAAAGCATAACCCTAAGCCTTTGTTTGACCTAACTGTGTCCGTTTGAAGTATAATTTGCACAGAAACATGAAAGGAATTTGTCTTCCATGTGTGTCTGCGTAGTGAAGAGCAACCTCAGCAGGCCTACTCCTTCTACGCAGACGATGAGTTCCAGCACTTCTACCGCTGGGCGTCTCCTCCTGGAATCATCAAGATCATGGCCATCATTGTTGTTGTGCTGAGTGTGGGTGTTTTCGCATGCGTGGCCTCTACACTCGCCTATGACTCCCAGGGAGCGCTTGGCGGGTTTGGGGGTGGTATCGGGGGAGGTGGAAGTTATGGGGGAGGAGGTGGTTATGGGGGGGGAGGAGGTTACAGCAGCTTTGGCGGTGGAGGATATGGAGCTAACAACGGTTATGGTTATGGTTCACTCGGAGGGAACTATAATGACCCACGGTCAGGCAAAGGCTTCATGATCGCCATAGCGGCCTTCACATTCATCGCAGCCTTGGTCTTCTTCATCATCATAGTGTCCCGGCAGAACCTGTCAGAGTCCAGAAGGTTCTACCTGTCTGTGGTGATTGTGTGTGCCATCCTGGCTCTGCTGATGTTCATAGCCACTATAGTGTACCTGGTGGCCGTGAACCCCATGGCCCAGTCGTCTAACTCTGTCTACGGGGCCCAAATTGCTGGCCTGTGTGCTCAGTACCAGCAACCACAGTCAAACGCGATGTTTGTCAACCAGTACCTCTACCACTACTGTGTTGTGGAACCACAAGAGGTGAGTGGGATGGGCCCCCATTAATGGCCAAATCGATAATTCTTTTTATCTGTGTGGTGAGTAATTGTATATGCCGTGTAACTCCTTGGCCCATCTCCACATCCTCTTCCAGGCGATTGCTGTGGTGTTTGGGTTCCTAATTACAGCCGCTCTGATCATCATGATGGTGTTTGGTCTGAAGACTCGTCAGAAGATCCGAAACTTCGGCAAGGAGAACATCCTATGGAAGAGAGTTAAGGTCATCAATGAGGAAGCCCCGCCCCAGGACGTAGAGGCTTGGGTGAGTGAGTGGGGACAGGAGTGTAGGGACAGTATCCTGTGACTCTGTTCTGTGTAAGGTGCGATCAGGGCAGCCTCCTGCTAAGGTTAGGTTAGACCGTTTGTCTGCCTGTGGAGTGCAGTAGAAGCAGGTCAGAGCTGAAGTGGTTGAACTCGTTTAGCCAGTCTCTGGTCTATAGCAGTGGGGGAGGATAACTGGAGTTGTGCTCTCAGTTTCTGGGTGTGGTTTAGAATGTGTGTGTTGCTGTGGGGGGTGTGGGTCATGTGGTTTCACTCTTACTCTGTCAAATGGCGGATGGACATCCACAAGAACGAAGTATGAGCTTAATTATCTTTTTCTATACTGCATTACCTTACACAGGACAATGCATTTAATCGGAAAGATTTATAAACAAGGAATCAGTGTCTGAACTATTTTTAGGACCATATTCCCTCTGGAAAAGTACCAAAGTCATGATTGACAAAAGTTGGACATGGATACTGTATTTTGTCAAAAATTAGGAGTGATTCAAAGCTTTGTTTTGGTATGCTCATTTCTGGTATTTAAGTTCCTGGAAGAAGAGTAACTGGTCGGACCAGTATTAAAAGTATACAGACTGCCAGCTATCAAACACTCTGGAAACTGCTGAAGCAGGGTTACTGCAAGGCTTGTTGCCTCCCACAACTCATTAGATTATTGTTATGTTGTGAAAACAAAATGTTCTGAAGTGTCAGTCCTATAGAGGCATCCCTGGGTGGGAGAATTTAGCAAATGTCCTTTGTTTGACTTTTTTCCACACAAGTTCAAGTTGCAGTGTTACTATGTTGGCTATCTCACCAATAGTGGTGTGGCCAGATGAAATTGTAGTAATAATAATTTTAACTGAAAGATTCCTCTGATTTCAAGCTCAGTTACATTCCATGTGGGAACCCTTTTTCAAATTTATTTTAAGTAAAAAAAAATTTAGAAATAAACAAGTAGATATAAACATCCATACTGTTTTGGTCTTTCCACAGGTGAACAATGTGTCAGGTGTCCCTGATGAGGGTATAGTGGCTGACTTCCCTATGAAGTTTGGGGGTTCCAGGAGCCACCTGGATGACAACAGCACAGACTACGACAAACCACCCATCAGTCCTGAGTGAGTACACACACAGACAGACAGGGCTTTATAGAAAAAAGTTTCCTGTTGGGATCAGTGAGAGAAAAAAAAGCTATGCTATGTCTATACCAGTGTTCCTCAACTGGTCTAACCTCATAACCCACTTTTGTCCTCAGTCATTAAGTCAAGACCGGGGGGGGGGCGGGCGTTGTCCGTCCATTTTGGGGACGGAGCCAAAACACACGTCTGTGACCCACTACACACCAGCTCTTGACACACTTTTGGGTCACGACCCACCACTTGAGAAACACTGGTCTATACTGTATTATTAAGACCAAGGTATCTCAGGTGGACTAACGGAACTGTGCAGCCTTCAGTTGTACATACCAAAATCTGTACTAGCCTGTACGGTACAGTACATATAAATGCTAAGAAATGGCAAGTCACTAGCTGATCTGCAGTGCTGCAGTTTGAGTGAGCATGCCAGAGCTTGCTGGTGTGCAGAACTGAGTGTTCCATGAAGAGAGATGGTTCTCTGAGAAGTTTGTCCGCTCAGAAGCAGTTAGGGCAGATCTGTCCCACAAAGACAGTTGTACAACCGACAGATGTATCTCATCACATGTTAATTAGCTAGAAGGCTAAGCACAACTCCCTTCATGAGTTATGCATTAAGCTAAATCTGTGTCTGTGAATTTGAGAGGTTGTCGTTGCCTTGGAGCATCCCTTCATTTTAATTGCGTCTCAGTGCCTTGGTCCCAAAAGTAGCAATTCATTAAATGGGATTGATTGAGAACCTGATCAAGTGACTGGAATTGTCTTGGGAAGATATCAGGTTAAATTAATTATTCGCTGCCATCTTTTTTACTTTCGTGTACTTGCTGTGGAAGCTAAAACGAGTTGGAAAGTAAGTACTCCCCATTCCAGTTCTACCATATAAACCTTGGTGAAGAAGAGATGAGAAGGGAGTGGATGGGGTGTTTGTTACTATCTTCCAGTGAAGGTAGACCATGCTGCGAATTTCCCGGCAGTCCAAAAGCCATCTTTTTAAATGCCCTACCATTGTAAAGCGACTCCAATGCCAGTGAAACAGGAAACTTGATATGATGATTTGTTTAGGAATGGGGATGTTCACATTTTTCCTAGATTATCTGACTGTGAGATCTTCAGAGAGGTTTTGGCTGTGCTTGTTTTTGTTCAGTGAGGAGTAAGATCACCAATTTGGGAGAGAGGAGCAGGTGGAGATCCCTGTTATTAAGAAGTCACAATTGATTTGTCACAAAGACTCAGTTATATAGACTCTTCAGATGTTGCTTCCTCTTGCACAATCATGTCATTGTCACAAATATGTGATGAGTCATGGCTTATCTCCTCACAGAAACTCGAAGCAAAACAACTTCCTAAAGTCAAGTGTTTTTTTCAACACCAGCCATGACTAGTTTGTCTATGAACTACTTTGTCTACATTCATTGTTGATAGTCCAGTACTAGTTACATTTGTGACCACTACACAACATTATAGCCTTATACAAGCCTAGAAGGCTATAGTGATATATGGAGCCTTTTACAAGTCTCTCGCTCTCTCTTTCCACAGGCCCACTGTAGAGTATCTCATGCCTTCACGCAGCAGCGCCCCCTACAGCAGTAGCTCAGAATTGGCCAGCTCGGCGGGGAGGCCCAAAAAGAAGCGGGCTAGACGACCTCGTCGCGCTAATGGACAGGAGCCCGACACAGACTATGCCTCATCTGGAGATGAGCTGGATGACAATGACTTTGACAGGTACACTGAACCCCTGAGTCCCAGTCATTCTCTCACCTCGGATCACATTTATCTGCATTGTGCTTAAGAATGCCGTTGCAGAAAATGCATTTGCTCCGATGCTGAACTGGCTTCTCTCCCCTTCCTCTTCTTATACTCACATCTACCTTTTTTGTGTAATTTTCCTTCCTTGGGTGACACTGTTAGTGAGTTCCCACCCATAACCAGTGAGCAGGAACGTATCAACTACAAGCACGAGTTTGACCGGGATCACCAGGAGTACAAGGACCTGCAAGCAGACCTGGACGTCATCAATAAGAACCTGTCAGACGTGGACCGAGAACTGGATGACCTGCAGGAAGGCAGCCCCCAGTTCCTGGTGAGCAGAATTACATGACTTGCTTAAAACATTCATGGAAATCTATTAACAAGTAATTCTCTAGGTACAAGAAATGCTTTGGGTTTAAGGCAGGGTAGGAAATGTACATATTTTTTCGGGGGCAATTTTTGCCCCCACTGACTTAAATCCAGGGGCATAAAAAAATTGGGGGGGACTTTTTGAAACTTGTGAAATAACATTTAACCTTTGTTCAAGATTATAAATATAGTTATTTAGGCTTACAGTATATGAGCAATTGTCACCAAATGGCAATAATAAGACTATTAAGCAGTAGTCTACAGATTCAAAGTGTTTTCTTAGATTTTTTTTAACAAAAAACTGAAACCATAAATCATCATATTCAGTTTGATTGGTTTTCAACCTCAAGATAACAGTAGGCCTAATTTATGAGGATGGGGGGGAAATCCCTCACTGGCTGCACTCTGTCAAACATTTGCTAAGTTAGCTAACTTGCAAGCAAGCCTTTGTGGCCAATTAACAAACTAGCTAAAGCGAACTAAATAATTTAAAAATAATTATTACTAGTTATCACCGTAGGCGATGGCATGTTGCTTGGTCGCCTGGTGACGAAAGGCCACGATTTCTTAATGTTTTCGTTCCCCTTGATGAAGTCAGCAGAATAATTCGTCTGTGTTGGATTGACAACGACTTTGGCAACTCGTTGTCCGCAAATTCGACATGCTTTGCAAAAAAATCTGGGTTTTTTTCTCGTCATCGTCTCCCTCCACCCCAAGCCAATCTGGTTTACATTTTTTGATGGTCGCTGGATGAGTGAATTTCATCTTTGGAACCTGAGATGTTGACGGAGACTGTGTTTGCTGATCCTCATTACTCCTCACACTCGCAGTCACAGGTCTGATTAAGAAGCGTAAAAACATTTTTTTTAAATATATTTTATAAACATCAGTAAAGGCAAAAATCAAAAACATTCTACGGCAACTGGACCGGGTTATATAGGCTACGATGTTTTTGACAAGTTAATTAAATAAATCACATTTCTTGTGATATCAGGGGCAGTTTTGCCCTTTGCCCTCGTGTATTTCCGACGCTGGTTTAGGGGTGGAGTTTGGGTGCAGGGTTTCCTCCTAATGGATGAAAAAGCTAATAAAAATAGCTGGAAAAGCCAGAGAAGTTTGGCTCACGAACTTTCAGCTACTTTTAATTTTGTTATGTAATTTATCTGTATCTACAGGATGCCATGGATGAGTACAACAGACTGAAAGACCTCAAAAGGGTATGCATCCACTGTTGTGCAGCAGACAAGCCCTTTTCAAGTCATCAATGTATTTCACTCCCTCTATTGTTTGTTTACAGTTTCACACCATTACCTCTTAGAGACAGAGTTGCAAAGCAGGCATTTTAGTGTATCCTCTCATGCATGCTGCTAATGACTGATTTATTAAATCCTCTCTATCCTCGTGTTTACCCTAAACCACCGTTGTCATGTACCAAGCCGTATCTCAGCTGCTTCAGACAAGCGCAGAAGGCTAATGTTCCTCCTCTCGCCCAGTCGGCAGATTACCAGATGAAGAAGCGTCGATGTAAGTACCTGAAGGCCAAGCTCTCCCACATCAAGAGGATGGTGAGCGACTACAGTCGTGGGGCCTGAAAGACATCGCTTCACCCAAGGTCATCCCTTACCACACTCACTGTTGAATCATCTTGGAGGATTAATTTGCAGCAAGAGAGTCTGCCCATCAAGCACTGTATGCTAAACGGATTCTGGATAAGCTATTCCATTCTGAAAAGCTATCCCTGTCCTTCCGAATCCATGACTGGTGAGATTTCTGCATGACGGAGGGTTTTGGGAGTGGAATTGTATGTTTGTGTACTATGCCACTGTTTGTATTTTTTTTAAATTCAGACATTAGGTAATAGTTTACCCTTTTCTTCTATGCATACTAAGTGTATTTATTCGGTCTCTTCCAACACTGTAATTTGTCAGAATCTTTTGAGTGAATCGTAAGTGCCAGACTCAGTATGACTTGGATCCTGAATTGTTTTAACTATCACCAAAGTCCTTGTTACTTGTTTGTATTCTACGATACTTTTTTACTTTTAAGCAGAATGGATTGACAGTTGTAAATATGTGAATATACTGTGCTGTGATGTTCGTCAAGGTCTCCAAGTTGGTCTGTTTGTGTAAGTTTTGTCGTCGCCTATAAATTCTGGCGAATTCTACAATACAATATAGTCCATAAATGTTTTTAAATGAATTTGATTGTATGAAAGTGTAATGTTATTTCTTTTATAGAATAGAGAGAATACAACTTTTTAGATTTTTATTGAATTTTCAATCAAAATAAAAATTTTACACCAGTTCCTTCTTAATATCTAATCCTTTAACAAACAATGGCAAAGCAGAAGCTGCAAATTCACACAGGACACGACTAGAGTAAATCTCTAGCAAAAACAGGAAGGGTATTACAGACACAGGTAAATTATCTAGTGTACCTGGAATAAGGTGTCATTCTTAGTCTTAGGATATATATTTTTCATACAATATACTTAGAAGTTAAGCATAAGACCTCTCTTCAATACATTTTTCTAGTCGGTTACTCACAATTTTACCACCCATATGAGATGGAAATTGCCATCCTTGTGTCGATAGGTACATACGTGCCTTCACTAAAAAGCTGGGTTGCAATCGTTAGCGTTGGCCTAACTGACAAGTGACTGAACAAGACAGATGGATGAATGCACTGTTCCAAGTCTGTCCACAACAGCCCCTCAATGACCAAAGATCCCGTCAAAGTCACCCAGGTGCTTTATCTGCTCCGTCTGCATCGAGTGTCTCCTCAGCAGCATTCTCCTGGTCTTCAGCTCTTTTGGGGGGCCAGGAGGAGCCGAAGGTAGCAGGGTCTTCAGGCCTGCTACTGCTCCGCAGACAGCCCTACTTCCTGGGCTGGGGTTGGAGCCCAACCCAGAGATGTTGGGGATTGGAGAGTGGTGATGATGAGGGAATAGTGGGGGCAGGCAGCCGGGCCTCGTCTGGGAGATGTGGTCCAGTAGAAGGGCCCCAGAGCCCCTGCGCTCCAGCCCAGAGAGGGCTCTTCTGGTTAGGACTGGGGCTTCTAGAGATTCCCTGGAGCCCAGCAAAGTTGAGGAACGTGACATGACCAGCTTCCTGCTCTCCAGAGGGGCTCTGCCCTCCTCAGGAAAGCCACTGGCCAGCTGAGGGTCGGAGCTATAGTGATCAGCCCCAAGGTGTCGTCTCTGGATGATGTTTCGCAAGCTGGACACAGCCAGACTGGGGAGGGGGCAGCCAGAGTCTCTTCCCCCAATGGAGGTGGAGGAGGATGGGGATCCCTGGCCTGAGTGGAGACTCTGTGAGTGGAGGTTTGGGTGGGAGGCAGAGTGAGAGGAGAAGAGACTTGAGATGGATAACTTTCGGCGCAGTGGCCCCCCAGTTTCCCCCACTTTGTCCTCAGTGTTAGTGTTGATGATCTTGTTCTGGTCGGTACTGCAGCTACACCTGTGAGGGATTCTTTTGTCATATTCTTCAGTGTTCAAACCCAGCCAGTTGATCCTGACTGAGAGATCCTCTTCCACATCCCGGAGGTCTTCTGTTGATGAAGGGGCTAAGCTGGGCTGACGGACCAGCAGGGAGGCAGGGATCCTTAGCCAGGGCTCTGAGTTCAGCCTCTGGAGAGGCTGTTGCAGTCTGTCCAACCTGCCCAGGCCTCTTGCACTGGAAGGGGAGGAAGGTTGGGAACTCATGCCCCCCGACCCAGAGCACATACTCTGCTTGAAAGAGAAAACTTGGCGAGGGCCACCAGTGGAGGAGGAAGAAGAGGAACATGGAGGGGAGGTGAGGAGCTGGATCTCTGAGGGAGATGCACAGGGAGGTGCAGCTGAGGAGGGGTGCAGCCCATCCCCCTGATCCAGGGGAGCAAGAGGGGGTACGTTGAGGTACTGCCTGGCCCTTGGCTTCCCACAGGGGAACGTGTCCTGTGGTGATGATGATCACCTCCTTTCCCTTGGCCTTGCAGGTGTCCAGCAGCAGCTTCAGAACCTCCTGGTCCCCAGCAGTAACTGCATAGAGCAGTGCTGAGCTTCCAGAATGATCCTCCAGGCCTGGGTCTGCACCACTGGCCAGGAGCAAGGACACCACCGCGGCCCCGGCCTGCCCCATGCAGGCATGCATGAGGGCCGTCCGACCCGATTTGTCCTGAATGTTGAGGTCGGCTCCTCTTTCCAGCAGATACTGAACCAACTTGTCCCGGCTGGCACTCTGTGTATCGACGTGCTGGGTCCTGCAGGCCACCATTAGGGGGGTCTGGCCCTGCCCATCACTCTCATTGATGTAAGCCCCTCCCTCCAGGAGAAGGCGTGTGAGACGCAGGCGTCGTAGGAACACGGCTCGCAGCAGGGGGTTACCTGGCTCGTGAGGGGCCCCTGACACACCGTCCTCCCCCTCCATGGCCCCAGTCTCTGGCCTTGGAACCCTGCTTGAAGACCTGCTACCACTGGACAGGTGTCTGTGAGAAAGAGAGGAATGTCTTTTTAAAGTTGTTCCATAAAAACAGCTATCCAGTTCAACTATAGAAACGGCAACAAATAATAACTTTGTGTCATTGAAATCTAGTCTTTGTCCACAAGTTTACAGTAGATAACAACATCGGATTGAAGGTCTTAGGTGGGCTGTTTGCCAGTATGTATAATCTGAATAATTTTTAATAAACTGTTTCTTTTTACAGTATCAGAAACCCATTCAAAGCTGTGCTTGTCTTCTCTACTGGGTTCCTATAGACCTTTGTGCTGTTAATCCTTGCCTCCCCTTTCGATCAGAGACTGAGATTGAAGTTACTGTAGTCGTGTCTCAGGCTGAATGTACTGTACCAAAGTGGAATAATACCATTGAAATCCGAAAAATACTGTGAAAGTACATTTGATGTCTTTGTGTCGATAAGCTTCAGTGCGTACACTAAAAGCTGCGAATCCCAGTACATATAGAATTTTATTCGACAAGTTTGATCCAAATATTTGTATGTGTCTTTACATCTGCCCCTCTCAGTCGCTTCAAGTCTGCTTTGACCATAGAGAAGCAGTAATTACTCTTATTTCCTGTTGAGAATATATGACAAACCGTGCAGAGGACACTCAGGAGCACAGTGTGGTGTGTGTGGGCGGCGGGAAAGGAGGGAAAAGCACCTTTGTCTCTTTACAGGGCAGAGGAAAAAAAACATTTTCTCCAAAGATGTTTTTTCATTTTTTACTGAAATGTGAATATTGTGCTGTTTAAAAAACTTGTTTTCGTCATTCAGTTCAAACCTGTGAATCACTCTTAATCTCAGGCTTTCTGTTGTTCGAGCCTGAGGATCAGTGGGGTGGTTACCAGGGGCGTTGTTAGACATAAAACTCTACTGGGGCACAGGCCCCTATTCATATGCCTTTTTTTTCTTCCAAGCGTGTTGCGCACAATGCACTACTCGGCTATAGAAACTCCCCTCGCTTAACCCACTATACAACAGTTCAGGGACGCAAGTTTGATATCAGCTTTGGCAGGGACATCAATAGTTAATGCGAGCGCACATTTTTTTTGCATTCATTTGAGCGCAAACAGTTTTGTAATATTGTTTATATGTTTTAGTCAAAATAAGATGATCGGTAGGCCATCATTTAGAAACTTTCTTTAGTTTTGTAATGTTTTCTTAGCCTACCTCAATTTTGACTTGTGTGCTGAGTCCAACACCTGGACTTCTGTGTGCGTGCTGCAGTGGCTATTTGGCAAGCTCAGAAGAGCGCGCTGACATGGAATTCTGCATGCATCGGTTTGTGTTTTCGGTTAAACTGCTTTGATTTTACAAGCGTTGATTGGGATACTGCGTTTATTTTTTCCGGGATTATCAATCTAAATTAATGCACTGACAAATAAAGTAAATTGTTAAAACTCAAACTTTAGATTTTACTGGGGCACAGCAGATTTATACTGGGGCACGTGCCCCAGTAAAAAGGGTCTAACAACGCCCCTGGTGGTTACTGTCTAACTGTTCCAATATTATATCTATGAACAGTTTATATTTCCAAATACTATGTATTGAATGTTAAATAGTAGCAAGGGTGAATCTTTACAACAAAGGCACTTTTACAAACAGAACATGCATAATATAGATCAAGAGGGGAATGAGTATTTAAATCGAAAGGATTCAACCCATTCAAATAGGTAGCTCGTAAATATTGTATACACAATTGCTGCCTGTGTTCTGTTGGATCAAACCCTTATTCCTGAACATTGTTCTCTTTCATTATTCTATTTCGTCTTGGCCTTACCATGCCTCGATATGAAAAATACAGTAGCTGACAGGTCACGCTAAGCTGTGTGTATTTATAACGTGTTTCCATTAGCATTGTTCCGGTTTCCATGGAGGAGTGAGGCAACAGTGCCGTGTGTGTCTTTGACTCTCTGTCCTGTCAGCAGAGTGCTGTCATGCTCCACCTGTCTGTGGGGGATCCACAGAGGCTACACTTGAGAGTGAAGAGCCCAGCTCCAACACTCAGGCTCAGTTAGAAGAGATAGCGTGTGCGTGCGTGTGTGTATGTATGAAGGGCCCACCAAACAGAGGAGTGAAGAGTACCCTGGATCCCACTCCTGAAGCTCATGCCAACCATACACAGAGGTGAGAAGTGGTAGAAATCGACAGAGGGAGATGGATGGAAAGAGAGAGAGATTCACTTCTGGATGCCAGTCAGCTCTTCCAAGCCAAATTATTTGTTGTTGCCACATTCTAAGCCACAAATCTAGACTGGAGAAATATTCTCTATAATCGTCAGTTTAGGTTCATTCCTTTTAATGCTATGGTCCGTTTCCCCACAGAATATCCTATCTTAGATTTTTGTGTACAGAGAGGATAAAGCTTACTTGCAATCAAAGCACACAGGGTTTTCTGGACATTATGATGGATAATGTGGACTCCAAAGACTACTACGGACATTACAATTGTCATTCTTCTCATCAAGATTGTGATTAAACCTGTGACTTAAAATCAGCTACGTGAATTATAGGAAGCACATCCACAGACAATCTCATCACAAAAATCGAGTTACTCACCAGTCCTTGTGCTCTGCTCAGCCCTCCTTTTCCTACAAGAGCGCTGAAAACCAAATCTCCATTCAGCACGGGTGGTGTTGCGTGTGAGTGCTGTACTGGGGAAGGCAGAAAATTCAGCCAAGGATGTGAGAGTGTGTGTATGTACGCTCCTATGGGAAAAGTGAGAGAGAGAGAGTGATATAGACTACAGTAGGTGTGACGTTTGTCAGCTCCGAGAAACAATTATCCCTAACCAAGTAGTGCAGCACAGCAGCGAGGAGAGGTGGAGGGGGCAGTTGATGTGAAGAGAGAGAGAGCAAGATGCTGAAATAAAAGAAAGGTGAGGGAGATTTTGAAAGAGAGAAAAAAATCACGTTGAAGAGAAGGAGGGCTGAATAATCTTGATACATTTCATGGATTTTTAGGATGGTTCACGATGCATTGTTCATCACTTCACAATACTCATGACCACACGTCAACACCTTACCAAAAATGCATTGTTTTTCCTCGTCTGGCTTGTCTTTTAAGGAGTGAACTAAGTACACTAAACTGTTGAAATGACTGCTGAGGGGTCAAGGGCAGAGCTGAGAAATCTATTTGTTTAGTTCATCAATGACATCTCCATGACAACAGTCAGAGGGATGAGGAGGAGGCGTGCGTGTGTGTGTGTCCATGCCTGTGTATGTGTCCTATTCAGATTTATGAGGTTATGATCACCATCTTATATGTCATGGTTCAATGTAATAATTTCTTTTATTTGTATTTCTAATCATTTCACAATTTAATTAAGCAAAGCTTTCTCAAAAGACTGACAGAGAGAGAGACATGGGATGAGACATGGGGAGAGGATGGAAAAACAGACAAATTATGGCACATTAACAGTTGAAGGGACGTACACAAACAGACAGACACAAATAAATGGGAGGACATGTTTTCTTTCCATTTTTGACAGCAATCTTTCTGACAGGACTAAGCTTGTCCCTTTGTCTTGGTGGTCCTGCAGAGGAAATAATGTTATGCCACTGCTAAAAGCATGACACCTTCCATTTCTACGGTCTGAATAGAGGAGGAGCTGAATAAACCTAGGCTCCCATCCACACTGAAAAACATACCAAATTACTAATTAATGAATTATCCATCGTGAGCACATCTGAATGAAAATCACCCACCTGCTTGCCTGCCGTGCTCTTTGCAGGTGCAGGCTGAGGCTCTTACATGCTAAAACCAAGACATGTCAGAAATATATTCTAACACTCAGAAACCTACATTACAACATGAATCAGGCATAAAAAACCTTTTATTAGATTCTGTCTACCTCGACATCAAACCTTATTTGCTTAAAAACTGTATTTGTTGTGTTGATGTGCCCAGTGCACAAAGGTATTCTTTACTTGTAGGGTTCACATGTTCAAAAAAAGCTTGCTTTGAAAAGTACAACAAAAGGCCCTATATAAGGCTTTGGCACAACTGCTTTATGTCCTCGGTTAGCCGTTGCCATAGGAACAGAACAGCCTTGTTTGCAAGGATAGCTGAGATTTTCACCACCAGATGGAGACATCTCACCTATCCTCAGACTCAGACGTTGCAAAGAAAACGAAGACGTATTGGTTGAAATGGGCTAGGCTCTGCTGTATAGTATGTTTTGAGTTGAGCTTTGGAGAGATAGACTCACATTACACTACTGGTATTTGACAAACATTATTAGGATTTCTTCTTATTTTTAATTAGCTCTGATAATCATTCGCTAATTACAAAGGCATCAATTCAGAGTGCGAATTATGCAATGACAATCGGGGGGTCAACTTCTTCAACCAGGGCGTAAAGTAATATTTACGATTACAGATAAGAACGATATATAAATGTATCGACCCCCCAACCTGTTGTTTTGACCTCTTTTGGGGTGGTCTAATGCTTAATTAGGGGGGGGTCAACCCTCCTCCCCCAATCCCCCCTGTAATTCGAACCCTGCAACAATTGGATGGAAACAGAAACATATTTTAATTCACCATCAGTCACATCCTTGCATGACATACTTTTAAAAAATCAACTTGTACAGATAATGTTTCTTTTCAAACTGTGCTCCTGTTGCCTTTGACCATATGTTTATACTTCAAACATCAATAAAACAGTTTGTGGTGGGTCATTTTAGGGACTTATGGGTGGCAGTTATTTTGGGAGTGACAGACATACAGTATTGGTAATCCTCCATAATCCTTCAGTGCTTGTTCCATCAAGCAGAGGGCAGTTATCAAAGCCCCTGAAACTGCAGACCCACTCAAGTATCTTACTCATCTTAGGAATGTGTTATCACAAACTGGTGTTACCGTGCAACTGTGGCCACAGTGCAAACACCCTTGTCAGAACAAATATGCTAAAAACCATTATAACAATAAAACAATTCAAACCAATGTAGTTGAAAGCGATGCAGGCCAATAAAATGAAATTTACCAAATGGAACATCGTTTTTGAGAAGAGATGCCAGGTCAAACCTTCTTTTGACCTGATAGCATCAAAAAACAAAAAGCTTGCTTAAGGCTCTATGTGCCAGGTGAGATAACTCTGATAACCCTGCAGAGGTGACAAGCTAGTACCTGTCTGACCCCTGCTGGGGGACCACGCACACAAGCCCTGGCCTAATTTCTGACACACACACACGCACACACACATACACACAAGATTGATTTAACAATAGCAATTGGAATGATTTAGACACAGCTTTGTCTTAGGAGGTAAGTAGCAGTAACTTTGTGGCCAGCTGTGATCCAACACAAGTGTGTCCTTGCTCTCTCCTTCCTCCAGAGCAAAACTGTTCCTCATCATACCCACACGCTCCCTCTCCCCCTCCCCTCTCCCTGTCTCCATCCACTGTTATAGAACAATGTTTAAGCCTCTAAACTATTTTTTTTCTTTCATTTGGCTGTGTTGTATGTTGTTTTATTGGTAGGTGGAGAGGTCAGGTCAGGAGAGTAGCCTTCAGGAGAGTAGCCTTCAGGAGAGTAGCCTTCAGGAGAGTAGCCTTCAGGAGAGTAGCCTTCAGGAGAGTAGCCTTCAGGAGAGTAGCCTTCAGGAGAGTAGCCTTCAGGAGAGTAGCCTTCAGGAGAGTAGCCTTCAGGAGAGTAGCCTACAGGAGAGTAGCCTACAGGAGAGTAGCCTTCAGGAGAGTAGCCTACAGGAGAGTAGCCTTCAGGAGAGTAGCCTACAGGAGAGTAGCCTTCAGGAGAGTAGCCTACAGGAGAGTAGCCTTCAGGAGAGTAGCCTACAGGAGAGTAGCCTTCAGGAGAGTAGCCTACAGTAAAGTAGGATCAGGCGAATCTAGTCTGAATGCCGGATGGTTAAACTACTCTCTGATTGGAGAGGTTGTCATTATACTGTTTTTTCATCTACACATCACAAATCCTTCACAGATCCCACAGGTCAAGCTTACTATTGATGTGTAAACTTATGTTCTCATGTTTACAGTACCCAAGTTTGAGACACTCACCTGGATGTGTTTTGTTTTAGAACAAGACATTATTAATAGTTCCCATTCACACTACAGTTAGAATGTTCCCTGTAGAAAATTCAGATAGGGTTTTCCCAATGCTAGTCCAAAATACTTTTCTTGCAGTAGTATGTGATAGTTCTGTACCATCTTTTTACCTTCATGCATCGCTTTTCCCCCTTTTTGTGTGCTCACCAATGCATTAGTCAGCATGTTTGAGCTTTTCTGAACCTAGCTCAGGGCAAGCTGCCGGAAAGAGGAAGGTTTGGTTGCTTTTGTGTTTCAATTTCCTGAGTGTAAGTGGGTGGGGAGTGGGTGCCTGGGCCCCTCTCAGAACCTGCTGTGTTTCTACCCACGGCTGGGTGCAGAGCAGAAGAACAGAACCGCTGAGGGCAGGTTATTCTGAACTGACCCCTCTGCTGGGAGCGGGGGTGTATCTGGACCGGAGTGCTGCTGTGTAGCTACCTGCTCCAGAACTTTTCTCAAAACAATGGGCTTGAAGCTTATTATTTTTTAATTTTTTTTAGTACTGCTTTCTTTGATACTAATGCAACACAAATCACCTACAGGCTTTGTGTATAAGCATTTCAAAATTGTGCTTCACTGGGTACGTTTTAATACTAGCTGAGAATTGTAAGAAAATGTGCTTACTTACAACCATTCAAAGTACCTAGAGAGTGCCACATTGTCCTGTGTACAAGTTCTTTATTAATTGCAGCATTCCAATCAGACTGGTAGTGTGTGTCATGGCGTGGGCTGTGTTTTGTTTGCAGAAAAGTGTATGTGTCTGTAGCACCACACCAGCCCATGTGACCGTGGGTCCTCCTGATCTCTCCCAGCCTTCAGACCTAATCCTGACCTCAGGGCCTTGGCGTTAACACTCTCCCGCAGGGTCACTCAGGGTTTATCAGCCAAACCCCCTCCTGCCCCAGCCTCCCCAGTACACCCCACCAAACACACACCTCTGGCAGCTTAGTTTAGAAAGTGGAGCAAGCTGTGAAGTTGGTAATGTGGCCAAAATATTTTGTTATCACCCCCCCAATCACCCCCCTCCTCCTCCTCCCCCCCCAGCCCCACCCCACCAGTATTTACAATATCTAAATGCACTCACAGGCATCTGTCCATGGAAGAGGACACGCTGACAGCACACATGCACACACAGACATCTGCATGCTCACACACGCGCTCACACTTAAGTACACACCCAGAGTGACATCTGTTTGCGCTGTCAAGCAGCCACGTAGTTTCAAAACAAACAACATTTTGAATTCAACCAGAAACTGTTTGCGCATTGTGAACCCTACAACTTCTGCTTTTGTCAAATTTCGATCAAAAACATGGTTGGGAAATGTACCAATTTTTACATTTTAATTGACTCGGATTTCGCATGTCAAATACAATAATATGGTCCATATATGCTTTTAGCAATCTTTGCCAATCCACGTTTGGCCTGATAGTCGTCCTTTGAGTTGGCTAAACCATAAGATGTGTTTAAGAAAGAGAAAAAAGGGAGATTTGTGGTGGTTTTGGATGTGTGTAGGGGGGTGGGGGTGAGGGGGCTGGTAGAAACAGTTAAAATTAGGTTATATTAATGTCTCGTCCACTACATAGAGCAGGATATTTGCGTGTGTGTTACAGTTGGCTTGCAAAAACGATAAGTACTAGTGATGGGAAGTTCGGATCATTTTACTGACTTGGTTCTTTGAATCTCGTTCAGTAAAATGGTGGTGGTGGTGTGTGTGTGTGTGTGTGGGGGGGGTGTTGCTCAACATTTTGTAGCCAATTCCCTGGCCTAAATACGTCCACTGCAAACATTTATCAGATTCTCATGTAGGCCTGCATGTAAACCAGAAGATACTATTTTAAAATAAATTCCTGTATTAAAATTAATGCATCATGACAGTTTGTATGATTCAAAATGGTCATTTTACACTAGCATTTTATTGTCGCGGCAAACAATTACACTGCACTTAACTGTAAGTAAAGTACAAAAAAGTCTAAATAACAAAAACCTGTAATTATTACTTGTGCGAATATCATTCACGTCTTACTAAACCTAGTCATGCGAAAGTGACCGAGGTAAACGAATCCTTTCTGTTTCCTCTTCTGAGCCTATACAGGTCACGTGAAAAATGATCCAAAGACCCGTATCCAAGACCGAGGCAAAATGAACGAATCATTTCTGTTTCCTCTAGCTAGCAGTACTGAGCCTATGCAGGTCACGTGAAAAACGATCCAAAGACTCGTACCCGGCAGATGAACGAATCGTTCACCTCCCAACCGTCTCTTCGGATCAATGTTTCGTTCTTCTGACAACCGAGTCTTCGGATCAATGTTTCGTTCTTCTGCCAACCGAGTCGGATCAATGATTCGTTCATCTGCCGGTTGGGTTAGGGTTCGTTCATTTTCACGAGAAAATGAACGAATCGCTCTCTGAGACTACTCGTTACTCCCGAGTCATACTAATGATTCGTTCAAAATGAACGAATCGTTCACGAACGACACATCACTAATAAGTACTGTGTTCTACCTTTTCACCATGTATGCGCGCCTTTGAAGCGCGCACGCCGTTTATTGTACTGTAGCTATAGAGATCCACATCACAGCGACAGGGCATTCAGACAGTAGGCTAGGCCAGTGCTGAGGGACCTGTCTCTTTAAATTGGTGTCAAAGCCGATTAACGCTGATCTCGGTCGTGATTCTGTTTTTACCGTCTGTTCCCTGAATCTATTTTAGTTTTACGCTTTAAAATTTGTGTTTCAATATTTTAAGTAGGCCTGTTTAATTTCGAATTAAGATTTTCGACGTGATACGCATTTGGATATTAAGTTATGGTCATGGAGATCTCATTCTACTGACAGCGGGTCGGAGAGTCTGATGTGCGCTGCGCAGCGTGCCAGGACACTCCAACTTTTCCTTGCGCGTCTGTGGTAAGCTTGGATTACCTCGCTCGTATACAAAGCTCCTGCTATCTATCCTGCTCCACAGTCTTCTTCAAAATATGACTAAATCTCACAGATGTGATGCCTCTCGTCACTTTTTGTAACTATTAATAATAGGCCGAAGATGCAGAAGAGCGTGCGATACAATGAGGGGCACGCTCTGTATCTGTCCGTGGTCGCGCGTAAAGAAGGCACAAAGCGTGGCTCCTTGAGCAAGAAGACGACGGAGAACAGTCGGTGGAACGAAAAATACTTCGCTCTTTATCAGAATGTTCTCTTCTACTTCGAAAACGATCAAAGCGCGCGGCCGTCAGGAATATACCTGCTCGAGGGCTGCACGTGTGAAAGGATCCCCGCGCCGAAAGTGTCATCAGTCGGGAAGGAGTCGTCGGATAAGCAGCAGGTAAATTGAAGTTCAAGAAACGAAAGGGTTTGGATAGGTTACGTGACAAGTATTTGGCAAATTTTGGCACGGTACCCCGTTATCTTGTGTTAAAGCGATTACTCACACAGAAAGGGGATTATTACGCACAGAAAGTGCAATTTTGGGTGGAAGGCCGTGGGTACTTCAAGATACGTGGCCGGTGCATAATACCAGTTTTATTTACTCTATATGGGGAATATTGTATTATATTCATCCACAAAAGTGAAAGTGATCTTATCTTAAATTAGATTTGAGTGGCTCCTCAGACATATTGTTGACACTTGTGGCAGTGAACCTTGACAGGAAGGCTGGCCAGTCATTTCCACAAACAAGATACAGTGTTACTTATGCATCAACCCTGCAGATCGAGTGGATCTTGAACCAACACAGATTTTCCATCTCATGCCAACATACAGCTAAAAAGCTGTTTTACATTTATTATGGCCTTGAGATTTTTAATCTTGAAGTCAAAAAAGTATTTGAATGCTAGCAATGTTGGGTTTAAAGCAATTGTATGTAATATACCTGTAGTGTGGTTCAAAATGTAAAGTTTGTCTTCCTCTCTACTTCACTGTGTAAAACTAACTGACCCCAGGATTGACTAAGGCATAATTCAACTGTGGTGTCTGAAATCACAGTGGATCTGGGTACCAACCAGGGGGGTCCTTAGGCCTATTTTTGCCGCTTTTATACAGATTTTATACAGATTTTTGACAGTTTTTTTACAAATATAAAACTGCAGAGCAAAATCACACTCTTTCTGATTGAACCAATCTATGAACTGTCTGAATCAATGGATATCCGGAGCCCCAAATGGGCCCCCAAAAGAATTGCGGCAAGCTACGCGCACAAACACGCCACTCCCCTTGGGGCTAAGCCCCCCCTTTTTTTGAATCCTAGAAACGCCCCTGGAACCAACTGGTGCTGAAACAGTTCAATGTTTTGGAGTTTGGGTTGCTTTAAGGCCCCTTTTCTGTCGACACGTCAGTTGTCTGGGGTAGTATAGCACATGTATGTATGCATGTTTTTTGTTGTTGTTTTAACAAAGTCGCCTCAACATGTTCATGTTAATTACCAAAAGACCTAACCCAAGACTTCAGTCATTT